>CM054125.1:103854968-105086468 GCA_028751855.1 Ambrosia trifida | reverse complement strand
AATTACAATTGATAGCCTAGCAAGACACTAGACAGAACGATACATCACCAAACTATCACCCAAGTACAAACTATTAGCTATGTTACAGGAACATTAAAAGTACTCCAATTCTCCCAACTCCACCGGCTTGTTCTCGTCTTATGTTTCGCCCATAGAAAGACCATAGCTTGCGCCTCTCCGAATATTGCATCTGGGCTTGTTCTTTTTCCGGAGAAGATCACACCATTACGAGCTTTCCAAATTGCCCAACAGAAGCCGATTATCACCAATCTAACCCATTTTCGTTTGTTGTTCTCAATACCAACGGCTTTGTACATATTGAGGAGATCTCGCACATTAAAAGCGTAGAGCGGCGGTATCCTACACCAACTGCTAACTTTCTGCCATACCACAGACGCGACAAAACAGCCGGTGAGAAGATGGTCAGCGTCCTCGTCCGCTTGCCCGCACAGCTTGTATGTTGCAGACCCGTGTAGTATGTGTAACACCCCAACCGATGGCGGAAACATCGAGGTGTCACGTAAGAATGAGTATACGGTAGCACATGGTATTCAAGTTTTAATTGAAATTTATTTAAAGTGAAATATCCAAAATACAAAATAAAGTCTTGAATGAAATTCTAGTACATCAAACAACCAAACAAAGCATAACTTCAATTATCTCTTCCTGCTAGCTCTAGACTTCAAGCATCATTATTTCCTGTTGAGTTTGTAAAAATGGGGGGGGTCAACTAGAAGTTGGTGAGAATACATAAGCCATGACAAGCAATTAAGTTTTAGAATAAATAAAGTTTAGCAATTCATATGTCTATCGTAAGTTTAAGTCTACATGAATAAACATGAAGTATAGTATGCACATAATCAAACCTCCGACAAGTTTAGGTCCATCCCGTCATCCACGGTTCACCTTAATATCACGTTGGAACGATAACAATCACCCGCGCTCCCCATAAAAGATGGTCAACGAATCTAGGTGGGATTGTCAATCCAATAGATCTATTATTGAGTATCGCCGGCTTAGCTAGCTAATGATTATGTAAGTTTAAGTTTAAGTCTAACAGTAGTTGTCTAAGTCATGAGGCATTAAAGTTTACAACTAGACATGTATGTAGAATTGCTTAAGTATAAAGTTTCAAGTATAAAGAATTGCATAAACATGGTTACGTAAACTCACCTTAGCAAAGTGTTAAGTCTCGAGAAATAGAATATGTGTAGCCCAAAGTTGCCAAGTATTACCCTATGTATAAGGTAATAAATAAGTCTAAGTCTTTCTAGTCTACAAGTATTTTCTAGGGTTCCTAATTTAGGGATAAGTATTCGTTTGATTATTAACTAAATTGTTTAATAAATAAAAGAAATTCGATAAATAAATAAACAAAAGTCTTTTTTGTAGGTTTTAGATTAAGGATGATCACATTATAAAGTTTTAAGTATGAAAATAATTTTTATAAAATTATTTTCTTAAAAAAATAGAATATTTAGTCTATTTATTTCTATTTGTCAAAATATAACTTTAATATCTAAAAATATTAAAATTAAAGAATTTTTAAATTAAAATTTGTATTTCTGTTCTAAATAGACATAAATAATTTATATAAAATTTTGGTGCAAAAATATTGAAAAATGAATTTATTATGATTTATTTATGATTAAAATAACCAAAAATCGATTTAAAATATTAAATAAATGATTTTTCAGAAATAAAAATCATTTCTGGAATGTTTAATGTTTTATAAACTCAGAATAATTTTTGTGGAAATTTATATAATCGTTTTGATATTTTTTATAGAATTTTATAATTATAATAGAATAAACTTGTAATATTTATTATATATAATAAATAAATTATTTTTGGAAAAACTAAAAATTGTATAATAAACTTTTTTATTAGAACATCATAAAATAATTTTTGTAGAATTTATAAAGCAATTTTAGTATTTTAAAACCATTTTTAAAAATATTGGTGAATATATATATAAGTCTAAAGGGTTAAAAAAATATTTTGCTCATGCTAGGAATCGAACCCGAGTCTGGGCCGGTTCGTGTGTCTTATATCACAAGCCTAGACCATCTGCTCTAGACCCTGAGAACGATTAAACTTGGTTTAAAATTAATTATATAGGTATACTGATAACAGTTATATAACCATTTAAAAGGAAAAGAAAAGGATTGTGTGCCACGAGACTCGAACCCGCGTGCCCTAGGTAACAGATAGACGACACAACCACTTGATCTCGATCAGTGGTTGTGTCTGTTTGGTTTCTGATTTAAATAAATAACCTAGTCTGCAGAAACATGTTTATCCCCAAATTAAGGTTACGAGCCCTAGTTTTTTTAATCGACCAAAATATGCAACGATAGCCTCTGTAATTTTGGGGCTTTTGTTTGATAATGGCCGATCATCAAAACCATCAAAAAAATTAGACTTAGAGTGTGTATCTCGTGTGAATTGAGGTTGTCAACGAGAAAGTCAAAACCGAACCAAAAGTATAAGATTGAGGGTTTTTTATCAGAAATTTAGAGAGGAGAAATGTTAGTCGGCGAGTGTAGGCTGTAGACGAGGTTCCAATTTATAGTGGAAGGTTCGTGTGTTCGGAATGGTAATGTTTGACTTGGGTTTCAATCATAAACGCGTGATTGGTACAAAATTGGAATGTTATAATAGCTAATTAGCGTGTAATAGACGCGAGTCAAACATATCAATCATCATTCAAGCCTTAACAGAATTATAAATACGGATTGATCAAGTAATTTAGGAAGATTATCGTCACAGTTGACTTCCCAAGTCAACTGTCACGATTTAAGGTTCTTATATAACTAAAATGTGTGAGTTAAGAAACAAACATGAGGTGTAGATCAGATGGTTGGTTGTGTGTGTATGATTGACACGGCCTAGGGCACGGGTTCGAATCTCGGCCCAGGCTTTATTTTTTTTAAACAATTATATCACTAATATATTAATAATATATGCTTATAGTAGGGTACTAGGGGTCCAAATGTGTCACGATACATTTTTAAAAGGGCACGATAATGATAAAAATTCGGCGTTTTATTAAGAAGTGTCGTAACGTACATAGTATTCAATGCTAAATGTTACAATCTCCCCTACTTTTAGGAACTTCGTCCCGAAGTTGAAGTTGGAGAGTCTGGTGGGAAAAGGTGTGGGTACTTAGACTTCATCTGGTCCTTGCGTTCCCAAGTGAACTCTAGACCTCGTTTAGATTCCCAACGAACCTTGACGATCGGAATGCGACTGCGCTTGAGTTTCTTGACTCCAGTATCCACGATCTCAACAGGTTTCTCGACAATGTGCATAGTTTCATCGATCTGCACATCTTCAAGAGGGACATGGAGGTTCTCATCTGCTAAGCATTTCTTGAGATTCGAAACGTGAAAAGTTGGGTGAACATTGCTTAACTCAGGTGGAAGATCAAGTTTGTAAGCCACTTTTCCAATTCTGTCAAGCATTTTGAATGGGCCTACGTATCGAGGAGCTAGTTTTCCCTTTCTACCAAAGCGAATTACTCCCTTCCAAGGAGATACCTTAAGTAGTACAAGGTCCCCGACTTGAAATTCCAAGGGCTTACGACGTTTATCAGCATAGCTCTTCTGACGACTTCTAGCCTTGAGAAGATTATCCTGAATGAGTTGGATTTTATCTGTGGTTTCCTGGATCAGTTCAGGTCCAGTGATCTGGGCTTCACCAACCTCAGTCCAACAGACAGGTGAACGACACTTACGACCATAGAGTGCCTCGAAAGGAGCCATGTTAATGCTGGCATGGTAACTGTTGTTGTATGAAAACTCGACCAAGGGAAGATGAGAATCCCATGTGCCACCAAAATCGATGACACATGCCCTAAGCATATCCTCAAGTGTCTAGATGGTCCGTTCGGTCTAACCATCTGTTTGAGGGTGATAAGCAGTACTCAGGTTCAGCTTGGTACCCAAAGCGTCTTGTAAGGAATCCCAAAAGTGAGTAGTGAAACGACCATCACGATCAGAGATAATGTCCAAAGGTATACCATGGCGACATACGATTTCACTTACGTACATCTTTGCTAACCTTTCCACAGAATACTTCTCACGAATTGGTAAGAAGTGGGCTGACTTGGTCAAACGGTCGACAATTACCCAAATGTTGTCGAAACCTTTGGGTGTACGAGGGAGTTTAGTGATGAAGTCCATTGCTATTCTCTCCCATTTCCATACAGGAATTTCTGGTTGTTCAAGCATACCAGATGGTCATTGATGTTCAGCCTTGACCTTTGAACAAGTAAGGCATTTTGCAACGAAAAGAGCGATATCTTTCTTAATACCAGGCCACCAATACGAACAACGAAGATCTTGGTACATCTTGTCAACTCCAGGATTAATAGAATAACGAGACTTATGAGCCTCGTTCATAAGGAAGGTATGAAGATCATCACGGTCAGGAATCCAAAGTCGATTGAGAAAATAAAGTAGACCATCAGGTTTGGTTTCAAGTTGTGTCTCAGCACCACAAGACATTTCCTCGTACATGTTACCTTGGGTGACTGAAGTATGTTGAGCCTGGAGGATACGATCCTGAAGATCAGTACAAACTCTCGCACAATGAAGTTTGATGCGCTCTTTACGACTGAGTGCGTCAGCCACAACATTCGCTTTGCCAGGATGGTAACGAATCTCGCAATCATAGTCGTTAAGTAACTCAACCCAACGTCGTTGCCTCATGTTAAGATTTTTCTGGTCGAAGACATGTTGGAGACTTTTGTGGTCCGTAAAAACCACACATTTGGTTCCATAAAGATAGTGTCTCCAAATCTTAAGAGCAAAGACGACAGCGCCCAATTCAAGATCATGGGTGGTATAATTCTTTTCGTGGGTCTTAAGCTGTCTAGATGCATAAGCAATAATCTTGCCTCGTTGCATGAGAACAAAACCAAGACAATGGTTTGATGCATCACAATAGACCACGAAGTCATCATTACCATCAGGTAGAGACAGGATAGGAGCTTCACAGAGTTTCAGTTTAAGAGTCTTAAATGCTTCCTCTTGTTTTGGTCCCCACTCATAAGGTTTACCCTTGTGAGTTAAGGCAGTGAGAGGAACAGCGATCTTGGAGAAGTTGGCAATGAATCGACGATAATAACCAGCCAAACCAAGGAAAGAACGAACTTCTGTTGGAGTTTTAGGAACACTCCACTCTTTGACAGCTTCTATCTTCGCGGGATCAACATGAATTCCGTTCTCATCAATGACGTGTCCCAAAAATTGAACTTCCTTAAGCCAAAATTCACATTTTGAGAACTTGGCATACAGTTGTTCTTTCTTTAGGAGACCCAAAATTGAGTGAAGATGTTGTTCGTGATCGGATTTTGATTTCGAGTAAATCAAAATGTCGTCGATGAAGACGATCACGAATTTGTCAAGGTAGGGTCTACAAAACCGATTCATTAGATCCATAAACACTGCGGGAGCGTTGGTCAATCCAAATGGCATGACCATGAATTCGTAATGACCATAACGTGTACGAAAGGTTGTCTTGGGAATGTCTTCTTCGTGGACTCTAAGCTGATGATAACCAGAACGAAGATCAATCTTCGAGAAGTGGGTCGCTCCTTGTAGTTGATTGAAAAGATCGTCAATCCTAGGCAAGGGATAACGATTCTTGATGGTGAGTTTGTTGAGTTCACGATAGTCGATACACATCCTTAGAGATCCATCTTTCTTCTTGACGAACAATACAGGGGCTCCCCATGGAGAAGAACTGGGGCGAATGAAACCTTTATCAGAAAGTTCCTCTAGGTTAGTTTGGGGTAAGTTAAGTAAGGGTTCAAACTTTAGTGATTCAAATGACTTATCAGCACCCGAATCAAATAATATAGAAGCATAGTGGTTATTAACGAGAAACGTACCATTAACCACCTCGTTGTTGTCGCGGGCCTGATTAGCATTGAGGTTGTATGCGCGACCTCGAGCTCCTTGGTTCTGGTTGCGGTTCTGGTTTTGATTGCGGTTTTGGTTCTGGTTCCCAAGTCTAGGGCAAGCATCCCTATAATGTTTCGTACTACCACATTCAAAGCACTGGCCATGAACAGGCCTACCATTTTGAGCATTGGGAGCTGGATTATTTCTGGCAGGGTTGTTTTGAGTGGCAGGGGCTTGGCAAGTATTAGCAAAGTGTCCATACCGCTTGCAATTATTACATTGGCGGCATGGTCTGTTAGCAGCATGGTGATACTGGCAAGTGTTACAAAGAGGGTGGTTCCCAACATACGGTTTCTTGGCTGGGGTTTGCACTACGGGTGGGGTGGTAGCAACCATGTAGTTCCTAGCCTTGCGCTTCCTGTTGGTTGAGGTCTCAGGCTTAACCTCAATAGCGGGCTGAGGAGTGTCTTTTGCAGCAGTCTTCTTGGTGTTCTTGCGAAAAAGAGTACCGTTTTTCACATGATTATCGGTGAGAGTAGCCGCCAGGCGTTTGGCTTCCTCCAAGGTGGCAGGATTCCTTCCCCATACCGTGTCCTGAATTTGCATAGGTAGGCCACCGATATACTTCTCGATGGCTACCGGTAGGGGAGTGACTTTATGGGGCAACAACAAACTGAGCTCGTGAAAGCGGGTATTATAAGCAAGGTTTTCCCCACTATCTTGAGCAAGGGTGCGGAACTCGTCCTCCAGTTTCTTAACCTCGTTACGGGGACAAAACTCATCTTTCATAATCTCCTTGACTTGATCCCAGGTCATAGCAAGTGCAACTTCAGCTCCGCGTGTGCGCTTTTCCTCATTCCACCAAGTGAGTGCTCGTTTGTGAAGAACACTCATGGCATAACGGACCTTAAAGTTATCGGGACACTCACTGTTAATGAAGGTATTCTCAATACCCTCAAACCATTGTAGAAGACCAGTAGCTCCTTCATCTCCACTGAACTTAGGAGGATTATAGGTATTAAAGTGTTTGAGAGTGCAGGCTGGGAGACCATTTCCGTTTCCATTCCCGTTCCCATTGTGGTTTCCATTGCCGTTTCCATTTCCACTGTCGTTTCCATTTCCGTTGTCGTTCCCATTCATTTGGATGACTTGAGCCAGTAAGTTAGGAACCAGATTTGCGATCTGTTGCGCCATTTGTTGAGAGATGATCGCAGCCAGTTGGGCATGTAACATTCGTGATTTTTTTTACTTAAATGAAGTTTTGATTAAAATATTAATTAAAGAAATAATTTGACGTTATATAATATCATATAGTAAAGCATAATAAATGTACATTTATATTGATTTGAATTCATCTCCTTTAAACATTTTGACTGAAACCTTCGCCTACCATTACTGTCGTTTCTAGAAGAAAATTTCATGGCTCATTAATAGACACCCCATTGGGCTATATAATAACCGACCTCGACCATGGAACAAAGTAACAAACCACTCTCAAAACTCTAAATTATTTATCATTTTTTTCTTTGTCGTTCATGACGTTCCAACATTGACAACATAGTTTTGTGCCTTGTAACCAAATCGTTCAAGGAAATATCTCCTTGCAAAGTCATCTCGTTCGAGTTACAAACCGATTAAGAACTCATATTTTAAATCGACGATTTAGGTAACAATTTAAGTCCGTGTTTACCGTATTTATTTTATAATCCATCGATTTGAAAAGTGATCAGTAGTTGTGTGTGATGGAGATGGCAAAACGTCGATTTATTTTGGTACATATAAGTTTTTATAAAACCATATGTAATTTAAAATTCAAGGATTGGTTTATATATATATATATATATATATATATATATATATATATATATTAACTGTATGCACTAATTGTGATATGAACATAATAATTTAGATAGGAGTTTTTCTTTCACTTAAGATAGTTTATAATTCTACTGACGAAGTTACCAAATTTGATTTTAGACAAATGGTTTTATAATCACATAACGTAATTCTTTTAAATTGAAACTATTACTGCTATCTAATTTTTATTTTTATTATTTTTGTTCATAATACGTCCTTTTGAGGTTTTATAATTTTGATAAGTGAATAACCTATTGAGTTGGTATAGTATCTATACTAGTATTTGTAAAGTTAAAATGGCCCACTAATTGAAACTACACAAATATTTACCCAACTCATTAATCATCTAATTTATGAATATATAAAACATGGAATGTAACTTATGTACACATTTTATTCTAAACGATCGGAATTCGTTTGTTGACAACAATTCTTTAACATTCATAACGCTCACGGTCTTTGATTGTCAATCAAAGTCAAAATAAATGACGACACTAAACTCAATTCAACTTACTTAGGTCCAAGCTTAAATAATTGATTCTCGTTGACTTCTTGAAAGTTCATCATCACAATTAAGGTGAGTATATCTTTCCCCTTTTTCATGTTTTACTCTTTTGGGGCTGTTCATGTACACTAAGGCTAAATGTTATTCTTTTACTAAATGCAATTATCATGTGTGTTTGCTTTATGTTAATTTGTGTGTCTATAACTTGTCAAAATCATTAACCTTTGAGGGCCTGGCATTTCAATGAATAGTACTATGGTATATACCCTTGTGACTCTGTTGAGAGTCCTCGTCATTGCTATGTATTACATTACTACTAGCGCATACTATATATATCTGCTTTTCTTTACATAGGGTTGATTTTGAACGGATATTACTTATTACATAATTGCAAATGGTACCGCAAATGAATTGCTAAACACTTTTCCTACTATATTTATTCAAACAGGGTATGCTCACCAATACATTTTGTATTGACCAAATCATTTTCGTACATGTTTCAGGTTCTTATGAGATTACTTCCAAGCGTTTGAACTTAGACTTAGATTGAGATTATTGTATCTTAGTTTAGATTGCTAGTCGTAATTGTTGTATTTCTTTCAATGTAATAAATTATTAAATTCAATGTATCAAAATTTAAATTTCTAGTCCATGAGCTATTGAACAATCGTCACTACGTGACACCTCAATGTTTCCGCCATCGGTTGGGGTGTTACAGATTGGTATCAGAGCCATGGTTATAGGGAATTAGGTTATTAGAATGCCTTTTAGCCTAGACTATAACTAAGCTTACTTTCACGAGTCCTCTCATTTATATTTCTCTTATTTCTTATATTTTCTTTCAAGATATTTTCGTTATGATTATTTCTCGATATTTTGCTTGATGAAGAAGACACCCGTATTTCACAAACGAAACGATATCATCAAGTTAGGAGTGGTATCCATACCTTGGTGATTAGTTTCACTCTTCTTTATGTTATTTATCTTAGGTATATATCTTTGAGAAAGAAGTGACATCCACACCTTAAAGAGTATTTCCTTCAAAAAGGAACTTAACCACTAAGCTGGAAGTGATATCCTTAACTTAGTGATTGGTTTCATTCCACAATCGTTTTCAATTTTGAAGTACATCTTTGAGTTAGGAGTGAAATCCACATCTCAAGGATCTATTTCTACATCTCGTTTTTAATCCCGCTAAAGTTTTGGAATTTACTAGTGATGGGGCACGTGCAATCTGGAAGGGTGAGCGCCTATATCCTGAGTTTTCTGTCTAGGCCTGGCATTTCGCATAAATCCCAATCAGACGAGGGACCCGTATGCTGACCTGGGAACTCTCGGGATAAGCATTCACTATTAGGCTAAAGTACGCCCCCACAAGTCACTAATAACATTTCAATTACTCTAGTTAGTCAAAGTTTCCTATGGAAACAATCTCAATGCTTTATGATATTGATATTTATGTTTTGTTCATCATTTGAAGACTCAAATGATAAATTATGAATTTTCTTAAATATTGGTAATCTATTCGTATTACATACATTGATTTTTATCATTCACGTCATTTTAAATCTTGGTCTTTTAAAACACATTAGATTTACACATACTTCATGAAATAGTTTCATTTTGCATTTTACAAACTTGTATTGCATATTTTAAAGGTCAAATGTAAACCTTTTGTTTTTATATGACGTATCCAATATATGTTTTCGGGAGAAATTTGCAACTAATAATAAGCCTTATAACATTTTTCAAACTCGACTTCTCGTAAATGAAGATTTTTCAAATGAACCTGTTTTGAATCTAAAACACACTTCGATTTCTAAAAAGTTATCCTCATGCATTACTACTATCCTTTCAACTATATCAAAAAAGTGTGAGCAAACTACGTTTTTGATAAACGAAAATTTACCTTTTACACTATACACTTTCAGTCGCAAAACTTTTGGTTTAAACAATGGAAATATCCTCTTATTCGAATGTTGCTAAATGTCTTTTATAGTAAAACGCATATATGTAGAATTACTAGATTTTAACTCGCATGTCAGTAAACTATACACCTGTACCGTGCACTTTCATTTACAGTAAATTTCATTTTTTTATTCTTACACCATTCTATTTATAGCCACGTTCGCACATTATCTTATTATTCTCGCATTATTCTTTTATTGGTGGTTATTTTCACGTGTTATTCGCAACTATTCTCGCACTAGTTATTAGTAGTTATTCTTACAACACTGGTTTCGAGCATTAATTTTAACTTGTTTACTTTCATTTTGTGCAAATTTTGTGATTTACTCGATTTACGTTATACTATTCTTCCAATCGAAATTTGATGCTATACTTGCATACTTACATGAACGCATATTTGGTATGCATATTTTTTTCATACTTTGAGCAAAACCCTGTTATACTTTACATTATTTTTTTCATCATCATGGCCAACGAACATACTAGTTGATAACTCGTATGATATCTAAGCCAGTGCCCACGTACGACTCGGATTAAAGTATTTCTTCAATCCGAGGGGAACGGTGTAAACCTCAGAGTCTATCAATATGAGTGTTTAGAGCCCACCGATGTGAACATAAATTTACAATTAAAGGTGAACCCGAAAGGGAAGAACCTTTAACCATGTCTATTACTTACATGTTACTCTCATTACGGTTAAAGAGTAAACCCGAAAGGGAAGGACCTCTAACCATGTCATTATTTCATTGTAGTATCAATTACTTAGCATATCCTGATTGGACACATTTGTTTCTGGTATTACTTAGGATAGGGTTATGGAAAAGCATAACACCCAAGTGTAAGGTAAATCGATGATTACGGTCCGGAACGCAATCATGGGTTTACAGGTACATGAGGGTGGTGTGTAATTCTAATTAGGCTGTTGGTAGACAATTAGTACGAATCCAAAGTATCGGAAGTGTGGTGGGTTAGCTGCGGTACACCCTATATATAAGCATAAACGATACTGTGGGAGCGGATTAGGAATCTGACAAGAACCTACCCATTACTACCCCTTCGTTAGATCGTTGACTAAAAGCTAGCATGTTCGATAAAAACGTTTTTACATATAAGCTTCATTAGTACCTCTGCTCTCACCAGTTACATATTTTCCCAATTCTTTTTCATTGTAAACTCTCAACTTTCTAACCTTGGGTCAAACGGGTAAAATTTTGAAACTTTTACTTTAGGTATTAAACAACTACTCTAAATTATGTCAAAACATGATTGATGCAATAATTTTAAAAACCTTGTTGATTTTTACAACGCCTTTTGTTTCATAGTAACCTCCACTTGAAAGAAATTTCGAGACGGGATTTTTTTTAAAATAGGGGAGACTGTAACATTCGTGATTTTTTTTACTTAAATGAAGTTTTGATTAAAATATTAATTAAAGAAATAATTTGACGTTATATAATAACATGTAGTAAAGCATAATAAATGTACATTTATATTGATTTGAATTCATCTTCTTTAAACATTTTGACTGAAACCTTCGCCTACCATTACTGTCATTTCTAGAAGACAATTTCATGGCTCATTAATAGACACCCCATTGGGCTATATAATAACCGACCTCGACCATGGAACAAAGTAACAAACCACTCTCAAAACTCTAAATTATTTATCATTTTTTTCTTTGTCGTTCATGACGTTCCAACATTGACAACATAGTTTTGTGCCTTGTAACCAAATCGTTCAAGGAAATATCTCCTTGCAAAGTCATCTCGTTCGAGTTACAAACCGTGTTTACCGTATTTATTTTATAATCCATCGATTTGAAAAGTGATCAGTAGTTGTGTGTGATGGAGATGGCAAAACGTCGTTTTATTTTGGTACATATAAGTTTTTTTAAAACCATATGTAATTTAAAATTCAAGGATTGGTTTATATATATATATATATATATATATATATATATATATATATATAAATTAACTGTATGCACTAATTGTGATATGAACATAATAATTTAGATATGAGTTTTTCTTTCACTTAAGATAGTTTATAATTCTACTGACGAAGTTACCAAATTTGATTTTAGACAAATGGTTTTATAATCACATAACGTAATTCTTTTAAATTGAAACTATTATTGCTATCTAATTTTTATTTTTATTATTTTTGTTCATAATACGTCCTTTTGAGGTTTTATAATTTTGATAAGTGAATAACCTATTGAGTTGGTATAATATCTATACTAGTATTTGTAAAGTTAAAATGGCCCACTAATTGAAACTACACAAATATTTACCCAACTCATTAATCATCTAATTTATGAATATATAAAACATGGAATGTAACTTATGTACACATTTTATTCTAAACGATCGGAATTCGTTTGTTGACAACAATTCTTTAACATTCATAATGCTCACGGTCTTTGATTGTCAATCAAAGTCAAAATAAATGACGACACTAAACTCAATTCAACTTACTTAGGTCCAAGCTTAAATAATTGATTCTCGTTGACTTCTTGAAAGTTCATCATCACAATCAAGGTGAGTATATATTTCCCCTTTTTCATGTTTTACTCTTTTGGGGTTGTTCACGTACACTAAGGCTAAATGTTATTCTTTTACCAAATGCAATTCTCATGTGTGTTTGCTTTATGTTAATTTGTGTGTCTATGACTTGTCAAAATCATTAACCTTTGAGGGCCTGACATTTCAATGAATAGTACTATGGTATATACCCTTGTGACTCTGTTGAGAGTCCTCGTCATTGCTATGTATTACATTACTACTAGCGCATACTATATATATCTGCTTTTCTTTACATAGGGTTGATTTTGAACGGATATTACTTATTACATAATTGCAAATGGTACCGCACATGAATTGCTAAACACTTTTCCTACTATATTTATTCAAACAGGGTATGCTCACCAATACATTTTGTATTGACCAAATCATTTTCGTACATGTTTCAGGTTCTTATGAGATTACTTCCAAGCGTTTGAACTTAGACTTAGATTGAGATTACTGTATCTTAGTTTAGATTGCTAGTCGTAATTGTTGTATTTCTTTCAATGTAATAAATTATTAAATTCAATGTATCAAAATTTAAATTTCTACTCCATGAGCTATTGAACAATCGTCACTACGTGACACCTCAATGTTTCCGCCATCGGTTGGGGTGTTACAGGGCATCACCTCCGTTGTTGTGGTTAGTGTCGTGGTTATGGTTGTGGTTGCTGCTCCCTTCCTCATGATTTCCACCATTGTTATTGCGAGTGCTGCGACGTGGAGGCATGATCTGTAAGAGACACAATGAAATGAATGAGGTAATATAAGGAATGTAATCATTTATCCATTAATTAAAATGAATAAACGAAAACGTTGACTTATCAAAGATTCTAGATTCTAATAACATAATGAAGACATGCTTTAGCCTATAAGTGAACACTCATCCCGAGAATTCCCAGGTAGGCATCCGGGTCCCTCGTCTGATTGGGATATATGCGCAATGCCAGCCTAGACAGAAGACTCAGAATACAGGCGTTCACCCTTCTAGATTGCATGTGTTCGTTATTAAAATCTAGAACTTCGACGAGATCTCAAGGTGGTTCAGGATAAACCTAAGGATTTTGTCCTATTAATCTAATGGTGGATCAGGATTGCAGCAGACGAATAAGAGCAGTCAACTCGTAAAGGCTTAGGGTTGTATAAGGTGTAGGATAGGGATAGGATTAAGGAAGCAATTAGGGTTACAAGCAAGAGAAGCAAGTACTATTTTAAATCCCTAAGGTTATAGTCTAGATTATTTTTCTAATAACCTAATTCCCTATAACCAAGGCTCTGATACCAATCTGTAACACCCCAACCGATGGCGGAAACATCGAGGTGTCACGTAAGAATGAGTATACAGTAGCCCATGGTATTCAAGTTTTAATTGAAATTTATTTAAAGTAAAATATCCAAAATACAAAATAAAGTCTTGAATGAAATTCTAGTACATCAAACAACCAAACAAAGCATAACTTCAATTATCCCTTCCTGCTAGCTCTAGACTTCAAGCATCATTATGTCCTGTTGAGTTTGTAAAAATGGGGGGGTCAACTAGAAGTTGGTGAGAATACATAAGCCATGACAAGCAATTAAGTTTTAGAATAAATAAAGTTTAGCAATTCATATGTCTATCGTAAGTTTAAGTCTACATGAATAAACATGAAGTATAGTATGCACATAATCAAACCTCCGACAAGTTTAGGTCCATCCCGTCATCCACGGTTCACCTTAATATCACGTTGGAACGATAACAATCACCCGCGCTCCCCATAAAAGATGGTCAACGAATCTAGGTGGGATTGTCAATCCAATAGATCTGTTATTGAGTATCGTCGGCTTGGCCATAGCTAATGATTATGTAAGTTTAAGTTTAAGTCTAACAGTAGTTGTCTAAGTCATGAGGCATTAAATTTTACAACTAGGCATGTATGTAGAATTGCTTAAGTATAAAGTTTCAAGTATAAAGAATTGCATAAACATGGTTACGTAAACTCACCTTAGCAAAGTGTTAAGTCTCGAGAAATAGAATATGTGTAGCCCAAAGTTGCCAAGTATTACCCTATGTATAAGGTAATAAATAAGTCTAAGTCTTTCTAGTCCACAACTATTTTCTAGGGTTCCTAATTTGGGAATAAGTATTCGTTTGATTATTAACTAAATTGTTTAATAAATAAAAGAAATTCGATAAATAAATAAACAAAAGTCTTTTTTGTAGGTCTTAGATTAAGGATGATCACATTATAAAGTTTTAAGTATGAAAATAATTTTTATAAAATTATTTTCTTAAAAAAATAGAATATTTAGTCTATTTATTTCTATTTGTCAAATATAACTTTAATATCTAAAAATATTAAAATTAAAGAATTTTTAAATTAAAATTTTTATTTCTGTTCTAAATGGACAGAAATAATTTATATAAAATTTTGGTGCAAAAATATTGAAAAATGAATTTATTATGATTTATTTATGATTAAAATAACCAAAAATCAATTTAAAATAATAAATAAATGATTTTTCAGAAATAAAAATCATTTCTGGAATGTTTAATGTTTTATAAACTCAGAATAATTTTTGTGGAAATTTATATAATCGTTTTGATATTTTTATAGAATTTTATAATTATAATAGAATAAACTTGTAATATTTATTATATATAATAAATAAATTATTTTTGGAAAAACTAAAAATTTTATAATAAACTTTTTTATTAGAACATCATAAAATAATTTTTGTAGAATTTATAAAGCAATTTTAGTATTTTAAAACCATTTTTAAAAATATTGGTGAATATATATATATATAAGTCTAAAGGGTTAAAAAAAAAATGTTTTGCTCATGCTAGGAATCGAACCCGGGTCTGGGCCGGTTCGTGTGTCTTATATCACAAGCCTAGACCATCTGGTCTAGACCCTGAGAACGATTAAACTTGGTTTAAAATTAATTATATAGGTATACTGATAACAGTTATATAACCATTTAAAAGGAAAAGAAAAGGATTGTGTGACACGGGACTCGAACCCGCATGCCCTAGGTAACAGACAGACGACACAACCACTTGATCTAGATCAGTGGTTGTGTCTGTTTGGTTTCTGATTTAAATAAATAACCTAGTCTGCAGAAACATGTTTATCCCCAAATTAAGGTTACGAGCCCTAGTTTTTTTAATCGACCAAAATATGCAACGATAGCCTCTGTAATGTTGGGGCTTTTGTTTGATAATGGCCGATCATCAAAACCATCAAAAAAAATTAGACTTACAGTGTGTATCTCGTGTGAATTGAGGTAGTCAACGAGAAAGTCAAAACCGAACCAAAAGTATAAGATTGAGGGTTTTTTATCAGAAATTTAGAGAGGAGAAATGTTAGTCGGCGAGTGTAGGCTGTAGACGAGGTTCCAATTTATAGTGGAAGGTTTGTGTGTTCGGAATGGTAATGTTTGACTTGGGTTTCAATCATAAACGCGTGATTGGTACAAAATTGGAATGTTATAATAGCTAATTAGCGTGTAATAGACGCGAGTCAAACATATCAATCATCATTCAAGCCTTAACAGAATTATAAATGCGGATTGATCAAGTAATTTAGGAAGATTATCGTCACAGTTGACTTCCCAAGTCAACTGTCACGATTTAAGGTTCTTATATAACTAAAATGTGTGAGTTAAGAAACAAACATGAGGTGTAGATCAGATGGTTGGTTGTGTGTGTATGATTGACCCGGCCTAGGGCACGGGTTCGAATCCCGGCCCAGGCATTATTTTTTTAAACAATTATATCACTAATATATTAATAATATATGCTTATAGTAGGGTACTAGGGGTCCAAATGTGTCACGATACATTTTTAAAAGGGCACGATAATGATAAAAATTCGGCGTTTTATTAAGAAGTGTCGTAACGTACATAGTATTCAATGCGAAATGTTACAGTATGCGGCACTTCTGCAGGCCCAATAAGGTTGGAAGACGGTCTTGTTCTGCTCTCCAACCAAAGATGCTCACCTTTTTTGGGGCGCCTTCGATCCATTCAAAATGGTAATACGGTACAGCATATTGCGCCAAAAGTTATTTGCAGAAAGCAACAGAAAATTCAGCATTCGGACCACCAAACCAGGTCCATTTATCCACAGCTGCAACAGGTTGAACACTCGATAGCAGGGCCGTTAATTGACCAAATTCCAGCACTTCATTAGCAGCCAGCGGGTCACGCTTCCATTCCTAACCCATTCTTCTATCGGCAATGGAAACCTGTTTGTTATTTTCCAGCCTAAACAAACATGGAAACTGATACATTAGAGGCCCAACCCAGAAATCCACCCAGAATCGGATAGATACTCCATCACCCAACACCCCCTTTATCATGTTTCGGATATTAACACTCCTTTCCAATAAATCTTTTTCTACCCTGTAGATACCAGCCCATACACTAGAGATGCCCGGCTTGATAGGCAAATAAGACCATCCACCCGGTTGATAATGAATAGCCGATACAACTTTATTCCACAAGGCCGCTTTTTCCGTCTTCAAACGCCACCATCATTTCATGAGGAGGCTAATGTTACTATTTTGCAATGAACCCAAACCTAAGCCACCCTTTTCCATTGGTCCAATCACTTTTTCCCAGCATACCCAACTTGTTTTTGCCTTGTCATTGTCACCACCCCAAAAAAATCGTCGCCTAATAGCCTCAAGGGCATCAAGGACCCTTTTCGGCGCTCTATACAAGGAGAAAAAATAGAGGGGCAAGCTGTCCAAAGTGGCTCTTAGTAAGGTTAATCGACCTCCAAACGAAAGGTGTTTTGCCTACCATTTAGATAGCTTAGCTTTGAAACTATCGCTAACACAACTCCAATATCGGACATGGCTCATATTAACACCCACCATAAGGCCGAGATACTTGCATGGAAAACTTCCGACATTGCAGCAAATCGAATCTGCTACCTACGCAACAGCAGCACCAGAGATACCAACACCATAAAGGTTTGTTTTTTGGACATTGATTCTCAATCCAGAAATGAGGTGGAAACACCTCATGAGACGGATCACATTACATATATTATCCACGCCCCAATCACCCATAAACACGATGTCGTCAGCGAACATTAAGTGTGTCATAGTAGGCCCACCATGGGGAAGATCCACGCCTTTAATAATATCCAATTCTTTAGCTTTCCCCACAAAACCGGTCAAAGCTTCCATGGCGATGATAAAAATGAAAGGAGATAGTGGGTCGCCTTGTCGTACACCACGAAAAGCTTCAAATTCCAGGGATGGTAATCTGTTAATTAAAACGGAGGCCCTACTTGAATGCAAAACCCCTCTCACCCATGTCCTCCAACGACCCGGGAAGGTCATTTGTTGAAGCACCTCGTCAATGAAGGACCAACTAATTGAGTCGTAGGCTTTTTCAAGATCAACTTTGAGAATAAAAACTTCTTTCTTCATGTTTTTAGCCCAAGATATTATTTCCCTTTTGTTAGGTAACCCTAATTTATATTATATTATATACAATATATTTGATATGTTCTAAAAACTTAACCCGAATCTTAACATTCTAAACATATCAGCCGCTCTCCACACTTCACAGCCCCACCTCCCTTCTTCTCCACACTCCACAGCCCTACCTTCTTTCACTTCCGACCGACCACCTCCACCGCCCCCGTCTCCACTCTCCGGCCTCCAACCCTGCACAACGCCGCAAGTATGACATCTCTTATCGTTTTTTTTCTCTATAGCTTTGTAGGTTTTTTTCTCTATAACTTTGTTCATTTTTGTTCGTTTATGTTCATTTGTGTTCGTTCATATTGATCATTTGTGTTCGTTTATGTTCATGAGTTGTTTGTTTAGGTTTTAAATGAACGAACATAGACGAACACGAACACGACAAATTTCTTAATGAACGAACATGAACACAAAATTGTGTTCGATTATGTGTTCGTGTTCGGTTAAAGTTAAATGAACAAACACGAACACGCCTTTGTTCGTGTTCGTTCGGTTCGTTTACAAGCCTACTTATAAATCCCACCCCCTTCTTCTGTAACAGACCCCCCCCTCTCTCTCTCTCTCTCTCTCTCTCTCTCTCTCTCTCTCTCTCTCTCTCTCTCTCTCTCTCTCTCTCTCTCTCTCTCTCTCTCTCTCTCTCTCTCTCTCTAAACCACCACCACCCTTCACCGGAAACCACCACCACCCACACCTATCCTCCTACCTTTTCTCTCTGCTTCCTCCTACCACACTCGAACCATCTTAATCGGAGCTTCGTCAACAACATCGAACCCCCTGCTTCCCCACGAACCTGTCACACTCGTTCTAACCATCTTAATCGGAATTTCGTCACCCAACATCGAACCCCCTGCTTCCCCATCGAACTTCATTTATGTTTGCTCCTGTAAAAAAAAAAAAAATTGATACATAAAGGTGGAATATTTTAGATTTATGGTACCAGGTTCTTATGGTACCACTTCATTTATGTTTGCTCTGTCAACAAGGTAATGTTAATGTTAGGGTTTCGATTGGGGTTGGTTAAAGATTGGTTTTTGGTGGATTTTAGCTAGGGTTTCGATTGGGATTGTTGGGGTTTCGTCAAGATTGTTGGTGTCGTGGTGGTTGTGGTGGAAGCTGTGGTGGGTGGTGGTTGTTGGTGATTTAGAGAAAGGAAAGAGGTGGTGGGGGTGGGGGGGTTTTTTCTGTCAACAGAAGGGAAAGGGGGGGGGGGGGGATTTATAAAATTTTAATAATAATAATAATAATAATTTAATATGTTATAATAATAGCTATAATTATAATAAAAAATTTCATAAATATCCCAAAGTTTAAGTTTTTACATTTTGGCCACGAACACTAACCAGGTTAGACCTCAGTTAGTTTGGGAGTGATGAAAGTAAACAAGTTGAAAGTTTGGAGTACTAATGGCCAAAGTGATTGTTGGAAATATTATCCGCCAATAGGCTATAGTTAGGAGTATTAAAATTCATTTTCCCTTTTTTTAAAGGGTTGAAGCAATGATGTTTGTTACTAGGGCTGTAAACGAACCAAACGAACACGAACAAAGCTTTGTTCGTGTTTGTTTGTTAAGGTTTCTTGGACAAACGAACCGTTCACGAACACACTAACGAACATAATTCAATGTTTGTGTTTGTTTGTTAAGAAATTCAGTTGTTTGCGAACTGTTCGTGAACACAGGTCTTGAACACAAACAAACAAAAACATACATTTAATATGCAAATAACTAAAAAAAATATTGTTAATATTAGCCGTTAGACAAAGTACATCTACTAAACGATGCCGATAAGTCAAATTGTACCAACTTAGACATAATTATCTAATATTACTTAGGCATAGGCATGAATACATCATATTCCTAATTCAAAAGTTCATAATTATCCTAAGTTTTAACTAGTGATCGAACATAAACAGTTTATACACGAAGGGATATAAATAAACGAACGTAAACAAACAGATTTCCGAACGTTCACGAACGCAATCGAACGAACGAGATATTTGTTCACGTTTGTTTGTTTAGCTAATCAAACGGAATTTTTTGTTCGTGTTCGTTCATTTATTAAACAAACGGACACAAACGAACTTCCCGCCGAACGGTTTACGAACTGTTCACCGAACGCTTGGTTTGTTTACAGCCCTATTTGTTACTAAAACTTAAGTCTTGTAATTTAGCGGCATTAAGTTTAGCCAAACCAATATGTTCGAGTGTTCTTAGCTACAACCGAATCTATTTGGGTGCTCAGATCCTTCAACCAGTGGAAGCTTCAACTGGGTTCGAAGATCACGAAGACACCAACTAAATTACATAATTTTTTTCAGAGTTTCGTCACATTTTTTTTTTTTTTATAAATAACGGTTAGTTACCATGTAGCGTACATGTGTTACGTAGTTACTAACAAGCAATATAGCCCCCACCCTTATAGTGGAGTGGCATGAGAAATAATGGGTAGAGCCTAGCCTCCTTGAGGTATTAGGTTCGATCCTTGATTCCACCGGGTTTTACTAATTTTCCACTATCATGCCTTCGGGCGGGTGTAGGGTTCAGGTTTTTTTCCCGGAACTGGTGGTTTGGTAGGTTCTAGCTAACCAGTGCTACCTGTGTGTAGACACCTAAGACGTGTCTTCACCCAGGGGCGTATATGGTGTTTTTGTAACCAATTGGTGAGTACCCCAAACAGTTAGAACATCTTTTGTCAGCCGTTCAAACAAAAAAGTAACAAGCAATACATAATTATTTTACTACTCCGTACACTTCGTACTTCCATTAAAAGACTTTTACAGGAGCCTGACCCTTTTGTGTATAAACATACATACTTGCTAGAGCCTTCTTCTTTGGTTCTCTAGATTATAATATATTGCCTTTCAGAAAAGAATAAAAAAGACATACATACATACATTACTCTTACTTTAAATCATATAAAACAAGTATGGGAAAAGGTGTGGACGCATATGTAATTGAAAATGACTTGATATGTGGGAGCTTACTAACATACAGCTGTTCTCTACATTCGAAACAATTAAAATGGATAATATTCACTTTCAAAACTTCATCATTTTATCCCCATTTCAAAACTTTGACTTTGTTGACATAGTCAAACCATGATGTCAACATTAAGTTATCATTCTGCCTCCATTGCTATTTGCTTATTTGCTACCGATACCATCATATACTAAAGCTACTGGCATCACATATTTCATATAATCATAACCCATCCACTTCTAGTTTGCACCCACATTAACTCTTACTCAAACCACTACCATCCGCGGCTACATCAAGAATTCACAATCGTGATGACAACCATATGTAAAAACGAGACTTGACTTTGCCCGGTGTATGCAATACAGGCACCAAACCCCCCTTAACCGAAAAATTGATCTGTCAAAGTAATATAATATATGATACGATACACACTTGATGTATCAGAAACACAATTTTTAACGTGCGATGGTATAAATAACTAGGGTAATTATTACACTACAATTTAAAGTAGCCTAAATAATTACTCTAGTTCATTTTGTTGTAGTTTAATAATCATGTAAAGTTATCACTGCCTCCATTCCTATCAATATCATCATACAAAAGCCACTTTACCATCCGCCGTTGCCACAAAAATTCACAATCGTCTCATCGCCAATCACCAAGGTTTAACAAGAATCAAATATAGTTGAAAAAACGACACTTGATTTCACACAACCTACGCAAAATAAGCTTGGGACTCCTTTAAACGTCAATATAAAATACGATACGAGTATACTATACACACCTGGGGAGGATTATACTAATTTGTAGAAGAAGTGAATATTCTTTGAATACCTAGATAAAGATAAAATACAATAGATTTGGTCCTAGAAAAAGATTAAGTGGGCCCAAGAAGAGCAAAGATAGGCCACCTGCAAGAAACCGCGTTATAAACAGTGAACATAAAATCTCTATCTTCCATATTCTAAGTGCTCATTTCATTATTAAAATGGCTAATTACAAAGATCCCATGAATTAAAAACACACACAGAGAGTGAAAGGACAGATGTCAAGTCTATCAATGGTCAAAAACCAAGATCATTGTCTTGTTGCAAACATTAAAACATAAAAATCTATTGTTGAAAGTAGATTGAAGCTACTTGGAAACTGCCTTAACAACTTAAAATATATATTAATGACTTGCATCTATAAATACATGCATGGGTTACATTCTGTAATGCATAACCTTTGACAAGAATATTCTACTTAACACAACTAATCATGAGCGAAAACGGTCACCGAGGTGGTACTTCTTCGGTTTACCGCGGTGTCAGGAAGCGGAAATGGGGCAAATGGGTGTCTGAAATTCGCGAACCTGGAAAGAACTCTAGAATCTGGCTTGGGAGTTTCGAGACGCCCGAAATGGCCGCAGCTGCATATGATGCTGCGGCATTTTACCTCAGGGGTGATGTTTCCAAGCTTAACTTTCCAGAAAGAGTAAACGGTCTCCCCAGGCCTGTAAACTCGAGTGCAGAATGCATACGCATGGTGGCACATCAGGCGGCAATGCAGTTGACACCTTCCTTGCCAGAAGATGAGCAAGAGCAGGGTGGCTCGAGCTCGGGTCATACAGTGCCGGTCAATATCGGGCTTTCACCGAGCCAGATTCAGGCCATAAACGAGTCACCACTTGATTCCCCAAAATTTTGGATGGAATTAAATGATGCTCTTATGGATGATCAAAAAATGTATTTTTCTAACACTAGTCACTTTGACCCTGTGGCTGACTGGGAAGAGATACCTGACTATACTCTCTGGGGTCCTTAGGTAACAAAAAAAGCTATTATTTTTACTATTAAAAAAAAGAAAACAGAAAAAGAATATGGTCCTAAAATTTATTTACTTACAAAATTTATAAAATATTTTTGCCATGAATTTTTTTATTAATAAAAATTATTTTGTGTGTCATAAATATTATATAATAAATAGTGTGTTTCTAGAGGTCAATCTTTATCCATAATAATAAAGCCTAAGGTCCAACTGACTACTTTTGACCCTAGGTGCGGCCCGAGAATAAAGAACCAACAAGATAGTTAATCTTTAACAACACGTGGGTAGTGACGGAACCAGAACTTTTCAACTGGGTCACAACAAAATTCTTTTATAACTACACTACTGGAGACAATTTAGGGGGTCAAACTAAAAAAATAAGACCATGGTAGATACCCCCAACCCTCCCTCTCCTCTCTAGTTCTGGCCATGCATGTGAGGCTCACAGTTACAAAACTCATCTACTGTGGTTTCGATCTGATGAGCTTAGTTTTAATAGCTCATTTGACACTACTGATCTAGAAAGCTGCAGTACTAGCAAGGGCCAGGTGCTTATAATAATCAATTCTTTTGTGTGTGTGCGTGTGCTTTATTTCCTGATGTAAGGAACAAAGGTTCCTGTAAGGTTTGATATGCCGGTTATGTTGCCTTGTATAAAATTAATAGCCTTATTATATGCAATGACCACCATTAGTTTCTACATTTTATACAGTAACATATAACAATGATCATCTCGGAAAAATGGCCTAATAATGTCTCGATTATCCTCAAAACACTATCAATTGAGCAAAAGACGACGATTATCATAGTAAAATGGCTAATCAGTTATTGATTATTCTCAAACACCTACCAATTGAGCTAATGACGACGGTCATTTCAGAAAAATGGCTAACAATGACTTGATTATCCTCAAACACTACCTACCGGACCAAAGCTGATCATCATCTCAAACACTACCAATTGGGCAAAAGTCGATGATTGTCTCAATAAAATGGCTAACTATGTCTCAAACTCTAAATCATCCTCAAACACTAGCAAGTGGGTAAAAGACCAGTAGTACACCATGGCCAGTCCATATGAGTTGCATTTCAAAACCAGTGGTAAACCTGATGCTAGTAGTCACTAGTTACAATAAACGTATTGCGAAAATGGTCATGTATAGTATAGTTTTAGTAATGGAACATGATAAGTAATGTGTCCTAAACTGGCTAGTCACTACTTAACCTGAATCAGCTTTGACTAAACTCCACCTTTACTCGTGTCATCCTCATATATCTAGTTGCATTGTTATGGAACGTTAGCATGTGTTGAGTTGCAAATAAATTCTCCAGACCTATCTCTGAAACTGAAATATGTGTTCTTAGGTTGGTGCATTTTCAGTGTAGAAAATCAAAAGACATGTTCAAATGAAGTTGTTTTCAATCAGTTATGTAGATAATAAATTTTCAGATCCAATTATTAAACATAGGGTCACTGCTGATGAATATTTCTACAATTCTTAGATACCAAAAGCTTAATCACTAAACATAGTGCCATCATCTCAAATAAATATTAATAACTTCCTACACTTCAGCTTAATACACCATAACACTTCAAGCATGCTATTAAGATGGTCGAGGAACCTATAAGAAATATATATAAAAAAAATTATATAATTAGTTGCGCTTTGGTTTGAGACCTTGTCACTTTTGTGCGCTTCTTGCCTTTTAAAACCAAGGGTTTTTTTTTTTCCAAAAAAACAGGTTTCTGCCAGGCTAGGACTTTTCGGTGAGTCTTTGATGAGTCTCTTAAATAAGTTTCTGAACTTGTGATAAAGTCATGCAGCTTATGAAAAGTGAATTAGTCAATGAGGTGTTGTCAGTTGAACTTCTAACTTGAAGCAGTCCATAGTTATCAGGCATCTATCTTCAAAGGAAAAACTTCATGAACCATGTTAAAGCCTTTGCCTGGAACTTCAAGATGATCTAGACTCTATATTGTTAATAAATTGTTGGTCTGATCTTCCATCTTAATGTGATGATTATGCAATGTGTAACATGCATGCGGAATCAAAGTTTTGGTGCTCAAATGGGTCGTTTGGTATATTTTTCGGAACATAAGCCTATTTTCTAATTTTCCAAACTGATGTGTGTAAAAAATTGTTCAAATAATCACAGAACATCATGGAACGGGCATCCAGTCTATTTAAAGCAAGATTTCATATTATGAAAGATACACCAGACTATTTGTTGAGGCGCTAAATGTTGAATCCACATGCCTGTTGCACAGTGCAAAGGCTTGAACATAATTCAAGAAGGTTTTGGACACTACTTATAACGACAAACTACTTCAAGTTAGAAATTCAAATGCTAACAGCTTATGAAAAGTATATTAGACATTAGTCCCACCAGACACATCAACCATCGTAATATCATGCTTATAGTGTTATGTTGGAGTAAATTGGTATGTATGAAGCGTCATAATGCTTATCAGGTTTAGTGACTAGTGATCATTTTATTGGCTTCTAAAACTTATAATGACAGAAAACAACTCTCTATATTCTTAGTTTTCTGTTAAATATGTGGATTGTGGAGAAGTTCTGGAAAACTCAGATAGAATAGTATAGAAAAATTCAACAACTAAACACAGACACCCTTAATGATTCCACAGGTATTTTTACTTGATTTCCTAATTCAGTTTTGTCTTGTGTACATACTGAGCTAAACCTCATATTCAATATTAAAAAAAAAAACAAATAATATTCTAATTTTATCGCATTCACAGCCCTGGTTAAGAGACTAGTCAAACACTCACCGAATAAATAGCCTGGTGGAACCCTATTCCTTAATGTTCTAGTTCTTGAAATCCTTTTCGTTGGGAAAAAAATACCCTCCCATTCACTGGTCCCCTCTTGTTTCTGGTATTGATTCTTGATTCAAGTTCTAGTTTGTTGTTCCAGGGCTCTTTTAACTTGTCCTCCGTTCTTACTGCTGGGTTCCTGTCCCCGGTATAAGTTCTAGATTCCCAGTGTCCCGATGAAGTTCCGCACCAAGAAACAGAGTCCAGTAGGATGATGTTTAGTGGAGTGTCAAGATCATGCTTAATTTCAGGAGGTGGCTGTGGGTAATTCATTTGTAACAAGTTTAGTAAACATCAATGCTCCAAATTGTGGCATCTTGGTGATAATGCATTTATAAAACATAATTTCCAGGGATGTTAGTGTTAATTATTTTTAGTTTCCTTATTTGGATTGTGCCCCACATACAGAGGCTTAGCCTCATATTAGATGTAAGAAAAATTTTATTCCCAAGCCTCTGATTTTACCACAAGTCCACAAGTAATGACCGATTCCTTTATCTACCGGAATTTACAAGTCCAATACAACAATTTCCATCAAAGTACAGGAATCTGCCACTCAACCATATTCCAGTGAGGCACAAGGCACAAACAATAGGGAGCTAAGCAGTCAATATCGGTGGGATATCAGTGGGATATCGGTTATCGGACCCTCACCGATGTTTGGTGTCAAATATCGATACCAATATTATCGGTGATATGTGCCGATATCCCACCGATATTTTGATTCTCATATATCGGTTATAGCGCCGCATTTCCAGGTTTTGCTTTTTTATAGGCCAAATTACAGTAAAAAGCCAATAATAAACTTTTTTTTTTTTTTGGGAATAAGCCCATAAATATTAAGAGCCCAACTACCCAAAAACACTTCCAAAACCCTAAAGTGGACAGATTTGTCTCTCCTTCGTCTTCTACCATTCGTCTATGTGACTGCCATCAAATCTGTAAGTGTTATATATTATTATGTTTTAGGTTATATATAGATAACATTTCAAATATTGACACTTTGGAGTCTTGACTTTTGATATTAGTATTAGTAATTTAGTATTATATATGACTATGTTTAGGTTTTATATTATGTTAATATATAAATATTAAATTCTACATGATATTAAAATTACCGTATCCCGCCGATATCCCACCGCGATAACCTATATATCAAATATCGGCCCTTGACCGATATTCGATTTCCCACTGCATTAACTGCTTAGATAGGGAGTATGATACAAACCCAGAGCTGGGTCAGAATGCTGGGAGGCGGGAAAATGCAGAAAGGAGGAAAAATGTTTGAAATTTCAGGAGGTGGAGAAGTCGGAGAAAACTACCCAGAGTTTATATTCTCAAGTATTTTCTAGTTTTTAGGTGTCTTGGATATTTTATTTGTATTCTCATCTCTGATTAGAATTTGGAAACTAGCCCCTCTCGATTCGGGCTGAGTTTTCATCTAATCAGAATTTTGGTATCTATCGGACTATTAGCTGCAGATTTTGGAACTAGGTGTTGCATGAGAACAGACAAATAATTTGTAATCCAAAATGTGAGCTAGTATAGGAAGGCGTCTAAATCATACTTCTTAAGTCTTAACTAAGATAGAACAACTATAAAGCCCTCTAACCATATATATAACTTATCAATTTGAAAAACAAGACAGGTAAATAGCCATAAACATGTAAATGACTCATGTCAGCACATATAGCATTGTAAACTTCTGATATGTAGCTTGAAGACACATCATTCAAGTCGAGTATACAGCATGGTTTTGCTTGAACGAAAAGAGTATATTCAGTAAATTCCAAACAGTTGGAGATGGAGACTACTAACATTTTTATATATAGCATGACCTTGACCTACTTCTACATGCAGGAAGTTGCTCAATGAGTGAAACACCAGCAAACTCACTCCACATGTGACATGCCCCCTCCAGTTTCAGATTTTGTTCTGCATATCATGGGTACAAAAGATTGAGAAAAGCGCGTAATATATGTATTAAGCATACTAAACAAGAAATCATTAATAACTTAATCTCATACTAGAACTTTTGGAAAAGCATGCATTAGCACTTACTTGTGATCAGACGGATTCGGCATTAGCTCATAAACGATTGTTGCAACAACATCTCTCTTCAGCTGTAAAATCAATAAAGTGAAACTTTGAGAAAAGCGCACAAAAGAAAAGGAAGCCCGAAAGGATAAAAGAGATCTCAAAACTGAACTTACCTGAGTAGCTTCACCTTTTAGCCCAATGTATTGTATTCGAGAGGTGTCACCACCATAATTATCAGGAAAATGCAATGTTAGATTTCCAACACCTTGAAACCTAGAATATCTGGTACAACACAGATCAACATACATCAAAAATTGTCATCTTATAAATGGAGGAAAAAAAAACATAACAAAAAAGATTTCTCAATCACATATTATACTTTACACAAACATAAGACGCACCTTGTCTGGTATTCTAAGACTCCTTGCAAGTTTTCTGCCAAATCCCACTCCTAAAGACAGGATAAAGTTTATCATTAAATAGAAAGAGTTGCAAATTGTGGATCTAAGGACATATTAAGCAAGCCGACCTGAACAGCTTGCATACTCTGAGCATCTGAGAAATCGATTCCTTCTCGGTTGATAAACCTACATGCAACAAGTGCATTTTAGGGTTTAGTTGCAGCTACCAAACTTGTTGTACAATAATTAACCATATTATAGGAAGAGGCTATAATCTAGAATCATGCAAACGAAGGAAAACTATTTTGAAGTTAACAACATTTCAAATGAAGTTAAACAACATTTCAAACATTGTTGTTTCATACGAAAAAACCAAACCTAACAGAATAATAGTGACATAAAGGCCTATAAGTATAAATCCTTGAACAAAATAAAAGCATCTTACGTGTTGTCAAAATTTAACTTTGTCTTAACATAATCTGATCTTGTGTGCTAAACGTTCTAAAGCTGAATACTAGGGAAGATTTTCTCAAGTTGAAGACTCAAAACGACTCTAATCTGAAAGATCAAGATCTGAAATCTTATGTATTGTCGAAATCATGCTTGGTGTGTTCCAACCATATCCATCAAATCAAAATAAAATTATTTTGATGTCAAAGAAGAGCTTGCAATTCATAGACGTGAGTGGTCTACAAAAGCTCATCCCTACTGATATTGTGTGGCTAACACAAGGGCTAGACCCTCTTTTTATCTTAGGCCTTCTCGGTGTGAGAAATTTCTATTTTAATTTAGTAAGTCATGATTAGCTATTTAGCTGTTAGGATTTCTATAAATTTATCTGTTAAGTGCAGTGTTGTAAAAGGCGGGCTAGACGGTCGCCTAGGCGCCGCCTAGTCCCTAGTCGCCCACCAAGATAGGAATCAGCCCCTAGGCGGAGATCTGGGCGTTTTGGCCATTAGTCAGCCATTAGGCGGGCCTAGGCGGTGGTTTTTTTAATTTTTTTAAAAAAAAAAAATTAATTTCTAAGTATTTCTTAGTATTATGTGTATATATCTAAGTATTTCTAAGTATTATGTTTATATATCTTAACATATTTTCAAAAAACACCTAAATTTGTGCGTGTATATATATAATCCGTATAAAAATATCAAAACGCTTAATTCCGCCTAGTCCCGACTCTTAGCGATATATTTAGTTAGAGATATTATTTGTTATTTAATGTATATCCATTCCTTATTTATCTCTAGGGTTTAGGATCCCTTATCTCTATATAAAGGGATATTGTTCAATGTTATCATTCATTCAGAAATCAATACAATAACCTCTTTCATGGTATCAGAGCCTTGGCTCTTTTACTTTTTTTTTTTTTTTCTAAAACCCTAGCTTCGGCTTCCTTAAAGCTGCCGCATCACAGCCTCGGCTGTCATGACAACCGGCAAAACTGAAACTTCCGGCCCCACCGACACCTCTTCTAAACCTTCCCTGCATCCCGCATACTCGGTCACAAATATTAATTCCAAAGTCCGCACCCTCGATGGAAAGAAGGTTACATACACATCATGGACCAAACTATTTCGCCTTCATGCTACCGCGTATCAAGTCTTGAACCATATTGATGGTACCCCCGCCCCACCCGAGTCTGATCCAGCCTATTCAGGCTGGAACGAACTCGACGCCCTGGTGTTACAATGGATCTTTAGTACAGTGTCGGATGATTTATTGCCCCGTGTTCAGGATATCGGGCCGGAACCCACTGCTCGCCTAGCGTGGATCAAACTCGAGAAGATATATCTCAGCAACAAGAAAGCTCGTGCGGGAGCCTTGGAAACCTAATTCTGTAACCTCACCCTCTCGGCTTGCTCTTCGTTGGATGATTATTGCCAACGTCTTAAGGAGCTTGCTAATCAACTGGAGGACGTCGATCACCCTGTTTCTGAGGATCGACTTGTTCTTCAATTGGTTCGAGGACTGCCTGCAAAGTATGATACTACCACGGCACTTATCAATGCCAACAACTCGGATTGGGATGAAGCTCGAAGTTTATTGCAGGATTAAGTCATTCGCCTGGAAGCTCGCAAGAAGACAACCGCATCGGTCTTGATGGCACAAACCAATTCCTCTCAACCACACCATACCAACCATAACAATTACACTTATTCCCAATACCCATCGAACCCCGCTTATTCCCGTGGCCGTGGTTCTCGTGGCCGTGGCAGAGGTTCCCGAGGCCGCGGTTATGGCTCCCAAAATTATTATCCAAACCAACCATCCTACTCTCCATATCCACCCAATTCCCAAACACCATCTTACCCGCAATGGGCTTGGTGGAATACACCTCCCTGTCCCTATCCACCCCAACCGGCTTTTAAACCACCTTTCCCACAACATTCAGCTGCGAACCAGTCCACTCCAAACCAACCCGCAGCCCATTACCAATACTCACCTCAACAGCCGGCCCAATATAGTAACACCTAGCAGCCCACTAACCCCAACCCTTCGGCCCCATATTCCCCTGCTACATACGGCCCACCACAAGCCCATTACAGCAACCATCCTAACCAACCCACCTCTTATGATGCCTTAAGTCCATCAGACCTTAGTGCGGCATTGGCGAGCATGAATCTCACGTACACGGATCCCGAACACTATTATGGACACGGGTGCCCCTTCACACTCGGGAGACGAGCCAGGTATGATTCAAAATTCAAATCCCTGATCCTTTTCCTGTAACAAGTAAAATTTTAGTCGGTAATGGCGCGACTTTACCAATTCACGGATCTGGAACTGGCTTCCTACACCTACCCAACCGAACCTATATCCTGTCCAATATCCTTTATTGTCCACAAATTATTAAAAAGTTACTTTTTGTTCGTCGATTTACTAGAAATAACAATGTTTCCATAGAATTTGATCCTTTTGGTTTTTCTTTGAAGGACCTCCCAACTGGACGAATTCTTTCCCGCCACAATAGCACCGGGGATCTTTATCCACTCACTCCACCTGAACTTCCACCTCAAGCAAGTTTTATCATTACCACTTTCTTACCATGGCATGAACGTTTCGGCCACCCTGGCGCTGAAGTTTTGAATATTCTTAGTCGTAATTTTAATTTACATTGTAATAAAAACAAAGATTCTAGTCTTTGTCACTCTTGTCGGTTATCTAATAGTAAAAGACAACCCTTTTATGTTTCCAATTCTTTTACATTTGCCCCATTTGATATCATTCACTGTGATTTGTGGACATCCCCCGTACCTAGTAATTCTGGGTACAAGTATTATATGGTTCTTATTGACAACTTCTCAAATTTTATTTGGGTATACCCTTTAAAATTTAAATCAGAAACTTTTCCAACATTTGTTAAATTCTACGAACTTATCCACACACAATTTAACCGCCCAATTAAAACCTTTCAATGTGATTTGGGTGGCGAATTTGACAACAATGCCTTCAAACAATTCGCCACTCAACACGGCCTTCTATTTCGTTTTGCCTGCCCCCAAACCTCCTCCCAGAATGGCCGTGCCGAGCGTATGATTCGACGTCTCAACGATGTTATTCGCTCTCTCCTAATCCATGCCCATTTACCCCACCCTTTTGGGTCGAGGCCCTACACACCGCAGCCTATCTCCACAATATCCTACCCACCAAACGCCTAAATTTCTTCACCCCCACCTTCGCCCTCTACCTTCGCCACCCTACATATGACCACCTTCGGGTATTTGGATGTGCATGTTATCCTAATACTTCCGCCACTCAACCAAATAAGCTGCACCCACGTTCCGTCCGATGCATCTTTCTAGGCTATCCGCCAGATTTTCGCGGATACCGGTGCCTCGACCCCACCACTGGGAAAGTCTCAATTTCCCGACATGTTACATTTGATGAACACACCTTCCCTTATCTCACCCCTGCTAACCCGACCTCCTACCACTTCCTAGATGACCAGCCCCCACCCGGTTTCACCTTTCAACGGCCCACTCAGCCCACACCACCACCCGCATACCAACCGGCCACAACCCCCACACCCGCCACTGCTACCAGCCCACTCAAATTCACGTACACTCGCCGCTCCAAGCAAACTGCCACCTCCAAACCAGATGTCCCTTCCTGGCCCGTACCCCTCCCATAATCCAGCCCAACCGGCCCATAATCCAGCCCAGCCAACATCACAACCCAGCCCACCAGCCCCACAGCCCACTATCCGTCCGTTTGCCCCACCGCCTAACCCGACTCACCCTATGGCAACCCGTTCAAAAACCGGGTAAACTGAAACAACCACACCAAATCTTTCATACCCAAACATTGTCTCCATACCCTCGTCCTATAACCAGGCCTATACCGACCCGAATTGGTCGTGCGCTATGCAGGCTGAATTTACGGCCTTATAGGAAAACGAAACATGGGAATTGGTCCCTTGACCGGTTGACCGCCCGGTCATTAGATGTATGTGGTTATTTCGACATAAATTCAAGGCGGATGGTACATTGGAACGTTATAAGGCTCGCTTGGTGGTGAATGGCAAATCACAAATTGTTGGTATTGATTGTGAGGACACTTTTAGTCCGGTTGTTAAACCGGCTACCATCCGCACAGTTCTCTCCCTGGCCGTCTCCCGCAATTGGCCGATTTATCAGTTGGATGTGAAAAATGCCTTTTTACACGGTCACCTTAATGAGACCGTATTTATGCATCAACCTCCCGGGTTTGTTGATCGTCGATATCCAGGTTTTGTTTGCAGGTTGAAGAAATCACTTTATGGCCTGAAACAGGCCCCTCAGGCGTGGTACACCCGGTTTGCTACCTATATATTGTCACGTGGATTTCGTAGTAGCATGTGTGACAATTCTCTGTTTGTCTATACCAAAGGTGCTGACGTTGCCTACTTACTATTATACGCAGATGATATCGTACTCACTGCTTCGTCACCTGCACTGCTTCATTCGCTTATTCAGCAACTCTCACGAGAGTTTGCCATGACGAATTTGGGTCAGTTGCATCATTTTTTGGGATTCGAGTAACCCATAAACAGAATGGGCTTTTCATGGACCAGTCTCAATATGCCAAAGATATTTTAGCTCGGGCTTCGATGACAGCGTGCAAGCCATGTACTACCCCAGTTGATTTATCAGCTAAACTCAGTGCTACTGACGGGTCTTTATTTCATGACCCGACTTTATATCGTAGCCTTGCTGGAGCACTTCAGTATCTTACATTTACCAAACCGGACATTTCGTATGCAGTTCAACAGGTTTACCTTTTCATGCACGAGCCTCGGGACACACATTTCGCTTTTATGAAGCGTATTCTAAGATATATACAGGGCACTATTGACTATGGAATTCGTATGGTCCGGTCTCGCACAGACACGTTAACAACTTATTCTGATGCTGATTGGGGTGGTTGTCCTGACTCCCGCCGATCTACTAGCGGTTATTATGTTTTTCTTGGGGACAACTTGATTTCATGGTCTTCTAAGCGTCAGCCGACAGTTTCAAGATCCAGTGCAAAAGCAGAGTATAGAGGCGTAGCAAATGCGGTGGCTGAGGCCACCTGGATCCGCAATCTCTTGTTGGAGTTACGAGTTCCCCTACAACGAGCTACAGTTGTCTATTGTGATAACGTCTCGGCGGTTTATTTATCGGACAATCCTGTTCAGCATCAACGTACCAAGCATATAGAGATCGATATACAATTTGTGCGTGAAAAAGTTCGAGTTGGTGACATTCGTGTTCTGCATATTCCCACCTCCTATCAGTACGCGGACATCTTTACAAAGGGCCTCTCGCGTCAGTTATTTCAGTCTTTCAGATCCAGTTTGAACGTCTGTCCTACGAACGCTCAAACTGCGGGGGGATCTTAGCGATATATTTAGTTAGAGATATTATTTGTTATTTAATGTATATCCATTCCTTATTTATCTCTAGGGTTTAGGATCCCTCGTCTCTATATAAAGGGATATTGTTCAATGTTATCATTCATTCAGAAATCAATACAATAACCTCTTTCACCGACTAGTCCCTAGGCTAAACCTCACTGCCCGCCTAGCGCCTTCTGAAACATTGCTTAAGTGTGTTCTTAGAGATGTTTATATGTATTTTTGCTCAAGCAAACCTTCTTATGAAGTTATGAACTATGTGTTTATGCTAAATTAAGTATTCAACCCCTTCCATCTGTGATCATCAACTTGGTTTAAAAAAGCGCGCCTCAGGCGCGCTTTAAGCGTTTGAGGCGCGAGGCTCCAAGAAAAACGCTTTTTTTGCCAAAAGCGCTGAACTACATGAAGCGCCGCCTCGGGCGCTTGAGGCGCGCGCTACAGTAGCGCCTCAGCAAAAAAACCTTTTAAAGTGCTTTATTTGGCCCGCTACAGTAGTGCCTCGTCGTTTTTATGTTTTGAATATGCTTTTTAAGTGTTCAAGTGTGTTTTATAATCATGTTTTTGTGCTCATGATTGATTAACATGTAGAAAATGTCATATTGACATATATAAATATTTTTTTATAATTTTTTTAATGCTATACGTGAAGCTCTCGCTTCGCGCTTTAAGCCCCGCGCTTCGGATTTTGGACCCAAAACGCCTCGGAGCGCCTCGCGCTTTTTTAAACCAAGATCATCAATTCATTATTATCTCTAATCCAGGACCGAAAAATGGCAATCCTTACAATGACACAAACAATACTTTGCACATGTAATTTTAAATGTTTCCTAAATTGTTCACATGACATGACTAATAAACATAATTATAAGGTTTAACCAAATTTAATGAAATTACGTAGCTGAAAAAGTAGGGTTTTAAATTTCTGCTTACGCTCTCATCTTGATTGGACTTGTTCCATCAGCACCACCAACAATTGAAATGCTCTTTATTTTAACATCAGATGTAAATCTGTCATCATCAGTTTCAACAATTTATATAACAATCAGCTCACAATCCTAAAAATAAACATGATGCACCATTATAAATAAGTTTTGTTTTAAACATGGTCCGTTTCATCAAAAAATAAAACATATTAATGTAATACCATACCTTGGGACATTGTATAGCAGTTTTTGAAGCAATAAATTATCAGGTGCATTCGTATCTTACACCTTATTACTTTTATCTCTTATTACGCACTCACGCTGTTTAAGCATCTAGATATGTTAGTGATAAATTAGAGTTTCTTAATTTTCACTATAGGTTAGTCTTGTATCGGTTTATATTTAGGATTCTACACATTACCTAAAAAAAACTTCTGGTTGTTTTGTCTTGTTTTTTTATCAAAACACCGGAATGTTAGTGATGAATTAGCGTTCACCATTTTTCTTAAATACCATTATGTGTGCAATCACTATCTTACATATCTTCAGAAATGCAGAAACAGCAATACAAGATGGCCCAGTTTGTAAGATGCATAAGGATACAATGAAAGAATGACAAAACACACCAGCAATGAAAGAAGTAACAAACCAAGTCAAGTAAAATTGTAGTTACTTATCATGAAATATAATATTATTATGTACTACTTACGGAATAAAAACAATCAACTCAGGATCACCCTCATTGCTTTCCAAGAGACCCTGTATCAATGGAGAAAATCACTAATCACATTTAGGTCGAAAAGCTGGACACTATCACAATAATGGTAAACAAAACGCAGAGCTAGCAAGTCAGAAAATAAAATATAGAACCCAAGAGTCTGCAAAGCATCTCCAGTTCTCCACCACTGCCAAGTGCGAACAACAAAAAGAGGCTTTGGGAAATGTAATAGAAGCCAATCCTGAGGGTTACAAAGGGAAGTGGCAAAAAAGAGCACACACCCACAAGTCATGATAGCATAATCAAAAGAAGAGAAGGGAGAAGGATAAACATGCAAGCCACTCTACCAAGGACATCACAAATGCTTTGCCCCCGTTAGTGTAAGTTGAAAATTTTATAATACTCTTTCCGTCGAAACTCTTCCAGCTGAATATAGCACTAGGGCTACAACTAGTTGAGCTTGAACAAAGTTATAAGAGTCTGAGCTTGAACTCAACTCATTTGAGTCAAGCTTTTAACAAGCTCAACCTAGAAACATAAATCGAACCGCACTCAGGTTTGTAAGGGCTTTGACTCTAATTCTTAATAAGCTTTTCAAACCTTATGAAATATGAAGGTATGATACACACACACACATACACATCTTAAAATAACATTAAAAAAAAAAACAATCACCTCGGAAGAGCTTAACCGCTGCTCCCAAGCTTTGAAAACCGATTTGACACTTCCAGGAACAGCCTCATTCAGTGCAGACACCTTCCAAAAAGCAACCGAAACAAAGTTATGTACTTCTTTCTCAAATTCTCAAAAAAAAAAAAAAAAAAAATGTAAACTATATCAACTGCTAAAAGATATACATTACTACTTGTGTTCTCAAATGATTTATTTGACTGAGCACACTAGTAAGAACAGCATATAATATAATCAGTAAGTTTCCAAGTGTAAGTGTAAGTAAAAAGTCCCAATTTAGTATTACCTAAATGATGATTTAACTATTATCATTATCGGCGATTACTAATAATAATAATAATAATAATATGTGGAAAATGAAGTTATGTAAGCAGATAGGGTTTAATTAAAGGAACCTTAGGGATGTCGATGTGTTTGTAGAGAGACCAATCGGATGAACAGTCGTGATCTTCGCAGCTGTGATCATGCAAGCACGCCATCTCTATTAATTTCGCTTAAGATTATCAGGACAGGAGCTCTTTAATAATAATAGTAATAATAATATTCGATGTTCAATAATCCCTAGAATTCGTGTTAGACACGAAATGACTTTGTAGTTCAAGATAAAAAGGAAGAACAAAAAATGAAGATGCTGCACTTATTTAAGAGCAGGCAAATTTCTACCTCGTGTGTGAGACGTTAACTCATGACCTCTCTAACTTAGGGGTTTCTAGAAGCTTTGCTTCTACCATTGGGCCACCAACCCCAATGGCATAAAAGGGTGGTTATAATAAAAGACCTTGCTATATTGAACCCCTCAAAGCACTAAACTTTGGCTAAGGCTCATCGTTTAGAGCCCACGAGTGACAAAATTGTCACATATGACAAAGCTTCATCAGACTTTAAGTCAAATCACTGAAACATCGTATCTTAAAGCGCTGAGCTTTGGCCAAAGCTCAGCGTTTTCAAGTACAAGGTTGCCTGATTGGTTGTCAGTCTGATAAAGTTTGCTATCAGTCTGATAAAGTCTGCAAAATGGGTTCTCTCGTGAACCCTAAACGCTGAGCTTTGGCCAAAGCTCAACGCTTTGAACTCAGATTGCACCCTTATTTAAGGCCCCATCTCATACGTTCACAACTACACTCACTACGATTTGTATGCAAGATGTCGTATTACGATTATATTTTCGGTGGTTCTGATTCTTACAACGTGTTGGTTCCCGAGGAAGTTGAGTCTGGCATTGATTATCGTGACAATACGGTGCCGCTGGACTTGAATACCCCCTTGGAGGACCCGTACGCAGTACGCTTACGATTTTGAGGAAAGATTTGTACAACAAGACCAGATAGACGGTGGTGGTGAGGAGGAGAAGTTGGTAGAAGATCAGGAGGAAGGCTATTTCCCGATCAGAGTTTCGTTTGAGACTACCGGACATTTTCTTCACGCCAGGAGTTGGTCGACTGGGTACAAGATACGGGAATGAAAAATGGTTATGTCATTGTTATAAAAAGATCGAAGAAAAGAGGAGACGATTTTGTAAAGATATATATTTCAGCCACTCTTGTCATTTTAAAAAAAAAGGTTCAAATGTTTAATTTTTTTCGTTAGTTTTTTACTTTTTTTCTAACTAGGAAAAAAATGTTTTATAAAAATTGTGAATACTTAAAAAAATTGCCAAAATTTTAAAAAATGTTTGTATTTAAAAAAATTTAATATTTTTTTAATTATAGACATTGCAAATAATTAATTTTTTTTGCCATTTTAAAAAAGTTTCGAATTTTTAATTTTTTTCGTTACTTTTTTACTTTTTTTTATAATTGTACATGATTTTTTATAATTATTTTAATTTTTTGTTCTTTTTTATGTAATTTTCATATTTTTCGTAATTTTTTTGCCAATATAAAGAAATTATTTAAATTTTTTTTTTACATTTTAAAAAAATATTTTTAAAATATATATAATTAACGTATTTATAAATAGCGCTGATTTTTTATCGTTTATTGTTGATTTGGGGCTTTGGATTGAAAGGGTTTTGGATTTGGGAAAGAACACTGTGAAGCGCAGTGCTTCACCCAAAGCTCAGTGCATATATTTTTTTTTTTTTAAAATCTGAAAACAACGCCCGTAAGTTCTAATAATAATATTTCTTCATTTAATCTGAAGTTCAAATGCTCAAATGATCTCATCGTTGTTTATTATTATTGTAGGTTTTGTTATTATTATTATTATTTTGTATGATTAGGTGCTTGTTTAGTTTGATACAATGGATATGGATATACTAATTGCTTTAGCCTTTACGTGATGTTTTTTCTTTCTGATTAGGTGCTTATTATTATTATTATTTTGTATGATTAGGTGCTTGTTTAGTTCTTTACAATACTGCATACATATGGCGTGTGCATATATTTAACCGTCTGTAATGCAGCCGTGTGATCGATTACATATTTACATTGCATTTGTTTTACTTTTGATATGATGTTGTAAGTTATGGAATTATAAGGTTAATTACTCTACCCGGTACAACCCGGTTCAACCGATTGAACCATTTTTAAGCCAAATTCGATATGATTAAAAAAACGGTTTTTAAAACATTGAGAACAAGTCAGTAAGTTAATTAATAGAAGGTTTGCTTTAGGTGTTATGACAAGATTATCAGTAAGAGCATTTTGGGAGTTAAAATTAGCAAAATATATAATTTTATGCAAATCACTAGAACCGTAAGAAATGAAAAGCAAAAGAGACGGATGGTAAAAAGTTGACACTGATAGCATCAAACCTTATTTCTTTTATTTACAATGTTATATTGTTTTATATAGAGCATTTGGTGTGTACACCTAGCATATGAAGCCAATTATGTTTGTTTTTGTATAATTTTTGTTCGTAGATTAATGATTTTATGCTATTCTTATCAACCCCAAATGTTAAACATTATTATTGTTTTTAAAAGTCTAATATTTTGTTTTAATAAAAAAATGTTATAGATTGCTATGGATGATGATGTGGAGATGTTTGACGACGAGGAGATGGAGGATGAGGAGGGACCCGCTGTTGATATTTTACCGGGACACTTGTACTTGGATTTTCCCGGGGACACAGAGTCGCGCACGAGGTGCGCGAAGCTTAGGACAATGAGGGTCGGCGGACACGTCGCGATAGACTGGGATTTTTTGGCGGAGGTTACTGAGGATGGGAGGGCGAGGGACATTATCGGGATTGACACTTCCTGGTCGCGGTTGTTCCAGATTGCCGCAGAGGATGTGTACCGACCGCTGACGGTCGAGTTTTTATCTTCCTTCAGGTTCGAGGGTCGACCGGAGGGTTTGGTGGAGGATCTAGATGATCCGTTCCATGAGATCTCTTTCAGGATGTGCAGCCAGCGATTTCGGATGTCCCTGGAGCAGTTCGCGGTACGGTCAGGGTTGTACCATGAGGATGAGATCGGTACAGATTTGTACACTAAGGAGGTTACGGAGGTTGACTGGCAAACCCTTATCAGTTTTTGGAGGCATATCGCCCGGACGCCATTTGGCAAGGCGTGGGCGAAGGCTAGTACGATCGTTGATCCTCTCTACTGCTACCTACACCGGATCATCGCGTCTTCCATCGCTCCACGCCACTTCAGCCGGGATAAGGTCAACATGTCTGACCTTTTCTTTTTATATTGTTTACTATGTGGCAGGACGTGCGCGTTACATGAGTGCTTGGCGGAGTACTTTGCCTTAGCTTATCATCGGCAGACTCACGGCACTCTATACAGTGGGGCTTACATCACCATCATCGCACAGCTGTTGGGCATCGTTCCAGAGGAGGACCCCCTTTCTAGCCCCTGCTATCCCTGTGACTACATTAGCTGCTGCCAATGTACGCAGCATGCGGCTGGCGCGCACCTTCCCCGGCATCGGTCTTCGGTTCCGAGCGCGGGACAACTAGATTTTCGTCCCCGAGCCGTTTCCATTCCCCCAGGAGATCCTTGTAATCTTGGAGATTGAGCCGGGAGTACCAGCACCTCCCTATATGCAACCGGGATTCCAGCAGCAGCCGCCGGTCAACGATGAGCCCCCACCACCTTCGCCACCGCAGCCTCAGCAACAGTATCCACAACACGTATATGAGGGTCTGCCTCCTGCTGTGCGGTTGGTTGTTCGGGACTTTGACCGCCGCCTCAGGCGGCACGAGCGTTCGATGGATTGGGTGGTGCAGACGTTGATTGAGGTGCGTGAGGTTGCGGGGTTATATGAGCTACCACTGCCACAGTCACCGCCACAGCCAGCTGACGATCAGGAGTTTATCTTTGTTTGTATTAGATTTCAGTTTATTTTATATTTTGTATCATCGAACTGATTATTATGTGTTAATGCAGTCGATCTTTTGTTTGTTTTTATTTGTTAACGAATGTTTATATCTATTTGTTTGTTTATATGACGTTTGTTTCGAATGATTAATATGTTAACACTTAACGTAATAAATAGAGTAATAAACAACAAGATCGTTCGTTCAAAACCTTATTTTATAATTAGACGTTTAAATGAATGAAATGTTAGAAGTTATTATATCTATTTATTATTATTATTAGTATTACCTTATTATTATTATTTACAAACTTTTAAAAAAAATCTTAAAAAAAACAAACACCAAAAAAACCCCACCAAAAAAAATCCTATAAAAAACAACCAAAACCCCACCCCAAAAAACCCAACCCAACACCCTATAACACAAGTCCTAAGACCCCATCATCTGATGCTGTCAGCTTTTGGGCTTCAAAGCCCTGAGCCTTGCCCAAATCCCAGCGCTTAACACCAATCCCAAGGCCCATCCGATACTGTCAGGTTTTGGGCTTCAAAGCACTGGGCAGCGCTTAGGGGGCGGTTGGGGTGCAGATAGACAAAGTGGGGGTGCCAATAGATAGGGCCTATAATAAAACCCCCACTTCTATTTCCAGCCTCTAAAGCTTCTTGCTTTGGCCAAAACGAGACACTTGGGTTACTTTTTAACAACCCTCAGTACGAAGTCAGAAAAGCTAAATTTTTTATCCGAAGCGCCTTGCTATGGCCAAAGCGAGGCGCTTCGAATCAAAGTTTTATTCTGGATCTGTCTCACCACCGGTTTCTGTAACATCCCGTTTTGTGAATGAAAATAAAATAATTATAACTTATATGCCAAATATTACGGGTCAGATCATAAGTCGATATATTAGGTGTCTAAACAAGCACATAGTGCTATCTAATATTTAGTGTAGTGTGTATATATATATATATATATATTAAATAATAATAATAATACTTTTTATTGTTATTACTAGAAAAGAAAAGTTAAAATGCACATGGAGTGCAATCGTGCTAAAATGTATATACATATGTGTATATATATAAAATATAGAGATGAGAGGATAGATATTATATTCAAGTGGCGTCTACGGCAAATTTCTAGAAAGAAATGATAGAGAGACACATTTCAATGCCCCTTGCTTTATTCATCAACATCTGGCGACTTTCAAAGAAAAATAAATACGCTTGTAGTGCATATGAATACAGATAGATATATATTTATAGATATTGATGTAGAGAGAAGAATACACGGGAAGAGTCTTATATTCAATCACTTTGCAAACAATATCTATACTTCTATATCTATATCTATACGACATTATAATGTACGAGACATGTCTAAAATCGTCCAAAAGTGGCAAAGTTATGATAGGAGATGAAGGGGTTAAGTATAATTATCTAATGTTTTTTTTTACCATTTTCTCCCCTTTTTACCCTTGCTTATCTATTTGTGCTTCATATAGTAGTACATTAGACTAGCCTTTTTAAGTTCTACCTGTACCTGATTCTGCTGAACTTACTAGGATCATTGAATCGACCTTCTGTATTAATTCAACAACCTTGAGTTGCTCAACTTCATGATTTCAACATTTAATTGCTCAACTGAAATCGTCAAATACATGAATTCCACCTTTAATCATTCATATTCATCCTCACATATATACCTAATAAAGTTACCGTCCTATATACTCTAGATTTGAGATCATCCTTTATTATCCTACGTGAATCAGGTTAGGGTTTGTTTACTTTTTTTGGTGCTATATTTTTTTATATATCGGCCTTTACACGTCTAAAATGATTACAATAATGTCATGATATTGGAATGTATTGATGGATTTCTTGAATTGAACATAGGGTTTTGACGGATTTCGTGATTTGTTTTGTAGGTGTTTTACTGCAATTTCGGATGTGTAAATATCAATTTCAATGGGCTTCAATGCTAGATTTAATTTCCGCCTCTCTACCTTTAAATTGAAGGGTGTAAATCATTTGTCTCACATTCCCCATGTCTGTTTCCAGCCCCGCTATTAGGATCTCAGAAATGGAAGTCAGTTAGACACATTTGTGAACGGACTGCATCTGGGTATTAGCATGTTCGAATTTTGCTCATCTCTTCTCTCTATCATTTGGCTTTTATTACACTCTATTTTTTCTGGAATATGCAGATTTCTTGAATTCACCTAAGTGGCATTCAAATTGGGCTTCCATTCTTTAAACCCAGGTGAGTCATTTTGAGATTTAGTATATTATATAATCTTATGATTATACGGCTGAATTGAGTCACAATTTGCATCGTTTCGTTGTGTGAAGATTGTTGAACTTAGGTCCATTTTTATTTAAGTTGTAAGTACCACACTTCATGTATATAGTTTAATTAATTTGGTACTAAATGGTTAGAAATTCCTAACAATAAGTAATTATCAACGAGTTAAAAAGCACATGAATAAAACTTTTATTGGTTTTAAATTATATAATTCAATAAGGATCTGGAAACACCTTGTTCAAGCCAATATAAACCCACTCCTATTCTAGGTAATAATTTTGCTCTTTTTTTCACTTATGGTATGAGCAGCAGCAACACCAAAGTCATACTTTTGATAAATATGAAAATATAACAGTTAATTAAAATCCAATATTGAGCATTTTTAACAAATTATGCAATTATAAAAGTTTACTTTAGAAGTTCTACTTTCATTATTTTTAGGTGTGGAGGCTCAGTCTGGGATAATTTGGTGTGTTCTTTGTTTATCATGTGAATGTGGCTAACAATCGTAATCTTTGATTGTAAAACATATTTTCAGATGCAATCTATGAATATCAATAGATTCGAGCACAGGTTCTTGGAACTATAATCTGTGATGGTATGTAGTTGTGTATCTATCATCTTTTATATATTCACAACAAACTTATATTGTTACTAATATAGAAAATGATCGTATCACATATGCCCATCAGCCCATGGAAGTGAGAACAAATGTTAATTTCTGGTATATAATCTTGCATCAACAGGATATGAATGAGATTAGATGATTATGGAAATTTTAATTTATTTTCTTTTCCTTTGTCTAGAACAGTTCTTTTGAAGTTTTTATGCTACCAATTTTATTAAATTTTTGTCATAACTGTTCTAGACAGTGGTTCAAGTTACCTTATAATTTGGATTGTAATGCTAAGTAGTTATATGACATGCTTTTAACAGTTACAACAATATGTACCTGTATAATTTTACATAAGTAATGTTTCACAGTGGCTTGACTTTTCTTATACTCTAATGCTAAATAGTTATTTGATTTGTTGTTAACAATTGCAGCAATATGTACCAGTTATATATAGATTTGTTGTAGTTTCGTTTGAAAATAGGACATGAGAAGCTGGTAGGCGTGTTGCTCCTTTAGAAGATATTTCTTTATCAAGTGGGTGTTCACCAAAAATTATTTTGCATTGCATTAAAGTTCCATATTGCATTGGTATGAAGCTAATGGTCATTTTTTGCTTCATTAGTCCACACCTAATAAAGATTAAATAATCTTATTTGAAATGTGGAAAAGGATAGAACAACCATAAACATGATAATATGCTTTGAACAAGCATAAAAATGATCATAGGCATTTTTATGAAGACATTGAAGGGGATGCAATTCGAAACCTGAAGACACGGTTAGTCTGGATTTAGTTCCGCTTGTTTTTTTGTTGATTTTGATCGAACTGTGGTGGTTTTATTTGTATTTGGTTGTGAATTAGCGTTTTATGCGTGTATATGATCTAGAGTTTTACTCGATTAGGTTTAGAGCAACATTAATTTTTTATTCTAGAACTGTGAAAATTGTTATCGTAGAGTAATTGTTAGTGTCACATGTTGTTAAAACTTTTGGCTTTATATTAGTGCAGGGACAACCATCTACCAAAAGAGGCTCATAAAAAGTTTGTATGTTTACTCTAATCAAGTGTTTCAATTGTAGCATACGTGTGTGTTGCGGAGGTTCTCTGCTTCTTTGTTTCCTGGTAATAATTTCTTCATAATGTCAAACAATTTTAATGATTAATATCAGACACATGAATCTTGAGAAACTGTGAAGATATAGTTACTTTTACGAATTGTGTAAAGCCAACAGTCTTTTATATACCCTTTTTTCATTGCTTAAATAAATCAACGGCAAATCAATATTACTCTCATATCATGAAATTAAGTATACAGATTATTGTATTTCTTTGCTCTATATCTGACTAACAATGGGTTGATAGGTTCACTAATTAAAGTGTTGGCGGGTCGGCGCCAAAGGATTGACATGTATTAAAGATGTACCCTATTTGACATGTTACTCACTCAACATGTTTTTTATACTTATTCAGGTGGTCATCTCCCATATTTTTTTTTTATTCTAGGTGGGCAATAATGGGAAAAGTCTTTCGAAAAAAAATTACTTTGCTAAAATTTTATTATTCTACAACCATATACATAATTCCGTACATACACAACCTGCACAACGTAACATGCGTTTTATTTTTCACCAACTACTTTTTTATATTTTCATTTACTTTTTGAAAGAATAAATTATAAAAACAATCATTATGTATCTGCAAAATAGACAGGTTGGGTGAGATGTTGAAAACTGAAAATAAGTCATATTTATTGGGTCAAAACAGTTCATGTAGTTTGGGTCAAAAGTGATAAAAAAAAAAAGAAACAATATTGTTATCCTAATTCAATTTGTAGAATACTTGCAGTCTACTCGCACGTTACGGGTCAAGAACCTGGAAACTTTCACGTGACCTGGAATCATTTTAGTTGCAGGTAGCACGTGGTCTAAAGTTATTCGAGTTTCAATCCCCAACCCGCCCCCTTTTACGGACCGAATCAAAGAAATATTACTACCGCTAGGTAGCTCTAAACGTATGACTTATTCTAACATTGTAAGTTATTTTAGAGATTTTTTCTACTTAACTGTGCTTGAGTACCAATTTGAACAAAATAAAGCAGGTACCTTATTATTATTAGAAAAGAGCTATATGTGCTTACTCTTATCTTATATATATTCAGTTTCATGACTTATGTTGACTTGCACTAATAAGTTATAATGTCTGCCAAAACTTAAAATGATAATAACAAAATTCTGAAGGATTGATATAGATCAATGTGAGAGGTCAAACGTGAAAAACAATGTTTTTTAGCTAAGACGCAAACAAGTCCAAACGGGTCAAACTGACCCAAAGTGTATTGAAATTGGAAAGGCATCGACCTTTTAACTTTTGTTTTTTTATCTTATTGTATATTTATATATGTTCATCATGTCAATTTACTATCAGGTGTTTTATTAGTTTCTTGGAAGTTAAAATTTTAATATTTATCTTAACTTTAGATCTTGATTTTATTAGCTGATGTATGCAACTCATAAAACACATTTAAGATAAAATGTAAATTAAGATCTTCCAGGTCATAAAGAGAAATTATTGTTTTTTGTAAACAACCTCTAGAATTATTTGTTCCAATTATTGCTTATATGAATAAATTTGTGTTAAAATGCACGTCTCAAATAAATAGTAACATGTATCTGTCCCCTTTTTGTATTAAATAAGGTTATGAAATCTTGTTGCAGGTTGTAATTATGGTTATGGAAGCTGAATGGTGAACATCGGCTGGTGAAGAGAATCGAGCGTCGGGGCTTTTGTGAGCAAGCTTTTACAGTCGTATATGGGTATACATTCGGCCATGAGCATTATCTTCAATACGAGTCGTTTATAAGAATTTGGTTACACCTTATGTGAAAATTGCTGTATTGTGATATAATACGAGTCGTTTCATAGTTTTTTCTACTCAAGAATATCAACAACAAAAGTCGCAAAAAACTAAAAATTAATGACTGTTCAAAATATAAACAAAGGACGTGAGCCGATCTAAGTGTTTTCAAGGAATGGTAAGCCTTACTGTCAACACCGGATTTTGAAGGGGCACATTGTTTTCGCTCATTAATTCCAGGTAATTAGAGAACAATCATTATTCACGACCTCTCATGCAGTGTCCATCACATTGACTCCAAAACCGGTGAATATGGCCCTCATACAATCATTATATTTCTATTCCCGTCACAGTTAAATGACTTCGTTTTTCTTGCACATCATGATGTTTTATGTGTGTTTGCTTGTATAGCACACATGAGCTCCTCTTTTGGAACCCAACCGCATCTGCCATTTCCCACAATGCTAACATATATGAGCAAAGAAATATAAAAATGAGCAAACTTTTAGGCATTATTGATTCCTTCTTACTTAACATCACAATAATGGATCATCCACAACCGTCATATACACACCAAAACCAAACAACTACGAGGCAACAAAATAGACGCTCCCGCAGCAACGCACGGGCATTCCCACTAGTATCTACTAGTACTGATAGGTCTATTTTCATAGGCTTCATAATTGAGTGAAAACTTTCGGGTATATTCAAGAGGTAGATTGAAAGAGACGAAGTGGTGAAATGATTATCGTTTAACAATGGGTGTTTTACAATATTTTTGGTGGTCGACCAGTAGCGATAATTGGCAGGTGGTGTTGATGAACGACGAATATGAGACCCGTTTAGTATTCATGCTAAGGTTGAGAAGTAAGTAAACACACCCTTAAAAGTATACATGATTATAAATTGTGATTCAGTATATAAATAATTATATCATTATGTGCTTGATATTAGTTTGGAACAAATAGAGGCCAGTGGTCTTAAGAGTATATATTGTTGTTAGTTGTAATATAAGAATTGATCAGTATTTTATATTACTACTTGCTAGATATATATTTGAAACAAATATATAGAAGAACGAATTTAGAGACCGGTGGTCTCATAAAGTAAATTAGAGATCGGTGGTCTCAGACAATATTATAGAGACCGGTGGTCTTGGATAATAAAGTAGAGACCGGTGGTCTCGGGAAAGAAAATAGAGTCCAGTGGTCTCAAGAAATAAAATAGAGACGAGTGGTCTCAGAATATAAAAGAGGAGACCGGTGGTCTCGGAAAATAAAAGGGGGACCGGTGTTCTTTGAAAATATATTAAAGACTTGTCATGTGTACTTACTTAGCTATGGCTAATATGATATTTATGTATACTTTCAAGAAAGAAAGTGGACGAGGACTAGAGACCAGAATCGGATCGATTAACAAGAATCACCTTTGTATAATTAGTACTTATGTAATATCTTTTGAAAATGGTTGTTTGTAAAAGATATGTTATACTATAAAAGGTCGCTTGGGCGACTAGTTTTGGATGTAAACTGGGATCGACTCTGATATATATAAAGGTGAAAGTTTTATATAAAAAAAAAACTTTGGCGTGTTTCAGTTTCCTAGCCTTGGATCTAGCTTGGGACTACCAGAAGCTGTACGAACCCCATGATAGTTAATTTTCTTATTTAAGTTAGGGTTGATTTTAAAGGTTTATCAGGTTAATCACTAATTGAATATGTCACAAAGATAAACAAACAAGAATTAGTTAAGAAGATAAACACACCGAATAACTAAAAATAAACTACTACTAATAATAAAAGTTTACAAATCAAAATAGGTACATCAGATACTAGATGGATACAACCATAAATTATAATCAACATAAGGACATGGATGCTTCCAACTCATAGACAAGCCACCCACCTCCTTGATTCTTTGTATCTAATGTGATCCTCACGACCCTCGATGTTTTATTGCATATAATTACTCCTACGGTTCCATTCTCGGCCAAGATAATCAAGGTAGGATGAAACCAAACCTTGGTGGGATGTTAGGATGGCCCTAAGGCCTCCCACAAGACCCCAAGATCTCGGAAGAAGCTTGGAAGTCGACCCAAGAAGGCACAAGAAGGAACACCAAAGATTGAGTTGAGCTTGCTATTTATAGAGCTGCTAGAGCCTGCACGGGCGTGCACTGCCCCACGTACGTTCTGTTGCTGCAGGATCTGTCTTGTCTGTACTTTTGGTCTTCCACGGGCGTACCGGTTGACAAATCAGGTTTTCTTGTCTCCCAAGTTGGCTGCTTTGTCTTCTAGTGCGTGGGGCCCTCGTGTAAGTGAGCATGGGCGTGCTTGGTCAACCCCGGGTCAATTTTATCACCGTGTAAGCCCTGAGAAGGACTTTACACATACTTGGAACATGCTTTGGGCCTCGTATTCTCATGAATATCCGGTTTTAGCCGTGTTTGCCTGAAACCATCTATTTTTGAGTTAGAGCTCCAATTTCTTGAAAAACATAAATAGGAACAATTAATTAGCTATAATTATCAATTTAAGCTCAATTTTGCCATATTATGAGACTATTTATGCATGTTTTATATGTGTAATTGATGGCACATCATTGGGCCTGATCCAAGAAAAAGCCATTCGGTTTATGAGTAACTTTGATGTCCAGAAAATGATGAAGTTGCCCAAGATCCGTCATTGCAAACTCTCGTGAGAGTTTCTGAATAATATCATGAAGCAAGGAATTCGATGATGCAGTAAGAACTATATCATCAACATATAAAAGTAAATAAGCACTGTCACTGCCACATGTGTAAATAAAAAGCGAATTATCACAGGCGCCACTACGAAAGCCGCGAGACAGCATATAAGTGGCAAAGCGGGTGTACTACTGTGACATTCGGCAAAATTGAGGTAAATCCGTACATATTATATAATTGATTTAGTGCAATTTAAAATTTATTTAGATCTAACTTAGTCCATAAAGTCTAGCAAAGTCCGGGCATTTTGTGTTCGCATCCGGTAGTTCGTAAGGATTGCCGATATAAAGTTAATATATCTATGAACGAACACCAACGTTGGTGATGCTACAAAACATGAAAGCTGAGCAACCAAATGATTTCCTATTTTTATAAATGATCGTATTAATGTGAGTGCGATATTTTAAATCGTAACTAATACATAAATGTATGTGGTGTCGTATTTTGGAGATCTAAAAAGTCGAGCGAATAGGCTTATAAAAAAAACGTACGTGTATATATATATATGCACACCACACTCGTACGTCCGGATGAATCTTATATAATTTAGTTATAGTTAGTAAAAAAAAAAATCCAAAGTTCACAGCCTTGATTACTTTACTATAAATTATTCATGACAACATGAGGATGTGATTACAAGGGTAGCCTTAAGCAAATGTAGTACAAAACCCAACTCATCCCCTTATGTTGTGCTTTACGGCTCAATCACCAGACAAATGAATTGTCATTTCAAACTACAAGCTTTGTATTTTCTTTTCCTTGCATTATTATATTGGAAAGAAACACATAGAAGCTAGCCAACCTATGTCTTATTTAAATCAAAATTAAAATACTTACACTAGATGACTAAAATGACAAAAACCAAAAAGTAAAAATGTTGATCTATCACATCCATGTACATTATTCTAATACTTCTTACTCTAAAGCCTAGAAGCTTTCATGCCTAAACTCAGTAAACATCATGATGGTCATCTTTTGATCTTTCCATTCGGTTGGTTGGATCTAGTCGCAGATCTTAAGAATCCAACTAAAACTACACTCAACCATGCTAACACTTTAGTTAACAATTGGTTAGAATAAACTCCAAGACCACCCTATATAAATCCACTATACCTCCTACACACTAAATCACCTAACGCCTCCAATATCAAACCTCTAACTCCCTTTCTCGACTCCAATTTTCTCAACTCATAACCAACCCTTTAAACAACCCCATACACAGAAACCTCCAAGTGTGTCGAGACCTTACGGTCACCTGTTCCAAGGTTCACACTACGCGCCACGAGTTCGAGCAGGATTTAGTCTCGAACACCGCCGTTTCGAACAATTGTTAGGATTGTCGAAGCCACCTTCATCTTGTAACACCACAACCGCGTCTTCTTTCGCGACTTGAGGTAACAATTTAGCCCTCTTCTTTTCATTTTAACCTGGTTTCGGTTTGTTACGGTTGCGACCCGAATTAAGTTATCTTGTTCCGTTTGTTTCGCCGACAAAATTTCGTAACAAGAACAAGTATGACGATGGTATCGAGTAGATGTAGTGTGTACCGTGTGTGTGAAAATTGTGTACTTGCAGGTGTGTGTATTAAGGTGTAGTGTGTGTGTTAAGAAATTTTGTTATAATCTATGTGAGTGCATGAAAGTTAATGTGTCTATATATGCGTGAGTTCATAGTGTGTTGTGTGTGTCCATAGTGTGTTGTGTGAGCTTAGTGTGTACTAAGTGTGTATGCATGTTTGCATTACGTGCATATGTGTCATAATATTAGGGACATATATCTTTAACTTTGGAAACAGAAAGTATTTATTATCATATAAATTTCATAGGTGTAGTGTTAATATATATATAAAAGTATATGTACATTCCAACATTTATATGGAAATAGTATACGTAATTAAATGATAAGTGTTAAGATTCAAGTAAACACTTCATAAATAGGCAAGTATGTATACTGGCTGTTTACATAAATTTGTGACTTGAAATGGCGACTAAGATAAATATACAGTTTTATATATATTTGTTTATCCATCAAGTCGAATATCAAATACTAATAAGTATTTGATACACGAATATGGTCTTACACATGATAAATTATCATTTTCGTATATTTGGATATATATGTACAAATATATTTTATTTTCAAATATTGGGAATATATCACCAACGGGTCGACGCGTCGTAACAAACGTGAAACGAGTAACTAACTAGTGGGATGACGTGGTTGTAACCAACGCATGCACTAGAGTACGTTTCATAGACCTAAGGTGTCTCTTTTATGATTTAGGACACAAGTAGGTTGGACCTTTACTATTCACGGACTTTTATTTGCTAGCTTTTGCACGGACTTCAAGGTGAGTTTTCACGGCCCCTTTTATGTTTTAATGTTTTTAAACTTGGGGGAAAGATATGGAAGAAAGTAAGTATGAAACGTGCGGTAACATGTGAAATGGTACATAAGATGGAACACATGGGTAACGGTAAAGTCTAGAGGGACGTGCAGTCTCCGCAGTTAACTGTAACCATTTATACAAAGTAATGTAGCCATAGAATATACGAATAGTACTATTGGATTGTGACGAGACCCACCCTGGTTGATTAGCGTCAACTCGGAAGGACCAAGGGGTGCGATTGATATTCTAAATTTAAGTTGTTCCTCTAAACAACTTGCGGGGCAAAAGTAAGTAGTCTGGTTTGGTTACGGGCTCATGGGGATTCCACTAGCATTAGGACTTGCAACCCTAATAGCATATGTAGCACATTTCTTATTTTGTTATGCGCACTTGTTTACAAATAAATGGTATTTTGTTTGCGTCGAAACCTGTGAAACTCACCAATATATTTTTATATTGACGTTTTCCCTAACATATCTTTCAGGTAATTAAGAATATTGGAGGCGTGAATGGCTAGGGCGGGCGATCTAGAGACAAGACGGACTTTTGCTAAGGATTTGCTAATATTTCCTATGGAATTGGGAAATAGTCGAAAATCCTTATTTTGTTAAAAAAATACATTTTGGGACATGTACTTAAACAAAATATTTTCCGTCGTCTAATGAATGTTTATTTTTCTAAATTGCGTGTTTGGTTAATCTTGGCTATGAAACATTTCTCTTTCGAATCCACGCCACGTGTTTCCGCCGTTGTCGTGGTGTGACAGAAATGGTATCAGAGCCAAGGTTATAGCGAACTAGTATTTTTAAGAAAATAAAAATCTAGACTATAACCGGTTTTCGATTTGAAAGAGAAAAAAAAAACATATATTTTCTAAAAAAAAAAATGTGTTTTAGAAAAGAAAAGAAAAGGAAAATCGTACAAAGGAATTGTACGTGGGATGTCCCGAATCGCCTAGCCAAGCACGCCAAGGAAAGTAAGAAAAAGTAAATGGTAAATCTTGATAGTATGAATATTCTCTCTTAAGTTAATTAAATATTTATGTATATATAGTAAGGTGCTTTTGCCAGGAAAGAAAATGTCTGCTTCTGAAGATTCCGAGCATATGTCAGACTCCGAGTTCATGTCTGATTCCGATAGCAGTGTTCTGATCGTGGAGAACATTCCCAACGCCCCTGTGGTTGTGGTATTGAGTTCGGACGATGAGGTCGAGCCGGACGAGATGATGGTCGACAGTGAGTATGAGGAGGATGAGGATGAGGACCCTAGTGAGGAGGATGCGATGTCTGAGGCGTCAGTCACTTCCCCACCACCTGTCGCTCCCGCACCCACATTCCCTGCTTACCCTGTCCCTGTTATTCGTACCTTCCCACCTGGATTCTTGGATCCTATCGATCCAGCTGCTCGTGTTGGGCCATCGGGTCAGGCTGGCCCGAGTGAGCCTGTCGTGTCAGAGGCTCCCATCGAGCCGATTCCTGCCCCTACTCTCGTGGCTCCTGTAGAGCCTTTTCCCGTTGTTGGTGAGGTGCCGGTAGCGCCTCATGGTGCATTTGTTTCAGATGATGAGGATGAGCCCATGGAGGGTGATCATCCTGCTGTTATTCTGGGGGGCAATCCTGCCCGCAGTAGCGAGCTTAGACACGCTGGGATGCGTGCCCACGCTACTGATAGTGATGATGCATCCAGGGATGTTGTCCCTGCCAGCCCCGAGGTGGAGGCACCACCTCACTCCCCTGTATTGCCTATTGTCGACCCAGTTGATGTCCCTGTTGCTCCTGTCCCTATTGTTCCCGTTGTCCCTGCTACCCATGGTGTCCCCGAGATGGTAGGTCCGTCTCAACCTGTTAGCTTCTCTCCCGGTCCGCCTCGTGAGGCGGCACGTATGCCTGCTTTTGCTGTTTCCTCTTTGCTCGCTCTTGAGCAAGACTTTTTGACCCTGACAGAGACGTTTTCTTCCACTGTCTCCCACGTTGATGCACAGATGCGGTCCATTTGGGCACACATCATTGAGACGAACTCTATGTTGACTCGCGTCGCTGATGATCTACTTCGTGTGGATAGCTTACGTGGTCTTCCTTTTGGTGAGCATATGGACCGCGCCCAGCGAATTTATGATCACATTGCTGCCATGGACGCAGCCATTCGGCTTAACGCTCCACAGTACGCTCCCCGACCTCCTTCCCAGCCGTAGTCGAGTCTTCAGCGGACGGTGGATGTTGCATTGTGATAGCCGTTAGAGATGGTTGTAGTAGTGATTGATGCTGTATCTTTTGTATTTTACCTAGCTAGACTAGTTATGACTAGCATAGTATGTTATGATATTTTGTTATTTTCAAACGATGTACGTGGGATTAGATATCACCACCTTTTGTTATGTACGAACAAATGATGTAATCGTTATTAATGAAAATGAATGAAAATCATGATGTTATTATGGTAAAATATATTCTTGTGTTGTGGTTATCTTTTGTTATGGTTGTTATTATTGTTATGATTGCAACTATAAATTATTCTTGCCTCGTGATTATTATATTCTTATGTGGTAATTGTATGGTGATGAGTTGTGAAGCTTGCGGTATGTTTATTTTGCTTGTATGACGTGCATGGCAATATTAGTTAAATATGTGTCTAATTATTCTTTGATATTTGTTATTGAAGTATAAAATGCCGCCTACAACAAGACAAACAACGCAAGACCCGTTGCCTACTTCTCAGGCACAACTAGACCAATTAATTGCTGACAGAATTGCTGCCGCCCTGGCCCAGTTCGAGGCCAACCGCACCGTTCAAAGCGGGGGCTCTGGCGGAACTGGTAGCCGAGGCGAGAATCATCGTGAAAGATCTACGTCAGGTATACAACACTGACATGTCTTATATGTGGGGTTAAAACCCAAATTGACTTATCTTGTGACATTATTGTGTGATGTTACAGAATCTGGCAATCCTGTTCCCCCCTGTACTTTCAAAATGTTCCTGGATTGCAAGCCAATCAACTTCAACGGCACTGAAGGATCTGTTGGTCTTCTGAAATGGTTTGAGAAAACCGAAGCTGTGATTCGTATCAGCAAGTGTACTAATGAGCAAAAAAGTCATGTATGCTACAAACCTTTTCCTGGACAACGCACTGTCTTGGTGGAACAGTCAAGTGCAATCCATGGGCGATGAAGCAGCCTATGCTCTTTCATGGCCTGATTTGAAGGAACTAATGATTAAGGAGTACTGTCCAGCTAGCGAAATTCAAAAGTTGGAAACTGAATTCTGGAACCTTTCCATGATCGGGGCGGATGTTGCTACCTATACCTCCCGATTCCACGATCTTTCTCGTTTGGTACCCCGTCTTGTCACTCCCGAGGCGAAGAAAATTGAGAGGTATCTTTATGGCCTGGCTCCTCAAATTCGTGGCATGGTGGCTTCATCAAAGCCTACTACTCTGCGTGAAGCGATTGATCTTGCTCTCAGCCTGACAGAGGATGCTATCCGTATCGGCACGTTGTCGAAAAAGGCTACTGGTGGTAATGTTTCTGATGTAAAAGTTTCTGAGATTAAGAATACTGCGGTTGAAGGTCAGTCTTCTGGCCGTAAAAGAAAGTTTTCTGGGAACAAGAACCACAGCTCTACTGGTAATAAATCTGGATCTAATCGAAAGGGCAAGGGTTATGTTGCCACTACTCACAACGGTGGTAAAAGACAAAATTCTCAAGGTAATGGTGGTGGAAATCAAACTATTTGCTGGAAATGCAAGAGGGTTGGTCACAGTGGTGAGAAATGCTATACAGGAACGCCTGTGGTTCCTAGTGACAAGCGTCCTTGCTATGAATGTGGATCGACTGACCACTGGAGGAAGAATTGCCCGAAGCTTAGAAATCAAGCCCAAGGAAGAGCCTTTGTTATCGGTGCCGGTGAAGCACGTCAGGATCCCAATGTTGTCACCGGTACGTTTCTCCTTAACAATCATTATGCTTCTATTCTATTCGATACCGGAGCCGACTTTAGTTTTGTCTCTATTGATTTTAAACGCTCTCTTGGTTTAAAGACTAGTAAACTAGAGACACCTTACTCCATAGAATTGGCCAATGGTAAAACTATAGAAACGGATGAAGTAGCGAAAGATTGTAAATTGGGTCTTTGTGGGCATGAGTTTAGTATTGATCTTTTACCAGTCGTCTTGGGTAGTTTTGACGTCGTTATTGGTATGGATTGGTTGTCAACGAACCGTGCAGTCGTGGTATGCGATGAAAAGTTAATTCGAATCCCTCTAGTGAACGATGAAGTTCTCTCTATTCAAGGGGAAAGGCGTGGAACGCCTTTGCGAATCATTACTTGCATGAAAGCCCAGAAGTGCTTGCGGAAAGGCTGTTATGCATTCTTAGCGCATGTTGTTGATAAGAAGTCCAAAGAGCGTAAGCTCGAAGATATTCCAGTGGTAAGAGATTTCCCTGAAGTTTTCCCTGAAGATTTGCCGGGATTGCCGCCTCCCCGACAAGTCAAGTTTCGTATTGATCTTATTCCTGGAGCTGCTCCTGTGGCACGATCGCCATATCGTTTAGCTCCCTCCGAAATGCAAGAATTGTCCAACCAATTGCAAGAGTTGTTGGACAAAGGCTTCATTCGACCAAGCTTCTCCCCTTGGGGAGCACCAGTCTTGTTCGTTAAGAAGAAAGATGGTACGTTTCGCATGTGTATCGACTATCGTGAGTTGAACAAACTTACCATCAAGAATCGTTATCCCCTGCCTAGAATCGATGATTTGTTCGATCAACTTCAAGGTTCTAGTTATTATTCGAAAATTGACCTAAGGTCCGGGTATCACCAGTTGCGTGTTCAGGAAGAAGATATACCGAAGACTGCATTCCGAACTCGCTACGGTCACTATGAGTTTCTTGTCATGCCTTTTGGACTAACGAACGCCCCTGCTGTTTTCATGGATTTGATGAACCGGGTGTGCAAACCTTACTTGGACAAATTCGTGATCGTGTTCATTGATGATATTCTTATTTATTCGCGAACCAAAAAGGAGCATGAAAATCACCTAAGGTTAATTCTCGAGCTCTTGCGGAATGAAAAATTGTATGCCAAATTCTCTAAGTGTGACTTTTGGATCCGAGAAGTTCACTTTTTGGGCCACGTTGTTAATGAAAAAGGCATACATGTCGATCCAGCGAAAATCGAAGCGATCAAAAATTGGGAAGCACCAAAGACTCCCACTGAGGTGCGTCAATTTCTTGGTCTTGCGGGTTATTACAGAAGATTCATTGAGAATTTTTCTAAGATAGCACAATCGTTGACGATGCTAACCCAGAAAGACAAGAAGTTTGAATGGACCGATAAGCAGGAGTCAGCTTTTCAATTGTTGAAGCAAAAGTTATGTGATGCTCCAATTCTTTCCCTACCTGAAGGTACGGAAGATTTTGTGGTATATTGTGATGCCTCGCATCAAGGCTTGGGTTGCGTGTTGATGCAACGTGATAAGGTAATCGCTTATGCTTCCAGACAATTGAAAGTTCATGAGAAAAATTACACGACACATGATCTGGAACTTGGTGCTGTGGTTTTTGCTCTAAAAATATGGAGGCATTATCTCTATGGTACCAAATGCACAATTTTCACTGATCACAAGTCTTTGCAGCATATCTTTGATCAAAAAGAGCTGAACATGAGGCAAAGACGTTGGGTGGAATTGTTAAATGATTATGATTGTGAAATCAAGTACCATCCCGGCAAAGCAAATGTTGTTGCGGATGCTTTAAGTCGGAAAGAAAGGGCCAAGCCGTTACGTGTTCGTGCATTAGGTTTGACGATCCATACCAATTTGACCGACCGCATTCGTGAAGCCCAGCATAACGCGCTAAAACCTAAAAACGTGAAGAAGGAAAATCTTCGCGGTATGGTTGATTCGTTGGTGTCTAAGAAGGATGGAACTTTGTATTTTATGGATCGAGTTTGGGTACCTCTGTATGGTGGCCTACGTGAGCTAGTTTTGAACGAAGCCCACAAAACAAGGTATTCGATTCATCCTGGCACTGATAAAATGTTCAAAGATATGAAGGAATTTTATTGGTGGCCATACTTTAAACGAGATATTGCGGCTTATGTGGCACGATGCTTAACTTGCTCGAAAGTAAAAGCTGAATATCAGAAACCGTCTGGATTGCTCCAACAACCTGAAATTCCTGAATGGAAATGGGAGCAAATTTCAATGGATTTTATTACAAAGTTGCCCAAAACATCAAGTGGTCATGACACTATTTGGGTAATTGTTGATCGTTTAACAAAATCCGCTCATTTCTTGCCTATTCGTGAAACCGACCGGATGGAAAAATTGGCTCGTTTGTACATCAAAGAAGTGGTATCTAGGCACGGAGTGCCTGTATCTATTATTTCAGATCGTGATAGCCGATTTACTTCAAGATTTTGGCAAACATTGCAACATGCTCTGGGTACTCGCTTAGATATGAGTACAGCATATCACCCTCAAACTGATGGTCAAAGTGAAAGGACCATTCAGACATTGGAAGACATGTTGCGAGCCTGTGCAATTGATTTTGGTGGTAACTGGGATTCACACTTGCCTTTGGTTGAATTCTCATATAATAATAGTTATCATTCAAGTATTCAAGCTGCTCCGTTCGAAGCTCTGTATGGGCGTAAGTGTAGATCTCCTTTGTGTTGGGCAGAGGTTGGTGACAAACAATTAACCGGACCAGAAATTATTCAAGAGACGACTGACAAGATCTTTGTAATAAAAGATCGTTTGAAAGCGGCTCGCGACCGACAGAAAAGCTATGCGGATAATAGGCGCAAGCCTTTGGAATTTGAAGTCGGTGATAAGGTCCTGTTGAAGGTTTCACCCTGGAAGGGTGTAGTTCGTTTTGGAAAGCGCGGGAAGCTAAATCCTAGATATGTTGGTCCTTTCGAAATCTTGGCTAGGATTGGTCCCGTTGCTTATAAGCTCAAGTTGCTTGAAGATCTTAGTGGAGTCCCTGATACCTTCCATGTATCTAATCTGAAGAAGTGTCTCTCGGATGAAACTTTGATCATTCCCGCTGATGAGATTCATGTTGACGATGAGCTTCATTTTATCGAAGAACCGATAGAAGTAACGGACTGGAAAGTTCAAAAGCTTAGGCGTAGCAGAATCAAGTTGGTGAAAGTGCGTTGGAACGCAAAGCGTGGACCGGAGTTCACATGGGAAAGGGAAGATCAAATGAAGCAGAAATATCCCGCCTTGTTTAGGAAATGTCCTAAAATGCGTGGCTCAGGCCGAGTTTCGCGGACGAAACTCCTTAAACGGGGGAAGAATGTGACATTCGGCAAAATTGAGGTAAATCCGTACATATTATATAATTGATTTAGTGCAATTTAAAATTTATTTAGATCTAACTTAGTCCATAAAGTCTAGCAAAGTCCGGGCATTTTGTGTTCGCATCCGGTAGTTCGTAAGGATTGCCGATATAAAGTTAATATATCTATGAACGAACACCAACGTTGGTGATGCTACAAAACATGAAAGCTGAGCAACCAAATGATTTCCTATTTTTATAAATGATCGTATTAATGTGAGTGCGATATTTTAAATCGTAACTAATACATAAATGTATGTGGTGTCGTATTTTGGAGATCTAAAAAGTCGAGCGAATAGGCTTATAAAAAAAACGTACGTGTATATATATATGCACACCACACTCGTACGTCCGGATGAATCTTATATAATTTAGTTATAGTTAGTAAAAAAAAAATCCAAAGTTCACAGCCTTGATTACTTTACTATAAATTATTCATGACAACATGAGGATGTGATTACAAGGGTAGCCTTAAGCAAATGTAGTACAAAACCCAACTCATCCCCTTATGTTGTGCTTTACGGCTCAATCACCAGACAAGTGAATTGTCATTTCAAACTACAAGCTTTGTATTTTCTTTTCCTTGCATTATTATATTGGAAAGAAACACATAGAAGCTAGCCAACCTATGTCTTATTTAAATCAAAATTACAATACTTACACTAGATGACTAAAATGACAAAAACCAAAAAGTAAAAATGTTGATCTATCACATCCATGTACATTATTCTAATACTTCTTACTCTAAAGCCTAGAAGCTTTCATGCCTGAACTCAGTAAACATCATGATGGTCATCTTTTGATCTTTCCATTCGGTTGGTTGGATCTAGTCGCAGATCTTAAGAATCCAACTTAACTACACTCAACCATGCTAACACTTTAGTTAACAATTGGTTAGAATAAACTCCAAGACCACCCTATATAAATCCACTATACCTCCTACACACTAAATCACCTAACGCCTCCAATATCAAACCTCTAACTCCCTTTCTCGACTCCAATTTTCTCAACTCATAACCAACCCTTTAAACAACCCCATACACAGAAACCTCCAAGTGTGTCGAGACCTTACGGTCACCTGTTCCAAGGTTCACACTACGCGCCACGAGTTCGAGCAGGATTTAGTCTCGAACACCGCCGTTTCGAACAATTGTTAGGATTGTCGAAGCCACCTTCATCTTGTAACACCACAACCGCGTCTTCTTTCGCGACTTGAGGTAACAATTTAGCCCTCTTCTTTTCATTTTAACCTGGTTTCGGTTTGTTACGGTTGCGACCCGAATTAAGTTATCTTGTTCCGTTTGTTTCGCCGACAAAATTTCGTAACAAGAACAAGTATGACGATGGTATCGAGTAGATGTAGTGTGTACCGTGTGTGTGAAAATTGTGTACTTGCAGGTGTGTGTATTAAGGTGTAGTGTGTGTGTTAAGAAATTTTGTTATAATCTATGTGAGTGCATGAAAGTTAATGTGTCTATATATGCGTGAGTTCATAGTGTGTTGTGTGTGTCCATAGTGTGTTGTGTGAGCTTAGTGTGTACTAAGTGTGTATGCATGTTTGCATTACGTGCATATGTGTCATAATATTAGGGACATATATCTTTAACTTTGGAAACAGAAAGTATTTATTATCATATAAATTTCATAGGTGTAGTGTTAATATATATATAAAAGTATATGTACATTCCAACATTTATATGGAAATAGTATACGTAATTAAATGATAAGTGTTAAGATTCAAGTAAACACTTCATAAATAGGCAAGTATGTATACTGGCTGTTTACATAAATTTGTGACTTGAAATGGCGACTAAGATAAATATACAGTTTTATATATATTTGTTTATCCATCAAGTCGAATATCAAATACTAATAAGTATTTGATACACGAATATGGTCTTACACATGATAAATTATCATTTTCGTATATTTGGATATATATGTACAAATATATTTTATTTTCAAATATTGGGAATATATCACCAACGGGTCGACGCGTCGTAACAAACGTGAAACGAGTAACTAACTAGTGGGATGACGTGGTTGTAACCAACGCATGCACTAGAGTACGTTTCATAGACCTAAGGTGTCTCTTTTATGATTTAGGACACAAGTAGGTTGGACCTTTACTATTCACGGACTTTTATTTGCTAGCTTTTGCACGGACTTCAAGGTGAGTTTTCACGGCCCCTTTTATGTTTTAATGTTTTTAAACTTGGGGGAAAGATATGGAAGAAAGTAAGTATGAAACGTGCGGTAACATGTGAAATGGTACATAAGATGGAACACATGGGTAACAGTAAAGTCTAGAGGGAAGTGCAGTCTCCGCAGTTAACTGTAACCATTTATACAAAGTAATGTAGCCATAGAATATACGAATAGTACTATTGGATTGTGACGAGACCCACCCTGGTTGATTAGCGTCAACTCGGAAGGACCAAGGGGTGCGATTGATATTCTAAATTTAAGTTGTTCCTCTAAACAACTTGCGGGGCAAAAGTAAGTAGTCTGGTTTGGTTACGGGCTCATGGGGATTCCACTAGCATTAGGACTTGCAACCCTAATAGCATATGTAGCACATTTCTTATTTTGTTATGCGCACTTGTTTACAAATAAATGGTATTTTGTTTGCGTCGAAACCTGTGAAACTCACCAATATATTTTTATATTGACGTTTTCCCTAACATATCTTTCAGGTAATTAAGAATATTGGAGGCGTGAATGGCTAGGGCGGGCGATCTAGAGACAAGACGGACTTTTGCTAAGGATTTGCTAATATTTCCTATGGAATTGGGAAATAGTCGAAAATCCTTATTTTGTTAAAAAAATACATTTTGGGACATGTACTTAAACAAAATATTTTCCGTCGTCTAATGAATGTTTATTTTTCTAAATTGCGTGTTTGGTTAATCTTGGCTATGAAACATTTCTCTTTCGAATCCACGCCACGTGTTTCCGCCGTTGTCGTGGTGTGACAACTACGCCCTGGGAGCCTGCTTAAGACTGTAAAGGGAATTAGTGAAATTTGATTAACGTACATGCATATGATAATTTTCTTCAAAAGTTCGGTTTTAAAAGATTCACTTCAAATAAATATATAACCGAGAGATGGGTGATATTGTGAGGGGTGCTTACAAGTGCATAGTTGGTTTTTTGAAGGTAAGTGAAGCTTGAGTAGGTAGGCCGTATTTCTAAAATTGTATCATCTTGACTAGTCAGTCTTCTGAACGATGTAAGTCTTGTGAAACCGCTATGCTTGTTGATTCCGTAGCTTGCTTTTGACCCTATTTGATGCTATCGTTTTAGTTAAGTGCTTTGTTGAAAATTTTATTTAGGATTTTGTATTGTTCTTTTCCGAGACGTAAAAGTTTAAAGTGTGGCGATATTTGATGTGTTGTAAAACATATCTCTTTTCCCACGTATTTTGTATATTATTTATTAGTTTTTTATTTGTTTCAAGTTGTTCTTATTATGTATTTATTTATTTATTTTTATTTTTAGGAGTTCGTGAGAAAGGAGGTCAAAACGTAGGAAAATGATCAAGACGCGAACACGTAAGAGGTTAATAATAATAATAATAATAATAATAATAATAAAAAAAGACAAAAAAAAAATATAAAGAGACTTTGAGTCTCGTGGTAATGAAAAAAATAAATAAATAATAATAATAATATAAAAATGTAAAACAAAAGTGACTTGAAGATCACTAGAAAAAAATAAATAAGAAAAGTTGAAGTAGGCCAGCATGTTCAGCCAAGCAGCAGTGAAGCCCACCAACGGCCCAATCCCTTGCGCTGCCAACAGCTCCAAGTGCAGCCCATTTCGCTGACTTGGCACAAAAATTGTGTTTTTAACCTATTTGTTTAGATTAAAAAGAAGAAGAAGAAGAATCATCGACGGCGGATCGGGAGGAGCAGCATTTTGGGACAAAACTTGACTTTATTTTGGAGGGGGGGGGGGGGGGGGGGGGGGGGGGTGGTTTGCGGTTTGAAGCTTTGGAGACCGGAATTTATTTATATGTAGTTTTTTTTTTTTTTTTTTTTTTTTAACGGCCGAACATAAAATTTTTATTATCATCAAGAAGCATGCCAACAAAGAGTTAGCAGACATACAACCACCGTGACATACTACACTGCTTTACGTCCAAATATAACTCAATCATACAATCACCACGACATACTACACTACTTTACATCCCCATTCAACTCAAGTCAAAATTACACAAATTATTCCATGTGAGATTTCCAACTTTGGCGTGGTTCACAACCCACAGGAAACTAATAACTTTAATTTCTTCAAATAGGCGAGGTATGTTGATAACTTTCCCATCAAACACCAATTTGTTCCGAGCTTTCCAAATGCACCATACCACAGTTTGAATAACCAAATATATCACCTTCTTCCACTTCTTAGAGCCTCGCAAATTATCATGAAACTTCAGCAGATCCTCCACATTAAACGCGAATATAGGTCGTATTCTGCACCATGTTGACACCATATCCCATATCTTTTGAGCCTGCTCACACGCCACAAAAAGATGATCCACCGACTCGTCACACATATCACAAACCCGACACCGTAACTATCCAACAGACACTCTTCTCCTATTCAGCTCAATCAAGGTTGGAACCCGTCCTTGCACAACTCTCCAAGACAGAAAGTTTACCTTTATAGGAGTCCACTTATTCCATTGAAAATCAACCACAATCCTGGAAAATGTTGCCCTCTGCAGCTTATTTCGCAGGCTCCTAACCGAAAATTCTCCGGACTTTTCCAACATCCACTTCCACGTACCCGTTCGCGAACCCAGCTGCACATTAACCAACACACCTGAAAGCTCATTAACTTCCAGTAACTCAACCGGGGACCTCGGCATATGAGTCCAATAGAAATTTAGCACCTTGGTTCCATTTAAGACTTTAACTCGATCCGCCACTTTCACATTCTTGTCCTTCTCAAGAATATATAACTTGGGAAACGTCAGCTTTAGCGGCACGTCCGATATTCAGGCGTCCATCCAAAATTGTATTTGTCGACCGTTTCCCAAAACGCCCTGAACCAGGTCCGACGCCTCAATACCACCGTCTTCCAAATCCTTAGTTATACCAGCCACTTGCTTCCACACTCCAGCATATGACATCACAGCAGGAATAAAGCTCCACTGTCTGGAGTTACAGTGCATACACCAAACCATTTTCCTCTAGAGACTATTACTTTCCAACTTAAACCTCCACCACCATTTAGCCAATAGCGCAATGTTTGTCTCCTTTAATGGTAGAATACCAATACCCCCCAAGTCAGTCTGAGCCATAATGTTACGCCACGCAACCCAGTTGATTTTTGAACGGTCAACTTCAAAGCCCCATAAAAAATCTCTTCTTAGTCGTTCCAATTGCCTAATGACCGTCTTTGGTGCCTTAAACAAAGAGAAAAAATATATACGTAGTGTTCTAGGTTCGATTATATACTTTTAATATTTTTGAACCATTGTTCTTTCGTTTTATATTTTTCTTTAGTAAAGTTTACTATTTATTTTTAGCGTAAACTATCATTTTGGCCCCCGAGGTTTGGCCCAAAATGCCATATTAGATTGAAAAGTTTATTTATTTTTTATTTTTTGACAAAATTACAGAAAATGTCCTTTACATTTACTCAAAATTGTTGGTTTCATCCTTAATGTTTAAAACTTGCAGGTTTCATCCTTTAACGAAGTTTTTCTTGCAGGAAACATCCTTTTCACTAACACCGTTTGATATTGTCGTTAGATGCCCCTCACATGCAATGCATGTGAGGGTATTTATGTCATTTATCCTCTACCAATTAATATATTAAAAAACAAATCGTTCCTCCTTCACTACACCTTCAATCTGCCCGTGATTCTTATTATTTCCACCACCACCGCCTTTACCACCCTTCTTCATAATCATCTTCACTCCCTTCATCTTCCTCCACCACTTTCCCACCCTTCTGTCCATTCTTCCCACCACGCATACCCCCAAAAGGTGGCATTTTCATATCCTTAAATTGTGGAAGATTTTTCAGATCTTGAAACCCTTTCATCTGCTGTAGCTGCTGCAATTGCTGCGGTGTCAGTCCACCGCCTTGCTGTGTCGGTTGCTGCCCCTGATTCTTATTATTATAGTGTAAACCCCTTCAACTTTCTGCAATATTTTCTTCACTTTCCTCTTACACCCATCATAGTGCATGTTCACTTTCAGAGAACATGTCTGAATCTTGACAAACTCTTCTTTGCTCATGTCTTGGAGGGCCTGTTGCTTTCCATACTACTAACAGGGGCTCGTGGGGTCTGATTAACTTGGCTAAAAGTAGGACCTTGCTTCGTGTTACTAGACAGTTGGAACTGTGAACCTCAGTGTATGTGGATTAAAACTATGAAATCATCAGCAGCACTGAATCGTGGGACAGCTAGAACCTCAATGTATGTTTTGACTGCTACCCTTTTTAAATTAGAGTTTTCTAAAGAGGGTCTGTTTGTAAATTTAAGGTATGTAATTCATTAAAAAACGATATCCCTAAATTTAAGGTTTGTAAATTATAGGACTGTAAATTTGGCTGATTGGATGCTTAGTTGTTGGATCGGTTGCTGCTGCAGCTCACGGGACTGCTTTGGTTGTTTATTTGCATTTTTTTTCTAAGAATGTTTAGGTATTGGTTCATGATGGTTATGGCTGAAGAAGAAATTAGGGTTTCAAAAAGTTGAGGAAGATGAAAAGAGGGGGGTTGTTAAATTCTTTTGCAGTAATAAAAATAATTGTTTGATTATTATTGTCACACCCTCAAATTTCCACTGCGGGGTTTATACCGTGAGGCGAATGACAAACCAGGACCCCATAACCATAAGTCACATGAACGACTCTAAATGCCCAAAACATTTAGTTCGTTATTGTAAAACCAAATTTAAAAGTTTTAAACAAACCAATTAAGTAATAGTGGAAGCGAAATAATAAAAACAGTTAAGTAAAAGTATGCGCAAAACACCGCGCCCAAAACCATAAGTAAATAGTTAAATATTTCAAAAGCAGTTTAAGTGTTCATATTCCCATGACACTACATGATGCATGCCCTACTCGTGCTCCATACCTAATTACATGCAAAAGCATGCTAACATGTGTCAACATAAAGTCGGCGAGTTCATAGTTTGGATAACAAGTATAAAGTAGTCGAAAACCCAAAAGTTCAAGTGTCATCGTTTTAGCGTGTCAGGGGTAGCTAGCCCACTCATTGCAACTAAACATGTGATTATTGGGAACATTTAGTAATGTGTTAAGCTGCCTTAGTGACTAGTGTCTATCAACACTAGCATAACAGATGTGGTTAGGAGTTCATGCCCGTGCTCCCAGCACCGCAAACATGAGGTTGCTGCACAACCTAATAGCGCTATCAACTAATACCCCGTTCGCCTCCAGCGATTAACCCAATAACACGTAAGGACTTTACGTGATATAGTGTTTAGTTCACAAAGGACCGTTAAAGTTTTAAACTGATAAAAGCGTGATCCACACAAGGAATCGTAAAACCCGACCCACACAAGGAGTCAAAGCATCTCAATCCCGAGATGTAAAAGTAGTCCCAAACCGGACTTGAAAAGTGAGTAATTCCTAACCAGGAATTAATGTGTGTGTCTCCAACCAGAGATGCATGCTTTTGAGAAAAGTAGTGAAACTCACCTTAGTATGCAAGCAAGTAAATCCAAACTTCCAAAGTAGGGTGTGCTATCGTCTCCCTATTACATGTGTCACTAAGTGAGTATATGTGTAATATCATTACACCATATAACCCGTTTGTCCAAGACGCTTAAAATTTCAAAACCGTGTAAGTGACATCTAACGATTCTAAATGCATAAGTAAACCCTACGAACCCGTTGGTGAATACATTGGTTATCATCAGTTTTAAACTTCATATGCATCTCATATAAGTGTCCATTCAAGTTCATGTCAATTACATAGCACATAAGACTCTAAATAGTCACATAAACATACATTACCCAATCTGCGTTTTTAGGACAGATTATGCGCCATAAAAACTAATTTATTAAAAATACTTATCCAATGACTTAGACTCCAAAAATTTTACTAAATAATCTAGGGGGCCTGCTGGAGAAATCCATATTTTTATTTTCTGATAAAACCTTGTACAAAAATTATGAAAAATCACGCAACACATCTACGTTCAGAAAATACACATAACAGATCAGATTAGTAGAAAAATTTCCAAAAATCGTGTATTCATCCAAACGGGATGAATCTACTTGGAAAAGCCAATTATTCCAATATTGACCCACTGTTCAAATTTCATAACTTAATTCTTTGTAAAACTCGAGTTATGATTGTTTAAAGTTGACTCAAATTGTTAATCCGAAAATCTGATATGACCTTTAATCAAAGAAAATTTCAAAAACTTATCAAACAACATCCAAATCAGACGACTTTGCCCATTATGAAAATCTAAGACCATTTATAATACAACCATGCAAAGAAATCATCAAAACCAACATGTTTAAGTCACGTAACAAACCCTACAAGTTGACCCAAACATTCTGTCCAGATTTTATTCATGCATAAACTCTTATTTAAACTACTCACGTATGCATAAAATCGATCAACGATAATCAAAAACCATCATAAAACATTCATAGGACCTAACATGATCAGAACCTATTATAACACATGTAAAACCATAAACCCTAAAGATCTAAACACCATAAACATGCACAACATGCAACCTATCAATTACTAATCGCATAAGATTATGTTTAACCCATTCAATCTTTATAAAACCTCAAGTTTTAATCTTTATGAAAACATTTCAGACCTGGAAAAACTTAGTTATAAGGTTTTAATAACATATTAAAAAAGATTAAAACATAAGATTGAATGTTATACCACAAGCACTTCAAAACTATCAACCGAATGCTCTCCAAGCTTCCCGATCGATGTTATTGAGCCTTAGTAGGTGTTAGGTGTTGATATTTTCGTAATAGGGCAGTAGGGGGCGATTAGGGTTTGAGTTTAGGGGATAAAAGAGGCTTAAGGTTGCTTAAATAATGTTTTAAGTCGGTTTGGTGGAATCTGGCACCCGCGCACGGCCGCTCGGAGGCAGTGAGCGGCCGCTCACTCCCCTTCGGCCCGCGTCGGGTGGCCTGCTTCGTCGTACAACATGTTTTTATCGATGTTTTCGCTATTTTGGACCATAATAAGTGTAACCCCATGTGTTAAGACCCCAACCATCCTAATGGTCCACCTATTATGATTTTTATTAACGTTTTTGGTTTAAGTTCACGTAATCACATACAGTTTGCACATAGTTTCACAGAGTTTCATAGAAGTACATAATTGTAATCAATCTCAATCAATTAATTCACAATTATTTAATTTCATTTTTCACCAACGTCCGAGGTTCACTACTCATGTATACAGTCTGCCCGAATTACCACTTCATGCAGTTATTAACCTATAACTGTGCAACGTGTGTCCTATCTAGCTAACCCTAGTTAAGTTGAATGCAAGTAATGTAACTAGAGTTTTGTTAAAGTAAGAACCTGAAATTGCGGGGTATCACATCATCCCCAAGTTGAAAAGAATTTCATCCCAAAATTCAATAAGTAAACAGTAAAGCCAGCTTAGTAACGTGTGCTTGGTTCCTGGATGTCACATCATCCCTAAGTTGAAAGGAATTTCACCCCGAAATTCACTTTGAGCGAGCTGCTTTATGTTCGGCGTTTGATCTATGCACAGGTTCAGGTTCAAGTTCAGTAAAGAGGCGTGGATATTTGAGCCGCATCTGATCTCTGCGCTCCCACGTGTATTCCGGTCCTAGACGGGAATTCCATTGTACCTTAACAATAGGTATAGTGCTTTATCTGAGTTTCTTGATGCCCTGCCTAAGAATCTCCACTGGTTCTTCCACGAACCGTAGCTGGTCGTCCACCTAGATCTCATCCAGTGGCACTACCAGTATCATATCCGATAAACATTTCTTTAGGTTTGATACGTGGAATACATAGTGCACTCCACTGAGTTCATCAGGTAGGTTTAACTTGTAAGCTACTGGACCAATCCTTTCGACAATCTCGAATGGTCCAATGTATCGTGGGTTCAACTTTCCCCGTTTTCCAAAGCGTATCACACCCTTCCAAGGTGACACCTTCAATAGTACCTTGTCCCTAACCTGGAACTCCAAAGGTTTCCTACGCTTATCAGCGTAACTTTTCTGTCGATCACGAGCAGCAGCCATTCGGTTTCTGATTTGCACTATCTTCTCAGAAGTATCATGCCCAAGTTTGGGACCTGTCAGCTGGCTATCCCCAACTTCAGTCCAACAGATGGGAGACCTACACTTGCGTCCATAAAGTGCTTCAAAAGGCGCACGCTGAATCGAAGTGTGGTAACTGTTGTTATACGAGAATTCAATCAAAGGCAAGTGCTTATCCCAACTGTTGCCAAAATCCACCACACATGCTCGTAGCAGATCTTCCAATGTTTGAATGGTACGTTCACTTTGTCCATCCGTCTGTGGGTGATAGGTTGTGCTCATATCTAAGCGAGTCCCCAAAGCGTTTTGGAGAGTAGTCCAAAAATGAGAAGTGAACCGTGCATCGTGATCAGATATGATAGAAGTAGGCACCCCATGCCTAGAGACTACATCCTTGATGTAGAGATTGGCCAGTTTCTCGAGCGAATCAGTTTTCTTTATTGCTAGAAAATGTGTCGATTTGGTTAAATGATCTACAATAACCCAAATCATGTTATGGCCAGTTGGTGTTCTAGGGAGATTTGTGATGAAGTCCATAGAAATTCCGTCCCATTTCCACATAGGGATTTCTGGTTGCTGGAGTAAGCCTGAAGGTTTCTGATATTCAATCTTAACCTTTGCACAAGTCAAGCACTTACTAACATATGTGGCTATACCAGCTTTCATGTTTGGCCACCAGTAAAGAGTTTTGAGATCTTGGTACATCTTGTCCGAACCAGGATGTACCAAATATTGAGAGGTGTGAGCTTCATCGAGCACCAGTTGTCTGAGATCCCCAAAACGTGGTATCCAGACTCGATTCATGAAGTATTGAAGACCATCTGTCTTTAGTTCCAAGTGCTTATCAGCACCATGTAAAGTTTCAAGCCTGATGTTTTCTTCTTTCAAAGCCTCGTCCTGGGCTTCATGTATCTTATCAGAAAGATTAGAATGTATGGTAAGTTGTAGAGCTCGAACCCGTTTGGGTTTCGTTTCCTTACGACTAAGGGCATCAGCTACCGCATTAGCTTTCCCTGGATGATATTTGATGGCACAGTCATAATCATTCAGAAGCTCGACCCATCGACGCTGTCGCATGTTCAGCTCCTTCTGATCGAATATGTGTTGGAGGCTCTTGTGGTCAGTGAAGATTGTACACTTCGTCCCATAGAGATAAGGCCTCCAGATCTTTAGAGCAAAAACCACTACTCCCAGTTCCAAGTCATGGGTGGTGTAATTCTTCTCATGAACCTTTAATTGACGTGAAGCATACGCGATCACCTTATCGCGTTGCATCAGCACACACCCTAACCCTTGGATAGACGCATCACAGTACACCACAAACTCCTCAGTACCCTCAGGTAGTGATAGTCTAGGTGCACTGCAAAGCTTTGTCTTCAATAATTGGAAAGCAGACTCTTGGGCATCTCCCCACTTTTAAGTAATCCATTTCTGTGTCAAAGCAGTGAGGGGTTGAGCGATCTTAGAGAATCCCTCAATGAATCTGCGATAGTATCCCGCAAGACCAAGAAACTGGCGCACCTCTGTAGGAGTCTTAGGAGCCTCCCACTTTTTAATTGCATCAATGTTGGCAGGATCGACATGTATTCCTGCCTCGTTAACCACATGTCTTAGAAACTGGACTTCTCGAATGCAGAAGTCACATTTAGAGAATTTCGCATACAACTGCTCATTTCTCAAGAGTTCCAAGATCAGCTGCAGGTGTTGCTCGTGCTCTTCCCTGCTCTTGGAATAAATCAATAAGTCATCTATGAACACTATGACGAATTTTTCCAAATAAGGCTTACACACGCGGGTCATAAGATCCATGAACACCGTCGGTGCATTGGTTAGACCAAATAGCATTACCAAAAACTCATAATGTCCATAACGAGTTCGAAAGGCTGTCTTCACCACATCCTCCTCCCGGACTCTTAGTTGATGGTATCCTGACCTCAAGTCAATCTGAGAATAGAAACTCGACCCTTGTAGCTGGTCGAACAAGTCATCAATACGAGGCAAAGGGTAGCAGTTCTTAACCGTCACTTTGTTCAATTCCCGATAATCAATACAAATGCGGAAACTCCCATCCTTCTTCTTAACAAACAGAATTGGGGCTCCCCATGGTGAAGAACTAGGTCTAATAAAACCCCTATCCAATAGCTCTTGGAGTTAGGTAGACAGTTCTTGAAGTTCGCCTGGTGCCAGGCGGTATGGTGCGCGTGCAACTGGAGCTGCTCCAGGTGCAAGATCAATTTGGAACTCCACTTGATGAACAGGTGGAAGTCCAGGTAGTTCCTCTAGGAAATCTTGGACTACTGGGATGTCCTCAATCTTAGTTTCAGCTTCAGCTCGAGTGTCAGATATGTTAGCTAGAATGGCTGGACAGCCCTTTCGAATACACTTCTGGGCTTTCAAGAAGGAGATGATGCCCACCATGGCACCACCACGATCACCCTGTATAGATAAAAGTTCTCCACTTGGGAGGGGGACACGAACAATATTCTCCTGACAAAGAATTTTAAAGTGTTGCTTGGACAGCCAATCCATGCCAACCACGAGATCAAAGCTTCCTAGGGTGATAGGTAGAAGGTTGATGGCAAACAATTACCCATCTAGCTCGAGCTTACAGTCACGATGAATATGGCTTATGTAACGCCCCAAATATCCAATTTGACTAATTACACCCTTACGGGTGATTAGCAAATAATAAAACAGGATTATACGGTAAAATAAGGGTTGTATTTCTAGAATAAATGTAACTACGTTAGTGAAGTTAGCTAAAAGAGGACAAATAACCCACTAACACTTAACCAAGTTAAGTGTGTTTGGTGTTATTAGATCATGGAGGGGTGAAAGGTATAAAATGGGCAAACTTGGGTGTTAATATTATAATTAAAAGATAAACACACACACACACACATAAGGTGTGTTGGTAAAAAATTTAACAGGAGCTTCAAGCTCCAACATATACAAAACCTAAACACTTAAGTCTTGCTCAAATCCAAGCCATGGGAGCCCTAAATTCGTGCATGTTGAAGGATTATTAATCATCTAGCTTCAACAAACCAAGAGGTAACCATGGTTTTGCATTTTATGGGGTTTTCTAAGATTATGATAATGTTGAATTTGGGGATTTTGGCAAAATCGTGGAGTTAATGATTAATAGAGGTTCCTCTAGCCTTAGGGAACCTCAATAATGTTTAATTTGGATAGGAATAACAATTCAAAGAGATGATTGTTATAAAATGTGAAAGATGATTATGTTAAAAATATGGCTTATGGCCTTTTGGTGGAAACCCACATTAAGATAGTGATTTGATGATGAAATTGTATGATTGAATGGCTATAAGACAGGCTAAATGCTACCTTTCTTATGGAATAATGAATTATGTGAAAATTGATGAACTCATGGTATGTTCTAACTACAAATTTTGAATGTTATGAATGATGCCTACTAACTGTTTGATGAAATGCCTAGTTAAGGCTTATGAATGAAATTGTATGAAGGAACATCATAAGCTAAGCTGTTATGTGTAAATGATGTGAATGAATGATGTTAGTATGAGAATTACACATGAGATGATTAATCTATGTGGCAATAAGGTAATCGCATAAAATGATGTTAACTAATGCCTATGTTAGTGCATATAAACATATAATGGGTAGTTTAATTTTTAAAAGCCAACTAACCCAAATGGAAGTTGTGAATGTGTTAGCATTTATAAACTCACGAGGTATGGTAGTCGTTTGATGAAATGGCTAACATGACCCATCTTGTGAGTATTGTGAAGGTTTGATCTTGTCAAGCTAGGTGGGAGCTTGGATGGGAGGAAACCAACAAAGCAATAGATCATGGAATGCATAAATTGGGCCAAGGTAAGTGACTTATCCTAAATAAGTCTCTTAGAAACTAAATGATGTTGTAAACATTTGAAAATCATGGAATTTATATTGTTTGTAAAGTATGTGGGTTTAATCACTAAAACGGATTATGGAATGTGGGATACTAGCTTGTAAAAGGGCTAGAATCGCCTAAATTATGAAAAATGGTTAAGTCCGTCTAGGACGCCTAACTAGACAATGGCACACCCTTGTAAAATGGACAAATGAGTTAAAAATGTTATGTTCATTAAAACGCATGAATGTGACCAAAGAATGGAGGATTTTGTGAATTAATAGTTAAACGGGTCAAATGATGTTGTGAGCATCAATTAAACTCGGTACTTAATGCTTCTATGCTAAGCATTTATAGTTAAAAGGGCTAGACGGGCCAATTGGTGGTGTGACACCCTTTGGATCCCGGAATGTTAATAGGGTAATGAGTTTTTGCACAGATTGATAAATTGGAATGGAATGGCATGTGATGCCAAGGATCCTTGAGGAAGATTCGAGAGGTTTGGAAATGGGTCAACACTACTGGGTAAGTCTGTAGTATAAGATATGGCCATATGCGAGTAGACATGTGGATGAAACCACCCACATGAAGTGTGGGTGTCAAATCGGTGAGTCTTGTTCACGTGGAAACCCTAAGGCTGAATACTGAAGTGAAAATTGTTACACGTGCAGTCTAAGTGCTCACATAACAAATTAAAGTTGAATTCTAAATTGAAATGGTCACGCATGAAGTCTAGTGCTCTTGTGGGGACCATAGGGCTGAATATTGAATAAAAATGGTAGTGTGTGGAGTCTAAATACACACATGAAAACCTCTAAGCCATTTAGGATTGATGATTTAAAGTTACACGAAACAAAGAAGAGTATAGTTACCATTAGGAACTATAAGCAACTATTATAAAGGTTAATTGGGATGTAAGGATTCTTTCTGAAAATAAAAAGGAAAATGATTATGATCTTATGATTATGATCAATAAAGCCAAAAGTAGAAAAGAAAATGGTCATGGTTTTGTAATCATGATCAATAAAGCCGAAGGTAGAAAAGAATAATGATTATGATCTTTTGATCATGGTTAGTAAGGCTGAAAATATAAAGGAAAATGATTATGATCTTGTGATCATGATTAATAAAACCGAAAGTAGAAAAGAAAACGATCAAGAATCTTATGATCACGATTAGTAAAGATGAAGATAGAAAGAAAAGATTGTAGTTTTATGATCATAGTTAGTAAGGCTGAAATAGAAGGAAAACGGCCACCGTCTTAGAACCATGGTCGTTAAAAACCGAATATAGAAGAGAAAGGCAAATAGATAAGGCGCGGTAGTCAAGTATGACTCTCATGCTAAATAAAGAAAATGGGTGTTGATAATCGCCTATACACGTGTTAGTAAATATATGTATAGTAATTATAGAAGTAGGGGTAAATTGACGCCCTACTAGAAAATGTGTAGAAATGACATACAGAATGTTACATCCTTGGATTGTTAATAATGGAAAATGGGTCGCTGGACACAAAAACCGACTCTACATAGGCCGGTAGGTAGGGGAAAACGATCTTATGATCTAAACGCCTACAGGAAAGATAGCAAAAGAAAATAGTACCATGGAAAATTCCAGTTGGGTACTATAAATGAAATAGCCCCAAGGTAAAAGAGAATGATCATGTAGAAATGGGAAGAATTGATGGACATAATAAAAATGATGTCTATATAAACAAAAGAGTCGAGGGACTCCTGCTAAGCTGAATTAGAAACTTAAGTTAGCTAACTTATAATGCTAAAGCCGGGTAAATGGGGTCGCGAGCCCTATATGTAGGTTACTATCTATAGGGTAGTGGACCAGATTGAATTATAGTGAATGATGTTCAATTGATTATTGAAAATAAAATTTCTGGGCGTAGAGCCAAGAAATGCAAAACAAAGGTTTCGAGGGCGAAACCTATTTAAGGGGGGTAGACTTGTAACGCCCCAAATATCCAATTTGACTAATTACACCATTACGGGTGATTAGCAAATAATAAAACAGGATTATACGGTTAAAATGAGGGTTGTATTTTTAGAATAAATATAACTACGTTAATGAAGATAGCTAAAAGAGGACAAATAACCCACTAACACTTAACCAAGTTAAGTGTGTTTGGTGTTATTAGATTATGGAGGGGGTGAAAGTTATAAAATGGGCAAACTTGGGTGTAAATATTATAGTTAAAAGATAAACACACACACACACATAAGGTGTGTTGGTCAAAAATTTCACAGGCGCTTCAAGCTCCAACATATATAAAACCTAAACACTCAAGTCTTGCTCCAATCCAAGCCATGGGAGCCCTAAATTCGTGCATGTTGAAGGATTATTAATCATCTAGCTTCAACAAACCAAGAGGTAACCTTGGTTTTCCATTTTATGGGGTTTTCTAAGATTATGATAATGTTGAATTTGGGGGTTTTGGCAAAATCGTGGAGTTAATGATTAATAGAGGTTCCTCTAGCCTTAGGGAACCTCAATAATGCTTAATTTGGTTAGGAATAACAATTCATAGAGATGATTGTTATAAAATGTGAAAGATGATTATGTGAAAAATATGGCTTATGGCCTTTTGTTGGAAACCCACATTAAGATAGTGATTTGATGATGAAATTGTATGATTGAATGGCTATAAGACAGGCTAAATGCTACCTTCCTTATGGAATAATGAATTATGTGAAAATGGATGAACTCATGGTATGTTCTAACTACAAATTTTTGATGTTATGAATGATGCCTACTAACTGTTTGATGAAATGCCTAGTTAAGGCTTATGAATGAAATTGTATGAAGGAACATCATAAGCTAAGTTGTTATCTGTAAATGATGTGAATGAATGATGTTAGTATGAGAATTACACATGAGATGATTAATCTATGTGGCAATAAGGTAATCGCATAAAATGATGTTAACTAATGCCTATGTTAGTGCATATAAACATATAATGGGTAGTTTAATTTTTAAAAGTCAACTAACCCAAATGGAAGTTGTGAATGTGTTAGCATTTATAAACTCGCGAGGTATGGTAGTCGTTTGATGAAATGGCTAACATGACCGATCTTGTGAGTATTGTGAAGGTTTGATCTTGTCAAGCTAGGTGGGAGCTTGGATGGGAGGAAACCAACAAAGCAATAGATCATGGAATGCATAAATTGGGCCAAGGTAAGTGACTTATCCTAAATAAGTCTCTTAAAACTAAATGATGTTGTAAACATTTGAAAATCATGGAATTTATATTGTTTGTAAAGTATGTGGGTTTAATCACTAAAACGGATTATGGAATGTGGGATACTAGCTTGTAAAAGGGCTAGAATCGCCTAAATTATGAAAAATGGTTAAGTCCGTCTGAGACGCCTAACTAGACAATGGCACACCCTTATAAAATGGACAAATGAGTTAAAAATGTTATGTTCATTAAAACGCATGAATGTGACCAAAGAATGGAGGATTTTGTGAATTAATAGTTAAACGGGTCAAATGATGTTGTGAGCATCAATTAAACTCGGTACTTAATGCTTCTATGCTAAGCATTTATAGTTAAAAGGGCTAGACGGGCCAATTGGTGGTGTGACACCCTTTGGATCCCGGAATGTTAATAGGGTAATGAGTTTTTGCACAGATTGATAAATTGGAATGGAATGGCATGTGATGCCAAGGATCCTTGAGGAAGATTCGAGAGGTTTGGAAATGGGTCAACACTACCGGGTAAGTCTGTAGTATAAGATATGGCCATATGCGAGTAGACATGTGGATGAAACCACCCACATGAAGTGTGGGTGTCAAATCGGTGAGTCTTGTTCATAAAAATGTCTAATGCGCTTAGAAGTGATTAAATAATAGAGAATTTATGAAATTGGTAATATACTAAGTTCTTAAGGGCTTAGGAGTTTCCAAACATGTTAACGAGTCTAAAATGATGATGATGACCAAGTGTTGTCACCTACGGGTGACAAAAACGGAATATAGACCTCTAAGGGTATTATGGGAATTCTAAAGATTTGCTAAAGGCTAAATCCATAAACCGAGTCATAATAAGTGAATCGGATAGTGTTGATTAGTTTAACAAGTGTTAAACGGGTTGACAATATGATTGTTATGCTTTTTGAACGGTTAAATAAGGTTGTGTAAAACCTAAGGCCTTAACGGGTCAAACGGTTAAAACCGAACTAAGTGCTTTCTAATGGGTCAAAACCGAGAAGTGAGATATATATATATATATATATATATATATCTTGATATAACTTATCTATGCCAGTCTAAAATAATATTGGGTATGTCCCGGATGTCCAAAACGCCCATAGTGAAGAGTCGGGCTTGTGAAGGCATAAGTTTTCATGGCTTAATAAATTCCCAGCAGGTCAGCCCGGGCGGGTCACATTCTGACCCGGGCAGGTCAAAATTCAGAGATTTAAAATAAGCAGGTCAACCCGGGCGGGTCAAAATTCGGAGAATTTAAATTAGCAGGTCAACCCGGGCGGGTCACATTCTAACCCGGGCGGGTCAAAATTCGGAGATTTTGAGTACCAGGTTAGCCCGGGCGGGTTACCGTTCTAACAGACATGCTGATTTTTAAAAATTCGTATAAAATCATAGAAAAATCGTTAGGGGATGTTCTTTATATGCCTGGAAAGGTATTTGAACGAAGAACATTTCTTATTTGAAATCCGAAGTCAGATTACGTGTTTTAAAAGGGGTAAATTCGTCCCGAACAGCTGCTGTGCAAAAGTGCATCAGTTTATTTTCTTGATATGGGGCCGTTTGGCCTATTTCGTTCCGTTTCCACGCGCAACGACATTTCTAATATAGTCAATGCAGTATTGGAAACCCCTCTAACCATTACTTGTGTAATGGTTCCAGGTACACATTCGATAGGAGCTCCGGAGCACGGATCAAGTCAAGAGTAGAGCCGAACACACCCGATCACTATTACTCTTCCGCAATAAATTGTCGTTTAAAACACAAATCGTAGTATAAGTTTGTAATAAAAGAAAAAAAAATGCAAAATTGAAGGTCTCTATCAAATCAAAGTCTTTAAAATGGAATGTAGTTATAAAGATTAAAGTTTTAATTGGTCGTGATTTTCGATTAAGGCCGAAACTCGTAAGTTTAAGCGACTATTCGCGTGTTTTCGGGTTAGGGTCTTACAGCTTACCTTAACAGGCTTCCCATCAGCTAACTCTATACTGTACGGGGTATCTAGAAGAGTAGGAACCATCCCTAGTTGTTTGCTAAGTTTCGATGAGACAAAACTATAGTCCGCACCAGTATCATATAAAATAGAAGCAAGAGTGTCGTTCAAGGAACACGTACCTGTCACGACATTGTTATCAGTCTTAGCTTCCCCAGAGCCAATCACAAATGCTCTTCCACGAGCCCCATTATTGTTGTTGTTGTTGCCCGTATTGTTGTTGTTCCCAGTCTTGTTACCACCACCGTTGTTGTTATTACCCCTATTATTATTGTTATCATTACCATTCAGCTGTGGACAGTCCTTCCTGAAATGGTTCTCACTTCCATACTGAAAATAACCTTTACCATCCTTCTGTTGCTTGCCCGTGCTGTGCTGTTGGCTGATTTCCCGGGATATACACCCTACAATCCTTTTGCTTATGTCCCATCCTGTCACAGCGATCACACTTAATATTGTTACATGTCCCAGTGTGATACCTATTGCACTTGTTGCACTTGGGTTGGTTTCCCTAATAACCTCCCTGAGAGTGATTGCGGTTGTTACTACTGCCATGGTTGTCATGCCTCTTATTAGAATGCCTTTTAGCCTAGTCTATAACTAAGCTTATACTCACGAGTCTTCTCGTGCATACTCCATCTTATTCTTTATATATTCTCAAACTAGGTTATGTACCCGTGTGATACACGGGTTGAACAATTTAGTTTATATATATATATATATAAATTTGTAAGTATAATTAAGAAAAGTTAGATTACATATTATACTGAAAATAAAAAAAATTATTTACGACCGAAAAAATATAAAATATTCATCAGCCTCTTAATAATTTATTGTAAAAAAAACATTCATATTAACGTAAAACTATTTTCAAACTTTCAAAAATATATCTTCCATACCGTGGTTGTTAACTTGTAGACTGCAGGTACAACAAAACAAAAATATCAAAAGTAATAAGAATAAATCTATTTAGGCTAAGATATAAAAAAATGAAATTAATTTGAAAGTAACTCCTCATACATTTAAAATATTGTATTTCAAACAATGATTTTCATATATAAAATGTATTTATTATATTTTAATTGTTTAAAATATTGTACGAAATATAGTTTTAAACATAGAGTGAAAGACCAAATATTAAAAAAAATAGGTTAATTTAAGGTTGTTAGGACAAAAAGGATTGGTGAAACCACTTTTGTAAACCTTAGTCTAATTCACTTCTGCAAAATATCCTAAGTATAGAAATACTGAAGAAAGAAGACTAAAGTACTGAAGAAGGATTCAACAAGTACTGAAGAAGAAGTATCAGAAGTTCTGAAGTCTAACCAGACAGTTCACTGAAGAACTACTGAAGACAAACTACTCATCAGTAGTTTGTCATTCATCAGCTCTTGTTCAAGAATCTTTTTAACCGAGTTATGTTTCAGTAGTTTATTAGTTTAATATTACTTTATCTGTTTGTACAAGTTCTAAGAAATGCAACTTGTTGCTACTTGTTACAGACTTACTTTTTGGCAAGGTTCATGTATATGTAAAGTCTATAAATAGATGGGTTCATCCCCTCTGTTTTACACATTGATTTTGATTAATACAGAAATCCTTCAAAGCTTATTATTGTTCTTTCATTTCATTTATTAAGAATCTGTTTGAGTATTTATTATCATTCACATTCATTACTTAGATTCTCATTAAACTTGTCTGTAGTTTTCAAACATCCAGGGGGAGTAATAACTCCTGTTGATAGTGTAACTTTACTTATCATTCCGCTGTGCAAATCTGATTGAACTTGCTAAACACATAAGTGTTAATTAGCAAGCAACACAACAAGAGCATCACTGATCCAACAATTGGTATCAGAGCACTGGTTTATCTGATCACATATCAATCTAACACATTGAGAATCAGACACAGGCTCTTATTGATATTCAATAAAGGATTAAAAGTTCACTTTTATCAACATCCATCACTTTAAGAGATATTTGACAAATCAATACTCTTTAAAATGGATCCTCATGATACTGGTTCTGCCAATAAACCTGCTATGCTAGTAAGAAATGAATACAATATCTGGCAAAGGAGAATGGCACATACATTATCACAGACCAACACTAGTTGCTGGAAATCTGTGATATATGGTCCTCACAAACCAGTAAATATCAATCTTGAAACTAAAGAAGAAATAACAAAAGACCCAAAAGACTATACAGATGATGATTTCCTAAAACTTGAGCTTGATGCTAAAGCTTTCTCTATGTTGGCAATGGCACTCCTAAATGAAATCTACTCTGGCCTATTACATTGTGATAGTGCCAAAGAACTTTGGGACTGCCTCAAAGAACAGTTTGGAGGAACTGAAGAGGTGATTGCCAACACCAGAGAAATCCTGGCTCAACAATATGAAACTTTTGCTCACATAAATGGGGAAACTTTAACACAACAATTTGAAAGAATCTCCTCATTAATATCTGAGCTAAAATTAATGGGTCAGACCTACACAACTGTATCTATGCTTCATAGATTTTTAAGGTCTTTACCTGAAAAATGGGAAACATACTCTATAGTCCTAAGATTCTCACCAGACTTTAGCTCCCTCACTCTTACAAAATTACATGGGAGATTACTAACTTTTGAAAGAGAAATTGATCAAAAGAAAAAGTTGCAAAGTTCTGGTAAAACTGCTGATGACTATCTACCAGGTAGTACAACACTATTGGGACAAGATTCACCTACTTGTTCAAATAGTTTTGGATCTTTTGACCACATTGACATAACTGCTGGGATCTCATCAGAAAGATCATTCCCAGGTAATGACAATGAGGAATATAGTCAAACTGCTGATAACATGTGTTTTATCATGGATGATTTAAAAAATTTCAGCAATGATGACTTAGAAGAAATGGACATTTTACACCAACTGGCCATGTTAAGTATCAAAACAAACAAATTTTACAAAAGGTCAGGAAGGAAATTTCCAGGACTTAACAGTTCTACAAAAATTGGTTTTGACAAATCTAAACTTAGATGTCACAAGTGTCAGAAGTTGGGACACTTTGCTAGAGAGTGTAGAAGTTCTAGCTACAACCAATCTCAGTCTGGAAATCTGTATAAACCTAGTTATAATAGGAATAATGGAACACAGGGGAGTGCACATTTTGTACAGGCACAAGCTCCACAAATCCAATATGTGCCACAAGTACAATATGTACAGATGCCTGCTCAACAGATGCAGGGCCAACAATCAATCCCTCCCATTCTAGCTGCTCAACAACCTCCACAGACTCAGCAACCCTTACAACAAAGCTTGTTCACCTCAGGGTATGTTGACTGGAGTAGTCTTCCTTTTGACACCACAGAGTGTAATCCTGATGCAGACAACAAAATGTTTGACATCAACTAGGGAGAACCTGACAATGGCAGAAAGAGTTTTGCCTTAATGGCATTTGAGGGTTGCACCTCAAAATATGCCCTGTCTCAGGTATCAAAAGAATCTTTAACAAAACTTTGTTCAACTTCATGTAAAGAATCTTTTGCTCTCATAAGAGAGACCAATGTGCACTTACAAGGCAAAGCAAATGACTCTGAGAGAAAATTCACTCAGATGAAATGTGATTTAGAAAGAAAACTTGTTGCAAAGGCAAAAGAAAATTCTAAATTAACTAACAATGCTATTGAAACCCAAGCACAACTTAAAATAATGATAGATGACCTAGGAAATGTCAGAAAAGAGCTTGCTGACACCAAGGTCACTTGTGAAAAATGGGTAGAATCTTGTAAGGGGTACCAACTGCTGCTAAACAAACAAAGTGCTTCAAATGTTAGGTTTGGCATAGGGTACAATCACACTGAAACACCAACAGATTTTTCCCCCAAAACTACTGAAGATGGGAGAAAAATTGTTTCAGGTGAAACTTCTGAAGAGAAAGAATGCACATCTTTCCATGAAAACTTTCTAAAAACTCACAAAGAAAGTTCTTCAGAAGTACTGATAAAATCTGACTTTAAGCCATCTGTAGTTTTGTTAGGACAAAGAGGATTGGTGAAACCACTTTTGCAAACCTTAGTCTAATTCACTTCTGTCAAAATATTCTAAGTATAGAACTACTGAAGAATGAAGATCAAACTGCTGAAGAAGAGATTACACAAGTACTGAAGAAGAAAAGTCATCAGAAGTTCTGAAGTCCAAACCAGACATTTATACTGAAGAACTACTGAAGACAAACTACTCATCAGTAGTTTATCATTCATCAGTACTTATGAGAAGATCTTTTCCACCGCCTTTTTGTATCAGTAGTTTATTAGTTTAGTATTACTTTTACTTTATGTACAAGTTCCAAGATTGCAACTTGTTGCAACTTGTCTCTGAACTTGCTTTTTGTCAAGGTTCATGTATTTGTAAAGTCTATAAATAGATGGGTTCATCCCTCTGTTTTAGACATTGATTTTAATATAGAAATCCTTCAAAGCATATTATTGTTATTTCCATTTCATATTTATTGAGAATCTGTCTAAGTGTTTCATTCTCATTCAATACTTAGATTCTCAATAAATACTTATCATTTATTAGTTTCTCAAACATCCAGGGGGAGTAATAACTCCTATTGATAAGTGTAGCTTTAAACTCATATCATTCCGCTGTGCTATCACTCATAAAGAACTTGCTAGACACTCAAGTGTACACTAGCAAGTTCATACAAAAGAGCAATACTGATCCAACAATTGGTATCAGAGCTCTGGTTTATCTGATCACATATCAATCTAACACATTGAGAATCAGACACAGGCTCTTATTGATATTCAATAAAGGATTATAAGCTCACTTTTATCAACATCCATCACTTTAAGAGATATTTGACAAATCAATACTCTTTAAAATGGATCCTCATTATACTGGTTCTGCCAATAAACCTGCTATGCTAGTAAGAAATGAATATAACATCTGGCAAAGGAGAATGGCACATACCTTATCACAGACCAACACAGGTTGCTGGAAATCTGTGATATATGGTCCTCATAAACCAATAAATATTAATCTTGAAACTAAAGAAGAAATTCCAAAAGACCCAAAAGACCCAAAAGACTATACAGATGATGATTTCCTAAAACTTGAGCTTGATGCTAAAGCTTTCTCTATGTTGGCAATGGCACTCCCAAATGAAATCTACTCTGGCCTATTACATTGTGATAGTGCCAAAGAGCTTTGGGACTGCCTCAAAGAACAGTTTGGAGGAATTGAAGAGGTGATTGCCAACACCAGAGAAATCCTGGCTCAACAACATGAAACTTTTGCTCACATTAATGGGGAAACATTAACACAACAATTTGAAAGATTCTCCTCATTAATATCTGAGCTAAAATTAAATGGTCAGACCTACACAACTGTATCTATGCTTCATAGATTTTTAAGGTCTTTACATGAACAATGGGAAACATACTTTATAGTCTTAAGATCCTCACCAGACTTTAGCTCCCTCACTCTTACAAAACTTCATGGGAGATTACTTACTTTTGAAAGAGAAATTGATCAAAAGAAAAAGTTACAAAGTTCTAGCAAAACTGCTGATGACTATCTACCAGGTAGTACAGCTCTATTGGGACAAGACTCACCAACTTGTTCAAATAGTTTTGGATCTTTTGACCATATTGATCAAAAGAAAAAGTTACAAAGTTCTGGCAAAACTGCTGATGACTATCTAACATGTGTTTTATCATGGATGATTTAAAAAATTTCAGCAGTGATGACATAGAAGAAATGGATATTTTACACCAACTGGCCATGTTAAGTTTAAAAACAAATAAATTTTACAAAAGGTCAGGAAGGAAGTTTCCAGGACACAACAGTTCAACAAAAATTGGTTTTGACAAATCTAAACTTAGATGTCACAAGTGTCAAAAGTTGGGACACTTTGCTAGAGAGTGTAGAAGCTCTGGCTTTAACCAATCTCAGTCTGGAAATAATTTTAACCCCAATTAGAACAGGAATAATGGAACACAAGGGAGTACACATTTTGTACAGGCACAAGCTCCACATCACCAATATGTGCCACAAGTACAATATGTACAGATGCCTGCTCAACAGATGCAGAGCCAACAATCAATCCCTCCCTTTCCAGCTGCTCAACCACCTCCACAAACTCAGCAACCCTCACAACAAAGTTTATTTACTTCAGGGTATGTTGACTGGAGCAGTCTTCCTTTTGACACTACTGAGTGTAATCCTGATGCAGACAACAAGTTGTTTGACATCAACTGGGGAGAGCCTGACAATGGCAGAAAGAACTTTGCATTAATGGCATTTGAGGGATGCACCTCAAAATCTGCCTTGTCACAGGTATCTAAAGAATCTTTGACAAAACTTTGTTCAACTTCTTGCAAAGAATCTTTTGCTCTCATAAGAGAGACTAATGTGCACTTACAAGGTAAAACAAATGACTCTGAGAGAAAATTCACTCAGATGAAATGTGATTTAGAAAGAAAACTTTCTGCAAAAACAAAAGAAGTTTCTAATTATCTAACACTGCTATTGAAACCCAAGCACAAATTAAAATCATGATAAATGACCTAGGAAATGTCAGACAAGAGCTTGCTGACACCAAGGTCACATGTGAAAAATGGGTTGAATCTTGTAAGGGGTACCAACTATTGCTAAACAAACAAAGTGCTTGAAATGTTAGGTTTGACATAGGGTACAATCACACTGAAACACCAACAGATTTTCCCCCAAAACTACTGAAGATGGGAGAAAAATTGTTTCAGGTGAAACTTCTGAAGAGAAAGAATGCATATCTTTCCATGAGAACTTTCTAAAAACTCACAAAGAAAGTTCTTCAGAAGTACTGATTAATTCTGACTTTAAGCCATCAGTAGTTTCAACTACATCAGAAGTTGAGAACCTGAAAACTACTGATGACCTAAAACCAATCAATACAGTCAGAAACTTGTCTTTGAAAGAAAAGACAAAAGAATGTGAAATCTGTGGTCTGTTCAACCACAAGACAGAATTTTGCAGATACAGAAAAGGTATTCAGTACAACAAGAAAACTCAACAACTGGTTGTGGGAAAGCAAATCAAAAATGATTTTGTAAAAACTTTTTCTCCCAGGAAACAAGAACCAGTAAACACCTTTTCTCAGAAAAAGACAAAATCTCAACAAAAATCTTTCTCTCAAAATTCTTTTTCAGTAGTTAGACCTAAATCATCAGTAGTTTCACAAACTGCTGAGATTAAAGATCTCATAAACATGGTACAACTACTGATGACCAAAGTTGACGGTGGTCCTCAAAAGGATACCACCATTGCTCTTAATGAAAAATCCATTGCCAAAAAGACATGGATTTCTCAACTTGGTCAAGAACAAACTGTAAATGTTCTCAAGAGCAAACCCAAAGCCAAACTGGCTTGGGTTCCCAAATCTAACTAATTTGCTATCTTGTGCAGAGAGTTTCCAGAGGCTTAAATAACATTTGGTACGTGGACAGTGGAGGCTCAATGCACATGACAGGATGCAGATACCTGATAAACAATTTTATCAGTCAAAGAGAAGGATCTGTATCCTTTGGGAACAATGCTAAGGGATATGTGCTAGGACATGGCAATGTCTCCTCTGGCAAAATATAGTTTGACAAGGTCAATCTGGTTGAAAACCTTGAGTACAACTTGCTGAGTGTGTCACAAATGTGTGATTAAGGATATTCTTCCTTTTTCACAAAGACAACATGCAAGATCATATCACAAGAAGGCCAGAAGTTGATAGAGAAGATCATTGAAGATCACACTTTGTATATAGCCAAAAGATGTGGCAATGTCTATGCAGTGGACATTGAAAAAGACAAAGTACTGAACAACACTGCCTGTTTCTTCTCAAAGGCATCAACTTCAGAGACTGATCTCTGGCACAGGAGACTTGGCCATGTGAACTTTAAAACCATAAATAAAGTCACAAAAATGGGCTTGGTCAGAGGTCTACCCTTAAAAGTATACCAGTGTTAAGAATACTGTGTATCCTGTTTAAAGGGAAAACAGCATAAGTCCTCCTATAAGTCTATTGAAGAATAAAAAACAACTGCATGTCTTTAACTACTCCATATGGACTTATTTGGACCTGTAAAGATCATGAGCCTTGGTAAGAAGAAGTACTGCTTGGTCATCATTGATGACTACTCAAGATTTACATGGGTATTCTTCTTATTTTCCAAGGATGAGGCTGCTGAAATCATCAAGTTCTTCATTCTACATGTAGAGAAGCAATATTCTCTACCTGTCAAAACCATTAGAAGTGATAATGGGACAGAGTTCAGGAACAAAACTCTGGATGAATTCTGTTTGTCTAAAGGGATTATTAGACAATTCAGTGTTCCCAGAACTCCTGAACAAAATGGTGTAGTAGAAAGGAAGAACAGAACTTTAATTGAAGGAGCAAGAACAATGTTAGCTGATTCTGGCCTACCATTATACTTTTGGGCAGAAGCAGTTAACACATCATGTTATGTTCAAAATAGAGTCCTTGTTGTCAAGAGGCATTCCAAGACTGCTTATGAAGTTCTTCATGGCATGAAGCCCCTTATCTCCTTTTTCAAGGCTTTTGGGTGTCAATGTTTCATCTTGAACATTAAGGAATCTATTTCAATGTTTGCTGCCAAAGTTGATGCAGGTTACTTTCTTGGTTATTCTTCAACTAGAAAAGCCTACAAGGTTTTTAATTGAAAAACCAGGATAGTAGAAGAAACACTGAATGTCAAGTTCAATGAGTCAAAACACACTCTCATTCCAGCACATCCTGCTAAACTTTTTGATCTTGACAGTTTTCATTTTGGACCTGAAAAGATTGTTACTTCATCAAAACCTACTTATTATGGTGATCAAAGGTTTGATGATGAGGATCCCACACCATGGACCCCTCAAACAGTCATTAAGTCAACTTCAAAACCATCAGAAGTTTCACAAACTTCTGATTCAACAAATACTGAGGAACAAACTCAAACATCTGCTTCAGCACCTGCAACTACTGAAGACATTGAAACTGCTGAACCAGATATAATAGACCTCAGTAGTTTGTTTGAAGAACATGAGCCACCAACACCTGTCAGTGGTTTACAACAACTGATCGAACACAAAGATCATCCACTTGATCAAATCATGGGTGATATTGCATCAGGTGTTCTTATAAGAAACCAACTTTCCAACTTTTGTCTCTTCTCAGTATTTATTTCACAGTTGGAACCAAAGAAGTACCAGGAAGCCCTCAAAGACAACAATTGGGTGCAAGCAATGCAAGATGAATTGCTTCAATTCAACAAGCAACAGGTTTGGGAAATCTGTCCCTTACCACCAAACAAGCAACCAATTGGCACAAGATGGGTTTTTAGGAACAAACAAGATGAAGCTGGTATGATAATAAAGAACAAGGCAAGACTGGTAGTACAAGGTTACTCTCAAGAAGAAGGAATTGACTATGATGAAACCTTTGCTCCAGTTGCAAGGCTTGAAGCCATCAGGTTATTTCTGGCCTATGCCATTTCCAACAAAATAAAAGTTTATCAAATGGATGTTAAAAGTGCATTTTTGTATGGAAAAATAAAAGAGGAAGTGTATGTCTGTCAGCCACCTGGGTTTGAGGATCCTTCTCATCCTGAGTAGGTGTACAAACTAGACAAAGCTCTTTATGGGCTCAAACAGGCTCCAAGAGCCTGGTATGAAACACTTTCCAACTTTCTACTCAAAAATAACTTCACAAGAGGCTCCATTGATAAAACTCTTTTCATAAAACATGTTGGAAATCATGTCTTACTTGTTCAAATATATGTTGATGATATCATTTTTGGTTCAACTAACACAAAACTGTGTGATGAATTTAAGAAACTCATGCAATCAAAATTTGAGATGAGTACAATGGGAGAACTGCAGTACTTTCTGGGACTGCAGATTAAACAACAAACAAATGGAACTTTTATACATCAATCAAAATATGTTAAAGAATTATTAAACAAATTTTCTTTACAAGACTGTAAATCATGTTCCACTCCCATGACACCAACCACACAAGTTGAACCAGATGATTAAGGAAAACAGGTTGATCAAACCATGTATAGATGTATGATAGGTTCCCTTTTATATCTAACTGCTTCTAGACCAGATATTATGTTTTCAACATGTGTCTGTGCTAGATATCAATCAGCTCCTAGGGAATCACACCTCATTGCAGTCAAAAGAATCTTCAGATATCTGAAAGGAACTCCAACACTTGGAATTTGGTATCCTGCTTCAAGCAATACCAAGTTATCATCTTTTTTAGATAGTGACTATGCAGGGTGTAAAATGTCAAGAAAATCAACATCTGGTGGTTGTCAATTCTTAGGAAACTGTCTAGTGTCCTGGCAATCAAAGAAACAAACATCTGTTGCAACTTCAACTACTGAAGCTGAATACATTGCAGCTGCAAGTTGTACATCACAGATACAATGGCTCCAGTATCAACTTCTTGATTATGGAATCAAAGAGACCAAGACACCATTGCTTGTAGATAGCAAATCTGCCATTAGCATCATTCAAAATCCTGCTCAGTTTTCAAAAACCAAACATATTGAAATCAGGTATCATTTCATAAGAGATTGCTATGAAAAAGGCAAGATTGAAGTGAAGCATGTAGCAACAGCTAATCAAATAGCTGACATCTTCACTAAACCCCTTGACACATCAACATTTCAGAAGTTAGTATCCATGCTTGGGATGCTAAATTTGTAAGTGTTTCTTTTTATTTTTCTGCATATATTTTTCCTTTTTCACTTACAACTGACTTAAAAGTCTGACAACTTCTGAAAACCAAAGTGAGAGAAACTACTGATGACAAAAACATCAGTATGGGAATATTTTCTGAAAAAGGTTAAACTTCTGATAAAATAATCTTCAGAAGTTACATTCTCATCAGTTGTTTTCAAACTACTGAAGAGAAAGTGGGAACTACTGATGAAAACAATTCTTCATCAGCAGTTTAGTCAAAAAGGGCAAATCAGACTTTTCCCACATCAGAAGTTTTGACCTAGGCGGTTTAAAACTTCTGATAAATACCTTTTTCAACACTTATCCTTTCAAAAAGCAAAAATTCCCTCCATCTCTCTCAAAAAGCTCTCAAACCCTGAATCTGCAAAAACACTGTTCGATCTCTACACACCCAAACCACATGGCTTTAGTTCTAAAACAGGGACACAATCTTAGAGCCTACTTAGAGAAACAAGAAGGTTGGTCCCAATACTATGAGATCATTGATTTCGTCGTCAAATCCCAATATCTCACCGCTCTCACAATAGACCCACCAATACATCCTGAAACTCTCAATGAGTTCTGGGCTAACGCTGAGACAGTGACGGTGGACGATGAGGTTATCTCTCTCAACTCAACAATCAAAGGGAGACAAATGGCCATCACACCAGCCACACTTGCAATCAGACTGGGGTTGAATGATGTGAATGCCCCTGAACAGGTTGCAAACTCTGAAATCCACCTAACCATGACAGAATGTGGTTATCAAGGTACTCTCTCACAAGCTACAATCTTTAAAAAAGTATTTTGAACCAAAATACAAACTTTTGTTTCATTATATCATTATGTGTTTGAGTCCTAAAACAGGGTCTTATGACCAGATGCCCTCAACCTTTCAACCAATTTTTCATTCCATAGTGAATGAAACAAAATACAGGGCATCAAAACTTTTCTTTAATGAGTTGGTGTTACATCATAATAACACTAAAAATAAGTTTTTGTTATACCCAAGGTTCATTATGCAATGCATAATCAAAGAACTGGGTGATGAGGTGCTTGTGGGTAAAACTGCAATTTTGAAACCCTTAACCTCACAAGCATACTCTAGGCACAACAAACAGGCTGCCTGGCCAAAAGATGACCAAGGGGAACCAGAACCAGTTCCCATGGAACCCTCATCTTCCAAACCTACACCCCCAAAGGCCAAGAAACCCAAGCAACAAAAACAAAAACCCACCAAACCAAAAAGAAAAGCTGTTCAGGAGGTTGAGATGCCTAAACAAACTATTGTGCAATCTGCACTTCCTAAAGATGTGACTGAAACATCCTCTCAGTCTCATCCATCTCAAACCCCACCAAGAGCACCAATCACAATTCTTTTCAAAAGAAAAAGACTTAAGAAAACCATTCCTATTGATGCTTCTTTTGAAACTGCTGAACCCACTGCCCAAACTACTGAAACAGCACCCCAACTTTCTGAACCTGAAACCATAGAAATAGCCAAACTTCTCTCTGGGCTAAAAGAGATAGTCCCATCTGAAAATGTCAGTCCCCAACAACCACATAAAACAGGGGACATACCCTCAGAATCAGACATGGATGTGGACACTCATAGCCCTAACCAAAGAGATGAGGATGAACCAGGGTCTCTAAGCCCAAACTTAGAAACTCTTGGTAATTTTGAGGCTGCTACTACTCATTTACCACCCAGTGGTGGATCTGAGGAAAGAAGCAACTTAGCTAAGACCTCAACTGTGGCAACTATTAATGAAGGCTTAATGCCTGAGGTAGGAAATCCTCTGAACCAAGAAAAAGAGGTACATGAGACAACTGAGTTGGGCTCAGCTCATGATGTAACTGATAAAGTCCTCATTGAGGATGTAATCAGGGATTCAGATGATTCCATTGACTTGGATGATGTTTCAAAACACAAAACTACTGAATTGACGGCTACAAGTGAAGGTCCTGCACCTGGTGTATCTATGCTCAAGAAGCTAGTCACACCAGATCAGGTTAAAGTCCACTTAATCCCTGATTCCCCTATAGTGGCATCTTCTGTACAACAAGAAGATCAACCAAAAACACACCCCTCACTACAAATTCCTACCCAATTCCCTGGGCAATCCAGCATAGACATGAACGAGCTATGCAGCCCAGATGGTCCCTTATATCACATGATGAACACCCTCATCAAAAATCACTTCCAAACATACACAGCTAACTTGGAGCTGTCCATAAAGAACCAATTTGGAGTGATACAGACAAAGATGAATGATCTGTCCAACAAGATTGACTTCAACAGCAAACAGATTGCTACTCTTACAGGTCATTTCTCCCAACCTTCAACATCAAAAATTGATGAATCCAAAAAGGGGGAGAAAATTAAGGAACCTAGGGAGTCATTCGAAGCCAAGATAAAGGCAAGAGTGGCTATCCAAGAAAGGGAGCAGAGAGACCAAGCCAGAAAAGAAAAACTGGCCCAACAATTTGGTGTCTCTGTCCAAGAAATTGAAGACTGTGAAAAGTCTGATAAAGAAAAGTCTGATGAATCCCAAGGGCATAATGAAGAAACATCTGATGGACAAAGTTCTGATGAAGACTCAGAAAGTACTGAAGACAATCCTTCAGTAGTTGACAAACCTTCAGTAGTTGTCAACCCATCAGATGTTAACACTTCCAACACTCAAACTGCTGAACAAGAGCCTTCCAGATCAACTGAACCTACTCAACAAACTCCTGTTCCTCCTAGGCCTACTACAACAGTTACCACTATGACTATACTAAACCCTTCTCCAATCTCTCAATCAACAAAACTTCTTGAGAAGAGTCTAGTGGCAGTTCAGAAGAAAGCCAAGGAAGATCAGATTTGGAAAAATCTGGAAGAAAGGGATGACTTGGACTTAAGCCTGGATGAAAAGCTACAGGCTTATGAAGTTGAACTTCAAAGGCAGGCTAGCCTAGAAAGAATTGTTGAGGAAGACAAAAGACAACAACTGATGTCTTACATTACTAAGAACAGCAAGACCAAAGCCCATACATTAAAGGGACTCTCCATGGAAGAGCTGACAAGAAAAGCTCAACTTATTGTAGACAAACTTGCAACAAGTAAAGATGCGAAAGCCAAGAGAGCCCAAATGATAGAAGAACTAGTAGCTAATGGTTATGGTTTAAAAGCCTCTGTGTCCAAATGGAAAGAAGAAAGATTAATGGACACTTACAGAAATACAAGGCTGCAAGGGCTGCAAATCCAGAGAAGTTTGAAACTGCTGAAGTATCAACTTCAGTAGTTAGAACTTCTGGTGTTCAAAGAAGACCAGCTACTCAAAAGAAGAAATCAGAGGAGAATGTGAAGACTGATTTCAGAATGGTACTACTAGAAGGAAGTACAGTAGTTCATTCTGACTTTGACATTGAAGAAAAACCTCTGATCACACAATTCAGGGATCCTTCCACCTTTGCCTATCAAATCCAGAAAACCATCAAAGACAAACTGCACACTAAGGTAGTTACTGAGCATCATTTGCCAACTTTTCAACTACCTAATGTGATGCAACAAGAACAAGGAAGAGAATCCCACCTGAGAGTCACTGTAGTTGAAAACATCCAACACTCAGGAGCATCCCAGGGTACCACCATGGTTCCCTACACTTTAGACTTTGACAAGTCTAAAGTACCTATCATCAGATGGTCCTTTACTGATAAAAACTCAGTACAAGTGACAAGAAGAGATCAAACAAGCAGAGCCTATAAGTCGATGAATGATCTGAAGAAGCTATCAACTCAAGACCTGCTTACAATCCAGCATCTAGAACCACAAAAAGGATCTCTCACTGATGAACAGCTGAACCAGCTGAAGAATTCCATGTTCAAAGGAATATGGAAGATTGTGAATGACAGAAGAAAACAATAAGGAATTAGAAAGGTTTTGGCTTCATCAATCCAGGGGGAGATTGTTAGGACAAAGAGGATTGGTGAAACCACTTTTGCAAACCTTAGTCTAATTTACTTCTGTCAAAATATTCTAAGTATAGAACTACTGAAGAATGAAGATCAAACTGCTGAAGAAGAGATTACACAAGTACTGAAGAAGAAAAATCATCAAAAGTTCTGAAGTCTAAACCAGACATTTCTACTGAAGAACTACTGAAGACAAACTACTCATCAGTAGTTTGTCATTCATCAGTACTTATGAGAAGATATTTTCCACCGCCTTTTTGTATCAGTAGTTTATTAGTTTAGTATTACTTTTACTTTATGTACAAGTTCCAAGATTGCAACTTGTTGCAACTTGTCTCTGAACTTGCTTTTTGGCAAGGTTCATGTATTTGTAAAGTCTATAAATAGATGGGTTCATCCCTCTGTTTTAGACATTGATTTTAATACATAAATCCTTCAAAGCATATTATTGTTATTTCCATTTCATATTTATTGAGAATCTGTCTAAGTGTTTTATTCTCATTCAATACTTAGATTCTCAATAAATACTTATCATTTATTAGTTTCTCAAACATCCAGGGGGAGTAATAACTCCTATTGATAAGTGTAGCTTTAAACTCATATCATTCCGCTGTGCTATCACTCATAAAGAACTTGCTAGACACTCAAGTGTACACTAGCAAGTTCATACAAAAGAGCAATACTGATCCAACAAGTTTCATCTACATCAGGAGTTGAGAACCTGAAAACTACTGATGACCTAAAACCAATCAAGAAAGTCAGAAATTTGCCTATAAATGAAAAAGAAAAGGCAAAAGAATGTAAAATCTGTGGTCTGTTCAACCACAAGACAGAATTTTGCAGATATAGAAAAGGAATTCAGTACAACAAGAAAATTTCACAACTGGTTGTGGGAAAACAAATCAAAAATGATTTTAAAGAAACTTTTTCTTCCAGGAAACAACAACCAGTAAACACCTTTTCTCAGAAAAAGATGAAATCTCAACAAAAGTCTTTTTCTCAAAATTCTCTTTCAGTAGTTAGACCTACATCATCAGCAGTTTCACAAACTGCTGAGATAAAAGATCTCATAAACATGGTACAACTACTGATGACCAGGGTCGATGGTGGTCCTCAAAAGGATACCACCATTGCTCTTAATGAAAAATCCATTGCCAAAAAGACATGGATTCCTCAACCTGGTCAAGAACAAACTGTAAATGTTCTCAATAGCAAACCCAAAGCCAAACTGGCCTGGGTTCCTAAATCTAACTAATTTGCTACTTGGTGCAGAGGGTCTCCAGAGGCTTAAATAGCATTTGGTATGTGGACAGTGGAGGCTCAATGCACATGAGAGGATGCAGATACCTGATAAACAATTTTATCAGTCAAAGAGAAGGATCTGTATCCTTTGGGAACAATGCTAAGGGATATGTGCTAGGACATGGCAATGTTTCCTTTTGCAAAATACAGTTTGACAAGGTCAATCTGGTTGAAAACCTTGTGTACAACTTGCTAAGTGTGTCTCAAATGTGTGATAAAGGATATTCTTCCTTTTTCACAAAGACAACATGCAAGATCATATCACCAGAAGGCCAGAAGTTGATAGAGAAGATCATTGAAGATCATACTTTGTTGATAGCCAAAAGATGTGGCAATGTCTATGCAGTGGACATTGAAAAGGACAAAGTACTGAACAACACTGCCTGTTTCTTCTCAAAGGCATCAACTTCAGAGACTGATCTCTGGCACAGGAGACTTGGCCATGTGAACATTAAAACCATAAATAAAGTCACAAAAATAGGCTTGGTCAGAGGTCTACCTTTGAAAGTATACCAGTGTCAAGAACACTGTGTATCCTGTTTAAAGGGAAAACAGCATAAGTCCTCCTATAAGTCTATTGAAGAATCAAAAACAACTGCATGTCTTCAACTACTCCATATGGACTTATTTGGGCCTGTAAAAATCATGAGCCTTGGTAAGAAGAAGTACTGCTTGGTCATCATTGATGACTATTCAAGATTCACATGGGTATTCTTCTTATTCTCCAAGGATGAGGCAGCTGAAATCATCAAGTTCTTCATTCTACAAGTAGAGAAACAATATTCTCTATCTGTCAAAGCCATTAGAAGTGATAATGGGACAGAGTTCAGGAGCAAAACTCTGGATGAATTCTGTTTGTCTAAAGGGATTATTAGACAATTTAGTGTTCCCAGAACTCCTGAACAAAATGGTGTGGTAGAAAGGAAGAACAGAACACTGATTGAAGTAGCAAGAACCATGTTAGCTGATTCAGGCCTACCATTGTATTTCTGGGCTGAAGCAGTTAACACTGCATGTTATGTTCAAAATAGAGTCCTTGTCAACAAGAGACACTCCAAGACTGCCTATGAAGTGCTTCATGGCATAAAGCCCCTTATCTCCTTTTTCACGGCTTTTGGATGTCAATGTTTCATTCTAAACATTAAAGACTCTATTTCAAAGTTTGCTGCTATAGTTGATTTAGGTTACTTTCTTGGTTATTCTTCCACTAGAAAAGCCTACAAGGTTTTTAATTCAAAAACCAAGATAGTAGAAGAAACACTGAATATCAAGTTCAATGAGTCAAAACACACTCTTATTCCAGCACATCCTGCTTAACTCTTTGACCTTGACAACTTCCACTTTGGACCTGAAAAGACTGTTACTTCATCTAAACCTACTTATTATGGTGATCAAAGGTTTGATGATGAGGATCCAACACCATGGACTCCTCAAACAGTCATTAAGTCAACTTTCAAACCTTCAGAAGTTTCACAAACTTCTGATTCAACAACTGCTGATGTACAAACTCAAACATCTGCTTCAGCACCTACAACTACTGAAGACATTCAAACAGCTGAACCAGACATTATAAACCTCAGTGGTTTGTTTGATGAAGTACAAGAGCCACCTACACCTGTCAGTGGTTTACAACAACTGATTGAACACAAAGATCATCCATTGGAACAAATCATGGGTGATATTGCTTCAGGTGTTCTCACAAGAAACCAGCTTTCCAACTTTTGCTTCTTCTCAGCATTCATTTCTCAGTTGGAACCTAAGAAGTACCAAGAAGCCCTCAAAGACAACAATTGGGTGGAAGCTATGAAAGATGAGTTGCTTCAGTTCAAGAAGCAACAGGTTTGGGAAATCTGTCCCTTACCACCAAACAAGCTACCAATTGGCACAAGATGGGTTTTTAGGAACAAATAAGATGAAGCTGGTATGATCATTAAGAACAAGGCAAGACTGGTGGTACAAGGTTACTCTCAAGAAGAGGGAATTGATATGATGAGACCTTTGCTCCAGTTGCAAGGCTTGAGGCCATCAGGTTATTTCTGGCCTATGCCATTTCCAACAAAATAAAAGTTTTTCAAATGGATGTTAAGAGTGCATTTTTGTTGGAAAGATCAAAGAGGAAGTGTATGTTTGTCAGTCACCTAGGTTTGAGGATCCTTCTCATCCTGAGTGGGTGTACAAACTTGACAAAGCTCTTTATAGGCTCAAACAGGCTCCAAGAGCCTGGTATGAAACACTTTCCAAATTTTTACTCAAAAATAACTTCACAAGAGGCTCCATTGATAAAACTCTTTTCATTAAAATTTATGGAAATCATGTCTTACTTGTTCAAATTTATGTTGATGATATCATATTTGGTTCAACAAACACAAAATTGTGTGATGAATTTAAGAAACTCATGCAATCAAAATTTGAGATGAGTACAATGGGAGAACTGCAGTACTTTTTAGGACTGCAGATTAAACAACAAACTAATGGAACTTTTATACATCAATCAAAATATGTTAATGAATTATTGAACAAATTTTCTTTACAAGACTGTAAATCATGTTCCACTCCATGACACCAACCACACAAGTTGAACCAGATGATCAAGGAAAACAGGTTGATCAAACCATGTATAGATGTATGATAGGTTCCCTTTTGTATCTAACTGCTTCTAGACCAGATATTATGTTTTCAACATGTGTCTGTGCTAGATATCAATCAGCTCCTAAGGAATCACACCTCATTGCAGTCAAAAGAATCTTCAGATATCTGAAAGGAACTCCTACACTTGGAATTTGGTATCCTGCTTCTAGCAATACCAAGTTATCAGCTTTTTCAGATAGTGACTATGCAGGGTGCAAAATGTCAAGAAAATCAACATTTGGTGGTTGTCAATTCTTGGGAAACTGTCTAGTGTCCTGGAAATCAAAGAAGCAAACATCTGTTGCAACTTCAACTGCTGAAGTTGAATACATTGCAGCTGCAAGTTGTACATCACAGATACAATGGCTCCAATATCAATTTCTTGATTATGGAATCAAAGAGACCAAGACACCATTGCTTGTAGACAGCAAATCTGCCATTAGCATCATTCAAAATCTTGTTCAGTTCTCAAAAACTAAACATATTGAAATCAGGTATCATTTCATCAGGGATTGCTATGAAAAAGGCAAGATTGAAGTGAAGCATGTCACAACAGCTAATCAGATAGCTGACATATTCACAAAACCCCTTGACACATCAACATTTCAGAAGTTAGTATCCATGCTTGGGATGCTAAATTTGTAAGTGTTCTTTTACTTTTCCTACACATATTTTATTTTTCACTTACATCTGTTTTTAGACCAAAAACTTCTGAAAAAAAAAAAACAAAAAGAGAGAAACTACTGATGAACAAAAACATCAGTATGGGAATATTTTCTGAAAAATGATTAACTTCTAATAAAATAATCTTCAGAAGTTATGAATAAAGTGTTTATAAACATTCTCATCAGTTGTTAACAAACTACTGAAGAGAAAATGGGAACTACTGATGACAATTGTTCTTCATCAGCAGTTTTGTCATTAAGGGCAAATTAGACATTTCCCACTTCAGAAGTTTGACCTAGGGCGGTTACAAACTTCTGATAAACACCTTTTCCAAGATTTATCCATTCAAAAAGCAAAAATTCCCTCCTTCTCTCTCAAAAAGCTCTCAAACCCTGAACCTACAAAAACACTATTCGATCCACACACACACACACACACACAAACCACATGTCTCTAACACTGAAACAGGGACACAATCAAAGAGGCTACTTCGAGAAACATGAAGCCTGGTCCCAATACGACGAAATCATTGATTTAGTCGTTAAATCTCAATACTTTACTGCCCTCACCATTGATCCTCCAATCCACACTGAGACTCTTAATGAGTTCTGGGCAAATGCGGAGACGGGGACAGTAAATGATAAGGTGATCTCCCTCAATTCAACCATCCAAGGGAGAAGAATGACAATCACACCCGAAACTTTGGGGATTAGACTGGGTCTGGATGATGTGGGTGCCCCAGATCAATTTCCAAACTCTGAAATTCATCTAACCATGACAGAGTGTGGTTACCAAGGTACTCTCTCACATGCTACTATTTTTAAGAAATATTTTGAACATAAGTACAAACTTTTGTTTCACTATATTATTATGTGTTTGAGTCCAAAAACTGGATCTTATGATCAGATGCCCTCTACTTTTCAACCAATTTTTCATTCCATTGTGAATGAAACAAAATTCAGGGCATCAACACTTTTCTTTAATGAGTTGGTGTTACATCATCTCAATTCTAAAAAGAAGTTTTTGTTGTATCCAAGATTTATTATGCAATGCATAATAAAGGAACTTGGAGAAGAGGTGCTTGTGGGTTAAACAACTGTTTTAAACCCTTTAACCTCACAAGCATACTCTAGGCACAATAAACCGGCCACCTGGCCAGAAGATGACCAAGGGGAACACACAACAGTCCCCAAGGAACCCTCATCTTCCAAACCTTCACCCAAAAAGGCCAAGAAACCAAAACAACAAAAACAAAAACCCACCAGCCTGAAAAGAAAGGCACTTCAGGAGGTTGAGATGCCTGAACTTGCTAATGTGCAATCTGCACTTGATAAAGATGTGACTGAAACATCCTCTCAGTCTCATCCATCTCAAGCCCCCACAAGAGCACCAATAACCATTTTATTCAAAAGAAAGAAATTTAAGAAAACAATCCCCATAGACTCTTCTTTTGAAACTGCTGAACCCATAGACCAAACTACTGAACCAGCACCACAAATTTCTGAACCTGAAGCCCTTGAAATTGCCAAACCTCTCTTTGGGCTAAAAGAGACCATCCCATCAGAACATGTCAGTCCCCAACAACCACATCAAACAGGGGACATACCTTCAGCACTTGACATGGATGTGGATATCCCTAGCCCTAACCCAAGAGATGAGGATGAACCAGAGTCTCTAAGCCCAAACTTAGAAACTCTAGGTACATTTGAGGCTGCTACTACTCATATACCACCCAGTGGTGGATTTGAGGAAAGAAGTAACATAGCTAAGACCTCACTTGTGGCAACTACTGATGAAGGCTTAATGCCGGAGGTAGGAAATCCCCTGAACCAAGAAAACGAGGTACATGAGACAACTGGGTTGGGCCCAGCTCATGATGTAACTGATACTGTCCTCATTGAGGAAGTAAGCAGGGATTCAGATGATTCCATTGACTTGGATGATGATTCACACTCCACTAAAATTGAATTAGCGGCTGCTAGTGAAGGTCCTACAGCTGGTGTCTCTAAGCTCAAAGAGCTGGTCACACCAGATCAGGTTAAAGTCCACTTGATCCCTGATTCCCCTAAAGTGGCATCTTCTGTACAACATGAAGATCACCCAAAAACACACCCCTCACTGAAAATGTCTACCCAATTCCTTGGGTCATCCAGCATAGACTTGAACCAACTATGTAGCCCAGATGGTCCCCTATACCAGTTGATGAACACCCTAATTGCCAATCACCTCAAAACTTTCACAACTACTTTGGAGTTGTCAACCAAAGCTCAGTTTGAGGTGATCAACAAAAAACTTGGTGAGCTGTCCAACAAAATAGACAACAACTCAAAACAGCTTGCTGAATTCACTGGTAGAACTTCCAAACCCAGCAGGCTTCTAGAAGTGGATGAAGCCAAAAAGGGGGAGAAGATTAAGGAACCTAAGGAGTCACTGGAAGCCAGGATAAAGGCAAGAGTGGCTCTACAACAACAACTTCTAGAAAGCCCAAAAACAAAAAGAAGATCAACAAAGGCTTGTCTTTGCAACTGAAGTTGAAGCTGAACCTTCCCACGGCCATAATGAAGAAACTGCTGAAGAAACCTCTGATGACTCAGAAAGTACTGAAGACAATCCTTCAGTAGTTGACACATCTTTCAACACTTCAGCAGTTAACACTTCCAATTTACAAACAGCTGAAGAGTCTTCCAAGACAACTGAACAACAACAACCAACTCCTATTCCAAGGCCTACAACAACTACAACAATGACTGTGCTGAACCCTTCTCCACTATCAATGTCCAAAGAACTACTTGAGAAGAGTTTGATTGCAGCCCAAAGAAAGGCTAAGGAAGAAGAGATCTGGAATAACTTGGAGGCAAGGGATGATTTAAGCTTAAATGAAAAGCTTCAAGCTTATGAAGCAGAGTTGAATAGGCAAGCTGAAATAGAGAGAGTTGCTGAAGAAGACAAAAGACAACAACTGATGTCTTTTATAACAAAGAATAGCAAAACAAAAGCGTATTCACTCAAAGGGCTCTCAATGGATGAGCTGACTAAAAGAGCTCAACTTGTTGCTGACAAACTTGCAACAAACAAAGATGGAAAAGCCAAGAGAGCTGAGATGATTGAAGAACTGGTAGCAAATAACTATGGTTCAAAAGCCTCTGTGTCAAGATGGAAAGAAGAAAGACTACTGGACACATACAAGAAGTACAAGGCTGCCAAGGCTGCTAATCCAGAGAAGTTCAAAACTTCTGAAGTATCAACTTCAGTAGTTAGAACTTCTGGTGTTAAAAGACCAGCTACCAAGAAGAAACCAGAGGACAATACAAAGACTGACTTCAAGATGGTGTTGCTGGAAGGCAACACAGTTGTTCAAGGAGACTTTGATATTGAAGAGAAGCCTCTGATAACTCAATTTAGGGATCCTTCAACATTTGCTTACCAAATTCAGAAGACTATCACTGACAGACTACACACAAAGGTAGTTACTGAACATCATTTACCAACTTTTAAATTACTTGATGTAGTGCAAGAAGAAGATAGAAGTGAATCCCACCTGAGAGTCACAGAAATAGAAAATATCTAACACTCAGGAACATCCCAGGGATCCAGCATGGTTCCCTATACTTCAGACTTTGACAAGAAGACATCTTACAAGCAAGACCTACAAGTCAATGAATGAACTGAAGAAACTATCAACTCAGGACTTGCTTACAATTCAACATCTGGAACCTCAAAGGGGATCTCTCACTAATGAACAGCTTAATCAATTGAAGAATTCCATGTTCAAGGAGATATGGAAGATTGTGAATGACAGAAGAAGACAATAAAGAATTAGAAAAGGTTTTGGCTTCATCAATCCAGGGGGAGATTGTTAGGAAAAAAGGATTGGTGAAACCACTTTTGTAAACCTTAGTCTAATTCACTTCTGCAAAATATCCTAAGTATAGAACTACTGAAGAAAGAAGACTAAAGTACTGAAGAAGGATTCAACAAGTACTGAAGAAGAAGTATCAGAAGTTCTGAAGTCTAACCAGACAGTTCACTGAAGAACTACTGAAGACAAACTACTCATCAGTAGTTTGTCATTCATCAGCTCTTGTTCAAGAATCTTTTTAACCGAGTTATGTTTCAGTAGTTTATTAGTTTAATATTACTTTATCTGTTTGTACAAGTTCCAAGAAATGCAACTTGTTGCTACTTGTTACAAACTTACTTTTTGGCAAGGTTCATGTATATGTAAAGTCTATAAATAGATGGGTTCATCCCCTCTGTTTTACACATTGATTTTGATTAATACAGAAATCCTTCAAAGCTTATTATTGTTCTTTCCATTTCATTTATTGAGAATCTGTTTGAGTATTTATTATCATTCACATTCATTACTTAGATTCTCATTAAACTTGTCTGTAGTTTTCAAACATCCAGGGGGAGTAATAACTCCTGTTGATAGTGTAACTTTACTTATCATTCCGCTGTGCAAATCTGATTGAACTTGCTAAACACATAAGTGTTCACTAGCAAGCAACACATCAAGAGCATCACTGATCCAACAAAGGTACATGATTTATATTTAAATTTAATAATATATAACTATGTTATCTTAAAAAACAATGACTATTTTTTAATAAAGTTGACTTTGGTCAGTTAATAAATAAGAATTTCAGCAATTATATTAAAATAAATGTATTGTTTTAAATAATAAAATGGGAGGTTTTATGAGGGAATTCTACATACCCCATGTATTATCTTTTATTAGTATAGATAGAAAAAGATTAATGTTGAATGGTTTATTTCATTAATTATTCATAACAATATAAAAGTCTCACAAAAGCTTAACTAATTACATTGTGTGATTATTAATTTGTTTATTTGACTTTTGAACTATTGTTAACATCTAAAACTAATAATATTTGGTGTGCATATTTTACATCTAAATAATTAACCAAAACTAGTAACAATAAAGCTTAAAAATCATTTGTCAAACAACATAACAAATAAAGTTTTAAATTTAGAATAAAAGATCATATTTTAAAAAAGAGGTTAATTTAAGGTACATGATTTAAATTTGAAGTTTAAAAGACGGCCGAAAATTATTTGTGATAACATTCAGAAAATTCAGCAGACTAGTGGGGATTCGTTGATCAAGAGATTTTCTAGAGAGGAGATTAGAGATGCGGTTTTTGACTGCGGTTCGGATAGAGCCCCGGGGCCGGACTATTTTAATTTTCGATTTATTAAGCATTTCTGGGGAGTTTTCTTGAGCGTGCAAACACTTAGTAATAATGCCTTGGAAAACTCGGAACTAGCTAGAGGAGATAATGATGGATGAAAACTTTAGTATGTGGGAGATGGGATAATAATGTTTTTTTTTATTGAATGTTATAAAGAGTTGAATGGTAGGCTATTGTATTTATAGTGTAGAAATTGTAGTTGTAATTAGGGACTACTTTGACTAGGCTAGTATTTAGGAATAACTTTGACTTGACTAGAAGACCATATTTACTAACACTTTGACTTGACTAGGAGACCATATTTACTAACACTTTGACTTGACTTGACTAAGAGACTACGTTTGACTTTTCAGGTTTGACTAAGGGACCTTGAAAGGGTTTAAGTTTAATTGGTTTTATTAACATCACAAAACACCAAATGGTGTAGTGGTTTGTGTGGTGTGGTTAAGGTTTAGCCCGCCAGGGACTCGGGTTCGAATCCTGGCTCAGGCAAACATTTTTTTTAACGTTTTTAAATCAGAATTTTTAATAAAATCCAATTTAATATTGATTATAAGTCATTATTTAAACAAAAAAAAATTAATAAAATGGATGAGAAAGATAATGTAAACATGAATCGGATGAATAAACGAGGGAGTTCTATATATATATATATATATATATATATATATATATATATATATATATATAAAATTGTGTGATGTTACAGTCTCCCCTACTTTTAGGAACTTCGTCTCGAAGTTTATTAAAAACACAGGGTTGAGGATGATTAGGTAGAAATTAAGTCAACTGGGGTTTGGAAAATTTGGGTTAAGGCACGACATGAATTTATAGGTAATAGAATAACCTGTTTCGAATAATTTGGATAAAAGGTTTGATATGTGTGAGTTTTAAGGGTTGGATTAGGTTTGTCTGAAATAGCAAGGAGAATAAGAATCTAGCAAAACACTAAACTTAAGTGTTATGAAAGAAATGCATGAGTTGATTGACTATAGAAAGACTAAATGAACTACCAGGTAACTAGAGTTTATAATTGATTATCTACCGAAAACCTTGATAGAATTCCACACTACCTTAACGTACATGTAAATTCATGATTACGTTCCGGACCGCAATCACCAATTTACCTTACATTAGGGTTTTGTGTCCTTCTATGACTCTAAACACATATGTAAGTAATGCAAAATAACCTTGTGATTGAATCTTTGTATCAATGAGTCTAATAAATCTTTGTATCAAATTACATGTATGATGTATCCAAAAATGAGTCCAACTGTTGAGCAGGAAAAGACCTCTACTAGTCAGTGAGTAGGAACCTCTACCGATTGTTGAGCAGGTGCGATAGCCTCTACCAGTCGTTGAGCAGGTTATTAGAACCTCTACCGACTGTTGAGCAGGCCTGATGACCTCTACCAATCGTTGAGCAGGTTGTTAGGTACTCTACTAACTGTCGAGCAAGTACTTCATCCTCTACCAGTTGTTTGATTAAGTGTAACAATTGTTTTTTATTTAACACATAAGTTGCAAGTTCGTAATATATACATGTAAGTAAGTTTGTAAATGCATCAAGTATAGCATGCGAGTTGTAATAGAGTTGTCCTAGACAAGATTAATGACTCTAGGTGTGTTTATAGCAAATAGTTTATATTCCATGCTTTCAAGTATCATGAATAATCAAATGTTCAAGTAGATAATCAAATCCTCATGTATAACTAAGAATCAAGTTTGATGCAACGAACAATCAAGATTTCAATAGTCTGATTATCATAGGGGTCAAGTTCATGTTCCAGAAGGTGAAGAATATGAATTTAGTTCTTGAGAGGATGATGAAGAACTCAAAGCATCATCAAGGTTATGAAAGATAGTGAACGTGAAAATAGTTAATAAAGGGTTTATTTTATAGTAAGGAGATTATGTAGCAGTGTAAATCGTGGGGTTTGGATCAAAGGTTAGAATCTAGCGTATGAGAAAACATGATTGTGATAAATACCAAAAATTGTAAAAGTTCGAACAAGTTGAAAATAATTAGGTGGCAATGGAGATTAAATTTTGTTCATGTGGATGGAAAGATCTTATCATTTTTCTTTTTAAAACTGGTTTCTTATATAAAACAAAAGTTGCTAAATAGTACAAACTAAGTGGCTTTAGATCAGAATATTTTAGTTTAGTCGAAGATTTTAAACACGACGTTAGGTTTTATAGATCAAGGTGACATTATATCAAAAATCCTTTGTTATGCTAATGAATAAACTTTTGGATTTAGAAATTATGTTTGAGGATATCTTATAACAAAAATATGTATTTTCCATGGTTTATAGGTGATGAAAATTTTGACAATATTAAAAAATCTTTAGTGTTGGGCTAGGGTCTACCCAGGTTATGAGGTTACAGTTTAGAAATATGTAACATGTTGAAAAAATGAAATAATATGATTTGGGGAGGGTGTTGAAAATAATCAAACATGTGGCTAAGATGGTAAGATAAAATGTGATTGTGAAATCCATATATGATTAGGAAATGGGATTGATTTAAGCTGTAAAATTTTGAGATTTTAGAGCTTAGTTTTAAGGAAAGTGAGTGTAATCATTTATTCATTAATTAAAACGAATAAACGAAAACGTTGACTTATCAAAGCTTCTAGATTCTAATAACATAGTGAAGACATGCTTTAGCCTATAAGTGAACACTCATCCAGAGAATTCCCAGGTAGGCATCCGAGTCCCTCGTCTTATTGGGATTTATGCGCAATGCCAGTCCTAGACAGAAAATTCAGAATACAGGCGTTTACCCTTCCAGATTGCACGTGTTCGTTATTAGAATATAGAGCTTCAACGAGATTTATAAGGTATTTCAGGTTAGGATCTGAGAATTTTGTTCCAGTTATGGAGAGCAAACATCTTGTAGGGACTAAAGTAGGGATAAGAAGTAGGATAGAGGTAGAGAATAGAAACAAGTAGAGTTGCAAGTAAAAGGAGCAAGTACTGGTTATAATCCTATGGTTATAGACTAGATTATTTTTCAAATAACCTAATTCCCTATAACCATGGCTCTGATACCAATCTGTAACACCCCAACCGATGGCGGAAACATCGGGATGTCACGTATTGACGATTGTTCAGTAGCTCATGGTAAATAATAAATTTCATTAATTGATTACATAAATTACATACAATTGTTCTAAAAGAATTTGTACATCAAAATGAAAAATACTAGTTACACATCTTCAAGCATTAACTCTAATCTTCGAGCATGTTATAACCTGAAAAATGTTAAGTTTGAAAATATTTTTGGTCAACAAAAGTTGGTGAGAATTACATAGGTTTTGATAATTGAATAAAAACTTGTACAATTCGAGTGTCATGGCAAGTCTAGTCCATATGTGAAAACAAAACAATCGGGTAAATCGAGTGCATAATCAAACCTTGTGACTAGAATATTGTGGTCCATCCCATACGCTCATGGTTCACTCAATTAAGTTATAAATTCGATAACAATCACCCACGCTACCTATGTAGGAGGTACACGTATTCGAGTGGGATTGTCAGTCCAATAGATCTATCATTGTATACCGTCGGCTGATCAATGTTAATGATTATGCTAGAATAATGTGCTTACCCTAGTAATGTTTAAGACATAATGCAACATAGAATAACACATAGACACTTATGATTGAATTGTAAATTGAATGTTGTAACATGTTTCACCCCAAAACAGTGAAATAGAAAAGGGGCTATGTAAAACTTGTAACACCCCAACCGATGGCGGAAATATCGGGATGTCACGTATTGATGATTGTTCAGTAGCTCATGGTAAATAATAAATTTCAATAATTTATTTAATTACATTACATACAATTGTTCTACAAGAATTTGTACATCAAAATGAATAATACTAAGTACACATCTTCAAGCATTAACTCTAGTCTTCAAGCAAGCTATAACCTGAAACATGTTAAGTTTGAAAATATTTTGGTTCAACAAAAGTTGGTGAGAATACATAGGTTTTCGACTATAATAGATAACAATAGTTTGTACAACAATCACAGTTGTATAATGATAGAGTATGAGACCGACATGTAACAATGCGTCTTTTGTACAATCAAACCTTGTGTCGACTGAGACTTAACTCGCAAGTTAGTAAAAGTGTAACTATTATCGATCATCCCTGAATTTATGCGGGGGGATGGGTTTGTCAGACCTATAGCGTTATAATCTAAACATACGGCTTGATCAATGTTAATGATTGTACTGTGTCTTTTTGTTACAGTCAAATGATAGAATGAGTAAATGATAGTGTAATTGAATCACAAGTTTCAACAATGTAAAAATGAGTAAATGATAGTGTATAAAATATTTAAACATGTTTCACCCCAAAATGTAAAACAGAAAAAGGGGCTATGTAAACTCACCTTAGTGTTAAAATGGAGACCCTTGTTATATAAGTAAATGTGGCTCGTGTGTATCCAAATATCACCCTATTTCAAGGTAATAAATAAGTGTTGGGGAAAACTTAATAAGTCTAAGTTTTCTAGTCTAAAATGTGCTAGGGTTCCTAATTTGGGGATAATAATTGATTTATGATTAAATTTGAATAAATAAAGAATTAATTAATGGAAATGTTTTCTAACCAATATTATCTAAAAGTAATTGAATTATATTGTAATAAATGTAAAAATAATTTTTATAAAATTATTTTCTTAATTAATGATTATTTATATATTAATAATTATTTGACAAAACATAGACTTAATATTTTAAAAATATTAAAAATTATAAATTTCAAATAAAAAATTTATATTTCTGATCTAAATGATTAATAATAATTTATGTGAAATTTTGATGCAAAAATACTGAAAAACAAATTTATTATGATTTATTTATGATTAAAATAGCAAAAATTGATTAAAAAATATTAAATAAATGATTTTTCAGAAATAAAAACCATTTCTGGAATGTTTATTGTCTTATAAGTTTAGGATAATTTTTGTGAAATTTTATGAAATCGTTTTGATATTTTATAGAATTTTATAATTATAATAGAATAAATTTGTAATATTTATTATATATAATAAATAAAAGATTTTTGAAAAACTAAAAATTGTTTGATAAACTTTTCTATTAGAACATCATAAAATAATTTTTTGTAGAATTTATAACCCTCTTTCGGTATTTTAAAACTATTTTAAAAGATTAGAAGGTTAAATATATAAATAAAGCGTTTTTTTTTTAAAAAAAAAATGCTGCTTATAGGATTCGAACCTGGGCCCTTGTCCGGTTCATAGTTTTGAGCATATGAGTATAACCAACTGATCTAGATGTCTGTTGGTTGTTTGTTTTAGTTTCAGAAAGATTTTATATATCAGTTGATTCTTGCCATCTTCCCCAAATATAACCTAAGAACCCTAGAAATTTAATCTAACAAATTAGGAAACGATAACCCCAGAATCGTTGGGGTTATTGGTCGACTAGCATGCAGAAACAAATCCACGTATTTAATTGATACTTACAATGCTTCTATGATGCACGAACAATAAGTCAACGAAAAGTCAAACTAATCGTTCTCCTTGGTTATTTAGAGAGATTTAACAGGAATTGAGTGTAGAAGGTTGTTAATCGGCACAATAAGGCTACCAAGGGATGTCCAATTTATACAATTACATACGAGAGCGACGAAAAAGAAAGTTTGACCGTGTATTAATGTACACGCGTAATTAGTATAATTTTGGTATGGTTTTTATTGGATTATGCATGTATAATACGCATATGGGTCCGTCAATCCAATAATACGAGTCAATCAAGTGATAATTCCATGTTTAGCTTCAATCAAAAGTCAAACAAAGCAAGAAAAAGGGGTGTTTCGTTGTATTCAGCAGCGCGCAGGAGCAGAGGAAGAAAATAGTTTTTTTTAGAAAGCCTTTTATAGAAATCGGGTTGGGATTATATCAGGAATGAGCCGTGGCTCAGTTGGTTGTGTCATGTGATGTTTAGTCAGTGAGCCGGTTAGGGACTCGGGTTCGAACCCCGGCCCAACCATTAATATTTTTAAAACAGCTTTGAGGGGGAGGGAGTGTGGGCCAGCAGTTGGGCTGCTCTGTTGGGCCCCGAAAATAATAAGGAAAATTGGGCTTGGGCTAGATTTAGTTGTGTTATGATTTGTGTAAAACAAGTGTTGTTTGTTTTTTTTTACATCAAATAAAATCTGATATTTATTATTATTATTATTATTATTATTATTATTATTATTATAATATATGCCATTATATATATAAGTTGTGTGGTAGAAAGATAAAGGCTAAGGCATATTTGTATAAAATTAATGATAAGGATATAAAATAAGGGCTTTTATGTATTAAAATTTGGGGAAAAATTTTGCGATGTTTCAGTCTCCCCTACTTTTGGAAACTTCATCCCGAAGTTTATTGAAAACACAGGGTTGAAGGTGATTGGGTAGAAATGAAAATAATTGTGATTTGGAAAATTTGGGTTATAGCATGACCTAAATTAAATAAACTGTCTCGAATAGTTTGGATAAGGGGTGTGTTATGTGTGAGTTGATTGACTAAATGAACTACCAGATAACTAGAGTTTACATTTGGTTATCTCCCGAAACCTTGATAGAATTTCACACCACCTTAACGTACCCGTAAATTCATGATTACGTTCCGGACCGTAATCACCAATTTACCTTACTTTAGGGTCTTGTGTCCTTCTATTACTCTAACACACATGTAAGTAATGCAGAAATAATCATGTGGTTGAACCTTTGTATATAACGAGTCCAACTGTTGAGCAGGAAAAAGACTCCTACCAGTTAGTGAGTAGGAACCTCTACCGATTGTTGAGCAGGTTCGATAGCCTCCACCAGTCGTGGAGCAGGTTGTAGGGCCTCTCCCGACTGTTGAAAGGCATGATGACCTCTACCAATCGTTGAGTAGGTTTCTGGTACTCAACTAACTGTTGAGCAAGTACTTTATCCTCTATGAAGTGTAGCAATTATTATACACATAAATTGCAAATTGATAATATGTTTATGTAAGCAAGTATAACGAGTTAGTATATGAGTTGTAGTTGTATAGATTTAGATATTGATATAGCAATTAGTTCACATGCATCCAAGTGTTATGGTCATACTAGATGAACAACCCTCAGACAAAAATTTCAATACAAGAATTTATTACTTGAATCAAAAAGCGTCAATACATAGAATAAGAAGCAAACAACATTCAAATGGTGGGGCTTGCTGTTAAGTAGCTGGAGGGTCTTGATCTCGGTTTAGTTTAGGGCATCGATTACGGAAGTGATTTGGGTCTCCACATTCATAGCACTGACCATAGTTGTATCTACCAGGACGATTAGGATTAGCAGCCTGAGAAGGGTTGGTTGGTTGGTTGGTATTATGGTTTGGGGTCTCACGACATGTGTTGACCAGGTGGCCATACTTACCACAATTGGTGCACAAGTAACACGCTGAAGTAGTGGGATGATGTCGTTTGCATGTGTTACACAATGGAAAGTTTCCTGTATAAGGTTTCTTGTTAGAAGCTTGTGTAGTGAGGGTTACATCAGGATCCCTGGTCTTACGCTTCTGGTTCTCAGTAGTTACTGCGGCTACAATACTTGCTTTCCCGCCTTTCCGAAACAAGGTGCCGTTCTTTACGTGATTGTCAGTTAAGGTAGCTGCTAGACGCTTGGCCTCTTCGAGGGTAGCAGGGTTCCTTTCCCATACTGTGTCCTGAATCTGCATGGGTAAACCATCGATATATTTCTCAATGTCTACAGGTAGGGGAGTGACCTTATGGGGCAACAACAGACTGAGCTCATGGAAGCGGGTATTATAAGCAAGGTTTTCCCCACTATCCTGAGCAAGGATGTGGAACTCATCCTCTAGTTTCTTGACCTCGTTACGTGGACAAAACTCAACTTTCATTATCTCCTTGACTTGATCCCAGGTCATAGCAAGTGCAACTTCAGCTCCACGGGTGCGCTTTTCCTCATTCCACCAAGTGAGTGCTCGTTTGTGAAGAACACTCATGGCATAACGGACCTTAAAGTTATCAGGACACTCACTGTTAATGAAGGTATTCTCAATACCCTCGAACCATTGTAGGAGACCAGTAGCTCCTTCATCCCCATTGAACTTAGGAGGATTACATGTATTAAAGTGTTTGAGAGTGCAGACTGGGAGACCATTCCCGATTCCATTCCCATTCCCATTATGATTTCTGTTGCCATTTCCATTTCCATTGCCGTTTCCATTTCCATTGCCGTTTCCATTCATTTGGATGACTTGAGCCAGTAAGTTTGGAACCAGAGTTGCGATCTGTTGCGCCATTTGTTGGGAAATGATCGCAGCCAGTTGGGCATCACCTCCATTGTTGTGGTTAGTGTCGTGGTTATGGTTGTGGTTGCTGCTTCCTTCCTCATGATTGTCACCACTGTTAATGCGAGTGCTGCGACGTGGAGGCATGATCTGTAAGAGACACAATGAAGGTTCAATTAGACATGAAATGAATGAGGTAATATAAGGAATGTAATCATTTATCCATTAATTATAACGAATAAACGAAAACGTTGACTTATCAAAGATTTTAGATTCTAATAACATAGTGAAGACATGCTTTAGCCTATAAGTGAACACTCATCCTGAGAATTCCCAGGTAGGCATCCGGGTCCCTCGTCTGATTGGGATATATGCGCAATGCCAGCCTAGACAGAAGACTCAGAATACAGGCGTTCACCCTTCCAGATTGCACGTGTTCGTTATTAAAATCTAGAACTTCGACGAGATCTCAAGGTGGTTCAGGCTAAACCTGAGGATTTGGTCCTATTAGTCGAAGAGTAGATCCAGTGATGGAGAGCAATCTTCTTGTAGGGACTAAGATAGGGATAAGAAGTGGGAGGGAGATAGAGATTAGAAACAAGTAGGGTTGCAAGTAAAATGAGCAAGTACTGATTATAATCCTATGGTTATAGACTAGATTATTTTTCTAATAACCTAATTCCCTATAACCATGGCTCTGATACCAATCTGTAACACCCCAACCGATGGCGGAAACATCGGGATGTCACGTATTGATGATTGTTCAGTAGCTCATGGTAAATAATAAATTTCAATAATTGATTTAATTACATTACATACAATTATTCTACAAGAATTTGTACATCAAAATGAATAATACTAAGTACACATCTTCAAGCATTAACTCTAGTCTTCAAGCAAGCTATAACCTGAAACATGTTAAGTTTGAAAATATTTTGGGTCAACAAAAGTTGGTGAGAATACATAGGTTTTTGACTATAATAGATAACAATAGTTTGTACAACAATCAAAGTTGTATAATGATAGAGTATGAGACCGACATGTAACAATGCGACTTTTGTACAATCAAACCTTGTGTCGACTGAGACCTAACTCGCAAGTTAGTAAAAGTGTAACTGTTATTGATCATCCCTGAATTTATGCGGGGGGATGGGTTTGTCAGACCTATAGTGCTATAATCTAAACAGGCGGCTTGATCAATGTTAATGATTGTACTGTGTCTTTTTGTTACAGTCAAATGATAGAATGAGTAAATGATAGTGTAATTGAATCACAAGTTTCAACAATGTAAAAATGAGTAAATGATAGTGTATAAAATATTTAAACATGTTTCACCCTAAAATGTAAAACAGAAAAAGGGGCTATGTAAACTCACCTTAGTGTTAAAATGGAGACCCTTGTTATATAAGTAAATGTGGCTCGTGTGTATCCAAATATCTCCCTATTTCAAGGTAATAAATAAGTGTTGGGGAAAACTTAATAAGTCTAAGTTTTCTAGTCTAAAATGTGCTAGGGTTCCTAATTTGGGGATAATAATTGATTTATGATTAAATTTGAATAAATAAAGAATTAATTAATGGAATTGTTTTCTAACCAATATTATCTAAAAGTAATTGAATTATATTGTAATAAATGTAAAAATATTTTTTATAAAATTAGTTTCTTAATTAATAATTATTTATATATTAATTATTATTTGACAAAACATAGACTTAATATTTTAAAAATATTAAAAATTATAAATTTCGAATCAAAAATTTATATTTCTGATCTAAATGATTAATAATAATTTATGTGAAATTTTGATGCAAAAATACTGAAAAACAAATTTATTATGATTTATTTATGATTAAAATAGCAAAAATTGATTAAAAATATTAAATAAATGATTTTTCAGAAATAAAAACCATTTCTGGAATGTTTATTGTCTTATAAGTTTAGGATAATTTTTGTGAAATTTTATGAAATCGTTTTGATATTTTATAGAATTTTATAATTATAATAGAATAAATTTGTAATATTTATTATATATAATAAATAAAAGATTTTTGAAAAACTAAAAATTGTTTGATAAACTTTTCTATTAGAACATCATAAAATAATTTTTTGTAGAATTTATAACCCTCTTTCGGTATTTTAAAACTATTTTAAAAGATTAGAAGGTTAAATATATAAATAAAGCGTTTTTTTTTAAAAAAAAATGCTGCTTATGGGATTCGAACCTGGGCCCTTGTCCGGTTCATGGTTTTGAGCATATGAGTATAACCAACTGATCTAGATGTCTGTTGGTTGTTTGTTTTAGTTTCAGAAAGATTTTATATATCAGTTGATTCTTGCCATCTTCCCCAAATATAACCTAAGAACCCTAGAAATTTAATCTAACAAATTAGGAAACGATAACCCCAGAATCGTTGGGGTTATTGGTCGACTAGCATGCAGAAACAAATCCACGTATTTAATTGATACTTACAATGCTTCTATGATGCACGAACAATAAGTCAACGAAAAGTCAAACTAATCGTTCTCCTTGGTTATTTAGAGAGATTTAACAGGAATTGAGTGTAGAGGGTTGTTAATCGGCACAATAAGGCTACCAAGGGATGTCCAATTTATACAATTACATACGAGAGCGACGAAAAAGAAAGTTTGACCGTGTATTAATGTACACGCGTAATTAGTATAATTTTGGTATGGTTTTTATTGGATTATGCATGTATAACACGCATATGGGTCCGTCAATCCAATAATACGAGTCAATCAAGTGATAATTCCATGTTTAGCTTCAATCAAAAGTCAAACAAAGCAAGAAAAAGGGGTGTTTCGTTGTATTCAGCAGCGCGCAAGAGCAGAGGAAGAAAATAGTTTTTTTTAGAAAGCCTTTTATAGAAATCGGGTTGGGATTATATCAGGAATGAGCCGTGGCTCAGTTGGTTGTGTCATGTGATGTTTAGTCAGTGAACCGGTTAGGGACTCGGGTTCGAACCCCGGCCCAACCATTAATTTTTTTAAAACAGCTTTGAGGGGGATGGAGTGTGGGCCAGCAGTTGGGCTGCTCTGTTGGGCCCCGAAAATAATAAGGAAAATTGGGCTTGGGCTAGATTTAGTTGTGTTATGATTTGTGTAAAACAAGTGTTGTATGTTTGTTTGTTTTTTTTACATCAAATAAAATCTGATATTTATTATTATTATTATTATTATTATTATTATTATTATTATTATTATAATTGCCATTATATATATATAAGTTGTGTGGTAGAAAGATAAAGGCTAAGGCATATTTGTATAAAATTAATGATAAGGATATAAAATAAGGGCTTTTATGTATTAAAATTTGGGGAAAAATTTTGCGATGTTACAAAACTCACCTTATGTGCTTAATGAGTTCGTGAGTTTTCTTGAGCGTGCAAACAATTAGTAATAATGCCTTGGAAAACTCGGAACTAGCTAGAGGAGATAATGATGGATGAAAACTTTAGTATGTGGGAGATGGGATAATAATGTTTTTTTATTGAATGTTATAAAGAGTTGAATGGTAGGCTATTGTATTTATAGTGTAGAAATTGTAGTTGTAATTAGGGACTACTTTGACTAGGCTAGTATTTAGGAATAACTTTGACTTGACTAGAAGACCATATTTACTAACACTTTGACTTGACTAGGAGACTATATTTACTAACACTTTGACTTGACTTGACTAAGAGACTACGTTTGACTTTTCAGGTTTGACTAAGGGACCTTGAAAGGGTTTAAGTTTAATTGGTTTTATTAACATCACAAAACACCAAATGGTGTAGTGGTTTGTGTGGTGTGGTTAAGGTTTAGCCCGCCAGGGACTCGGGTTCGAATCCTGGCTCAGGCAAATATTTTTTTTAACATTTTTAAATCAAAATTTTTAATAAAATCCAATTTAATATTGATTATAAGTCATTATTTAAACAAAAAAAATTAATAAAATGGATGGGAAAGATAATGTAAACATGAATCGGATGAATAAACGAGGGAGTTATATATATATATATATATATATATATATATATATATAAAATTGTGTGATGTTACAAATCATCGGGAGTCGTTACGATGATCCGCGAGATCATCGGGAGTCGGTCCATAACCATGTGTACTGTAACACCCCACCCCTCTCATCACCAATATTGTCTGCTTTGCCCATCCAGAGCTCACGGATTTGTTTTTGGTTGCCCAAGTGGAGACTTCCCAGGAGGTCACCCATCCTGAAATTTCTCCCACCTGAGCACGCTTAACTGTGGAGTTCTTCTCTCATCCACTAACATTAAGCCCCAAAACGCGTTGGTGATTTAAGAGGCAAGACATTACTTATGAACCAAGGATCTCTCCTGGCCACGGCCGATGTGGGATTTTTCTGGGGTGTCACATTCACCCCCTGTTAGAGTCTCATCGTCCCTGATGAGGTGTGTTCCTAGGGTGTCACATTCACCCCCTGTTAGAGTCTCATTGTCCCTGATCAGGTGTGTTCCTAGGGTGTCACATTCACCCCATGTTAGAGTCTCATCGTCCCTGATGAGGTGTGCACCCACCATCCCGAACGGCACAGGAGTGGCTCTGATACCATCTCCTTGACCGTAATTACCAATTTACCTTACATTAGGGTTTTGCGTCCTTTTATGACTCTACCGATTGTTGAGCAGGTTCGATAGTCTCCACCAGTCGTTGAGCAGGTTGTAGGGCCTCTCCCGACTGTTGGAAAGACATGATGACCTCTACCAATCGTTGAGTAGGTTGTTTGGTAGTCAACTAATTGTTGTACAAGTAAGCAAGTATGATTATAGATATAGCAATTAGTTCACATTCAAACAAGCATGCACTCAGATGTTATGATAATACTCGAATTTATTACTTGAATCAAAAAGTGTCAATACATAGAATTAAAAAGTAGACATTATTCAAATGGTGGGGCTTGTTGTTAAGTAGCTGGAGGGTCTCTAGCGGGGTTATTTGGAGCAGCAAGGGCGTTTGTAGCAGGAATTCGACAAGCATCCGCAAGATGCCCATACCTTTGACAGTTGGTGCATTGTCGGCAGGGCACTTGGGTTGGGTGGTGATACTGGCAGGTATCACACTTAGGTTGGTTCCCGTTGTATCGTTTCTTGTTGGGTGGGATAGTGGTGTCTATCGCGAAATTCCTGACCTTGCACTTTCCGTTGGTTGAGGCCTCAGTTTTGATTTCAACGGCAGGTTGGGGAGTATCCTTTGCAACAGTTTTCTTTTCCCCTTTCCGAGTCAGGGTTCCTGCCTTCACATGGTTATCTGTTAGGGTGGCCGCCAAGCGTTTTGCTTCCTCCAAAGTAGCAGGGTTCCTTCCCCACACCGTGTCTTGAATCTGCATCGGTAAACCACCAATGTATTTTTCGATTGCAATAGGCAAGGGGGTGACCTTGTGGGGTAGCAGTAGGCTATGTTCGTGAAAATGAGTGTTGTAGGCAAGGTTTTCTCCACTATCTTGAGCAAGATCATGAAACTCATCTTCCAGCTTCTTGATTTCATTACGAGGGCATAACTCTGCCTTCATAATGTCTTTAGCTTGATCCCAAGTTAAGGCCAGTGCAGCTTCAGCTCCGCGGGTGCGCTTTTCCTCATTCCACCAAGTGAGTTCTCGTTTGTGAAGAACACTCATAGCATAACGGACCTTTAAGTTATCGGGACACTCACTGTTAATGAAGGTATTCTCAATACCCTCAAACCATTGTAGGAGTCCTGTAGCTCCTTCTTCTCCACTGAACTTAGGGGGATTACAGGAATTAAAATGCTTAAGAGTACAGGCTGGGAGACCATTCCCGTTCCCGTTGTGGTTTCCATTTCCGTTTCCGTTTCCATTACCGTTGCTGTTACCGTTCCCGTTGCCGTTCATCTGAATGACTTGAGCTAGTAAGTTGGGAACCAGTGTTGCGATTTGCTGCGCCATTTGTTGAGAAATGATCGCAGCCAGTTGGGCATCGACACCATTGTTGTTGTTGTTGTGGTTAGTATCATGGTTATGGTTGTGATTGCTACTCCCTTCATCATGATTGTCACCACTGTTAAGACGATCGCTGCGACGTGGAGGCATGATCTGTAAGAGACACAGTGAAATGAATGAGATTATATAAGGAATGTAATCATTTATTCATTAATTAAAACGAATAAACGAAAACGTTGACTTATCAAAGATTTTAGATTCTAATAACATAGTGAAGACATGCTTTAGCCTATAAGTGAACACTCATCCCGAGAATTCCCAGGTAGGCATCCGGGTCCCTCGTCTGATTGGGATATATGCGCAATGCCAGCCTAGACAGAAGACTCAGAATATAGGCATTAACCCTTCCGGATTGCATGTGTTCGTTATTAAAATCTAAAACTTCGATGAGATCTCAAGATGTTTCAGGCTAAGCCTGTGGATTTTGTCTTATCAGTCTATGAGTAAATCCAGTGATGGAGAGCGATCTTCTTGTAAGGATGAAAGTAGGGATAAGAAGTAGGAGGGAGATAGAGAATAGCAAGTAAAAGAAGCAAGTACTTGGTTAAATCCTATGGTTATAGACTAGATTATTTTTTTCTAATAACCTAATTCCCTATAACCATGGCTCTGATACCAATCTGTAACACCCCAACCGAAGGCGGAAACATCGGGATGTCACGTATTGATGATTGTTCAGTAGCTCATGGTAAACAATAAATTTCATTATATGATTTAAATAAATTACATACAATTGTTCTACAAGAGTTCGTACATCAAATTGAATAAAACTATGCACACATCTTCAAGCATTAATTCAAATCTTCAAGCAAGTAGAACCTGAAACATGTTAAGTTGAAAATATTTTGGGTCAACAAAAGTTGGTGAGAATTACATAGGGTTTGATAATCGAATAAAATTGTTGTGAAATTCATGTGTCATGGCAAGTCTAGTCCATATGTGAAAACATACTAGAAGTAAATCGAGTGCATAATCAACCCTTGTGACTGTTGTATTGTGGTACATCCCATACGCTCATGGTTCACTCGTTTATGTTGCGATAACAAACACCCACGCTACCTTTGTAGGAGGCACGTATCCGGGTGGGATTGTCAGTCCAATAGATCTATCAATGTATACCGTCGGCTGATCAATGTTAATGATTATGCTAGAATTGTGCTTACCCTAGTCATGTTCAAGACATAATGCAACATAGAAAAACATATAGACACATTGATGATTGAATTGCATATATGATGTTGTAACATGTTTCACCCCAAAAACGGTGATAAATAGAAAAGGGGCTATGTAAAACTCACCTTAGCAAAATGTTATATCTGTTGAAAAATTGAATAGTGGTGTTACCCAAATATGCCCAGTATCACCCTATAATAAGGTAATAAATATGTCTAAGTCTGTGTACTCTACAAATGTATATATTCTAGGGCTTCGAATTGGGGATAAATGCTAGTTTGATTAATGATAAAAATGTTTGATGATTGAGAGATTTTAGTAAATAAATAAACAAAAATCTTTTTATAAAATTTGAATTTAAGATGGTCACAATAATGGGTTTAAAGTATAAAAATAATTTTTATAAAATTATTTTCTTTAAAATAGATTATTAAATCTATTTATTACAAATTGTCAAAATTTAACTTTAATATTTAAAAATACTAAAATTAAAGAATTATTAGTTTAAAAATTATATTTCTGTTCCAAATAATCAGAAATAATTTATATAAAATTTTGGTGCAAAAATATTAAAAATTGAATTTATTATGATTTAATTATGATTAAAACTAACAAAAATTGATTAAAAATATTAAATAAATGATTTTTCAGAAATAAAAATCATTTCAGAAAAGTTTATTGTTATAAAAACTCAGAATAATTTTTTTGGAAATTTATAAAATTTTTTTGATATTTTAATAGAATTTTATAAATATAATAGAAAAAACTTGATTTATTTATTTAATATATTAAATAAATAAATTTTTGAAAACTAAAAATTGTAAGTTAAACTTTTTCATTAGATTAACTTAAAATAATTTTTATAGAATTATTAAAAGAGTTTTAATATTTTAAAACTAATTTTAAAATACTAGTAATTATATATATTAGTTTATTTGTTTTTAAAATAAAACAAACAAAAAAGAAAAAGAGTTGCCACAGCCGGGGATCGAACCCGCGTGGCTTGGTCAGAGAGCACAAGACACAACCACTTGGTCCAGACCATTGGTTGTGTTTGGTTTCAGTTTATTTAAAATAAATATCATAATTGAAATCGTGTTTATCCCCAAAAATTGCAAACGAGCCCTAGATTCTGCAATCGAGTAAATCACACAACATTAACCCAATTAACCATAGGGTTAATGTTGTGTATATGCCGATTAATGAAACCCACAACAAAAATTAAACTTACAATTACGTTATGATACAGGATTGATCGGTCAAGGGCCGAAGTCAATACACGATCAAATCAAGAACAGAGGATTTGTTTAAGAGAAATTGGGGATTGAGGAAGAATGAATGGCGAGTTGTTAAAGTCCAGAAGTGTCCAATTTATAGGGTAGTGGCTTGGATGCTCGATTTGGTATGGTTGACCTTGGCTTGAATGTTTGACTCGTCAAACGTATAAATGGGTATGAATTGAATGGAAATTGACGTGTGTAAGACTCGTATCAGGCCGGTAATCACGTTGCCATGCCAATCCCCGATCAATTACGAGTCTAAGATGGATAATTATGGTAGATTGATTCCACAGCTGACTTTCCAAGTCAACTGTGAAGAATCAATCATGTGATATAATTAATACGAGTTGGTTTAAAAACAAGAAGCAGGTGTGGAGCAGATGGTAAAAACGTTGTGTATAATTGGGCCGGCTTGGGCGCGGGTTCGAGTCCCCACCCCAAGCAAATTATTTTTTTGATATTTGTTATATATATATATATAAGTATATTATATATAATTAATATAGTATTAGGGTTCCAAAAACGCCACAATAATTATAAAATGCGAACAATAATAATAGAACTTGTCGTTTTTATCCAAATTATACGTAACGTACAATTATTAAACGCGAAATGTTACATGTACAAGGATTGGTGATTCGTGGAATCGCCGGGTTTAACGCACACACGCAAGTCTCGAGTCCCGGGAATTGGTGAACGGATGTAAACGTGTTAGTTATCGTGCATTATGTGTTTGTAATCATTATGTGACTTGTCGGTATGTGAATACGTGTTTATATGTGTTAAAATAGTGTTTAACGCGCCAAAAACCCATCCTGGAACCATACAGGCGATTAGGAACCTGGAGGGCTCCTAATCGCCACTTGTATAGGCGAATATGGGGTGGTTGCTGGCGATTAGGGCTCTAATCGCCAGTATATAGGCGATTAGAAGCCCTACTCGCCTGAACTGATTCCCTACTCGCCTGATCTGATGTGCACGAGTCAAAACACCTATAAATACAACCCTTGACTCCCCAAACACCATTTGTGCAACCCTAACTGATCCTAAGCCTCCACACACCTTGAAACATCTCTGGAACTTGTTTTGCTCCAAAACTCACCATTTCCAAGCTTACACACCTTTCTTTGATAAAATCTGTCACACCCTCAAAATCCACTTGCGGAGTTTTACCGCGAGGTGTATGACAAACCAGGATCCAAAATAACGATCACAATAAACAAGTCTAAATGAATATAAATGCAATTTCAAAACATAGTTTAAAATCCCGTTTACAGCGGAAGCTTATTCAAAAACAGTATCTCAACAGTGAAATAATAGTTCAACGTTCAAAAGACCATGCAACCCTAGTTAGACGCCGTGCAGACGCGTGCGTCCTAGTCCAGTCGTGCTACCTTAGCGACCTGAGAAAACATGTAAAAGTTTACGTCAGCACAAAAATGCTGGTGAGTTTACAGGTTTTGTATCCAAGAACCAAGTCCACCTGTCCATACTATAATAATCGAAAACCAGTATACGCTAGCTAGGCGTACGTTTTGTTACTACCACGATTGGAAAACCATTACTAACTCGAATACCAGATGTTGTGCCCGAATAGTTCCAAATGTTCCTGTTGTTCCTGTTTGAGACAATATGCACTCGCCCGGCCCTCCAAGCCGACGAGCGGGGTTGGTCACTCCCAATAGCGCTATTCACATTTCCCCGTTGTGCAAACCCGCACATTCATGGTTCCCCCCGGGACTTCCAAAGATCGTGTAGTACACAATAGAAACCCATAGTATGACAGTAGTTACCAAATAATCGTTTTAACACATGTTTTCTCCCCCGAAAGTATAAAACCAGTTTAAAAGAGGGGCCGTAAACTCACCTTAAGTTGCGTTACTCCTTAACCCGAGTAAACTCAGCTGCTATGCTAGTCCCGTAAAGCGTCGACCTAACATACGACAGTTACAAGTACTTAGACTAATAACCCTCAGGTTAATTAGTCCCTAGATGTCCAGACCATAACCAAATTCGTTTGAAAACACCGTGACTGTTTAACTGACCCAAAGTACAAGACTCGACATCCCATTGGTGACCCGAGACTCCCCGTGTTATGTTTACGCTCCAAAACATACAATAACGCAATTATACTTAACATACGTTAACGCACAACAAGTTATAGCACATCGTTCACGTATCACCGAATTACATCCAAATATATGTTACCAAGTTATTAGACATGTTACGGGGTTCCTAGCATGTTACTACATGTTAAATCGGGTCTCGGAATGCTAATTTACACTTACAGCAGCAGTACACGCGATTAGGAAAAGTCAACTAGCAATTAGGTTGGTCAACTAGCAATTAGAAACCCTACTCGCCTCTATTATAGGCAATTAGGGCTATTCACCTGAACTTACTAGCAATTAGGGCTATTCACATGAACTTATAGGCAATTAGGGCTATTCACATGAACTTATAGGCAATTAGGGCTAATCACCTGATCTTTCACACGAGTAGGCCTCTACTCGCCTGTGTTATAGGCGATTAGCACCCTACTCGACTATAACATAGGCGATTAGGAATGCTACTCGCCTGTAACCTTGCTGTTCCGGTTTTTCGCGCGTTTAACGCTCCAAATCAGATCCAGAACGTGTGTAACCACCCAATATCATCCCAAACACTATCCTAAACATGTTTAACCCAAAATCCTTCGTTTAACCTCGTATAATCAGTCCTGCATGCAACCAAGTAATCCAAACACCATTCACATAGCATGCAACATCATACTAACACGCGAAATCATAACCCTAATATCCAATTACTGAGATTCCTATCATCATACTATCAATATCAATACTGATCTATCATAATAACATATCAAATCATCATCATGAATCATAAAAACCCTAGCTTTCTAATCATACACACTCATAATGCATGCATATTAGTTATAATCCGATTAACAACCCTTATTGACTATTTTCAGAAAGCTTTTTCATTTAAGAACAGGTCTGGACCATTAGGGATTGATTAAAAACGTTTATAAAGAGTTATGGATGAAAATCAAACCTTAGGATTATGAAAATATGATGATTCAAGCTTGAAACCTTGAGTTTTGATCAAAAATCGCCTTCCAGAGGTTGTTTATGTGTTGGGGCGGGTTATGGGACGACTAGGGTTGGTATAATGAAGTTTAGGAGGTTAAGTATGGTATTTATAGTCGTTTTTAGTCGTCCAGCCCGTTACTAGCGAGTATGCAGCAGTTTCAGGCGATTAGGAATCCTAATCGCCTGATTGTTCAGGCAATTGGGCCTATTCGCCCTTACCTATACACGAGTAGGGTCCTACTCGCCCTTAGGGTTCCCTACTCGCCTCCCCTATAGGTGATTAGGCCTCCTACTCGCCTATAGGGGTTGGTTTTGTGCGTTTTGCGCGTTAAACCCCGTTTTAACATATGTTAATGCATATTCACGTACCGACAAGTCACATAATGATTGTAAACACATAACACAAGTAAATACACATATTTACACTCGTTCACCAATTCCCGGGACTCGAGACTCGTACGTTCCGTATGTCCTGACGATCCTACAAATCGTCACCGTTTGTACACTTGGTTAAGGACTGACATCTAACGAACCTCTAGACCAACATCCAATGATCTTCTAGACTAACCAATAGTTCCCGAACCATAACCCGACTTAACTAACCCAGTTAAGTACAATATACGCGTGACTCGCTAAGGTAGACTTTCATCTAGACAACGTTGTTAACCAGAATTTGCCGGGTGTCACATCATCCCCACGTTAAAAGAATTTTAGTCCCGAAAATTGCACAAGCACCAAAAGAACAAAAGAAATAACGAAGGAACAAACAAAAAGATGGAAACCAAAAGAGAGATTTACCCGAGTTGTCACATCATCCCCACGTTAAAAGGAATCTCGACCCGAGATTCATTCAGCTGCCGAAGAGACATGTCTCGACTCGAACGCTTCCTTAGGAAAAAGGTGAGGATACTTAGACTTCATCTGATCCTCCCGTTCCCACGTATATTCCGGTCCCCGGTCCGAGTTCCACCGAACCTTAACGATACGAATCTTGCTGTGACGCAGGCTACGAATCTTGTAATCAAGGATCTCCACAGGTTCTTCCACAATCCGAAGACGATCATCAACCTTGATCTCTTCTAGTGGAACGATGAGAGACTCGTCAGCCAGACACTTCTTCAAGTTTGACACGTGAAAGACGTTATGTACGTTACCGAGCTCCGTCGGTAGATCAAGTCGATATGCCACCGGCCCAATCCGTTCCAGGATCGTAAATGGGCCGACATATCGCGGATTGAGTTTGCCACGTTTCCCAAAGCGTATGACGCCCTTCCACGGTGAGACTTTTAGAAGTACTATGTCATTGACTTGGAATTCCAGTGGTTTGCGACGCTGATCAGCATAACTCTTTTGCCGGTCCCGTGCCGCCGCCAACCGATTACGAATCTGTACGATCTTTTCCGAAGTTTCGTACACTAGTTCAGGCCCAGTGAGTTGACTCTCACCCACTTCAGCCCAACAAAGAGGAGAACGGCATTTCCGTCCGTACAGTGCTTCGAACGGAGCAGCCTTGATGCTCGTGTGATAACTGTTATTATACGAGAATTCTACTAACGGCAGATGAGCTTCCCAACCCTTTCCAAAATCGATCACACATGCCCGCAGCATGTCTTCTAAAGTTTGAATCGTGCGCTCACTCTGACCGTCAGTCTGTGGATGATAAGCCGTACTCATGTCTAGTTGGGTACCTAAAGCCTTGTGCAAAGACTTCCAGAAGTGAGAAGTAAAATGGGAGTCACGATCCGAGATAATAGAAACTGGTACCCCGTGCTTAGAAACAACTTCTTTCAAGTAAAGACGAGCCAAACGATCCATGGTGTCGGTCTCCTTAATGGCAAGAAAATGAGCTGATTTCGTCAACCGATCGACAATCACCCATATCTTGTCATTCCCGCTTGGTGATTTAGGAAGTTGTGTGACAAAATCCATAGTAATCCGTTCCCATTTCCATTCCGGAATTTCAGGTTGTTGCAAGAGACCCGACGGTTTCTGGTATTCCACCTTGACCTTAGCACAGGTCAAGCATTTGCTTACGTATGAGGCTATGTCCGACCTCATGTTTGGCCACCAGTAAAGCACCTTCAGATCTTGGTACATCTTATCCGAACCAGGATGGATAGAATACCGGGACTTATGAGCCTCATCAAGGACAAGCTCCCGTAGTCCCCCGAATAAAGGAACCCATATGCGTTCTGCGAAATAGTGCAGGCCATCAGGCCTTCGCTCTAGGTGCTTGTCGGCACCATGCATAGTTTCAGCTTTAAGGTTTTCCTCCTTCAAAGCTTCTAACTGGGCAGAACGGAGTTGGTCAGGTAGCGACGAATGGATGGTGAGCTGCAACGCCCGAACACGACGAGGTTTAGTTGATTCCTTCCTGCTCAAGGCGTCTGCTACAACATTCGCCTTGCCAGGATGGTACTTGATAGCACAATCATAGTCGTTCAAAAGTTCAATCCAGTGACGCTGCCGTATGTTCAAGTGTTGTTGGTCGAAAATGTGTTGGAGACTCTTGTGATCGGTGTAGATGGTGCATTTGGTACCATACAAGTAATGTCTCCAAATTTTCAACGCGAAAACCACTGCACCCAACTCCAAGTCATGGGTGGTATAGTTCTTCTCGTGCACCTTGAGTTGACGAGAAGCATACGCAATCACTTTCTCGCGTTGCATCAACACGCAACCGAGTCCATGAATGGAAGCATCACAGTAGACAACGAAATCATCAGGACCCTCAGGTAAAGACAAAATAGGAGCAGAACACAGTTTAGACTTCAGTTCTTCAAACGCTGACTCTTGTGGTTCACCCCAGTCGAACTTCCTATCCTTCTGAGTGAGAATGGTGAGGGGTTGATCGATCTTCGAGAACCCCTGAATGAAACGACGATAGTAGCCCGCAAGGCCTAGGAATTGCCGCACCTCAGTTGGCGTCTTTGGTGCTCCCCAGTCCTTGATCGCTTCGATCTTAGCTGGATCGACATGAATCCCTAGTTCATTAACCACATGTCCTAGGAATTGAACTTCGCGTAACCAAAAGTCACACTTTGAGAATTTAGCGTAAAGTTGTTCCCGTCGCAAGAGTTCCAAAACTAACCGCAGGTGTTCCCCGTGTTCGGTCTCGTTCTTGGAGTAGATCAGAATGTCATCAATAAATACAATGACGAATTTGTCCAGATATGGTTTACAGACGCGGTTCATCAAATCCATGAAAACCGCCGGTGCATTCGTGAGACCGAAAGGCATGACCAAGAATTCGAAATGGCCATAACGTGTTCGAAAAGCAGTCTTTGCAACGTCAGCCTCCCTGACGCGTAGCTGGTGATAACCGGACCTCAAATCGATCTTGGAATAATAACTAGAACCCTGAAGCTGGTCGAATAGATCATCAATACGTGGAAGAGGATAACGGTTCTTGACGGTCAATTTGTTCAGTTCTCTGTAGTCTACACACAATCGGAAACTTCCATCCTTCTTCTTAACAAATAGAATCGGGGCTCCCCAAGGGGAAGAACTTGGTCGGATGAAGCCCTTGTCCAAGAGTTCCTGTAACTGACTAGACAACTCCTGCATCTCGGGAGGTGCAAGACGGTAGGGGGCCCGAGCAATAGGAGCAGCCCCTGGTACAAGATCAATACCGAACTCGACTTGACGATGAGGAGGAAGACCAGATAAATCATCGGGAAAAACATCAGGAAACTCGCGTACCACCGGAATGTCGTCGATCTTCTTCTCATCAACAGAGGAAACAGATAAAAGCGCCAAAACAGCTGGATAACCCTTTCGAAGACACTTAAGAGCTTTCATGCTAGAGATGATGTTTAGCGGAACACCACCCTTGATACCGTACACAGAAAGGAATTCTCCATCAGGGAGAGGAATCCGAATAACCTTATCGTAACAGACGATCTCCGCGCGATACAAAGATAACCAATCCATTCCTACCACAACGTCAAAACTACCCAAAGGTACCGGCATAAGGTCGATGGGGAACGATAAACCCGACAACTCTAATTGACACTCCCGTAGGACACTAGTAGCTTCAATCGTTTTACCATCAGCCAACTCAATAATATACTTGGTCTCTAATGGTACGGGTACTACATCTAGCAGTCGACTAACATCCATGGATACAAAACTCTTGTCGGCACCAGAATCAAATAACACGCTAACAGAACGATTATTGAGAAGAAACGTACCGGTGACTGTGTCAGGGTCCTGTCTAGCCTCAGCAGCTCCAATGACGAAGGCACGTGCATTTCTGCCACCGCCCCCGTTGTTCCCATTCCCGTTGTTCCCACCCTGCTTCAGTTTTGGGCAATCCTTCTTGTAATGCCCAGTGTCGCCACAGTTGTAGCATCCTTGTTTCCCTGTAGTCCCCTGAGTAGTCGGAGCTGAGCTGTTAGTCGGAGCCTGAGTCGATGGAAGTGTAGCCCGACAATCCTTAGCATAATGCCCTGTTCGCTGGCAGCGGTGACAACGGTTACTGTCGCAGTTCCCTTGGTGATGGCGTCCACACTTGTTGCATTTGGGCAGTTTTCCCGCATAACCACCCTGCTTGTTACCCGAAGAAGATGAACCCCCATTATCAAACCTTTTACCCTGCTGTGCAGACCCAGATCCTTTCCCGTCATTTTCCCACTTGCGCTTGTTGTTCTCTGGAGCCTTAACAGTCGAACCTTTTGCAGGCAAAATCCCCTCATTCACCTTTAAGTTGGTCATCCTATGGGCCGATCGAACTACCTCTGCATACGTAGGATGATTTCCAGCAGCCACTAACCCTGCAATTTCCGGTACTAACCCTGAGACATAGTGTTCAATCCTACGATATTCTGTCACGTGCAGATCGGGACACAGCACTGCCAACTCATTCCGCCTCACAGTATACTTCTCAATTTCCGACCCAGTCATCTTGAGGTTCCACACCTCATGCTCCAGCTTCTGTACCTCTTCCCTCGGGCAATACTCACGCTTCAGCAACTGCACAAAATTCTCCCATGGCATAGCATATGCCTCCCCAATACCCATGTTCTGGGTGATGCCATTCCACCAAGTCAATGCTACGTCCTGAAATAACGCAGCAGAATACTTTACCTGATCTTCTGGGAGACAGTTACACATCAGAAATACTGACTCCACTTTCTCCAACCACCTAAGCAAGCTCACTGCACCCTCAGTGCCAGAGAATTCCTGGGGCTTACAGTCCCGGAACATCTTGTAGGTGCACATGGGTGGGGGTGGATCAACAGGACCACCTGAAATGAAACGTATGAGAAACCACGAAGAATGTAACCAAGGTTCACCAATGAGGCAAAGAAAATGGATAAAACAACTTACCACCACCGTTGTGCCCTAACTGAAAGGCAGCTTGGAGCAAGTTGTTCAGATCAGCCTGCGATAGGTTAATACCTCCACCACGACCACTAGCACCACCGCGACCACCACCACGTCCACCATTGCGACCACCTCCACGTCCTCCACGCACTCCAGACATGATTCTGGCAGAAAGAACGAGAAAATTTAGTTTCGCAGTTAAAGATAACCACTAATGTTCACAAGATCAAAGCTAGATCCAATCCAGGACTATCCCCTCAAACCCAGAGTTCACCAGGACTTCCATGCATTTCGGTTTATGATTTTGTGTGCACCCAAAATGATAAACCGCTCTACATGGTCCTCCAAGTGTTCTCCTAGTTCAAAGTTCAAATCACCGAACATAGACTCTTAGCTACACACCGTAATACTATGGTAGTTTATGACAAGTGTTTCTATTGGAGTGCGAAAGGGAGATGTCCGAGCCTTGGACAAATCTCAAGAGCACACGAGTTACTCCAATAAACTACACTGCCTAGGAAGCAAGTAACCCAGCCTAAGATAGAACGGATGATGTAACGTAGAAAGACCAACGATTTAAAGACACCCCGACAAGACCATACGTAAACCACTATAACGTTTAGTACCATGTGATCGTCTAGTGTGTGCGACTCGGCTATAGACTAGACTCTACATGCAGTCCTAGTTCACTATAACCATTGGCTCTGATACCAATCTGTCACACCCTCAAAATCCACTTGCGGAGTTTTACCGCGAGGTGTATGACAAACCAGGATCCAAACCAACGATCACAATAAACAAGTCTAAATGAATATAAATGCAATTTCAAAACATAGTTTAAAATCCCGTTTACAGCGGAAGCTTATTCAAAAACAGTATCTCAACAGTGAAATAATAGTTCAACGTTCAAAAGACCATGCAACCCTAGTTAGACGCCGTGCAGACGCGTGCGTCCTAGTCCAGTCGTGCTACCTTAGCGACCTGAGAAAACATGTAAAAGTTTACGTCAGCACAAAAATGCTGGTGAGTTTACAGGTTTTGTATCCAAGAACCAAGTCCACCTGTCCATACTATAATAATCGAAAACCAGTATACGCTAGCTAGGCGTACGTTTTGTTACTACCACGATTGGAAAACCATTACTAACTCGAATACCAGATGTTGTGCCCGAATAGTTCCAAATGTTCCTGTTGTTCCTGTTTGAGACAATATGCACTCGCCCGGCCCTCCAAGCCGACGAGCGGGGTTGGTCACTCCCAATAGCGCTATTCACATTTCCCCGTTGTGCAAACCCGCACATTCATGGTTCCCCCCGGGACTTCCAAAGATCGTGTAGTACACAATAGAAACCCATAGTATGACAGTAGTTACCAAATAATCGTTTTAACACATGTTTTCTCCCCCGAAAGTATAAAACCAGTTTAAAAGAGGGGCCGTAAACTCACCTTAAGTTGCGTTACTCCTTAACCCGAGTAAACTCAGCTGCTATGCTAGTCCCGTAAAGCGGCGACCTAACATACGACAGTTACAAGTACTTAGACTAATAACCCTCAGGTTAATTAGTCCCTAGATGTCCAGACCATAACCAAATTCGTTTGAAAACACCGTGACTGTTTAACTGACCCAAAGTACAAGACTCGACATCCCATTGGTGACCCGAGACTCCCCGTGTTATGTTTACGCTCCAAAACATACAATAACGCAATTATACTTAACATACGTTAACGCACAACAAGTTATAGCACATCGTTCATGTATCACCGAATTACATCCAAATATATGTTACCAAGTTATTAGACATGTTACGGGGTTCCTAGCATGTTACTACATGTTAAATCGGGTCTCGGAATGCTAATTTACACTTACAGCAGCAGTACACGCGATTAGGAAAAGTCAACTAGCAATTAGGTTGGTCAACTAGCAATTAGAAACCCTACTCGCCTCTATTATAGGCAATTAGGGCTATTCACCTGAACTTACTAGTAATTAGGGCTATTCACATGAACTTATAGGCAATTAGGGCTATTCACATGAACTTATAGGCAATTAGGGCTAATCACCTGATCTTTCACACGAGTAGGCCTCTACTCGCCTGTGTTATAGGCGATTAGCACCCTACTCGCCTATAACATAGGCGATTAGGAATGCTACTCGCCTGTAACCTTGCTGTTCCGGTTTTTCGTGCGTTTAACGCTCCAAATCAGATCCAGAACGTGTGTAACCACCCAATATCATCCCAAACACTATCCTAAACATGTTTAACCCAAAATCCTTCGTTTAACCTCGTATAATCAGTCCTGCATGCAACCAAGTAATCCAAACACCATTCACATAGCATGCAACATCATACTAACACGCGAAATCATAACCCTAATATCCAATTACTGAGATTCCTATCATCATACTATCAATATCAATACTGATCTATCATAATAACATATCAAATCATCATCATGAATCATAAAAACCCTAGCTTTCTAATCATACACACTCATAATGCATGCATATTAGTTATAATCCGATTAACAACCCTTATTGACGATTTTCAGAAAGCTTTTTCGTTTAAGAACAGGTCTGGACCATTAGGGATTGATTAAAAACGTTTATAAAGAGTTATGGATGAAAATCAAACCTTAGGATTATGAAAATATGATGATTCAAGCTTGAAACCTTGAGTTTTGATCAAAAATCGCCTTCCAGAGGTTGTTTATGTGTTGGGGCGGGTTATGGGACGACTAGGGTTGGTATAATGAAGTTTAGGAGGTTAAGTATGGTATTTATAGTCGTTTTTAGTCGTCCAGCCCGTTACTAGCGAGTATGCAGCAGTTTCAGGCGATTAGGAATCCTAATCGCCTGATTGTTCAGGCAATTGGGCCTATTCGCCCTTACCTATACACGAGTAGGGTCCTACTCGCCCTTAGGGTTCCCTACTCGCCTCCCCTATAGGTGATTAGGCCTCCTACTCGCCTATAGGGGTTGGTTTTGTGCGTTTTGCGTGTTAAACCCCGTTTTAACATATGTTAATGCATATTCACGTACCGACAAGTCACATAATGATTGTAAACACATAATGTAACACCCCAACCGATGGCGGAAACATCGGGATGTCACGTATTGATGATTGTTCAGTAGCTCATGGTAAATAATAAGTTTCAATAAATGATTTAAATAAATTACATATAACTGTTCTAAGAATTTGTACATCATAATGAAAAATACAAGCTACGCATCTTCAAGCATTAACTCTAATCTTCGAGCATGTTATAACCTGAAACATGTTAAGTTTGAAAATATTTTGGATCAACAAAAGTTGGTGAGAATTACATAGGTTTTTGATAATAAAATGAATAAAAATGTTGTGCAATTCATGTGTCATGTCAATCTAGCCCATATGTGAGAACATACTAGAAATAAATCGAGTGCATAATCAACCCTGATGACTGTTATAAAATGATACATACCATACGCTCATGGTCCAATTGAATATGTTATGCGATAACAAACACCCACGTAACCTTTGTAGGAGGCACGTATCCGGGTGGGATTGTCAGTCCAATAGATCTACCAATGTATACCGTCGGCTTGTACGGAGTTAATGATTATGCTAGAATGGTGCTAACTCTAATCATGCTCAAGACATAATGCAACATAGAAAACACATAGACACATTGATGATTGAATTGCAATGATAATGTTGTAACATGTTTCACCCCAAAAACGGTGATAAATAAAAAAAGGGTCTATGTAAAACTCACCTGAAATTCACTGTGTAAGTATTTGCAAGTAGCAAAAAGTCTGAACTTGAATTAATTGAACTCTTGTATCCTATTACAAACAAACGATGCCTTAAATTCTAATGCAAATACGCTTGTTTCATTTATTGATTGTATAGATAGTTTATTCAACTACCTAGACTCGCATTGAATGAATGCGCGTCTTAAAGTGTGTATGACTTAACGAACCGTTAGTAATTTGGTTTGGATTTCTTGAAAATATAAGCGTATGTATAGTTGTTTGAAATAATTGCTTTAATATCTCATTCAAGGTCACGATTTGATGTTATTGGTAAAGACATATTTTTGCTAAAGAAAATAATATTTGGGTGGCTCAACTCACAAGTTGACTCGTTTCGCAGATTGGATCGTATTATACATACTTGTTAATAAATACAAATTTTTCTATTTTCGACGACGTAAGATTTGAAAGTTAGAGTTTAGTTGTAAAAACATAATCTCATCTTCACGTAATTATAAACTTGGGAGGCCGATTAGTTTCTTATATTTTTTATAAAATTTGGGCAGAGTTTCCTCTGTTTTTGTAAGAAACCAGACAACACAAGTCGTCTATTTTTATCCCAAAAATTAATCGCCCAATATAGTTCAACTAAAGTTAATCAAGTCTTTATATTAAAACAAGTGGTTCGAGTTATCAAAGCTATAATTATAATGAACGAGTGGTTATACGTTTGTTAAGTGATACATACAGTTATAGTTCGCCATTTAACCATTCTAATAACAATATGTATTATCATAAGCTAGTCGTTATTCTATTCGTCAAGCAAACCAAACAAATAAATAGTTCTTGTTACCACTCGGTTTGGTTCGTTTAGATTTTAGAATAAATATTTAATTACAATATGTATGAAAAAAAATAATAAAAATAAAATGAGAATAACTAAGATCGTGGCGCGCGTTTATACCTTCCATTAATAAGCTCGTGAACCGTCAAGTACCCGCCTCGAATCGAGTTGACTGATCTGACCCGGTTGACCCGGCTTGACTGAGTTGACCAGACTTGACCCGAAAGAAAGATGAAAATGAACAGGCCACAACCAAAACTGACGGGAGCCAACCTGCCAGATCTGACCCGTTGGCTTGCGTCTCGACGGCTCGAACACCTTGACTGGAAAAGAAGACCAACCATGACCAACACCAAATAACCCTTCCTGCTCCATACCAACCCGACCCGGTACCAACGATCTGACATAACCCATACGTTTTCCGGCCACCACAGTCCGTTGTTTGGCCGGTGTGACCATCTCCGGTCATCGGAACAGAACCAAGCCCAAAAGCCGCACCATAACTGACCTATATCAACAAACTGGTCGGTGACCTGCAAATCAGACCATTCACGTGCTCGGTTAACACCCCGGCTTCAATACTAAACCAGCTTACACCCTGTCGTTGCTGTGCTGTGGGCCGACGGGTTCAATCGGAACCCTAAGTCCGGTCACTGGACTATAGCAAGAAGGAGAGAGGGAAATAGATGGGTTTAAATGTTTGCTCAAGGTGGATTGAAGATGGGAACAGGGTGGTGGTTGTAGCGGTTGCCGTTGTTGTTCCAGAAGGGAAGGGAAAGGAGCCAGAGGTGGTTGGCGGCGGCGGTTTATGGTGGTTGTCTGGTGGCTCGGGTGGTGGTGGTTGGCGGGTGTATGTGTGTGTGTGTGTGTGTATGGGTCTTGGATGAAGAAGGGGATGAAGAAGAATATAAGGGGTGGTGGCTAGGGTTATGGAGAAGAAGAGGATATGTAGGAGATGAAGGGATGAGGAGGTTAAAGATATTATATAGGTAGGGTTTTGGTGTAGGTTAAATGGTTGGATACCGCGTATACGAACCTGGTATCGTCTCGTATCTCGATAATTACATAGTTTTGTTTAACCGCTAAAATAATTATTTTTGTTAAATTTATTTATATAAACCGACGTAGAACTAGTATTTGGACCATATATATTTTACTTGTATAAATGTAAATGCATATGCTCGTTAGAACTTTAGGGTCGTCTAAAATATGAACTAACCAACATTATTACTCGTTGCAAGTTGTTAGATCGTGTAATTGTAAGTGATGATAAATCTCAGTTCTTAACGTAAGAGAATGTATTTTAACTAAAAATAATAACAATATTGTTTTGAAATAAATAAAATAAAGTAATTATATGAATATAATATTTTAATAATGTTTTGGAAATAGCTGGGCGTTACAGTCTCCCCTACTTTTGGGAACTTCGTCCCGAAGTTATTAAAAACACAGGGTTGAGTGTGATTGGGTAGAAATTAAGACAACTGTGGTTTGGAAAAATCTGGGTTAAGGCACAACATGAATTTATAAGAAATAGAATAATATGTTTCGAATAATTTGGGTAAGAGTTTTGATATGTGTGAGTTTTAAGGGTTGGATTAGGTTCGTCTGAAATAGCAAGGAGAATAAGAATCTAGCAAAACACTAAACTTAAGTGTTAGGAAAGAAATGTATGAGTTGATTGACTATAGAAAGACTAAATGAACTACCAGGTAACTAGAGTTTATAATTGATTATCTACCGAAAACCTTGATAGAATTCCACACTACCTTAACGTACCTGTAATTTCATGATTACGTTCCGGACCGCAATCACCAATTTACCTTACATCAGGGTTTTGTGTCCTTCTATGACTCTAAACACATATGTAAGTAATGCAAAATAACCTTGTGATTGAATCTTTGTACCAATGAGTCTAATAAATCTTTGTATCAATTTACATGTATAATGTATCCAAAGATGAGTCCAACTGTTGAGCAGGAAAAAGACTTCTACCGGTCAGTGAGTAGGAACCTCTACCGATTGTTGAGCAGGTGCGATAGCCTCTACCAGTCGTTGAGCAGGTTATTAGAACCTCTACCGACTGTTGAGTAGGCATGATGACCTCTACCAATCGTTGAGCAGGTTATTTGGTACTCTACTAACTGTTGAGCAAGTACTTCATCCCCTACCAGTTGTTTGATTAAGTGTAACAATTGTTTTTGGCTTAACACATAAGTTGCAAATTGATAATACATACATGTAAGCAAGTTGGTAAATGCATCAAGTATTAAGTATAGCATGCGAGCTGTAATAGTGTTGCCCTAGACAAGATTAATGACTCTACATGTGTTTATAGCAAATAGTTTATATTCCATGCTTTCAAGTATCATGAATAATCAAACGTTCAAGTAGATAATCGAATCCTCATGTATAACTAAGAATCAAGTTTGATGCAACGAACAATCAAGTTTTCAATAGTGTGGTTATCGTGGAGATCAAGTTCATGTTCGAGGAGGTAAAGGATGTGAATTTGGATTTTGAAAGATGATGAAAACTCAAAGTATAATCAAAGTTGTGAAAAATGGTGAACGTGTAAATGGTCGATAAAGGGTTTAATTTATAGGGTTTCAAAAAGACGCAAGTAATAAGGTGATCATGCTAAATAATCGTGGGGTTTGAATAAATAGTTAAATACAAGCGTATAAGAAAACATGTTTGCGGTATTTGCCAAAAATTTGTAATAGTTCGAACAAGTTTAAAATAAGTAGATGTCAATGGAAAAATTGTAGAGTAAATTTTGTTCTTGTGGATGGAAAGATTTTATTTCCAAAATTTGGTTTTGTATGTAAGGCAAAAGTTATTAAATAGTACAACTAAATTGATTTAGATCAAAATATTTCGATGAGTCATAGTTTTAAACACGATATCGGATTTCGAAAATCAAGAATCTGTTGAGGTGTTTTGTATAATTGACTTTGATTAATCCATAAAAGAAGTGATTCTTAATAGATTAAAACATTTTTATCGTAAATCATTTGTTACGTCAATAAATTGTTACATAAACATTTGGAATTTAGAAAATAGTTTTTGTGAAAATAAAAGACTCTTTGACAAAATATCTATTTGCTATAGTTTGTGAAATCCTCGGGTGATGAATTTTTTTGAGAAAATTTAGTACTCTTCAGTGTTGGTGTTTGAATATCTCCTATAAACAGGTTATGAGACTATAGTTTGAACAAGGATATTAAAATCTTGAACATGATGAAATTTTATGGTTAAGGATGCCTTTTTTAAAAAAAAGAAATGTAAGGAGGAGGTTTAAAATAAAATTGGCCCGAATGTAATGTAATATGATTTAAGAAGTAGAATATGCAATATGTTGTAAAGAGAAATATACGATTTGGATTAGATGTTGAAAATGATTAAACAAGCGGGTAATATTACAAGTTTGTAAAATGAAATATGATTTTGAGATCCACAAATGTTTTCATGAAATTTAGGCTAACGAAGGGATTATATAAGGAAGAAAATAGATTTGAAGTGCAAAAGTTTTTTTTGGGATTCAAAACTTAGATTTTATACGGGAGTGAGGGGGTATAAATGAAAATGAAACACAAGGATTGTAAATATCTAACCCCGAATAAACGAAAATGTTGGCTTATCAAAACAGATCAGGTCTAAACCCAACGAATTTGCCCTAATAATCTAGAAATACGTTAGGATTATAGCAAGTAAGTGAAAGAGAGTAGGCAAGACCAAGTTAGGCTAAGAATAAGGATGAGGATAGGGATAGAGATAAGGATAAGGTAGAGCTACAAGCAACTAAAGCAAGTACTGATTAATGTCCTAAGGCTATAGACTAGATTATTTTTCTAATAACCTAATTCCCTATAACCAAGGCTCTGATACCAATCTGTAACACCCCAACCGATGGCGGAAACATCGGGATGTCACGTATTGATGATTGTTCAGTAGCTCATGGTAAATAATAAGTTTCAATAAATGATTTAAATAAATTACATATAACTGTTCTAAGAATTTGTACATCATAATGAAAAATACAAGCTACGCATCTTCAAGCATTAACTCTAATCTTCGAGCATGTTATAACCTGAAACATGTTAAGTTTGAAAATATTTTGGATCAACAAAAGTTGGTGAGAATTACATAGGTTTTTGATAATAAAATGAATAAAAATGTTGTGCAATTCATGTGTCATGTCAATCTAGCCCATATGTGAGAACATACTAGAAATAAATCGAGTGCATAATCAACCCTGATGACTGTTATAAAATGATACATACCATACGCTCATGGTCCAATTGAATATGTTATGCGATAACAAACACCCACGTAACCTTTGTAGGAGGCACGTATCCGGGTGGGATTGTCAGTCCAATAGATCTACCAATGTATACCGTCGGCTTGTACGGAGTTAATGATTATGCTAGAATGGTGCTTACTCTAATCATGCTCAAGACATAATGCAACATAGAAAACACATAGACACATTGATGATTGAATTGCAATGATAATGTTGTAACATGTTTCACCCCAAAAACGGTGATAAATAAAAAAAGGGGCTATGTAAAACTCACCTGAAATTCACTGTGTAAGTATTTGCAAGTAGCAAAAAGTCTGAACTTGAATTAATTGAACTCTTGTATCCTATTACAAACAAACGATGCCTTAAATTCTAATGCAAATACGCTTGTTTCATTTATTGATTGTATAGATAGTTTATTCAACTACCTAGACTCGCATTGAATGAATGCGCGTCTTAAAGTGTGTATGACTTAACGAACCGTTAGTAATTTGGTTTGGATTTCTTGAAAATATAAGCATATGTATAGTTGTTTGAAATAATTGCTTTAATATCTCATTCAAGGTCACGATTTGATGTTATTGGTAAAGACATATTTTTGCTAAAGAAAATAATATTTGGGTGGCTCAACTCACAAGTTGACTCGTTTCGCAGATTGGATCGTATTATACATACTTGTTAATAAATACAAATTTTTCTATTTTCGACGACGTAAGATTTGAAAGTTAGAGTTTAGTTGTAAAAACATAATCTCATCTTCACGTAATTATAAACTTGGGAGGCCGATTAGTTTCTTATATTTTTTATAAAATTTGGGCAGAGTTTCCTCTGTTTTTGTAAGAAACCAGACAACACAAGTCGTCTATTTTTATCCCAAAAATTAATCGCCCAATATAGTTCAACTAAAGTTAATCAAGTCTTTATATTAAAACAAGTGGTTCGAGTTATCAAAGCTATAATTATAATGAACGAGTGGTTATACGTTTGTTAAGTGATACATACAGTTATAGTTCGCCATTTAACCATTCTAATAACAATATGTATTATCATAAGCTAGTCGTTATTCTATTCGTCAAGCAAACCAAACAAATAAATAGTTCTTGTTACCACTCGGTTTGGTTCGTTTAGATTTTAGAATAAATATTTAATTACAATATGTATGAAAAAAAATAATAAAAATAAAATGAGAATAACTAAGATCGTGGCGCGCGTTTATACCTTCCATTAATAAGCTCGTGAACCGTCAAGTACCCGCCTCGAATCGAGTTGACTGATCTGACCCGGTTGACCCGGCTTGACTGAGTTGACCAGACTTGACCCGAAAGAAAGATGAAAATGAACAGGCCACAACCAAAACTGACGGGAGCCAACCTGCCAGATCTGACCCGTTGGCTTGCGTCTCGACGGCTCGAACACCTTGACTGGAAAAGAAGACCAACCATGACCAACACCAAATAACCCTTCCTGCTCCATACCAACCCGACCCGGTACCAACGATCTGACATAACCCATACGTTTTCCGGCCACCACAGTCCGTTGTTTGGCCGGTGTGACCATCTCCGGTCATCGGAACAGAACCAAGCCCAAAAGCCGCACCATAACTGACCTATATCAACAAACTGGTCGGTGACCTGCAAATCAGACCATTCACGTGCTCGGTTAACACCCCGGCTTCAATACTAAACCAGCTTACACCCTGTCGTTGCTGTGCTGTGGGCCGACGGGTTCAATCGGAACCCTAAGTCCGGTCACTGGACTATAGCAAGAAGGAGAGAGGGAAATAGATGGGTTTAAATGTTTGCTCAAGGTGGATTGAAGATGGGAACAGGGTGGTGGTTGTAGCGGTTGCCGTTGTTGTTCCAGAAGGGAAGGGAAAGGAGCCAGAGGTGGTTGGCGGCGGCGGTTTATGGTGGTTGTCTGGTGGCTCGGGTGGTGGTGGTTGGCGGGTGTATGTGTGTGTGTGTGTGTGTATGGGTCTTGGATGAAGAAGGGGATGAAGAAGAATATAAGGGGTGGTGGCTAGGGTTATGGAGAAGAAGAGGATATGTAGGAGATGAAGGGATGAGGAGGTTAAAGATATTATATAGGTAGGGTTTTGGTGTAGGTTAAATGGTTGGATACCGCGTATACGAACCCTGTATCGTCTCGTATCTCGATAATTGCATAGTTTTGTTTAACCGCTAAAATAATTATTTTTGTTAAATTTATTTATATAAACCGACGTAGAACTAGTATTTGGACCATATATATTTTACTTGTATAAATGTAAATGCATATGCTCGTTAGAACTTTAGGGTCGTCTAAAATATGAACTAACCAACATTATTACTCGTTGCAAGTTGTTAGATCGTGTAATTGTAAGTGATGATAAATCTCAGTTCTTAACGTAAGAGAATGTATTTTAACTAAAAATAATAACAATATTGTTTTGAAATAAATAAAATAAAGTAATTATATGAATATAATATTTTAATAATGTTTTGGAAATAGCTGGGCGTTACACATAACACAAGTAAATACACATATTTACACTCGTTCACCAATTCCCGGGACTCGAGACTCGTACGTTCCGTATGTCCTGACGATCCTACAAATCGTCACCGTTTGTACACTTGGTTAAGGACTGACATCTAACGAACCTCTAGACCAACATCCAATGATCTTCTAGACTAACCAATAGTTCCCGAACCATAACCCGACTTAACTAACCCAGTTAAGTACAATATACGCGTGACTCGCTAAGGTAGACTTTCATCTAGACAACGTTGTTAACCAGAATTTGCCGGGTGTCACAAAATCCAAGGTGTGTTCTTCATCCCAAACCTTTGTAATGTTATTGTTTTGGTTCCCCAAAAGTCCAGACCTTGTTTTGATAAGAATGTGTCTTTAAAAACCTTTGAAATGAGTTCTAAAACAAGTCTACACCATAATACTTGCTATATGTGAAGTATTGATGCATATGATGATTTTTGGTGATTATAACATGAATGTTTCCATGAATTTGATGTACTTCTGATGTGTAGGAGTTGTTAGGATGATTATCTATGAGTTTAAGCTATTGTTATAGTGTTTAGATGAAAGTATGCATTTTGACCCATTTGGGTGATTCTTGAAGAATTAGGATGTTATGATATGATTCATTGCTTATTTATGGTTAGGAATCATGCTAGAATGATGTTATAACATAGGGATGATGAATTGCAAGTTGTAGGAGGTGTAATCTGATCTTTACTACTTAAGGAAAGATTTCATAGTTAATGAAACCTAGTACTTTGCCATTTTAGGAAATAATCGCACCAAGGCCGTTAGAGCAGAGATAAATTGGGGGGTTTTTGCTTGGAATGGGTTGGCTAATGGTTTAGGTTTGATATTGGGTGTTTTTACATGTTTCGGATCTGATTTGGAGGGTTAAACGCGCAAAAAGGACAGAATAGACCAGAACTAGCGAATAGGAGTTCTAATCGCCATTATTATAGGCGATTAGCTCCTAATCGCCTGAACTATAGGCGAGTAGGAGCTCTACTCGCCACTTTACTAGCAATTACAACTCTATTCCCCACTTTACTAGCGATTACAACTCTATTCCCCACTTTACTAGCGATTACAACTCTATTCCCCACTTTACTAGCGATTACAACTCTATTCCCCACTTTACTAGTGATTACAACTCTATTCCCCACTTTACTAGTGATTACAACCCTATTCCCCATTTTTACTAGTGATTACAATTCTATTCACTAGTTTGACTCTCCTAATCACTAGTTGACTTTTCCTAATCACATGTAAGTTTCCTAATCGCGTGTACTGCTGTCGTAAGCGTATTTTGACATCCCGGAACATGATTTGACACCTAAGAACATGATAGGAACCCCGGGATACACCCAATGGCTTAGTAACACATGTTCGGACATGTTTATGCGTTAATTGGACATTATGCTAGACTAGGTGAACTCTTGCGCGTATTAAGTGTTTAATTGCATATGTTGCATGATGTCTTGTATTTATCTACCACGTGGGATGTCGGGTCACCAATGGGATGTCGGTTCTTATCTGGTACGGTCGGTTTAACAGTCAAAGGTGTTTTCAAACGTTTATGGTTATGGTCTGGACATTCGGGGACTAGTTAACCTGCGGGTTATTAGTCCGGGTACTTATACACATCTGTTAGGATCTGAGTTTGATTGTTTTGATTATATTTAACTAAGAATGATAAGAGTGATATGAATATAGATGGAAAGTGCAGCGGAATGATAAACTATTAATCAAAACATGAGAGTAATTGTTTTCTGATCGAATGCTTTCATTTATCTAAAAGATTACAATCATACAAGTACTCCCCCTCAGCCTAATCACACAGTGATTGTTTGTCTGAGAGAATGTTTGTGTGTGATACAATAGAACAGTACAAGCACTGTTCTATTTATAGACAAACCTAAACCACTGATGACCTAGGCTGACGTCACCTAAGACAGTGACCTCTAACAGAATAACAAACATAAAACATCTGCCTATTCCAAACTACTGTTACATTGAAAACACTGAAGGTAAACTACTGTTGTAGGAAAACTCTGATGGTCTTGTATCCTCTGCTGGAGCCTAAGTGTTGTTGGCTCCAGCAGTGCTTTAGTCTTCAATACTTGGATCAGCAGTTGTTCTTCATCAGACCTTTGGTCAGCAGTTGTTCTTCATCAGTGTTTATTCAGCAGTCCTTTGTATCAGCAGTTGTCCTAGCAGTTGTTTGGATAGAACAGTTGTTAGAGTTAGCAGTCTTTTGGGAGAAGTATGTTGTAAGGATTGTTTATTGTTTGGATCAACTGTTAGCATGTTTTGGCTTTTCAATAATCTGTTCTTCTCCAGGTCAGCAGACCCAACAATCTCCCCCTAGAACAGATGATGCCAAAACTCAGCTTTATTTACTAATCTTTATTCCTCATCAGACTTTCTCTGATTTGACCTTTGAATTGTAGTTCAAAGTTCATAGCAAATAAGTCTTCTTCATCTCTTTCAAGCTCTAGATTTAGCAATGTTTGAAGATCATTTGCACATAGGCTGTATGCATCATCCATGCTAATCTTCTGAACTTCTCCATCTGACCTGAGCAGAGTCAATTCATGGTTGTCTTTGTTGACTTTCCATTTTAGAATTTTTGAGTCAGTGGATTTGCTGAGATGAACTTTTATTTGGGATGAGTTAGGTGATGGAGGTCTTCCAATGAGTTCCCTGAGTTTCTCTGTTGTGGGATCAGAGAAGAAATGTATCTGATTGAAGAGCCCTTCCTTGATAAATGTATCAGCAAACTTCTTCTGATCTTCTTCTGACATTTCCTTCTTTTTCTTGAACTGTCTTCTTGCAGCAGCTGTTAGATCAGAAGTTTCAAGTAAGCTGTCCAAGGTAAAAGTCTGCTGGGGTCTCTTCATCAGTGGCTCATCAGGATAGACAGGTTTTCTAGGTAGGTTGGGATCCTTCTTTCTGTTTTCTTCAAGACTCTTGTATGTCTCAACCAGCCTCAGCTCAGACCATCTAGAAACAGACCTCATTTCCCCATAGTTAGCAGCTACTATCTCTTGTCTCATTCTTTTAAACTTTAAGGCTCTGACTGGGTCTCTGCCTTTGCCAAAATTAGGAGTAGAGACTTTAGCTTTGGGGTCTTTGGCCAATTCTTCTATTCTGAGAAGTTCTTCTCTTAATGCATGAGTGGTCCAACCAGCAAATTGCTTTTTGGTTGCTTTATATGGCTTGGTTGCCAAGATCTGTTCCAGAAGAGAATCCCTAACCTCCTTTTCCAAGTCAACACTGAGAGGCATGGAAGACATGGTGTTGCTCAGGGTCTTAGCAAAGTCCTCAATCCTTCTGAGTTTGCTAAGCTCTGTTGAATGGATGCCCTGAGTAGTCCTGTCATCCTTCCCTTTGCATCTCTCCTTAATGATGGCATCTACCTGTTCACCCTTGTATTTAAGATATGTATCAATGTTTAGTGGAACAGGGAAATTTGGGAGAGAAGGGAAAGATCTGTCAGATGGTTGTTCAGTATTGTAGAAGGATTGTAATTCCCCCTTGAGTAGATCAAGTTCAAGGGGATACTGAACAACCAATGGTGTAATGGTTGGTGGTGGTCTATGAGAACTGAATTTGGATGTGTGTAGTGAGAATGATGAAAGTGGAATAGCTGTAATAGGAGTGGATTGTGCAGTTGAGGTGGTGTTTGGTGATGTGTGTATGTTTTCATCATGTACAACAAAGGTTGATTTTCTCTTCCTTGTGTACAAGATTTTAGGGGATGGTGATTTGGAAGAAATGGTTGGATTAACATCTGTTGGCCTTTTAGTAGGACCAGCAGATGTTTGGGATTTGGTTGGTGATGTAGGTTTGGGTGTAGGTTTGGTGGTTGTATGTTCAGATGTGCTAGTAGGTTTAGGTGCAGTGGTTTGGGAAGCAGTGTTTTGGGTGGTTTTAGTGTTGTTGGATCAGTAAGCTGCTCTTTTATTTGAACTTGCTAGTTGACACTTAAGTGTTTAGCAAGTTCTTGGTGAGTGATAGCACAGCGGAATGTTTATAAGTTTATAGCTACACTTATCAACAGGAGTTATTACTCCCCCTGGAATCAAGAACTAATAAATGAGAAGTGTTTATTGAGAATCTAAGTATTGAATGAGAATGAAATACTTTGACAGATTCTCAGTAAACATGAAATGGAAATAACAATAATAAGTGTTGAAGGATTTCTTGTATTAAAATCAATGTCTAAAACAGAAGGATGAATCCTTCTATTTATAGACTTTACAAATACATGAACCTTGCCAAAAAGCAAGTTCAGAAACAAGTTGCAACAAGTTGCAGTCTTGGAACTTGTACATAAAGCAAAAAGAAATACTAAAGTATTAAACTAATGATATACAAAGGCGGTGGAAAAGATCTTCTTCAAGTACTGATGAATGACAAACTACTGATGAGTAGTTTGTCTTCAGTAGAAGTGTCTGGTTTGAACTTCAGAACTTCTGATGACTTCTTCTTCAGCACTTCTGAATCTCTTCTTCAGCAGTTTGATTCTTTGTCTTCAGCAGTTCCATACTTAGAGTATTTTGACAGAAAGTGAATTAGACCAAGGTTTGCAAAAGTGGTTTCACCAATCCTTTTTGTCCTAACAATCTCCCCCTGGATTGATGAAGCCAAAACCTTACTAATTCCTTATTGTTCCTTTCTGTCCTTCACAATTTTCCATATTCCTTTGAACATGGAATTCTTGAGCTGGTTGAGTTGATCATCAGTAAGAGATCCTTTCTTTGGTTCCAAGTGTTGGATTGTAAGCAGGTCTTTGGTTGATAGTTTCTTCAGTTCATTCATCGACCTTTATTCCCTGCTTATTTGATCTCTTCTTGTCACAAGTACTGAGTTGTTATCAGTAAAGGACCATCTGATGACTGGTACTTTAGACTTGTCAAAGTCTGCAGTGTAGGGAACCATGGTGGTACCCTGGGTTTCTCCTGAGTGTTGAATGTTTTCAACTTCAGTGACTCTCAGGTGGGATTCACTTCCCTGCTGTTGTTCCATCACATTAGGTATCTGAAATGTTGGCAAATGATGTTCAGTTACTACCTTGGTGTGCAGTTTGTCTGTGATGGTCTTCTGGATTTGATATGCAAAGGTGGAAGGATCCCTGAATTGTGTGAGCAGAGGCTTCTCTTCTATGTCAAAATCAGAATGTACTACTGTACTACCTTCTAGTAGTACCATTCTGAAATCAGTCTTTACTTTTTCCTCTGACTTCTTTCTTTGGGTAGCTGGTCTTCTTTGAACACCAGAAGTTCTAACTACTGAAGTTGAAGCTTTAGCAGTTTGAAACTTCTCTGGATTAGCAGCCCTTGCAGCCTTGTATTTGTATTTTCTATATGTGTCCACCAATCTTTCTTCTTTCCACTTGGACACTAAGGCTTTTGAACCATAACCATTGGCTACCAGTTCTTCTATCATCTGAGCTCTCTTGGCCTTTGTATCTTTACTTGTTGCAAGTTTATCTGCAATAAGTTGAGCTCTTCTTGTCAGCTCTTCCACAGAGAGTCTCTTCAATGTGTGGGCTTTGACTTTGCTGTTCTTCATAATGTAAGACATCAGTTGATGTCTTTTGTCTTGTTCAGCAATCTCATCTAGGCTAGCCTGCCTTTGTAGTTCAGCTTCATAAGCCTGAAGTTTTTCTTCATGGCTTAGATCTAAGTCATCCCTTTCTTCCAGATTTTTCTAAATCAGATCTTCTCTGGCCTTCTTTTGGGCTGCAACTAAACTCTTCTCAAGTAATTCAGCTGATTGAGAGATTGGAGAAGGGTTTAGCACAGTCATTGTGGTAACTGTTGTAGTAGGCCTGATAGGAGCAGAGGTTGGTTGAATAGGAGCAGTTGTTCTGGAAGGGTCAGCAGTTTGAGTCTTGGAAGTGTTAACTTCTGATGGGTTGACAACTTCTGAAGGTTTGTCAACTACTGAAGGATTGTCTTCAGTACTTTCTGATTCTTCATCAGAACTTTGGCCATCAGAGGTTTCTTCATTGTGCCCTTGGGATTCATCAGCCTTTTCAGCATCTTCTATTTCTTGAATAGAGACACCAAATTGTTGTGCCAGTTTCTCTTTTCTGGCTTGATCTTGTTGATCTCTAGCTAGGATAGCAATCTGTTTGCTGTTGTGATCAATCTTGTTGGACAGATCATTCATCTTCGTCTGTATCACTCCAAATTGGTTCTTCATGGACAGCTCCAAGTCAGCTGTGTATGTTTGGATGTGATTCCTGATGAGGGTGTTCATCATGTGATACAAGGGACCATCTGGGCTGCATAGTTGGTTCAGGTCTATGCTTGTTTGCCCAGGGAATTGGGTAGGCATTTGTAGTGAGGGGTGTGTTTTTGGTTGATCTCCTTGTTGTACAGGAGATGCCACTCTAGGGGAATCATGGATTGAGTGGGCTTTAACCTGAGATGGTGTGACTAGCTTCTTGAGCTTAGAGACACCAGGTGCAGGACCTTCACTTATAGCCGTCAATTCAGTAGTTTTGTGTTTTGAAACATCACCCAAATCAATGGAATCATCTGAATCCCTGATTACATCCTCAATGAGGACTGTATCAGTTACATCATGAGCTGAGCCCAACTCAGTTGTCTCATGTACCTCTTGTTCTTGGTTCAGAGGAGTTCCTACCTCAGGCATTAAGCCTTCATCAGTAGTTGCCACAGTGAGGTCTTAGCTATTTTACTTCTATCCTCAGGTCCACCACTGGGTGGTAAATGAGTAGTAGCAGCCTCAAAAGTACCAAAGGTTTCTAAGTTTGGGCTTAGAGACCCTGGTTCATCCTCATCTCTTTGGTTAGGGCTATGAGTGTCCACATCCATGTCACTGTCTGAGTCTATGTCCCCTGTTTGATGTGGTTGATGGGGACTGACATGTGTAGATGGGACTTTCTCTTTTAGCCCGAAGAGAAGTTTGGCTATTTCAATGTCTGGTTCAGAAATTTGGGGTGCTGGTTCAGTAGTTTGGGCAATGGGTTCAGCAGTTTCAAAAGAAGAGTCAATTGGAATATTTTTCTTAAGTCTTTTTCTTTTGAAAAGGATTGTTATTGGTGCTCTTGGTGGGGTTTGAGATGGATGAGACTGAGAGGATGTTTCAGTCACATCTTTAAGAAGTGCAGATTGCACAGTAGTTTGTTCAGGCATCTCAACCTCCTGAACAGCTTTTCTTTTGGGTTTGGTGGGTTTTTGTTTTGTTATCTTGGGTTTCTTGGCCTTTGGTGGAGTAGGTTTGGAAGATGAGGGTTCCATGGGGACTGGTGCTTGTTCCCCTTGGTCATCTTCTGGCCAGGCAGCCTGTTTGTTGTGCCTTGAGTATGCTTGTGAGGTTAAGTTTCAAAATTTCAATTTTACCCACAAGCACCTCATTACCCAGTTCAGATATTATGCACTGCATAATGAACCTTGGATATAACAAAAACTTTTTCTTAGTGTTATTGTGATGTAACACCAACTCATTAAAGAAAAGTTTTGATGCCCTGAAATTTGTTTCATTCACAATAGAATGAAAGATTGGTTGAAAGGTTGAGGGCATCTGGTCATAAGACCCAGTTTTAGGACCCAAGCACATAATAATATAATGAAACAAAAGTTTATATTTTGGTTCAAAATACTTTTTAAAGATTGTAGCTTGTGAGAGAGTACCTTGATAACCACACTCAGTCATGGTTAGGTGGATAGCAGAGTTGTCAAACTTCTCAGGGGCATTCACATCATTCAACCCCAGTCTGTTTGAGAGTATGGCCGGTGTTATGGCCATTTGTCTCCCTTTAATTGTTGAGTTGAGGGAGATAACTTCATCATCCACCATCAGTGTCTCAGCATTAGCCCAGAACTCATTTAGAGTTTCAGGATGTATTGGTGGGTCTATGGTGAGAGCGGTGAAATATTGGGATTTGACGACAAGATCAATGATCTCATCGTATTGGGACCAGCCTTCTTGTTTTTCTAAGTAGGCTCTGAGATTATGTCCCTGTTTAAGAACTAAAGCCATGTGGTTTGTGTGTGTTGATGAATCGAACAGTGATTTTGTGTTGCAGGTTCAGGGGTTTGAGAGCTTTCTTGAGAGAGAAGGAGGGAATTTTTGTGTTTGAAAGGATAAGTGTCGAAAAAAGATATTTATCAGAAGTTTTTAACCGCTTGGATCTTCTTTATTAGAAGTTTTAAACCGCCTAGGTTAAAAATCTCTTTATCAGAAGTTTTAAACCGACTAGGTCAAACTTCTGATGATGGGAAAAGTCAGATTTGCCCTTTTTGACTAAACTGCTGATGAAGGATTATCTTCATCAGTAGTTCCCATTTTCTTTTCAGTAGTTTTGAACAGCTGATGAGAAAATACTTTATAAATACTTTTATTCATAACTTCTGAAGGTTATTTTATCAGAAGTTAATCACTTTTCAGAAATTATCCCCATACTGATGTTTTGTTCATCAGTAGTTTCTCTCTTTTCAGAAGTTTTTCAAGTTTTTGAAAACAGATGTAAGTGAAAAATAAAAAAGTGTGCAAAAAAAAAATAATAATAAAGAGAAACACTTACAAATTTAGCATCCCTAGCATGGATACTAACTTCTGAAATGTTGATGTGTCAAGGGGTTTAGTGAAAATGTCAGCTATTTGATTAGCTGTTGCTACATGTTTCACTTCAATCTTGCCTTTTTCATAGCAATCTCTTATGAAATGATACCTGATTTCAATGTGTTTAGTCTTTGAAAACTGAACAGGATTTTGAATGATGCTAATGGCAGATTTGCTGTCTACAAGCAATGGTGTCTTGGTCTCTTTGATTCCATAATCAAGAAGTTGATATTGGAGCCATTGTATCTGTGATGTACAACTTGCAACTGCAATGTATTCAGCTTCAGCAGTTGAAGTTGCAACAGATGTTTGCTTCTTTGATTGCCAGGACACTAGACAGTTTCCCAAGAATTGACAACCACCAGATGTTGATTTTCTTGACATTTTACACCCTGCATAGTCACTATCTGAAAAAGCTGATAACTTGGTATTGCTTGAAGCAGGATACCAAATTCCAAGTGTGGGAGTTCCTTTCAGATATCTGAAAATTCTTTTGACTGCAATAAGGTGTGATTCCCTAGGAGCTGATTGATATCTAGCACAGACACATGTTGAAAACATAATATCTGGTCTAGAAGCAGTTAGATATAAAAGGGAACCTATCATACATCTATACATGGTTTGATCAACCTGTTTTCCTTGATCATCTGGTTCAACTTGTGTGGTTGGTGTCATGGGAGTGGAACATGATTTACAGTCTTGTAAAGAAATTTTTTTTAATAATTCTTTAACATATTTTGATTGATGTATAAAAGTTCCATTTGTTTGTTGTTTGATCTGCAGTCCTAAAAAGTACTGCAGTTCTCCCATTGCACTCATCTCAAATTTTGATTGCATGAGTTTCTTAAATTCATCACACAATTTTGTGTTTGTTGAACCAAAAATGATATCATCAACATATATTTGAACAAGTAAGACATGATTTCCAACATGTTTTATGAAAAGTGTTTTATCAATGGCACCTCTTGTGAAGTTATTTTTGAGTAAAAAGGTTGAAAGTGTATCATACCAGGCTCTTGGAGCCTGTTTGAGCCCATAAAGAGCTTTCTCTAGTTTGTACACCCACTCAGGATGAGAAGGATCCTCAAACCCAGGTGGCTTACAAACATACACTTCCTCTTTTAACTTTCCATACAAAAATGCACTCTTGACATCCATTTGATAAACTTTTATTTTGTTGGAAATGGCATAGGCCAGAAATAACCTGATGGCTTCAAGCCTTGCAACTGGAGCAAAGGTTTCATCATAGTCAATGCCTTCTTCTTGAGAGTAACCTTGTACTACCAGTCTTGCCTTGTTCTTTATAATAATACCAGCTTCATCTTGTTTGTTCCTGAAAACCCATCTTGTGCCAATTGGTTGCTTGTTTGGTGGTAAGGGACAGATTTCCCAAACCTGTTGCTTGTTGAATTGAAGCAATTCATCTTTCATTGCCTGCACCCAATTGTTGTCTTTGAGAGCTTCCTGGTACTTCTTTGGTTCCAACTGTGAAATAAATGCTGAGAATAGACAAAAGTTGGAAAGCTGGTTTCTTGTAAGAACACCTGATGCAATATCACCCATGATTTGATCAAGTGGATGATCTTTGTGTTCGATCAATTGTTGTAAACCACTGACAGGTGTTGGTGGCTCATGTTCTTCAAACAAACTACTGAGGTCTATTATATCTGGTTCAGCAGTTTCAGTGTCTTCAGTAGTTGCAGGTGCTGAAGCAGATGTTTGAGTTTGGCCTTCAGTATTTGTTGAATCAGAAGTTTGTGAAACTTCTGATGGTTTTGAGGTTGACTTAATGACTGTTTGAGGAGTCCATGGTGCTGGATCCTCATCATCAAATCTTTGATCACCATAATAAGTAGGTTTGGATGAAGTGACAGTCTTTTCAGGTTCAAAATGAAAGTTGTCAAGGTCAAAGAGTTCAGCAGGATGTGCTGGAATGAGAGTGTGTTTTGACTCATTGAACTTGACATTCAGTGTTTCTTCTACTATCCTGGTTTTTGAGTTAAAAACCTTGTAGGCTTTTCTAGTTGATGAATAACCAAGAAAGTAACCTGAGTCAACTTTGGCAGCAAACTTTGAAATAGATTGCTTGATGTTCAAGATGAAACATTGACATCCAAAAGCCCTGAAAAAGGAGATAAGGGGCTTCATGCCATGAAGAACTTCATAGGCAGTCTTTGAATGTCTTTTGACAACAAGAACTCTATTTTGAACATAACATGATGTGTTAACTGCTTCTGCCCAGAAGTATAAAGGTAGGCCAGAATCAGCTAACATTGTTCTTGCTCCTTCTATTAAAGTTCTGTTCTTCCTTTCTACCACACCATTTTGTTCAGGAGTTCTGGCAACACTGAATTGTCTAATAATCCCTTTAGACAAATAGAAGTCATTCAGAGTTTTGTTCCTGAACTCTGTCCCATTATCACTTCTAATGGTTTTGACAGGTAGAGAGTATTGCTTCTCTACTTGTAGAATGAAGAACTTGATGATTTCAGCAGCCTCATCCTTGGAAAACAAGAAGAATACCCATGTAAATCTTGAGTAGTCATCAATGATGACTAAGCAGTACTTCTTTTTACCAAGGCTCATGATCTTTACAGGCCCAAATAAGTCCATATGGAGTAGTTGAAGACATGCAGTTGTTTTTGATTCTTCAATAGACTTATAGGAGGACTTATGCTGTTTACCCTTTAAACAGGATACACAGTGTTCTTGACACTGGTATACTTTTAAAGGTAGACCTCTGACCAAGCCCATTTTTGTGACTTTATTTATGGTTTTAAAGTTCACATGGCCAAGTCTCCTGTGCCAGAGATCAGTTTCTGAAGTTGATGCCCTTGAGAAGAAACAGGCAGTGTTGTTCAGTACTTTGTCTTTTTCAATGTCCACTGCATAGACATTGCCACATCTTTTTGGCAATTAACAAAGTATGATCTTCAATGATCTTCTCTATCAACTTCTGGCCTTCTGGTGATATGATCTTGCATGCTGTCTTTGTGAAAAAGGAAGAATATCCTTTATCACACATTTGTGACACACTAAGCAAGTTGTACTCAAGGTTTTCAACCAGATTGACCTTGTCAAACTGTATTTTGCCAGAGGAGACATTGCCATGTCCTAGCACATATCCCTTAGCATTGTTCCCAAAGGACACAGATCCATCTCTTTGACTGATAAAATTGTTTATCAGGTATCTGCATCCTGTCATGTGCATTGAGCCTCCACTGTCTACATACCAAATGCTATTTAAGCCTCTGGAAACTCTCTGCACAATATAGCAAATTAGTTAGATTTAGGAACCCAAGCCAGTTTTGCTTTGGGTTTGCTCTTGAGAACATTTACAGTTTGTTCTTGACCAAGTTTAGAAATCCATGTCTTTTTGGCAATGGATTTTGCATTAAGTACAATGGTGGTATCCTTTTGAGGACCACCATCAACTTTGGTCATCAGTAGTTGTACCATATCCATAAGATCTTTAATCTCAGCAGTTTGTGAAACTGCTGTTGATTTAGGTCTAACTACTGAAAGAGAATTTTGAGAAAAAGACATTTGTTGAGATTTTGTCTTTTTCTGAGAAAGGGTTTTTGCTGGTTGTTGTTTCTTGGGAGAAAAGGTTTTTACGTAATCATTTTTGATTTGTTCCCCCACAACCAGTTGTTGATTTTTCTTATTAAACTGAATACCCTTTCTATATCTGCAAAATTCTGTTTTGTGGTTGAACAGACCACAAATTTCACATTCTTTTGTCTTTTCTTTTAAAGACAAATCTCTGACTGTTTTGATTGGTTTTAGGTCATCAGTAGTTTTCAGGTTCTCAACTCCTGATGTAGTTGAAACTGCTAATGACTTAAAGTCAGATTTAATCAATACTTCTGAAGAACTTTCTTTGTGTGTTTTTAGAAAGTTTTCATGTAAGGATGTGCATTCTTCCTCTTCAGAAGTTTCACCTGAAACAATTTTTCTCCCATCTTCAGTAGTTTTGGGAGAGAAATCTGTTGGTGTTTCAGTGTGATTGTACCCTATGCCAAACCTAACATTTGAAGCACTTTGTTTGTTTAGCAATAGTTGGTACCCCTTACAAGATTCCACCCATTTTTCACATGTGACCTTGGTGTCAGCAAGCTCTTGTCTGACATTTCCTAGGTCATTAATCATTATTTTGATTTGTGCTTGGGTTTCAATAGCAGAGTTAGTCAATTTAGAAACTTCTTTTGTTTTTGCAGAAAGTTTTCTTTCTAAATCACATTTTATCTGAGTGAGTTTTCTCTCAGAATCATTAGCTTTTCCTTGTAAGTGCACATTTGTCTCTCTTATGAGAGCAAAAGATTCTTTGCATGAATTTGAACATAGTTTTGTCAAAGATTCTTTTGATACCTGTGACAAAGCAGATTTTGCTGAGCATCCCTCAAATGCCATTAAGGCAAAGTTCTTTCTGCCATTGTCAGGCTCTCCCCAGTTGATGTCAAACATTTTGTTGTCTGCATCAGGATTGCACTCTGTGGTGTCAAAAGGAAGACTGCTCCAGTCAACATACCCTGAGGTAAATAGACTTTGTTGAGAGGGTTGTTGTTGCTGTGGAGGTTGTTGAGCAGCTGGAAAGGGAGGGATTGATTGTTGGCTCTGCATCTGTTGAGCAGGCATCTGTACATATTGTACTTGTGGCACATATTGGTGTTGTGGAGCTTGTGCCTGTACAAAATGTGCACTCCCTTGTGTTCCATTATTCCTGTCATAATTGGGGTTAAAATTGTTTCCAGACTGAGATTGGTTAAAGCCAGAGCTTCTACATTCTCTAGCAAAGTGTCCCAACTTTTGACACTTATGACATCTAAGTTTAGATTTGTCAAAACCAATTTTTGTAGAACTGTTAAGTCCTGGAAACTTCCTTCCTGACCTTTTGTAAAATTTATTTGTTTTTAAACTTAACATGGCCAGTTGGTGCAAGATATCCATTTCTTCAAGGTCATCACTGCTGAAACTATTTAGGTCATCCATGATAAAACACATGTTATCAGCAGTTTTACCAAAGTCATTATTGTCATAACCTGGGAATGATCTTTCAGATGAGATCCCAGCAGTTATGTCAATGTGGTCAAAAGATCCAAAACTATTTGAACAAGTTGGTGAGTCTTGTCCCAATAGTGTTGTACTACCAGGTAGATAGTCATCAGCAGTTTTACCAGAATTTTGTAACTTTTTCTTTTGATCAATTTCTCTCTCAAAAGTAAGTAATCTCCCATGAAGTTTTGTAAGAGTGAGGGAGCTAAAATCTGGTGAAGATCTTAAGACTATTGAGTATGTTTCCCATTTATCAGGTAAAGACCTTAAAAATCTATGAAGCATAGATACAGTTGTATAGGTCTGACCATTTAGTTTTAGCTCAGATATTAATGAGGAAAATCTTTCAAATTGCTGAGTTAAAGTTTCCCCATTAATGTGACCTAAAGTTTCATACTGTTGAGCCAAGATTTCTCTGGTGTTGGCAATCACCTCTTCAGTTCCTCCAAACTGTTCTTTTAGACAGTCCCAAAGCTCTTTGGCACTATCACAATGTAATAGGCCAGAATAGATTTCATTTGGGAGTGCCATTACCAACATAGAAAAAGCTTTTGCATCAAGCTCAAGTTTTATGAAATCATCATCAGTATAGTCTTTTGGTTCTTTTGGAATCTCTTCCTTAGTTTCAAGATTGATATTTACTGGTTTATGAGGACCATATATCACAGATCTCCAACAACCTGTGTTGGTCTGTGACAAGGTATGTGCCATTCTCTTTTGCCATATGTTATATTCATTTCTTACAAGCATGGCAGGTTTAGTGGCAGAACCAGTATTATGAGGATCCATTTTAAAGAGTATTGATTTGTCAAATATCTCTTAAAGTGATGGATGTTGATAAAAGTGAGCTTATAATCCTTTATTGAATATCAATAAGAGCCTGTGTCTGATTCTCAATTTGTTAGATTGATATGTGATCAGATAAACCAGAGCTCTGATACCAATTGTTGGATCAGTAAGCTGCTCTTTTATTGAACTTGCTAGTTGACACTTAAGTGTTTAGCAAGTTCTTGGTGAGTGATAGCACAGCGGAATGTTTATAAGTTTATAGCTACACTTATCAACAGGAGTTATTACTCCCCCTGGAATCAAGAACTAATAAATGAGAAGTGTTTATTGAGAATCTAAGTATTGAATGAGAATGAAATACTTTGACAGATTCTCAGTAAACATGAAATGGAAATAACAATAATAAGTGTTGAAGGATTTCTTGTATTAAAATCAATGTCTAAAACAGAAGGATGAATCCTTCTATTTATAGACTTTACAAATACATGAACCTTGCCAAAAAGCAAGTTCAGAAACAAGTTGCAACAAGTTGCAGTCTTGGAACTTGTACATAAAGCAAAAAGAAATACTAAAGTATTAAACTAATGATATACAAAGGCGGTGGAAAAGATCTTCTTCAAGTACTGATGAATGACAAACTACTGATGAGTAGTTTGTCTTCAGTAGTTCTTCAGTAGAAGTGTCTGGTTTGAACTTCAGAACTTCTGATGACTTCTTCTTCAGCACTTCTGAATCTCTTCTTTAGCAGTTTGATTCTTTGTCTTCAGCAGTTCCATACTTAGAGTATTTTGACAGAAAGTGAATTAGACCAAGGTTTGCAAAAGTGGTTTCACCAATCCTTTTTGTCCTAACAAGTGTTTTGGGTGTCAGTGGTTGCAGCAGCAGTGGTTTTGTCAACAGAGGTTTTTAGCTTAGATGGTGGTTTTCTGACATGTCTAGCAGGCATTTTCATCCTTTTTGAGGATCCCACATCTTCAACCTCCTGCTGTTGTTCCTTCTTGAGGTTCACCAGCAACTCTGCTTTAGCTTCCAAGGTGTCAGCCCTTTTTTGTTTGGCCTGAGCAGCCTTTTCAGCTTCTATGTTTGCAGAGTTGTCTACTGCTTTGCTTCTATCAGTGGTTTGTTGTGGTGCTGTTGGTGTTGCTTGTTGTTGTTGTTGTGGTGCTGTTTGACTAGCCTCTGGTTTGTTGGCAGACTGGGCTTTGGCCTTTTTAGAAGGTGGACAACCAAAGGGATCTAGCTTTGGTAGCCTATCTCTGCCACTCTCCCCCTTTTTGGCATCATCAGCCGTGAAGACATCATCATCTTCATCCCTGAGAATGGTGGTAGGGGCAGAGCCAGTGGTCTTCAGCAGGTGATCTTTGATGGCTTTAATGTCTGCATGTGTATCTTTGTACCTTGCATCCACCATGTTTCTGATTTCAATCATATATGTTTCATGGGTTTGATCAGCTCGTTTTCTGTGAGCGATGATGATGGGGGAAACGAATTTCCATAGCTCACTAGCTATATCAGCTGTTGATGGTTGACTTTTGGAAAGGTCTGCTATGGAACCCAGTATAAGCTTGACACCAGATTTGATGTCTGCTACGGAGGTTTCAATTGCTTGAACTCTGTCCGTCAATTCTTGGTATTTTGACCCATCTCCTAAGTTAATAGGATCATCTGAGTCCCTACCAGTGGTAGTTCTACCTGATTCAGTCCTAATAGGTGAATCAGATGCCCCTTTTTCTTGGTACTGGGGACTTCCAACTGATTTTGGGGACACTATAGTGGCCTCATCAGTTGTTGCCTTCAAGGGAGTCTTAGCAATGTAACCACTGTCCTGGTGTGAGACAATGGTCTCTACATCAGTAGTGGCTGCTCCACTTGAAAACTCACCTAGAGTTGCATTGAACTCAGGTGGTGTAACCTCCTCTACTGTTTGTGGGATGGAAGATTGAATGTTCTCAGGACCAGTCACTTGTGGGGGTATGCTCTCAGTGATAGGTGGAAGAGAGGAACTGGGATCTTCCTGAGATTTCTCAATTGCCTCAAACAGAGGTTGCATGGTTTGTGGAACATGATGTGATGGTGAGGGTGGAGGAGTAACAAGAGAATTAGCCCTGGGAGAGGGGCTTGTGAACATTTGGCCAAGTGACTCAAATGTGTCATGATGTGTTTCCCCTTGGCTTACAACATGATCCTTTTGGGAGGATTCATGAGGAGTTTGGTCAGGTTGAGGTATGTCCAACTGTTGTGAGGAAGTAACAACAGTGGTTTCAGGTTGCTTTGGTGGTGCAACAGAGTTATCTTCTGGTACCTCATCATCCAGAAGTCTCATTTGTGGTTGAGTGGTGGTTTTTGTGGATGGATGTTTTCTTTTGGAAGTGGCTAGTGTGGGTTTCACAGCACTGGATGTAGTGCCATGATCACCAGGAGCAGTGGGCTCAACAACAGAGGTTTTGACAACAGTTGTTGTCTTTGTCCTCTTTGTTTGTGTTTTAGAAACTTTAGACACTTTTGACACTTTTTCTTGGATGCTTCCACCCAGCATTCTAGTGAAAGTTTCATCAGTTAAGCTTTTCATTTGCATTGCCTCACCCTTTTTGAAAACTTTTTCTGGTAAGACCTTTTGTAAGATTACACTAAGAATTCTTGGGTAGATTAGAAAAGCATTGTTTGATCCAGACTTAATTGCTTTCACATTTGACACTAAGTCCATGAACAATCCCTGGGAAAGATTGAAGTCAGAGTTTGACAACATGGCATAACCCAGATATTGCATCCTTAATGGGATTTCATTGAAGGATGTGGACTTAGCGGAGACACACAGAAGAAGGGTATGGAAGAAAAATTTCATGACTGGTGGGAAAAACTTTTTGAAAAGAGTTGATCCAGTCATCTGACCATCATACCCTCGTTCTTGAAACTCAGTGTGAAGCTCTGTTTTTGTGAAGGAGTCCTTACCTGCCAGGTCATTTAGTGAGAAGGTTGTGGATATGATTTCAGGGGTAATGACGATACTTGTTTCTCCAATTTTGGAAATAATGGAAGTAGGCTTTTTGTCTTGCAATAGAAACTCAGCATTCAACCAGAACTCTTGGAGAGTATCAATGTAGATGGGGGTGTCAGCGGTTAAGATGGGTAGGTATTTGGAATTTAGAAGAATGTCAATGGTGGAATGGAAAGATATGTTATCATCTGTTTTAACCAGATATGGAAGACAATTGTGGGTGGCTTTGGCTTGAAGATCCATTTTAATGGATTCCGAAGGTGAAGATGAAAGAAATCTGATTGAGGGTTTGAGAATGGAGAAGGCGGTTTCAGTATTTTGAATACAATGAGACAGCGTAACATCTGTTGTGGTAAAACAGGGTTTTTATAGGCTCAAAAGAAACCGCTGATGTGGCCAAACCTCTGCTTGTATGAGCAGACGTGGCAATCATCTGATGGATGAACATCTGGTGGAGAACAGCTGTTTTGGCAAACAGCTGATACAAACAGCTGATGATGGAACCAACAGCTGATCAGATGTTTTGAAACAGATTTTTCAACCAACAGTGGATATGAATGAAACAGTGGTTGTTTTATCTGATCAGATGTTTGAAACAGATTTTTCAACCAAACAGCTATTTTTAAGGAGAAATTTTGATTTTCTGAAACATTTTATTGCTTTTAAAAAATTTTGTTTGTTTAATCCATGTTTAACATACCAATTCTAGAAATCAGATTTGTAAAGGTAGATGTGTCTAAAGCTTTTGTCAACACATCTGCCAACTGATCCTCTGTTGGAACATGGTGCAGAGAAATCAAACCTTTTTCATAGTTGTCTCTGACAAAGTGATGTCTGATGTCAATGCGTTTGGTAGTGGAATGAGAGACTGGATTCTTGATGATATTTTCAGCAGCTTGACTATCCAACATAAGTGGAGTCTGTAGTGCAGTTATCCCAAAATCCAGTAATTGATTTTGAAGCCACATGAGTTGGGCTGTACAGCTTGCAGCAGCAATGTATTCAGCTTCAGCTGTTGAGGTTGAAACAGCTGTCTGCTTTTTGCTTTGCCAGGAGACTAAGGCATTCCCTAGAAATTGGCACCCTCCTGATGTGGACTTTCTTGTGGTGTGACAGCCAGCAAAGTCACTATCTGAATAACCTGAAAGCTCAATGTTTCCATTAGCAGGATACCAAATACCAAGTGTGGGAGCACCTTTGAGGTATCTGAATATCCTTTTCACAGCAATAAGGTTTGACTTTCTGGGTGAAGCCTGGGATCTTGCACAGACACAGGTAGCAAACATAATGTCTGGCCTAGATGCAGTTAAGTACAGTAAAGACCCAATCATGCATCTATAATGTGTTTGATCAACCAGTTCATCCTTGTCATCAATAGTGAGCAGCTTGACTGTACTCATGGGTGTACTACATGGCTTACAATCATTCATCTCAAATCTGGTTAATAAATTCTTTACATATTTGTTTTGGTGAATGAATGTGCCATTTTGCAGTTGCTTCACTTGAAGACCAAGGAAACACTGAAGTTCACCCATGGCACTCATCTCAAACTCTGCTGTCATGAGTTTTCTGAACTCTTCACACATTTGGTTACATGTGGATCCAAAAATGATGTCATCCACATATTTGAACAATCATTAAGTTTTTCCCTTTCCATTTTAGAAATAAAGTTTTGTCAATTTTACCTCTTGTGAAGCCAATGGATAAGAGAAATGTGGAAAGAGTTTCATACCAGGCCCTTGGTGCTTGTTTGAGTCCATACAGAGCTTTGTTGAGCTTGTAGACATAGTCAGGATGGAATGTGTCTTCAAAACCAGGTGATTGACATACATAGACTTCCTCCTGAATTTTGCCATAAAGGAAAGCACATTTGATGTCCATCTGATACACCTTTATGTTGTGGTTGACAACAAAGGCTAAAAATAGTCTGATGGCTTCTAGTCTTGCTACAGGAGCAAAAGTTTCATCATAATCTATTCCTTCTTCTTGTCTGAAGCCTTGAACCACAAGCCTGGCTTTATTCTTGACAACAATACCCCTTTCATCAGTATTGTTTTTGAAGACCCACTTTGTTCCTATAGGACAAACATCCTTAGGTAGTGGTACAAGCTCCCATACTTGTTGTCTTTTAAACTGAAGGAGTTCTTCTTGCATAGCTTCTACCCAACTGTTGTCTTTCAGTGCCTCTTGGTACTTGACAGGTTGTGTGAGAGATAGGAAACCTGCAAAAAGACAGATATGGGAGGATTGGCTTCTTGTGAGCACACCCTCTCTAATGTTGCCAATGATCTGGTCTGGTGGATGAGCTCTTAAGTAAATAAGATCTCCCTGATATGGTATGATGGCATTTTGAGGTGAAGGATAGAGGTTTGGTGACTCTGTTGGTGTAACATCTGTTTGCACTTCTGTAGTGCCATCAGATGTTTGGAATGGAAGTGGAGGAATGGGTCCAAGTGGTGTAAAACTGGACTGACTTTTGTCAACAGATGATTGTTCAGTGGTTGTGAGAGGTGAAACAGTGGTTTGAGGATAAGACTGGCCAATAGTGGTTGACTCAGCTGTGGCAGAGTTTTGACAATTGTTTTGAACAACTGCTTCCTCTGAAACAGAATAGATTTTGTAGTGACTGGGGATCACAACATCTGTTCTGTAATCTTGTTGTGGAGACTGTGGAATACCTGCATTGTTAGTTTTAACAGTGATATCTTCAAATTTGAATTTATCTAAATCAAATAGTTCAACAGGATTTGCTGGGATTTTTAGAGATGAAAGTTCATTGAACTTTACATTCAGAGTTTCTTCTATTGTCTTGGTCTTTGTGTTAAACACTTTATAAGCCATGGCAGTAGAAGAATATCCCAGAAAATAACCACAATCTACTTTGGCTGCAAATTTTGAAATGGAATCTTTGAGATTTAAGATGAAACATGGGCAGCCAAAGATTTTGAAAAATGAAATTAATGGTTTGATTTTGAACAAAATTTCATAAGCAGTTTTTTGATGTCTAGGGTTGATCAAAACTCTGTTTTGAACATAGCAAGCAGTGTTTACAGCTTCTATCCAGAAGGACAATGGCAAACCAGAATCTGCAAGCATGGTTCTTGCAGCTTCTATAAGAGTTCTATTTTTCCTTTCAACCACCCCATTTTGTTCTGGTGTTCTTGGGATGCTGTACTGCCTCACAATCCCTTTTGACACACAGAAATCATCCAACTCCTTATTTTTAAACTCTGTTCCATTGTCACTCCTGAAGACTTTTACTGGCAAGTCATATTGTTTCTCAACTTTGGTGACAAAGTCCTTCAATATACATGCAGTCTCATCCTTAGAATGTAAAAAGTAAGTCCATGTAAACCTAGAAAAATCATCAACTATGACAAGACAAAATCTTTTTCTTCTTAGACTCATGATTTTAACAGGGCCAAACAAGTCCATGTGCAACAATTGTATACATTGACTGGTTTTGGACTTATCAATGGATTTGTAAGAGCTTTTATGTTGTTTCCCTTTTAAACAAGAAACACAATGCTCATCACATTTGAATTCTTTTGATGGTAAACCTCTGACAAGGCTTTGCTTGGAGAGTGTGTTGATAGTGTTAAGGTTGGTGTGACCCAATCTCCTATGCCACAATTCTGTCTCCTTTGTGGAGGCAGCAGAAAACAAACAGACATTTGCCATAGGATTGTCCTTTAACATATCAACAACATACACATTGCCACTTCTATGAGCAACAAGTTGTGCTTTGCTCTCAGCAATGATGGTATCAATCTTTTTCACCACTTCTGGCCCAATAATCTTGCAAGTTTTCTTTGTGAAGAATGAGCCATAACCTTTGTCACTCATTTGTGAAACACTCAGAAGATTAAACTTGAGATTATCAATAAGATTGACATTTTCAAACTTGAGTTTCCCAGCTTGTACAGTCCCTGACCCCAACACCTTACCTTTTGAATCATTACCAAAGGATATATCACCCCCTCCATGAGCCAAGAAGTCCAGAAGAAGGGCTCTACATCCTGTCATGTGCCTGGAGCCTCCACTATCTACATACCAAAGACTATCTAAACAGGCAGAAGCTCCCTGCACATCAGTAATGGATTAGTTTTGGTGAGTGTCCAAAGCCAAGTTGGCTTTGGATGGGTCCTCAGACTTTTCAGACTCAAGCTTTGGAAGATGATCAGTGGTTTGAACTAATTTTTGAATTAAGTTCAACAACTGCTGCTGACCATTTGCCAGTGCTTGAATGTCAACACTTGGGGCAACAGTTGTTTGATCATTTCCAGACAAATGATAATACCCATATGGATTTCTGTTCACTCTTGGTTTAGAGGGTCTTTTTGGCTCCTCATAAACATGTGGCAGACTATGACATGGTGGTTGTCCATAACCTCTTGGGTATTTGCTTGTGGGTGGAGCATCTGTTACTTGGACATCCCTAGAAGCAGATGTTTCAAGACTTTTAGTAACAGATGTTTGGACAGGAGTGAAGGTCTGTTTGGGCTTTCCTTTTGAAGTACTAACCCCAGGATTTGCAAGAGTTTTAGCTTTGTATTCTTGTATTTTTACATCAAAATTTTTGAGATACAAGCACTCTTTGGTCTTGTGATTCTTTTTCCCACATATTGAACATGTGGCTTTGGAATCACATACACTTGTTCCTTTGTTAATGTCATATGCTTGTGATTCTTTTTCCCACATATTGAACAGATGTTTGAGCATCTGCTGGAAGGTTTTTCAAGGGAATGACCTTTGCCTGAGGAGCTGTCTTTCCTTCAGGTGTTTTAAAATCAACAGGTTTAAAATTCTCAAGAGTATCACACTCATCAGACCAGGTAGGTTTAAATTCATACTTTTCAAGTTCAGTGAATGATGAGGAACCTTCTGGTTTTTCAAGAACAATTTTCTTACCATTTGGTTCAGTGATTTTAATCTCTTGACCCTGCAGGTTTGTTGGAACTATCTCAACAGACTTTTGACCCCTTTTGTCAGTGTTTTCAAAAGCTGGAGCAGTGGTTTCAAAACCAAAACCAAACTTCACATGACTTTTGGTTTGTTTGTTGAGTAGCATCTCAAATCCTCTACATGATTCCACCCATTTCTCACATTCAACTTGGGTGGACTCAAGCTCACTTTTACAACTCTGATATTTTGCTATCATAGTTTGGAGCTGGTCTTTGGTTATGGTTGCTTCATGTTTTAAGCTGCTTATTTCAGATTCCTTTTCAGTTAAACTTGTTTTTAAATCTTTTGAAAGTTTCTCAAATTTAACTTCATCATCTAAAATTTTCTTTCTAAGGTTTTCATTCACCTCTTTGATGTTAGCAAATGCTATTACACATCTGTCAGAACACAAATCCTTAAGAATTTGAGGAGATACCTTAGCAGCAGCCATCAATGCACAATCACACTTGCACTCACAATCATCAGATGCACCCCAGGGATCTGAGAGATTCACAACCTCTTCTTCAGGTTTTTCACCTGTAACAACTTCATCAACAACATCATTAGTCACAACATCAGATTCAGTCACCACCTCCTCAGATTCAACCTCATCAACCATAGCCATGAAACAAAAGTTTTCTGGTTCATTTTCAGCTTTGGCAACTAATGCAAAATTTTCATCTGTTAACTCATCTGGTAGACTGCTCCAATCAACAAAGCCTTGTGTAAAGAAGCTTTGTTGACTGGTCTCTGCAGGAGCAGAGGATGAAGCAACAGTCGTTTGCACAGGTGCTTGAGCAACAGGTGTTTGCACATAGTGGATCTGAGGAACAGTGGTTTGGACATACTGGACAGGAACAGTGTTTGAGGACTGTGCAAAATGAGCAGTGTTTTGCACATTTGGTCCAGGGGTATTATAGGAATTTTGATAAGTGTTGGTCTGAGGTCTTTGATTTGGATAGGTGATTATAGGTGTACCATGTTGACTCCTACATTCCCTAGCAAAATGACCAAGTCTATGACATTTGTAACACTTTATCTGTGATTTATCCAACCCAACCTTTGATCTGCCAGTTAACCTTGGAAACCTTCTCCCAGTTTTCTTGTAAAAATTGTTAATTCTTACACTGAGAAGGGCCAATTGGTGCATAATGTCCATTTCTTCCAAATCATCAGGGTCAAAGTATTTCAGGTCATCATACTCAAAGGATATGTTATCAGATGCCTGGATATCACCACCACTTGCTGTGAAAGCATAGTTTGGTGAATAAGAATCAGAGTTAAAACCTGAGTTAAAACCTGAAGTTATGTCAATGAAATGATCATAACTCTGATCCTTAGTATTTCCAGGCACCTCATCATGACCCAAAAGTGCTGTATTCCCAAATACATAATCATCAGACACTTTTCCAGAGTCCTGGAGCTTCTTTTTCTGGTTAAGCTCTCTCTCATAGGTCAAGAGCTTACCATGAAGCTGGGTCAGTGATAGGTCCTTAAATCCAATCGAGTTTCTCATCACAATAGCAATAGTGTCCCATTTGTCTGGTAATGATCTTAAAAACCTATGGTTCAGGGTTGAATGAGGGTAAGTAAGACCAACCAGTTTTAGTTCACTAATTAAACAATTAAACCTCTCAAATTGTTGAGTTAATGACTCTCCTTTGACATGACTGAATGTTTCATATTGTTGGTTAAGTATTTCACGATTGTTTTCAATAACCTCCTCAGTCCCACCAAATTGTTCTTTCAGTGCATCCCACAACTCCTTTGCACTGTTACAGTGTAACAGCCCAGCATATATATCATTGGGTAGAGCCATGGCCACAATACTGAAAGCCTTAGCATCTAACTCAATTTTCTGAAAATCCTGGTCGGAGTAGTTTTTGAGTTTCTTTGGCTCTTGAACCTTGGGATCTTCAGTACTCGGCACCATCGGAACATGTGGTCCGAAGATAACCGACTTCCAACACCCAGTGTTCTGTTGAGCTAGAACATGGCTCATCCGACATTGCCAGATATTGTATTCAGATCTGACAAGCATCGGTGGCTTGTTGTTCGTGCCAGTGTTATGTAGATCGTGATTGATTGAAGCCATTCTCTGATTTTTCGAAAAACAAAGTCTGTTTAAAAACGGTTGAAACGAAATTAAACTATTACTCTGTTTTCAATCCAACAGACAAACGAAATCAATAATTGTGAGCTGATCTGTTTATATTAAATTGATTTGTTAGATCGAGTTTAATTGACCAAGCTCTGATACCAATTGTTAGGATCTGAGTTTGATTGTTTTGATTATATTTAACTAAGAATGATAAGAGTGATATGAATATAGATGGAAAGTGCAGCGGAATGATAAACTATTAATCAAAACATGAGAGTAATTGTTTTCTGATCGAATGCTTTCATTTATCTAAAAGATTACAATCATACAAGTACTCCCCCTCAGCCTGATCACACAGTGATTGTTTGTCTGAGAGAATGTTTGTGTGTGATACAATAGAACAGTACAAGCACTGTTCTATTTATAGACAAACCTAAACCACTGATGACCTAGGCTGACGTCACCTAAGACAGTGACCTCTAACAGAATAACAAACATAAAACATCTGTCTATTACAAACTACTGTTACATTGAAAACACTGAAGGTAAACTACTGTTGTAGGAAAACTCTGATGGTCTTGTATCCTCTGCTGGAGCCTAAGTGTTGTTGGCTCCAGCAGTGCTTTAGTCTTCAATACTTGGATCAGCAGTTGTTCTTCATCAGACCTTTGGTCAGCAGTTGTTCTTCATCAGTGTTTATTCAGCAGTCCTTTGTATCAGCAGTTGTCCTAGCAGTTGTTTGGATAGAACAGTTGTTAGAGTCAGCAGTCTTTTGGGAGAAGTATGTTGTAAGGACTGTTTATTGTTTGGATCAACTGTTAGCATGTTTTGGCTTTTCAATCATCTGTTCTTCTCCAGGTCAGCAGACCCAACAACATCTTATGATAGGTCGCCGCTATTTGGGACTATCATAGCATAATTACTTAACTATTTTCAAGTAACGCAATCTAAGGTGAGTGTCACAACCCTACTTTTACCGTTTTGCTTTCGGGGAGAAACATGCTACTTACTTATTTACTCATTAAAGATCATGTTATACTATGGTTACTTCATGTACTATGCGGCTTTTATGGAAAGTCCCAGGGGGAAACCATGAATGTGCGGGGATGCACAACGGGGGAAATGTGGATAGATCTATTGGGCCTTACAAACCCCACCCGACTGCTGGGAGCCGGGCGGGTGCATATTGTCTCTAATACTTTGGGGGTTACCGAGGCATCGGTAATCCCGTCCGTCTGGGCTGGCTTCAACACTTATACCGGTTTAGTAATGGGTTCCCAACCGCAGTAGTAGCAACACTTAACGTCTAGCTAACGTTCTCATAACATAGTAGTGACAGATATGATCTTACCGAACTTATAACAACGCTTTTATAAAAGAAAACCTGTGAACTCACCAGCATTATATGTTGACATTTTTGGCATGTTTTCTCAGGTCGCTAAGGTAGCAGTCAATGGGCTAGGCGCACGAAGTCATGCACAGCGTCTAATATTTTGAAGCATATTAAACAATGTTTTGTAAACTATGATATGTCTTTTGGTTGTAAACAAGAAATATGTAACATTTCGCATTGAATTCTATGTACGTTACGGCTATTATTAATAAAACGCCGATTTTTTTATCATTATCGTGCCCTTTAAAAATATATCGTGACACGTTTGGACTCCTAGAGCACTACTATAATAATATATTATTATTAAAGGAGTAATATTAATGTCAAAAAATATTTGCCTGGGCCGGGGTTCGAACCCGTGCCCTAGGCCGGTTCTTTTAACACAAACAGCCAACCAACTGATCTACATCATATACTTGTTACATATCCCCTACAATATAATTATATAAGGATAGTAAATCGTAACAGTTGACTTGGAAAGTCAACTGTGACGATAATCACCCATAATTAACATCAATTCGCGTTTAAATCCAATTATGGTAAACAAGGAATGACGCGTCTGACTCATTCGCGTATTACACAAGCTAAATCATCATTATAACATACCATATTAGTATCAATCACGCGTTAATGTTTTAAAAACGAGTCAACCATTACCAATTCAAACACCCGAACCCCTCACTATAAATATTTCAAGTTTATTCCATTAAAATTATAAAATTCTATAAAAAATATCAAAACGATTATATAAATTTCCACAAAAATTATTCTGAGTTTATAAAACATTAAACATTTCTGAAATGATTTTTATTTTCGAAAAATCATTTATTTAATATTTTTAATCAATTTTTGTTATTTTTAATCATAAATAAATCATAATAAATTCATTTTTCAATATTTTTGCACCAAAATATTATATAAATTATTTCTGTCCATTTAGAACAGAAATACAAATTTTAATTTAAAAATTCTTTAATTTTAATATTTTTAGATATTAAAGTTATATTTTGGCAAAATAGAAATAAATAGACTAAATATTCTATTATTAAGAAAAAAATTTTATAAAAATTATTTTTATACTTAAAACCTTATAATGTGACAATCTTTAATCTAAAGTCTACAAAAAGACTTTTGTTTATTTATTTATCGAATTTCTTTTATTTAATAAACAATTTAATTATTAATCAAACGAATACATATCCCCAAATTCGAAACCCTAGAAAATATTGGTAGACTAGAAAGACTTAGACATATTTATTACCTTAAATATAGGGTAATACTTGGCATCGTTGGGCTACACTTATTCTATTTTCACGAGACATTAACATTTTGCTAAGGTGAGTTTTACATAGCCCCTTTTCTATCTCACTATTTTTAGGGTGAAACATGTTACAACATTCTATATACAATTCAATCATAAAGTGTCTATCTGTTTTTCTATGTTGCATTATGTCTTAAACATGACTAGGGTAAGCACAATATTCTAGCATAATCATTAACATCATTCAGCCGACGGTATACAATGATAGATCTATTGGACTGACAATCCCACCCGGATACGTGTACCTCCTACATAGGTAGCGTGGGTGATTTTTATCGCATAACATAATCGAGTGGACCATGAGCGTATGGGATGGACCATAATATTCTAGTCACAAGGGTTGATTATGCACTCGATTTACCTGATAGTATGTTTTCACATATGGACTAGACTTGCCATGACACTTGAATTGTACAAGCTTTATTCGATTATCAAAACCTATGTAATTCTCACCAACTTTTGTTGACCCAAAAATATTTTCAAAATTAACATGTTTCAGGTAACAATGAAGCTGAGGCTTAGAGTATGCATGAGGAAATACTATGAAGTTATTTGAAGTTATTTGAAGTTATTTTCTTTATTTGATATTATGTATTTGGGATTTCTAGACATCATTTCATTTGGATACTTATGTTATGAATAAATTATTTAAAATTTCAATATATACCATGTGCTACTGAAACAATCATCAATACGTGACATCCCGATGTTTCCGCCATCGGTTGGGGTGTTACAGATTGGTATCAGAGCCTTGGTTATAGGGAATTAGGTTATTAGAAAAATAATCTAGACTATAACCTTAGGGATTTAAAACAGTACTTGCTTCTTACTTGTAACCCTAATTGCTTCCTAAATCTTATCCCTATCCTACACCTTATACAACCCTAAGCCTTTACAAGTTGACTGCTCTTATTCGTCTGCTGCAATCCTGATCCACCATTAGATTAATAGGACAAAATCCTCAGGTTTAGCCTGAACCACCTTGAGATCTCGTCGAAGTTCTATATTTTAATAACAAACACGTGCAATCTGGAAGGGTGAACGCCTGTATTCTGAGTCTTCTGTCTAGGCTGGCATTGCGCATATATCCCAATCAGACGAGGGACCCGGATGCCTACCTGGGAATTCTCGGGATGAGTGTTCACTTATAGGCTAAAGTATGTCTTCACTATGTTATTAGAATCTAGAATCTTTGATAAGTCAACGTTTTCGTTTATTCGTTTTAATTAATGAATAAATGATTACATTCCTTATATTACCTCATTTATTTCATTGTGTCTCATACAGATCATGCCTCCACGTCGCAGCACTCGCAATAACAGTGGTGGAAATCATGAGGAAGGGAGCAGCAACCACAACCATAACCACGACACTAACCACAACAATGGAGGTGATGCCCAACTGGCTGCGATCATCTCTCAACAAATGGCACAACAGATCGCAAACCTGGTTCCTAACTTACTGGCTCAAGTCATCCAGATGAATGGGAACGGCAATGGAAATGGAAACGGCAGTGGAAATCGAAACGACAATGGAAACCACAATGGGAACGGGAATGGAAACGGGAATGGTCTCCCAGCCTGCACTCTTAAACACTTTAATACTTGTAATCCCCCTAAGTTCAGTGGAGATGAAGGAGCTACTGGTCTCCTACAATGGTTCGAGGGTATTGAGAATACCTTCATTAACAGTGAGTGTCCCGACAACTTTAAGGTCCGTTATGCGATGAGTGTTCTTCAAAAACGAGCACTCACTTGGTGGAATGAGGAAAAACACACCCGCGGAGCTGAAGTTGCACTTGCTATGACCTGGGATCAAGTCAAGGAGATAATGAAAGCAGAGTTTTGTCCCCGTAACGAGGTTAAGAAATTGGAGGACGAGTTCCACACCCTTGCTCAGGATAGTGGGGAAAACCTTGCTTATAATACCCGCTTCCACGAGCTCAGTTTGTTGTTGCCCCATAAGGTCACTCCCCTGTCTGTAGCCATCGAGAAGTATATCGGTAGTCTACCTATGCAAATTCCGGACACGGTATGGGGAAGGAATCTTGCCACCTTGGAAGAAGCCAAACGTTTAGCGGCTACGCTGACTGATAATCACGTGAAGAATGGTACTCTGTTTCGCAAAGGTGCTAAGAAAGATGTGAACAAAGCTACACCAGAGCCGGCTAAGGAGATTAAGACTGAGCACTCTGCTAACAAGAAACGTAAGGCCCGAAACTTTACAGTGGTTGCCACCCCCGCACCCAATAAGAAGCCATACACCGGACCTCACCCCTTGTGCAACACTTGCAAATACCATCACCCAGCTCAGGTACCATGTCGTTTTTGCACTAATTGTCAAAGGTATGGTCACCTTGTGAACATCTGTCGAGCTCCTCCTGCTAACGGCCCTGCTGCCCAAAATAACCCAGCCAGAAATGCCGCAGCTCTCAACCAACAAAACAACAGGCCTGCTCGTGGTCAGTGCTACGAGTGTGGCAGCCCAGACCACTATATCAATGCCTGCCCCAATCGTAACCAAAACCAGAACCAGAACCAGAACCAAAACCGCAATCAAAACCAGAACCGCAACCAGAACCAAGGTGCTCGAGGTCGCGCATACAACCTCAATGCTAATCAGGCCCGCGACAATAACGAGGTGGTTAATGGTACGTTTCTCGTTAATAACCACTATGCTTCTATATTATTTGATTCGGGTGCTGATAAGTCATTTGTATCACTAAAGTTTGAACCCTTACTTAATTTACCCCAAACTAACCTAGAGGAACCCTTAGTGGTAGAGGTAGCTAATGGGAAGTCTATCTCGATCGATTCTATTATACGTAACTGTGTGTTGAACCTCGATGAACATACTTTCTCTATCGATCTCATTCCTATGCATCTTGGAAGCTTTGATGTCATAGTAGGCATGGATTGGTTGTCAACCCATCGTGCTGAAATTCTATGTTTTGAGAAAGTTATTCGCATTCCTCTCGAATCTGGTGATATTTTGAAGATCTATGGTGAGAAGCCTTGTGGTGAGCTTAAACTCATGTCTTGTACTACTGCTCAAAAATACTTACGAAAGGGGTATATGGCTTTCTTGGCTAACGTGATAGAAAAGAAAGACAAGGGCAAAAGTATCCAAGACATCCCAATCATTCGGGACTATCCTGAAGTCTTTCCAGAGGATTTACCTGGTTTGCCTCCTGCTCGACAAGTTGAATTTAGGATCGATCTTGTTCCTGGTGCAAATCCTGTTGCCAAAGCTCCTTATCGTCTTGCACCCTCTAAGATGCAAGAACTTGCCAGTCAATTGCAGGAACTTTCTGATAAAGGTTTCATTCGCCCCAGTTCTTCTCCATGGGGAGCCCCTGTATTGTTCGTCAAGAAGAAAGATAGATCTCTCAGGATGTGTATCGACTATCGTGAACTCAACAAACTCACCATCAAGAATCGTTATCCCTTGCCTAGGATTGATGATCTTTTCGATCAACTACTGTCACACCCTCAAAATCCACTTGCGGAGTTTTACCGCGAGGTGCATGACAAACCAGGATCCAAACCAACGATCACGATAAACAAGTCTAAATTAACATATGCAATTTCAAAAACATAGTTTAAATCTCCAGTTACAGCGGAAGCTTATTCTCAAAACATAATCCAAAAGTAAACCGAAATTATTCAATGTTTGAAAACCATGCAATCCTAACTAGACGCCGTGCAGACGCGTGCGCCCTAGTTCCATAGTGCTACCTTAGCGACCTGAGAAAACATGTAAGAGTTTACGTCAGCACAAAAATGCTGGTGAGTTTACAGGTTTTGTAATCAAGTACCAAGTTCAACCTGTCCATACTATAACAATTTGCAAACCAAAGTATGCTAGCTAGGCGCATGTTTTATTACTACCACGATTGGAAAACCATTACTAACTCGCAAACCAGATGTCGTGCCCGAATAGTAAACCAGTTCCTGTTTGAGACAATATGCACTCGCCCGGCCCTCCAAGCCGACGAGCGGGGTTGGTCATTCCCAATAGATCTATTCACATTTCCCCGTTGTGCTAACCCGCACATTCATGGTTTCCCCCGGGACTTCCAAAGATCGTATAGTAAACCATAGAAACCCATAGTATGACAGTTGTTACCAAAACATAAGTTTAACACATGTTTTCTCCCCCAAAAAGTGAAACCAGTTAAAAGAGGGGCCGTAAACTCACCTTAGGTTGCGTTACTTCGAAACACGAATAATATCAGCAAGCTATGCTAGCCCCGTAAAGCGGCGACCTAACATATGACAGTTACAAGTACTTAGACTAATAACCCGTAGGTTAGTTAGTCCCTAGATGTCCAGACCATAACCAAGTTCGTTTGAAAACACCGTGACTGTTAACTTAACCCAAAGTACAAGACTCGACATCCCATTGGTGACCCGAGACTCCCCGTGTTATACTTGTACTCACAAACATACAATCATGCAATACACACTTAACATACGTTAAAGTCCAACAAGTTATAGCACGTAGTTCAAGTATCACATAAATAACCCGTAGGTTAGTTAGTCCCTAGATGTCCAGACCATAACCAAGTTCGTTTGAAAACACCGTGACTGTTAACTTAACCCAAAGTACAAGACTCGACATCCCATTGGTGACCCGAGACTCCCCGTGTTATACTTGTACTCACAAACATACAATCATGCAATACACACTTAACATACGTTAAAGTCCAACAAGTTATAGCACGTAGTTCAAGTATCACATAAATAAGTCCGAACACATGTTACCAAGTTATTAGATATGTTACGGGGTTCCTAGCATGTTCTTAGGTGTCAAATCGGGTCCCGATATGTCAAAATATACTTACAGCAGCAGTACAGGCGATTAGGAAAAGTCAACTAGCGATTATGAAGGTCAACAGGCATTTAGGAATGCTAATTGCCTATACTATAGGCAATTAGGGTCATAAGACATGCCAATCAGGAGTCTATAGGCGATTAGGTCATAAGACATGCATTTCAGGACTTAACTAGCAATTAGGATCACAATTGCATGCAATGAAGGCAATTAGCCCCCAATTGCCTATACTATAGGCGATTAGGGTGCCATATCAGGCGATTAGCCTCCTAATCGCCTATAGCATAGGCGATTAGGGTTGCTAATCGCCTACAGCATTGCTGTTCCGGTTTTTTGCGCGTTTAACACTCCAAATCAATCCCAGAACGTGTGTAAACATCAAATATCAACCACACAACTATATCAAACATATTTCCATCAAAATCCTTCGTTTAACCTCGATCTATCAGCCCTGAATGCAATCATGTATCTTAAAGACAATACACATAACATGAAACATTACATTAGCATGCAAAACCGTAACCCTAATAAACAATAACTCAGATTTCATCATCATGCCATCATCATCAATCTGTAACTACCTTAATAACATGTTAATCATCCTTCTTGAATCATAAAAACCCTATCTTTTAATCCTAAACACACATACAACATGCATGATAGTTAGAATTCGATTAACAATGCTTACTAACGATTTTCAGAAGGCTTATTTGTTTTAGAACAGGTCTGGACCATTAGGGATTCAATAAAAACGTTAATAAAGGTTGCATGAATGAAAACCACACCTTAGATTTGTGATAGATTGATGTAATAGGCTTGAAATCTTGTGTTTTTATCCAAAATCGTGTTCCAGAGGTTGTGTGTGTGTTTGGGCGAGTTGTGGGACGACTAGGGTTGCTAATATGAAGTTTAGGAGGTCAAGTATTGTATTTATTGTCGTTTTTAGTCGTCCAGCACGTTCCATGCAATTATGCAGTAGTTACACGCGATTAGGGTTGCTAATCGCATGACATTACATGCAATTAGGGTCTAATCGCCCCCTAGGGTATGCGATTAGCACCCAATCGCCCCCAATGAGGCCCAATCGCATCCCCTATAGGCGATTATCCTCCCCTAATCGCCTATAGGGGTTGGTTCCGTGTATTTTGCGCGTTAAACCCCGTTTTAACATATGTTAACACATTTTCACATACCGACAAGTCACAGAATGATTGTAAACACATAATACTTTCAAACAAACATATTCACCCCCGTTCACCAATTCCCGGGACTCGAGACTTGTATCTTCCCTATGCTCTGACATTTCTACGAATCGTTACCACTTGTACACTTGGTTAAGGACTGACATCTAATGCACCTCTAGACTAACATCCGATGATCCTCTATACTAAACTGATAGTTCCCGAACCATAACACGACTTAACTAACCCAGTTAAGTATAATATACGCGTGACTCGCTAAGGTAGACTTTGATCTAGACCACGTTGTTAACCAGAATTTGCCGGGTGTCACATCATCCCCACGTTAAAAGAATTTTCGTCCCGAAAATTGCACAAGTACCAAAAGGAATAACAAAAGGACAGACAAAAGATAGAAACCAAGAGAGAGATTTACCCGAGTTGTCACATCATCCCCACGTTAAAAAGGAATCTCGCCCCGAGATTCATTCAGCAGCAGTGGTAACATATCTCGATTCAAACGCTTCCTTAGGAAAGAGATGAGGATACTTAGACTTCATCTGATCCTCCCGTTCCCAAGTGTACTCTGGTCCCCGGTTCAAGTTCCAGCGAACCTTAACAATGCGAATCTTGCTATGACGTAGGCTACGAATCTTGTAATCAAGAATCTCAACAGGTTCCTCCACAATCCGAAGACGATCATCAACCTTGATCTCCTCCAGTGGAACAATAAGAGACTCTCGTCAGCCAGACACTTCTTCAAGTTGGATACATGGAAGACGTTATGTACGTTGCCGAGCTCCGTCGGTAAATCAAGACGATATGCCACCGGCCCAATCCGTTCCAGAATTGTAAATGGGCCGACATACCGAGGGTTGAGTTTGCCACGCTTCCCAAAGCGTATGACGCCCTTCCACGGTGAAACTTTCAGAAGTACCTTGTCATCAACTTGGAATTCCAATGGTTTGCGACGCTGATCAGCATAACTCTTTTGCCGATCCCGTGCCGCTGCCAACCGGTTACGAATCTGTACGATCTTTTCCGAAGTTTCGTACACTAGCTCAGGCCCAGTGAGTTGACTCTCACCCACCTCAGCCCAACAAAGAGGAGACCGGCATTTCCGCCCGTACAGTGCTTCGAACGGAGCTGCCTTGATGCTCGTGTGGTAACTGTTGTTGTAAGAGAATTCTACTAACGGTAGGTGAGCTTCCCAACCTTTGCCAAAATCGATCACACATGCCCGCAGCATGTCTTCTAAGGTTTGAATCGTGCGTTCACTCTGACCGTCAGTCTGTGGGTGATAAGCTGTACTCATGTCCAGCTAGGTACCCAAAGCCTTGTGCAAAGATTTCCAGAAGTGAGAAGTAAAATGGGAATCACGATCTGAAATAATAGAAACCGGCACCCCGTGCTTAGAAACAACTTCCTTCAGATAAAGACGAGCCAAACGATCCATGGTGTCGGTCTCCTTAATAGCGAGAAAATGGGCTGATTTTGTCAACCGATCAACAATCACCCATATCTTATCATTCCCACTCGGTGACTTAGGAAGTTGCGTGACAAAATCCATCGTAATCCGTTCCCACTTCCACTCCGGAATTTCAGGTTGTTGCAAGAGACCCGACGGTTTCTGGTATTCCACTTTGACCTTAGCACAGGTCAAGCATTTGCTCACGTATGAGGCTATATCCGACCTCATGTTTGGCCACCAGTAAAGCACCTTCAGATCTTGGTACATCTTATCCGAACCAGGATGAATAGAATACCGGGACTTGTGAGCCTCATCTAAAACAAGCTTCCGAAGTCCTCTGAATAAAGGAACCCATATGCGTTCTGCGAAGTAGTGCAGGCCATCAGGCCTTCGCTCGAGGTGCTTGTCGGCACCGTGCATAGTCTCAGCTTTAAGGTTTTCCTCCTTCAAAGCTTCTAACTGAGCAGAACTGAGTTGGTCAGGTAGAGAGGAATGAATGGTGAGTTGCAACGCCCGAACGCGACGAGGTTTAATTGATTCCTTCCTGCTCAAGGCGTCTGCTACTACATTCGCCTTGCCAGGATGGTACTTAATGGCGCAATCATAGTCATTCAGAAGTTCAATCCAACGACGTTGTCGTATGTTCAAATGTTGTTGGTCGAAAATATGTTGAAGACTCTTGTGATCGGTGTAGATGGTGCATTTGGTACCGTACAAGTAATGTCTCCAAATTTTCAACGCGAAAACCACTGCACCCAACTCCAAGTCATGGGTGGTGTAGTTCTTCTCGTGCACCTTGAGTTGACGAGAAGCATACGCAATCACTTTCTCGCGTTGCATCAACACGCAACCGAGACCATGAATAGAAGCATCACAGTAAACAACGAAATCATCAGGGCCTTCAGGTAAGGACAAAATAGGAGCAGAACACAGTTTAGACTTTAGTTCTTGAAATGCCGACTCTTGTGGTTCACCCCATTCGAATTTTCTATCCTTCTGAGTAAGAGTGGTGAGGGGTTGAGCGATCTTCGAGAACCCCTTAATGAAACGATGATAGTAGCCCGCAAGGCCTAGAAATTGCCGCACCTCAGTTGGCGTCTTTGGTGCTCCCCAGTCCTTGATCGCTTCAATCTTAGCTGGATCGACATGAATTCCTAGTTCATTAACCACATGTCCTAGGAACTGAACTTCGCGTAACCAAAAGTCACACTTTGAGAACTTTGCGTAAAGCTGTTCCCGTCGCAAAAGTTCCAAAACCAAACGCAGGTGTTCTTCGTGTTCGGTCTTGTTCTTGGAGTAAATCAGGATGTCATCAATAAACACAATGACGAACTTGTCAAGATACGGTTTGCAAACGCGATTCATCAAATCCATGAAAACCGCCGGTGCGTTTGTGAGACCGAAAGGCATGACCAAGAATTCGAAATGGCCATAACGCGTACGAAAGGCAGTCTTTGCAACGTCAGCTTCCTTTACGCGCAACTGGTGATAACCGGACCTTAAATCAATCTTAGAGTAGTAGCTAGAACCCTGGAGTTGGTCGAATAGATCATCAATACGTGGAAGAGGATAACGGTTCTTGATAGTCACCTTGTTCAATTCTCTGTAATCCACACACAATCGGAAACTTCCATCCTTCTTCTTAACGAACAGAATCGGGGCTCCCCAAGGGGAAGAACTTGGTCTGATGAAACCCTTGTCCAAGAGTTCCTGTAACTGACTGGACAATTCCTGCATCTCGGGAGGTGCAAGACGGTAGGGGGCCCGAGCAATAGGAGCAGCTCCTGGTACAAGATCAATACCGAACTCAACCTGACGATGGGGAGGAAGACCAGATAAATCATCGGGAAATACATCAGGAAACTCGCGTACAACAGGAATATCGTCGATCTTCTTCTCATCGCTAGCGGAAACAGATAAAAGTGCCAAAACGGCCGAATAACCCTTTCGAAGATACTTAAGGGCTTTCATGCTGGAGATGAGATTTAGCGGAGCACCGGCCTTGATACTGTACACATAAAGGAATTCTCCATCAGGGAGAGGAATCCGAATAATCTTTTCGTAACAAACGATCTCAGCGCGATACAAAGACAACCAATCCATGCCTACAACAACGTCAAAACTACCCAAAGGTTCCGGCATAAGGTCGATGGGGAACGACAAACCCGACAACTCTAATTGACACTCCCGAAGGATATAAGTAGCTTCAATCTTCTTACCGTCAGCCAACTCAATTATATACTTAGCCTCTAATGGTACGAGTACTACATCTAGCAGTCGACTAACTTCCATAGATATAAAACTTTTATCGGCACCGGAATCAAATAAAACACTAACAGAGCGATTATTGAGAAGGAACGTACCGGTAACTGTGCCAGGATCCTGTCTAGCCTCAGCGGCTCCAATGACGAAGGCACGTGCATTCCTGCCGCCGCCCCCGTTGTTCCCGTTACCGTTGTTCCCGCCCTGCTTCAGTTTCGGGCAATCCTTCTTGTAATGCCCAGTCTCCCCACAGTTGTAACATCCCTGTCTTCCCGTAGTTCCTTGAGTAGTAGGAGCCAAGTTAGTAGTTGGGGCCTGGGTCGATGGAAGTGTCGCCCGACAGTCTTTAGCAAAATGCCCCAGTCGCTGACAACGATGGCAACGATTACGGTCGCAGTCCCCCTGATGATGACGCCCACACTTGTTGCATTTAGGTAACTTCCCCGCATAACCACCCTGTTTGTTACCAGAAGAAGAAGAACCCCCGTTATCGAATCTCTTTCCCTGCTGTGCTGGCACAGATCCCTTCCCCTCATTTTCCCACTTACGCTTGTTATTCTCCGGGGCCTTGACAGTCGAACCCTTAGCAGGCAAAATACCCTCATTCACCTTCAAGTTTGTCATCCTGTGAGCCGATCGGACCACCTCTGAGTACGTAGGATGATTTCCCACAGCCACCAACCCTGCGATCTCTGGTACTAGCCCTGAGATATAGTGTTCAATCCTCCTATACTCTGGCACATGCAGATCAGGACACAGCACTGCCAACTCATTACGCCTTACCGTATACTTTTCAATCTCGGACCCAGTCATCTTGAGGTTCCACACCTCGTGCTCTAGCTTTTGAACTTCCTCCCTTGGACAGTATTCTCGCTTCAGCAGTTGCACAAAATTTTCCCAAGGCATAGCATACGCCTCCCCTATACCCATATTTTGGGTGATGTTATTCCACCAGGTCAAAGCAACATCCTGGAATAACGCAGCAGCATACTTGACTCGATCTTCTGGGAGATAGTTACACATCAGAAACACTGACTCCACCTTTTCCAGCCACCTGAGCAAACTCACCGCACCCTCAGTGCCAGAGAATTCCTGGGGCTTACAGTCCCGAAACATCTTGTAGGTACACATGGGTGGGGGTGGGTTAACAGGACCACCTGAAATGAAACGCATGAGAAACCACGAAGAATATAAACAAGGTTCACCAATGAGGCAAAGAAAATGGATAAATCAACTTACCACCACCATTGTGCCCTAACTGAAAGGCAGCTTGCAGCAAGTTGTTCAGATCTTCCTGTGATAGGTTTACACCTCCACGACCACCACCACCACCACCGCGACCACCACCACGCCCACCATTGCGGCCACCTCCACGTCCTCCTCGTACTCCAGACATGATTCTGACAGAAAGAACGAGAAAATTTAGTTTCACAGCTAATGGTAACCACTAGCATTCACAAAATCAAAGCTAGATTCAACTCAGGACTATCCATTCAAACCCAGAGCTCACTAGGGCTTTCATGCATTTCGGTTTATGATTTTGTGTGCACCCAAAATGATAAACCGCTCTACATGGTCCTCCAAGTGTTCTCCTAGTTCAAAGTTCAAGTCACCGAACATAGACTCTTAGCTATACACCGTAATGCTACGATAGTTTGTGGCAAGTGTTTCTATTGGAGTAGGAAAGGGAGATGTCCGAGCCTTGGACAAATCTCAAGAGTACACGATTTACTCCAATATACCACACTGCCTAGAAAGCAAGTAACCCGACTAAGATAGAATGGATGATGTAACATAGGAAGGTCAGATGATTTAGAGACACCCCGACAAGGCCATACGTAACCCACCATAATGTTTAGTACTATGTAATCGTCTAGTGTGTGCGACTCGGCTATAGTCAAGACTCTACATGCAGTCCTAGTTCACTATAACCATTGTCTCTGATACCAATCTGTCACACCCTCAAAATCCACTTGCGGAGTTTTACCGCGAGGCGCATGACAAACCATGATCCAAACCAACGATCACGATAAACAAGTCTAAATTAACATATGCAATTTCAAAAACATAGTTTAAATCTCCAGTTACAGCGGAAGCTTATTCTCAAAACATAATCCAAAAGTAAACCGAAATTATTCAATGTTTGAAAACCATGCAATCCTAACTAGTCGCCGTGCAGACGCGTGCGCCCTAGTTCCATAGTGCTACCTTAGCGACCTGAGAAAACATGTAAGAGTTTACGTCAGCACAAAAATGCTGGTGAGTTTACAGGTTTTGTAATCAAGTACCAAGTTCAACCTGTCCATACTATAACAATTTGCAAACCAAAGTACGCTAGCTAGGCGCATGTTTTATTACTACCACGATTGGAAAACCATTACTAACTCGCAAACCAGATGTCGTGCCCGAATAGTAAACCAGTTCCTGTTTGAGACAATATGCACTCGCCCGGCCCTCCAAGCCGACGAGCGGGGTTGGTCATTCCCAATAGATCTATTCACATTTCCCCGTTGTGCTAACCCGCACATTCATGGTTTCCCCGGGACTTCCAAAGATCGTATAGTAAACCATAGAAACCCATAGTATGACAGTTGTTACCAAAACATAAGTTTAACACATGTTTTCTCCCCCAAAAAGTGAAACCAGTTAAAAGAGGGGCCGTAAACTCACCTTAGGTTGCGTTACTTCGAAACACGAATAATATCAGCAAGCTATGCTAGCCCCGTAAAGCGGCGACCTAACATATGACAGTTACAAGTACTTAGACTAATAACCCGTAGGTTAGTTAGTCCCTAGATGTCCAGACCATAACCAAGTTCGTTTGAAAACACCGTGACTGTTAACTTAACCCAAAGTACAAGACTCGACATCCCATTGGTGACCCGAGACTCCCCGTGTTATACTTGTACTCACAAACATACAATCATGCAATACACACTTAACATACGTTAAAGTCCAACAAGTTATAGCACGTAGTTCAAGTATCACATAAATAAGTCCGAACACATGTTACCAAGTTATTAGATATGTTACGGGGTTCCTAGCATGTTCTTAGGTGTCAAATCGGGTCCCGATATGTCAAAATATACTTACAGCAGCAGTACAGGCGATTAGGAAAAGTCAACTAGCGATTATGAAGGTCAACAGGCATTTAGGAATGCTAATTGCCTATATAGGCAATTAGGGTCATAAGACATGCAAATCAGGAGTCTATAGGCGATTAGGTCATAAGACATGCATTTCAGGACTTAACTAGCAATTAGGATCACAATTGCATGCAATGAAGGCAATTAGCCCCCAATTGCCTATACTATAGGTGAATAGGGTGCCATATCAGGCGATTAGCCTCCTAATCGCCTATAGCATAGGCGATTAGGGTTGCTAATCGCCTACAGCATTGCTGTTCCGGTTTTTCACGCGTTTAACACTCCAAATCAATCCCAGAACGTGTGTAAACATCAAATATCAACCACACAACTATATCAAACATATTTCCATCAAAATCCTTCGTTTAACCTCGATCTATCAGCCCTGAATGCAATCATGTATCTTAAAGACAATACACATAACATGAAACATTACATTAGCATGCAAAACCGTAACCCTAATTAACAATAACTCAGATTTCATCATCATGCCATCATCATCAATCTGTAACTACCTTAATAACATGTTAATCATCCTTCTTGAATCATAAAAACCCTATCTTTTAATCCTAAACACACATACAACATGCATGATAGTTAGAATCCGATTAACAATGCTTACTAACGATTTTCAGAAGGCTTATTTGTTTTAGAACAGGTCTGGACCATTAGGGATTCAATAAAAATGTTAATAAAGGTTGCATGAATGAAAACCACACCTTAGATTTGTGATAGATTGATGTAATAGGCTTGAAATCTTGTGTTTTGATCCAAAATCGTGTTCCAGAGGTTGTGTGTGTGTTTGGGCGAGTTGTGGGACGACTAGGGTTGCTAATATGAAGTTTAGGAGGTCAAGTATTGTATTTATAGTCGTTTTTAGTCGTCCAGCACGTTCCATGCGATTATGCAGCAGTTACACGCGATTAGGGTTGCTAATCGCATGACATTACATGCAATTAGGGTCTAATCGCCCCCTAGGGTATGCGATTAGCACCCAATCGCCCCCAATGAGGCCCAATCGCATCCCCTATAGGCGATTAGCCTCCCCTAATCGCCTATAGGGGTTGGTTCCGTGTATTTTGCGCGTTAAACCCCGTTTTAACATATGTTAACACATTTTCACATACCGACAAGTCACAGAATGATTGTAAACACATAATACTTGCAAACAAACATATTCATCCCCGTTCACCAATTCCCGGGACTCGAGACTTGTATGTTCCCTATGCTCTGACGATTCTACGAATCGTCACCACTTGTACACTTGGTTAAGGACTAACATCTAATGCACCTCTAGACTAACATCCGATGATCCTCTATACTAAACTGATAGTTCCCGAACCATAACACGACTTAACTAACCCAGTTAAGTATAATATACGCGTGACTCGCTAAGCTAGACTTTGATCTAGACCACGTTGTTAACCAGAATTTGCCGGGTGTCACAACTACAAGGAGCAACCCACTTCTCAAAGATTGATCTTCGTTCTAGTTATCATCAGCTTAGAGTTCACGAAGAAGACATTCCCAAGACAGCCTTTCATACACGTTATGGTCATTACGAATTCATTGTCATGCCGTTTGGATTGAACAACGCTCCCGCAGTGTTTATGGATCTAATGAATCGGGTTTGTAGACCCTACCTTGACAAATTCCTGATCGTCTTCATCGACAACATTTTGATTTACTCAAAATCAAAATCCGATCACGAACAACATCTTCACTCAATTTTAGGTCACCTAAAGAAAGAACAACTGTATGCCAAGTTCTCGAAATGTGAATTTTGGCTTGAGGAAGTTCAATTTTTAGGACACGTCATCAATGAGAACGGAATTCATGTTGATCCCGCAAAGATCGAAGCTGTCAAAGATTGGAGTGTTCCTAAAACTCCAACTGAAGTCCGTTCCTTCCTTGGTTTGGCTGGTTATTATCGTCGATTCATTGCTAACTTCTCCAAGATCGCTGTTCCTCTCACTGCCTTAACTCACAAGGGTAAAACTTATGAGTGGGGACTGAAACAAGAGGAAGCATTTGAGACTCTTAAGCTGAAACTCTGTGAAGCTCCTATCCTGTCTCTACCTGATGGTAATGATGATTTCGTGGTCTATTGTGTTCTCATGCAACGAGGCAAGGTTATTGCTTATGCGTCTAGACAGCTCAAGACCCACGAAAAGAATTATACCACCCATGATCTTGAATTGGGCGCCGTCGTCTTTGCTCTTAAGATTTGGAGACACTATCTTTATGGAACCAAATGTGTGGTTTTCACGGACCACAAAAGTCTCCAACATGTCTTCGACCAGAAAAATCTTAACATGAGGCAACGACGTTGGGTTGAGTTACTTAACGACTATGATTGCGAGATTCGCTACCATCCTGGCAAAGCGAATGTTGTGGCTGACACACTCAGTCGTAAAGAGCGCATCAAAGTTCATTGTGCTGGAGTTCGTACTGATCTTCAGGATCGTATCTTCCAGGCTCAACATACTTCAGTCACTCAAGGTAACATGTACGAGGAAATGTCATGTGGTGCTGAGACTCAACTTGAAACCAAACCTGATGGCCTACTTTATTTTCTCAATCGACTTTGGATTCCTGACCGTGATGATCTTCGTACCTTTCTTATGAACGAGGCCCATAAGTCTCGTTATTCTATTCATCCTAGAGCTGACAAGATGTACCAAGATCTTCGTTATTCGTATTGGTGGCCTGGTATGAAGAAAGATATTGCTCTTTTCGTTGCAAAATGCCTTACTTGTTCAAAGGTCAAGGCTGAACATCAACGACCATCTGGTATGCTTGAACAACCAGAAATTCCTGTATGGAAATGGGAGAGCATAGCTATGGACTTCATCACTAAACTCCCTCGTACACCCAAAGGTTTTGACAGCATTTGGGTAATCGTTGACCGTCTAACCAAGTCAGCCCATTTCTTACCTATCCGTGAGAAATATTCTGTGGAAAGGTTAGCGAAGATGTACGTGAGTAAAATTGTATGTCGCCATGGTATACCTTTGGACATTATCTCTAATCGAGATGGTCGTTTCACCTCTCACTTTTGGGATTCTTTACAAGACGCTTTGGGTACCAAGCTAAACCTGAGTACTGCTTATCACCCTCAAACAGATGGTCAGACCGAACGAACCATCCAGACACTTGAGGATATGCTCAGGGCATGTGTCATCGATTTTGGTGGCGCATGGGATTCTCATCTTCCCTTGGTCGAGTTTTCATACAACAACAGTTATCATGCCAGCATTAACATGGCTCCTTTCGAGGCACTCTATGGTCGTAAGTGTCGTTCACCTGTCTGTTGGACTGAGGTTGGTGAAGCCCAGATAACTGGACCTGAACTGATCCAGGAAACCACAGATAAAATCCAACTCATTTAGGATAATCTTCTCAAGGCTAGAGGTCAACAGCAGAGCTATGCTGATAAACGTCGAAAGCCCTTGGAATTTCAAGTCGGGGACCTTGTACTTCTTAAGGTATCTCCTTGGAAGGGAGTAATTCGCTTCGGTAGAAAGGGAAAACTAGCTCCTCGATACGTAGGCCCATTCAAAGTGCTTGACAGGATTGGAAAAGTGGCTTACAAACTTGATCTTCCACCTGAGTTAAGCAATGTTCACCCAACTTTTCACGTTTCGAATCTCAAGAAATGCTTAGCAGATGAGAACCTCCATGTCCCTCTTGAAGATGTGCAAATCGATGAAACTATGCACATTGTCGAAAAACCTGTTGAAATCGTGGATACTGGAGTCAAGAAACTCAAGCGCAGTCGCATTCCGATCGTTAAGGTTTGTTGGGAATCTAAACGAGGCCCAGAGTTCACTTGGGAACGCAAGGACCAGATGAAGTCTAAGTACCCACATCTTTTCCCACCAGACTCTACAACTTCAACTTCGGGACGAAGTTCCTAAAAGTAGGGGAGACTGTAACATTTCGCATTGAATTCTATGTACGTTACGACTATTATTAATAAAACGCCGAATTTTTTATCATTATCGTGCCCTTTAAAAATATATCGTGACACGTTTGGACTCCTAGATCACTACTATAATAATATATTATTATTAAAGTAGTAATATTAATGTCAAAAAATATTTTCCTGGGCCGGGGTTCGAACCCGTGCCCTAGGCCGGTTCTTTTAACACAAACAGCCAACCAACTGGTCTACATCATATACTTGTTTCATATCCCATACAATATAATTATATAAGGATAGTAAATCGTAACAGTTGACTTGGAAAGTCAACTGTGACGATAATCACCCATAATTAACATCAATTCGCGTTTAAATCCAATTATGGTAAACAAGGAATGACGCGTCTGACTCATTCGCGTATTACACAAGCTAAATCATCATTATAACATACCATATTAGTATCAATCACGCGTTAATGTTTTAAAAACGAGTCAACCATTACCAATTCGAACACCCAAACCCCTCACTATAAATTGAACCCTCACTTTGCATCTACACTCGCCAAATACTCTTTCCCCTCTCAAAATTTCTGCTAAAAACACCCTTTCAAGCTTCAATTGCTCGCGTCTTTGACTTTCAGTTTGACCGCTCATAATCACGTGAAACAGTTTGTAAGTCTTAATGTTTTTGGACGGTTTTGTTCATCGGCCCTTTAACAACAATAAACCCATGTTTAATCGGGTTATTGTTCGTCAATCTTGTTGATTGTAAAAGCTAGGGCTCGACAAGCTTGATTTGGGGATAATTGATCTGCAGACCTTGATATATAATTAATACAGAAACACTTTCATCACCAACTGATCAACAGATCAGTTGGTATGACTCTTTTCCTTAAAACACGAACCGGCCTGATGGCCCGGGTTCGAGTCCCTTATCACGCGCCCCTTTTCTTTTCTTTTAAAAGGATTATAAATCTGATTCAAGAATAACTATATAATTAATTTCAAACCTAGAATATTCGTTCTCAAGGTCCAGACCAACTGGTCTGGGCTTGTGATTTAAAAACCCCGACCCGGGTTTGACGCGGGTTCGAGCCTTGGCACACACAAACTTTTTTTTTTTTTAAAAAAACCTTTATTACTTATATATATTCTTAATTATTTTAAAAATGGTTTTAAAATACTAAAAATGCTTTATAAATTCTACAAAATTTACTTTGTGTTATTCAAGTGATAAAATTTGTTATCCAATTTTTAGTTTTCCAAAAATTATTTATTTATTATATATAATAAATATTTCAAGTTTATTCCATTAAAATTATAAAATTCTATAAAAAATATAAAACGATTATATAAATTTCCACAAATATTATTCTGAGTTTATAAAACATTAAACATTTCTGAAATGATTTTTATTTTCGAAAAATCATTTATTTAATATTTTTAATCAATTTTTGTTATTTTTAATTATAAATAAATCATAATAAATTCATTTTTCAATATTTTTGCACCAAAATTTTATATAAATTATTTCTGTCCATTTAGAACAGAAATACAAATTTTAATTTAAAAATTCTTTAATTTTAATATTTTTAGATATTAAAGTTATATTTTGGCAAAATAGAAATAAATAGACTAAATATTCTATTATTAAGAAAATAATTTTATAAAAATTATTTTTATACTTAAAACCTTATAATGTGACCATCTTTAATCTAAAGTCTACAAAAAGACTTTTGTTTATTTATTTATCGAATTTCTTTTATTTAATAAACAATTTAATTATTAATCAAACGAATACATATCCCCAAATTCAAAACCCTAGAAAATATTGGTAGACTAGAAAGACTTAGACATATTTATTACCTTAAATATAGGGTAATACTTGGCATCGTTGGGCTACACTTATTCTATTTTCACGAGACATTATCATTTTGCTAAGGTGAGTTTTACATAGCCCCTTTTCTATCTCACTATTTTTAGGGTGAAACATGTTACAACATTCTATATACAATTCAATCATAAAGTGTCTATCTGTTTTTCTATGTTGCATTATGTCTTAAACATGACTAGGGTAAGCACAATATTCTAGCATAATCATTAACATTGATCAGCCGACGGTATACAATGATAGATCTATTGGACTGACAATCCCACCCGGATACGTGTACCTCCTACATAGGTAGCGTGGGTGATTGTTATCGCATAACATAATCGAGTGAACCATGAGCGTATGGGATGGACCACAATATTCTAGTCACAAGGGTTGATTATGCACTCGATTTACCTAATAGTATGTTTTCACATATGGACTAGACTTGCCATGACACTTGAATTGTACAAGCTTTATTCGATTATCAAACCCTATGTAATTCTCACCAACTTTTGTTGACCCAAAAATATTTTCAAAATTAACATGTTTCAGGTAACAATGAAGCTGAGGCTTAGAGTATGCATGAGGAAATACTATGAAGTTATTTGAAGTTATTTGCTTTATTTGATATTATGTATTTGGGATTTCTAGACATCATTTCATTTGGATACTTATGTTATGAATAAATTATTTAAAATTTCAATATATACCATGTGCTACTGAAACAATCATCAATACGTGACATCCCGTTGTTTCCGCCATCGGTTGGGGTGTTACAAAATGCTTCCGCTGCTGGTTTACGGCTCAAAGCATGATATTTTGGTTTTAAAAATATATATGAATGCATGTTTGTTGTATGTTTATTGTGATCGTTGACTGAGATCCTGGTGTGTCACGCGCCTCGCGGTAAAACCCCGCATGTGGAATTTGAGGGTGTGACAGATTGGTATCAGAGCCAACGGTTATAGTGAACTAGGACTGCATGTAGAGTCGAGTCTCTAACTGAGTTGCACACACTAGACGGTCACAGGTAGTCGAGTCTTAACATGTGGGTAACAACATAACTTGACGGGGTGTCGGTGTCATCATCTTCTATGCTACATCATCTGTTTACTCTTTATCATTCTATCTCTTGACCCATCCTTACCATGATTCGACGGCGAACGATATACTATTGAACTTTCTCGATGGCAGTGTACATTGGGGCAGCTTCGGCATATTCCCGAGATCTGTCCGGGGATTCGGACATCTCCCTTCTATGCCCTAATGGACACGCACGTTCTTATACATACTATCTTATACTTGTACTTATGATAATACCATGATTGGGCGCTAGTGTTCGGTGACTTGAACTTCAAACTTAAAGCACGCCTAGAGGACCATGTAGAACAGTTTATCATGTCGGGTGCACACGAGATTATAAACTGTGATGCATGGGAGCCCTAGTGGACTTTGTGTTTGAACGGATGGACCTGAACTGGGCTCAGTCTAGTTCCTTAAAATTCTTAATGGGTTGTACCACGGGCAAGCCTAAATCTTTTGTTTCATGTTGTGACAGAAGTTGTCGGGAGCTCGTGGAGGTCGCAGAGGAGGCCGTGCTGGCGGTCGTGCTGGCAGCCGTGGCGGCGGCGGTGGCCGTGGAAACATTAATATGACCTAAGTGGAGTTGGACAACCTGATGCAGCAGCACGTGAACATTGCCTTGGCTGCATTTCAAGCTGCTCATAATGCTATGGGTGGTACGTCAATTCCCACCTATTCTACCTTGTTCTAGGGTACTGTACCTTTTCTTGATTTTCACCTGTGTCTCTGTTCCAGGTGGTGTTGTCAATCCCCCTCCACCCCAGTGCTCCTACAAGAAGTTTATGGATTGCAAGCCCCGCAACTTTAGTGGAACTGAAGGGGCAATGGGACTGCTCCGTTGGCTGGAGAAGATTGAATCGGTTTTCTCGATGTGTAGTTGCCCGGAAGGCGACCGGGTGAAATATGCTTCTGCGACCCTGGAGGGTCAAGCTCTGACTTAGTGGAACTCCACCACCCAGACCATGGGTATTGGGGAAGCTCATGCTATGCCTTGGGCAGAGTTCATTCAGCTGTTGAAAAATGAGTACTGCCCGAGGGATGAGATACAAAAGCTTGAGCATGAGGTCTGGAATCACAAGATGGTGGGGTCTGAGATTGAAGCTTACACTGCTAGGCATAATGAGTTGGCGGTGTTGTGCCCTGATCTGCACACACCGGAATACCGGAGGATTGAGCACTATATTTCTGGGTTGGTGCCGGAGGTTGCGGGGTTGGTAGCTGCGGGTAATCTCACTGTTTATTCTGAGGTGGTTCGGTCGGCTCACAGGCTGACCAATATGAAGGTAGCTGAAGGAGTCTTGCCTCCCCGAGGGGCTGTTGTGAAGGCTCCCGAGAGCAAAAAACGAAAGTGGGAAGGCGTGGGTAAAGGCTCGAGTTCAGCTCAGCCTCAGCAAGTGAAGAGGTCTGATGTTGGGGGATCGTCGTCTGAGCAACAACCGGGGGTTTATGCTGGGAAGTTGCCGAAATGTGACCGGTGTAACTACCATCATACTGGTCCTTGTGATGATAAGGACCGTTGTCGTCGGTGCCATAAGATTGGGCATCAAGCCAAGGATTGTAAGTCCAACCCTCTAGGGAACCGAAACCCGCCGGTTACACCAACCCTAGCCCCTCAGGTTGCTGCTCCCCAGGGAAACCAGGGAAAACAAGGGTGCTATAACTGTGGTGAGCTTGGTCACTACAAACGTAACTGCCCCAAGTTGAAGCAGGGCGAGGCTGGGAAGAATGGATCGGGTAATGGGAACAACGGGGGCGGAGGCAGGAATGCTCGCGCCTTTGTGAATGGTTCGAGCGGGGCTCAACTGGATCCTGACACTATTACCGGTACGTTTCTTCTTGATAATCGCTATGCTACGGTTTTATTCGATTCCGGTGCCGATAAGAGTTTTATATCTCTTGGGTTTAGTCAATTGCTTGATAGGGTACCTACACCTTTAGAGGCTAAGTACTTGATAGAATTGGCTGATGGTAAGAAAGTCAAAGCGACGCACGTCCTTAGGGAGTGTCGCCTTGAATTGTCGGGTTATTCTTTTCCTATTGACCTTATGCCGATGCCCTTGGGTAGTTTCGATGTTGTCATGGGTATGGATTGGTTGTCTTTGTATCATGCTGAGATCGTTTGTTTTGATAAAGTCATTCGACTTCCTCTCCCTGATGGAGAAATTCTGTTGGTGCATGGTGAGAAGAGCGGGGTCCCTTTGAGTATCATTTCGTGTATGAAAGCCTATAAGTATCTTCGGAAGGGGTATTCTGCCATTCTGGCACTTGTTTCGGTTTCGTCAGAGGAAGAGAAGAAGATTGAAGATATTCCTGTCATTCGTGATTTTCCCGATGTATTTCCTGAAGATTTACCTGGTCTTCCACCTTATCTTTAGGTCGAATTCGGTATTGAACTTGCCCCAGGTGCGGCCCCTATTGCCCGAGCCCCATATCGCCTTGCACCTCCCGAGATGCAGGAGCTGTCCAACCAGTTGCAGGAGCTGTTAGAGAAGGGTTTTATCCGACCTAGTTCGTCCCCGTGGGGAGCCCCTATTATGTTTGTCAAGAAGAAAGACGGAAGCCTGCGGATGTGTATCGACTACCGTGAATTGAACAAGGTTACCATCAAGAATCGTTATCCTCTCCCTCGCATCGATGATTTATTCGATCAACTTCAGGGTTCTAGCTTCTATTCGAAGATTGATTTGAGGTCGGGGTACCATCAGTTGAGGTTCCAAGAAGCTGATATTCAGAAGACCGCCTTTCGAACTCGTTATGGCCATTTCGAATTCTTGGTCATGCCTTTTGGTCTCACCAATGCGCCTGCCATATTCATGGATCTGATGAACCGTGTTTGTAAGCCCTATCTTGATAAATTCGTGATTGTCTTCATTGATGATATTCTAGTCTATTCCAAGAACGAAGTGGACCACCAGGAACACTTGCGTCTTGTTTTGGAACTCCTGAGGCGGGAACAGTTGTACGCCAAGTTTTCTAAGTGTAGCTTCTAGTTGCGTGAAGTCCAGTTCCTTGGTCATGTAGTGAATAAAAAAGGAATTCATGTTGACCCAACTAAGATAGAAGCCATCAAGGACTGGGAAGCACCAAAGACGCCATCTGAGGTGCGGTAATTCCTGGGTCTTGCAGGTTATTATCGTCGCTTTATCGAGGGATTTTCGAAGATCGCTCAACCCCTCACCTCGCTTACCCAGAAGGACAAGAAGTTCGACTGGGGTGATTCGCAAGAGTTGGCCTTTCAGATGCTAAAAGCTAAACTCTGTTCTGCTACTATCTTGTCCTTGCCTGAGGGCACGAACGATTTTGTGGTTTATTGTGACGCTTCTATCCGGGGTCTCGGTTGTGTATTAATGCAGCGTGAGAAGGTCATTGCCTATGCTTCTCGTCAGCTCAAGGTTCATGAGAAAAACTACCCCACCCATGATCTGGAATTGGGTGCAGTAGTCTTTGCTTTAAAGATATGGAGGCATTACTTGTACGGTACCAAGTGCACTATTTACACCGATCACAAGAGCCTCCAGCATATCTTTGATCAGAAGGTGTTGAATATAAGACAGCGTCGCTGGGTCGAGCTTCTTAATGATTACGGGTGCGCTATTAAATACCATCCTGGCAAGGCAAATGTGGTCGCAGACGCCTTGAGTAGGAAGGAATCCGCTAAACCTCGTCGTGTTCGAGCTCTTCAGCTCACTATCCATTCTGGTTTACCTGATCGAATCTATTCGGCGCAGCAAGAAGCTTTAAAGGAGGAAAACCTTATAGCTGAAACCATGCATGGTGCTGATAGTCACCTTGAGCTCAGTTCCGATGGCCTACATTATTTCGCTGAACGTATTTGGGTCCCTTTATTTGGGGGCTTGCGGGAGCTCGTTCTTGATGAAGCTCACAAATCCCGGTACTCTATTCATCCTGGCTCCGATAAGATGTATCAAGACTTAAAGATACTTTATTGGTGGCCGAACATGAAGGCGGATATAGCTTCGTATGTAAGCAAGTGCTTGACCTGTGCCAAGGTCAAGGTTGAGTATCAAAAACCGTCCGGCCTTCTGCAACAGCCTGAAATTCCCGAGTGGAAGTGGGAGCGGATTACGATGGACTTTGTGACCAAACTCCCGAAATCGCCCAGTGGTTATGACATGATCTGGGTGATTGTCGATAGGTTGACAAAGTCTGCGCACTTCCTCGCTATCAAGGAAACCGATGGCCTTGAGCGTTTGGCACGTCTATATCTTAAGGAGGTGGTTTCTCGGCACGGGGTGCCTGTCTCCATTATTTCTGATCGTGATTCTCGGTTCGCCTCTAACTTCTGGAAATCCTTGCATAAGGCTTTGGGTACTCAGTTAGACATGAGCACAGCATATCATCCGCAAAATGACGGTCAAAGTGAGCGGACAATCCAAACACTAGAAGACATGCTTCGGGCATGTGTGATCGATTTTGGCAAGGGGTGGGAGAGTCATCTACTGTTGGTGGAATTCTCCTACAACAATAGCTACCATTCTAGCATCAAGGCAGCTCCGTTCGAGGCTCTTTACGGACGGAAATGCTGGTCTCCTCTTTGTTGGGCTGAGGTGGGTGAGAGTCAACTCACCGGCCCGGAAGTTGTGTACGAGACTTCCGAGAAGATCGTACAAATCCGTAACCACATGGCGGCAGCTCGGGATCGTCAAAAGAGCTATGCCGATCGTCGTCGCAAGCCTTTAGAGTTTGAGGTTGGCGACAGGGTTTTATTGAAGGTATCTCCGTGGAAGGGCGTTATACGTTTTGGGAAGCGGGGAAAATTGAATCCTTGGTATGTGGGACCGTTCGCAATTCTGGAACGAATTGGACCGGTAGCATACAGGCTTGATCTGCCAGCTGAACTCAGTAATGTTCAGAATGTCTTCCATGTCTGTAATCTCAAGAAGTGTCTGGCAGATGAATCCTTGGTTGTTCCTCTCGAAGAGATCAAGGTGGATGATCGTCTGCGTATTGTGGAAGAACCGGTTGAAATTCTCGACTATAAGATCCGTAGCCTTCGTCGGAGTAAAATCCGCATTGTTAAAGTTCGTTGGAACTCAAATCGTGGACCGGAGTTCACGTGGGAACGGGAAGATCAGATGAAAGCTAAGTATCCCCATTTATTTCCTAAGCGCGCGTTCGAATCAAGACATGTCTCTACTGAAGCAGAATGAATCTCGAGTCGAGATTCATTTCAACAGGGGGATGATGTGGCAACCGGAAAATTTTTCTTCTCTTTCGTCTCTCCTTTTTTGGCTTTGAGCAATTTTCGGGACGAAAATTCTTTCAACAGGGGGATGATGTGGACCCGGCAAACTCAGGTTAGTAACATTGACTAAACTAGTAAGTCTACCTTAGCGAGTCATGCATATTACGTACTTAACTGGGTCAGTCGAGTCGTTACGATGATTCTAGGAATCATCGGGAGTCGTTACGATGATCCGCGGGATCATAGGGAGTCGGTCCATAACCATGTGTACAAGGATTGGTGATTCGTGGAATCGCTAGGTTTAACGCACACACGCAAGTCTCGAGTCCCGGGAATTGGTGAACGGATGTAAACGTGTTAGTTATCGTGCATTATGTGTTTGTAATCATTATGTGACTTGTCAGTATGTGAATACGTGTCTATATGTGTTAAAATAGTGTTTAACGCGCCAAAAACCCATCCTGGAACCATACAGGCGATTAGGAACCTGGAGGGCTCCTAATCGCCACTTGTATAGGCGAATAGGGAGTGGTTGCTAGCGATTAGGGCTCTAATCGCCAGTATATAGGCGATTAGAAGCCCTACTTGCCTGAACTGATTCCCTACTCGCCTGATCTGATGTGCACGAGTCAAAACACCTATAAATACAACCCTTGACTCCCCAAACACCATTTGTGCAACCCTAACTGATCCTATGCCTCCCACACACCTTGAAACATCTCTGGAACTTGTTTTGCTCCAAAACTCACCATTTCCAAGCTTACACACCTTTCTTTGATAAAATCCAAGGTGTGTTCTTCATCCCAAACCTTTGTAATGTTATTGTTTTGGTTCCCCAAAAGTCCAGACCTTGTTTTGATAAGAATGTGTCTTTAAAAACCTTGGAAATGAGTTCTAAAACAAGTCTACACCATAATACTTGCTATATGTGAAGTATTGATGCATATGATGATTTTTGGTGATTATAACATGAATGTTTCCATGAATTTGATGTACTTCTGATGTGTAGGGGTTGTTAGGATGATTATCTATGAGTTTAAGCTATTGTTATAGTGTTTAGATGAAAGTATGCATTTTGACCCATTTGGGTGATTCTTGAAGAATTAGGATGTTATGATATGATTCATTGCTTGTTTATGGTTAGGAATCATGCTAGAATGATGTTATAACATAGGGATGATGAATTGCAAGTTGTAGGAGGTGTAATCTGATCTTTACTACTTAAGGAAAGATTTCATAGTTAATAAAACCTAGTACTTTGCCATTTTAGGAAATAATCACACCAAGGCTGTTAGAGCAGAGATAAATTGGGGGTTTTTGCTTGGAATGGGCTGGCTAATGGTTTAGGTTTGATATTGGGTGTTTTTACATGTTTTGGATCTGATTTGGAGGGTTAAACGCGCAAAAAGGACGGAACAGACCAGAACTAGCGATTAGGAGTTCTAATCGCCATTATTATAGGTGATTAGCTCCTAATCGCCTGAACTATAGGCGAGTAGGAGCTCTACTCGCCACTTTACTAGCGATTACAACTCTATTCCCCACTTTACTAGCGATTACAACTCTATTCCCCACTTTACTAGCGATTACAACTCTATTCCCCACTTTACTAGCGATTACAACTCTATTCCCCACTTTACTAGTGATTACAACTCTATTCCCCACTTTACTAGTGATTACAACCCTATTCCCCATTTTTACTAGTGATTACAATTCTATTCACTAGTTTGACTCTCCTAATCACTAGTTGACTTTTCCTAATCACATGTAAGTTTCCTAATCGCGCGTACTGCTGTCGTAATCTTATTTTGACATCCCGGAACATGATTTGACACCTAGGAACATGATAGGAACCCCGGGATACACCCAATGGCTTAGTAACACATGTTCGGACCTGTTTATGCGTTAATTGGACATTATGCTAGACTAGGTGAACTCTTGCGCGTATTAAGTGTTTAATTGCATATGTTGCATGATGTCTTGTATTTATCTAACACGTGGGATGTCGGGTCACCAATGGGATGTCAGTTCTTGTCTGGTACGGTCGGTTTAACAGTCAAAGGTTTTTTCAAACGTTTATGCTTATGGTCTGGACATTCGGGGACTAGTTAACCTGCGGGTTATTAGTCCGGGTACTTATACACATCTTATGATAGGTCGCCGCTATTTGGGACTTTCATAGCATAATTACTTAACTATTTTCAAGTAACACAATCTAAGGTGAGTGTCACAACCCCACTTTTACCGTTTTGCTTTCGGGGGAGAAACATGCTACTTACTTATTTACTCATTAAAGATCATGTTATACTATGGTTACTTCATGTACTATGCGGCTTTTATGGAAAGTCCCAGGGGGAAACCATGAATGTGCGGGGATGCACAACGGGGGAAATATGGATAGATCTATTGGGCCTTACAAACCCCACCCGACTGCTGGGAGCCGGGCGGGTGCATATTGTCTCTAATACTTTGGGGGTTACCGAGGCATCGGTAATCTCGTCCGTCTGGGCTGGCTTCAACACTTATACCGGTTTAGTAATGGGTTCCCAACCGCAGTAGTAGCAACACTTAACGTCTAGCTAACGTTCTCATAACATAGTAGTGACAGATATGATCTCACCGAACTTATAACAACGCTTTTATAAAAGAAAACCTGTGAACTCACCAGCATTATATGTTGACATTTTTGGCATGTTTTCTCAGGTCGCTAAGGTAGCAGTCAATGGGCTAGGCGCACGAAGTCATGCACATCGTCTAATATTTTGAAGCATATTAAACAATGTTTTGTAAACTATGATATGTCTTTTGATTGTAAACAAGAAATGCTTCCGCTGCTGGTTTACGGCTCAAAGCATGATATTTTGGTTTTAAAAATATATATGAATGCATGTTTGTTGTATGTTTATTGTGATCGTTGACTGAGATCCTGGTGTGTCACGCGCCTCGCGGTAAAACCCCGCATGTGGAATTTGAGGGTGTGACACAAGGTCTGAAACATACGTGCTCGGGCGTAGATGTGAGTATAAAACGTGCATACTTTTACTTATAAAAATTATAAGTTTTATTAAATTGTGAATTTTGGTCCTATTAAAATACGAGGGTTAAAAATGAAAATTTTGAAATAGTTGAGGAACCAATTATGCACATTTATGAAAAGTGAAGGGTGCAGGTTGTCACAGTCTCCCATACTTTAGAAAATTTCGTCCCGAAATTACTTTCAAGTGAAGGTTTCCATGAAACAAAAGACATTTGTAAAAAGGCAAGTAGATTTTAAGAAATGCATCAGCCATGATTTGACAAAGTTTGAAGTAGTTGTTTAATACCCAAAATAAGAGTTTGAAAATCCTTAAAGTTTGAATCAAGGTTAGAGAATTAAGAGTTTATAATGAGCTAGGTTTGGGAAAAGTATGTAACTGGTGAGGGTAGAGGCACTGATGAAGCAGTCTCCCCTACTTTAGAAAGGTTATGATTACAACTTTGTTAAAAGTACACAAGGTTTGAGTTTTCTGTGGGGGTGGTCGAAAGAAAGGCTTCAAGAAAACTAATTGAAGCTTATGTAAAATGTTCTTGTCAGAAATGATAGCCGTTGGTCAACGACCTATTAAAGAGGTCGGGCCCAACGTTATTAAATAACTTAAAATGTAAAAGAAAATAATGGGGTAGGTTCTTGGTCAGACTCCTAGTCCGCCCCAGCAGTATCGCTCGTGCTTATATATCGTGTGTACCGCAGCTAACCCACCACACTACTGATACTTTGGACTCGTACTGATTGTCTACCAATAGCCTAAGTAGATTCGCACACCACCCCCATGTACCTGTAAACCCATGATTGCGTTCCGGACCGTAATCATCGATTTACCTTACACTAGGGTGTTATGCTTTTCCATAACACTAACATAAGTAATACAAGAAACAATGCGTGCAACCAAAATGTGTTAAGTAGTAGATACTGCTCAAGTATAAGATGCGGTTAGAGGTTCTTCCCCTTTCAGGTTCACCCTTTAACCGTAATGAGATTAATGTGTAAGTATAAGAAATGATTAGGGGTTCTTCACCTTTCGGGTTCACCCTTAACCGGTAAATTTCTGTTCACATCATTGGGCTCTAAACAACCATATTGATAAACTCTGAGGATTACACTGTTTCCCCTCGGGTTAGAGGAATATTCTGAACCGAGTCGTACATGGGAACTGGCTTAGATCTCATACGAGCTATCAATTAGTATGTTCGTTGGCCATGATGATGAACAAAATAATGTAAAGTATAACAGGGTTTTGCTCACAACAAAAAAAAATATGCATACCAAATATGCGTTCATGTAAGTATATAAGTATAACATAAAATTTTGATTGAAAGAATAGCATAACGTAAATCGAGTAAATCGCAAAATTTGAAAAAAATGAAAGTAAACGAGTTAAATTAATGCTCAAAACTAGTGTTGTAAGAATAATTACTAATAACTAGTGCGAGAATAGTTGCGAATAACGCGTGAAAATAACTACCAACAAAAGAATAATACAAAAATAATAAGATAATGTACGAACGTAACTATAAATAGAATGGTGTAAAAAAATAATGAAATTTACTGTAAATGAAAGTGCGCAGAATAGACATATAGTCTACTAGTATGAGGATAAATTTTTGGAAACCGAAGAATGTTTTAAGTTCAAAACAGGTTCACTTGAAAAGATTTCGTAGGCACATTTTCATGTGTTTACGAGAAGTCGAGTTTGAAAAGTGTTATAAGGTATATTATTAGTTGCAAATTCCTCCCGAAAATATATATTGGATACGTTATATGAAAACATGCAGATTTACATTTGATTTGTTAAATATGCAATGCAAGTTTATAAAATGCAAGATGAAACCATTTCATGAAGTGTGTGTAAATCTAATATGTTTCGAAAGACCAAGATTTAAAATGATGTGAAGGTTGTAAATGATCCCAGATGCCTTGACGAATTTTGGAAAATAAAATTTTCTGTATTTAAACATTTCTTTAACTTGTGGGTTGAAAAGTCGGAAATTTTTAATTGTTATGAAATGTTGAGAAAATCGAAGTGTTACCCGTTAAAGACTGGGTAAACTTGAAACCTTTTAGATTTTCAAACTTTTACGAAATTTATACATTGAAAGATCATTTATTTGCAGGATCGTTAAGGCATCTCTTTGGGCTCATAGTGGGCTATTTGTTTCAAGGCACAAGGTGTATGAAAAGTGTGTTCTAATTTGGCGAATAGGCTTTGTGAAAAGACTTATAGAATAAGTTGTCAAATTAATCGTTTTAGAGAGAAGTGTACTAGTGCGTATCGTGTAGGTCGGCATTTATGTATGAGTTTAGTCTGACTAAGAAGTTCTAACTAATGGTAGTTGGCTATGGCTTAGGAGACTGGGTGCAACAATATTAGTATTAGGTATATGAGGATATACTGTGACATCGATCAAGTAAGTTTGTAAACATGAAGGTATAAAACATGTTGAAATAATAAGTTTGGAAAAACCATGTTCATTTTTAACTGTATGAGGACGCAACATTCCTAAAATCAGGATGTGATCAAAGTTAAACACAGAGTTTAAAATTTAAGTCGTGGGTAAAAATGTTTTAACGCAAAACGAGTAATACCTTATAGTGTAAGAATCATGAGCATAAGTAAAATAGTGTAAGCTTTAATGCGATAATATATCGAACAAAAGTTTTAGTAGTGATGATAAGGGATTCAAAAGCGAATGATCAATGAATAATGGCATATGAAACATCAAGTGATTAAATGGAATCTTCAAATGATAAACAAACATAAATATCAATGATATAAAACATTGGAATTGTTTCTATAGGAAACTTTGACCAACCCAAGTATTTGAAATTTCCTAATGACTTGTGGGGGCGTACTTTAGCCTATAAGTGAATGCTCATCCCAAGAGTTCCCAGGTAGGTATACGGGTCCCTCGTCTGATTGGGATTTCTATGAAATACCAGGCCTAGACAGAAAACTCAGGATACAGGCGCTCACCCTTCCGGATTGCACGTGCCCCATTAATAGTGAATTCCAAAACTTTAGCGAGATTAAAAACGAGATGCAAAAATAGTTCCTTGAGATTTGGATTTCACTCATAACTCAAAGATGTATTTCAAAATTGAAAACGATTGTGGAATGAAACCAATCACTAAGTTAAGGATATCACTCCCAGCTTAGTGGTTAAGTTCCTTTTTGAAAGAAATACTCTTTGAGGTGTGGATGTCACTCCTATCTCAAAGATATATTCCTAAGATAAATAACATATAGAGGAGTGAAACTAATCACCAAGGTATGGATGTCACTCCTAAATTGGTGATATCATTTCGTTTGTGAAATACGAGTATCTTCTTCTTTAAACAACACACCGAAAGAATAACGAGAAAAAATCATAGCGAAAATATCTTGAAAGAAAATAATAGGATAAAGAGAAATAAACACGAGAGGACTCGTGAATGTAAGCTTGGTTATAGACTAGGCTAAAAGGCATTCTAATAACCTAATTCCCTATAACCATGACTCTGATACCAATCTGTAACACCCCAACCGATGGCGGAATCATCGAGGTGTCACGTAGTGACGATTGTTCAAAAGCACATGGTACTAAAATGTAAATATATTATTGAATAATTTAAATTGTCTTACATGGATGAAATGGGAAAAATACAAAAGTCTGAACAAAACATGAAATTTGAAATAAATTATTAAAAAGCAAGCACTAAAATCCAATGCTATGGAACTAAGATCAAACTGCACCTGAAACATGTACAAAATAAGTTTTGTCAACATATGATATGTTGGTGAGCATTCCTAGTTTTAATTCATATGGTAAGTTGGAAAATGTTATACAATTCAAGTGCAAAGCTACAGTGCATCTATGTAAACTATGTATCATACAAAAGAGCGAAATCAATCCTGTGACTGTATAAATTACCTAAAATGAATGGCGGTGTACTTATCCAATAAATGGATAACAACTTAAAAATGACCATGGATTCTCCGATGAAAAAGGGGGAGAATCACCTAGGTGGGTTGTCAATCCAATAGCGCTATCCAATGTTAAGGTCGGCATGTACATGGTTAATGATTTCACTAAGTACAAATGTATTCTACATGTAATGTCTAAGCATAAAGCACGTATGTAAGCAAATGCACAATGTACTAGAATTGTATTATAAAACTGTGAACTTGTATGTGTATTTGTATAAGTGTACATGTAACACCCCAAAAGTGAATAAAGACAAAAAGGGAATAGGAAATACTCACTTTCACCAAATGACTAGATGACTAAGCGAGCGTGAAAATGCGAGCAATCCAAAGATTCATCAACGAAACTAGTCCAATTTTATAGAAAAGAAACCGAATAGGAAAAAATATCAAGCTTCAATTCGCCAATTACAAGAGCTTATAATCAAAGCTTTAAATGTAGAAGTAATATACTCTAGAAGAAAGGTATGAGGGAGAGTTTAATCGAACTGAAACAATCGATTTAGAGGTGCAAAGTGTAATGGGTCATAGGTGGGTTTTTATACTAATTTTGGATTCAATTAAGATTTAAAATTGGTCAACACAATAAAGTAAGGTTTTAAGATGAATTGACTATTTGACTAGGACTTTGACTAGGATTTTGACTGAGACTTTGACTATGACTTTTGACTAGGACTTTGACTGGAACTTTGACTGTTTGACTGTCTTAGCGGACCGCGAGGGCTAAAAAAAATAATTTTTCTAACTTAATCAATTTTAAGTTATAGACTTGTTTCCTTCTGTTTCTAAGTTGTTTTAGGATCGAAAATTAAGGGCTTTGAGTATCAAGGTCTGAAACATACGTGCTCGGGCGTAGATGTGAGTATAAAACGTGCATACTTTTACTTATAAAAATAATAAGTTTTATTAAATTGTGAATTTTGGTCCTATTAAAATACGAGGGTTAAAAATGAAAATTTTGAAATAGTTGAGGAACCAATTATGCGCATTTATGAAAAGTGAAGGGTGCAGGTTGTCACATTTATTATGTCATGTTTGAAAAGTTGTTAAATATTTTTACTCTAATACCCGAGCATGCCCCTACTTGTGGGGGTGACCACAAGCATGTCATTGCGGCAACGATGACATGGCACCGACTGTGACGGTGAGCCTAAATCACAGCGTCTTGCTCTGAACTCTGAACTCTGATTAAATACCGGTTATATATATATATATATTTCGAGGCGTGTGGATCGATCCTAGGATATTAATATTATTATATACTTCTGGTGGGTGGTTAGTATGATGCCCATACACCATCGCACAGGTTCTCGGGCTAGCTACCCGGTTCCCTCTGTTCTGTTATTATAATAAATATGTATATCGGGCTCGATGGGTATTTCTGGTTATGTGAAAAGTTTAAGAAGGTTATCTCTGAACTGACAAGTATCCGTTTATATGTTTCTGTTCTGAAAGTTAGTTGTATCTCAAAAAGACTTTACACCCATTATTCTGAAAATGTTTCTTGAAATGTGCTATTTTTACGTTCACGGGTTACTTGTTTGTGAGTGTACCTGTTTATGAGTTTACGAGTATACGAACATACATGTTTACAAGTCAATGGATTCAGAAAATATGTGTTACAGGATTTTATTTACACATTAACAATAAGTATATTAATATTTAATATATTAATTATTATTATGTCTTTATTGTTATAATCCGTTCGTGGCATTTTGCTCCTTCTCTTTTATTTCTTTTTCCACAGGTTCCAGGGGAAAATGGGAAGTGTGAAGAGAGTAAGAAATCAATGTAGCTGACAGTACAATTTGGATGGTTTCAAGATATTTAAATTATGAGGATCGTTGTAAACACTTTTGGATGATATAAAGGAATTATGTTTTTGATCCGACTCTGTAAAAGTAACACGCCAGCCACACCAGGTTGGGGTGTTACAGACATGTTAAACATGATGTGTAACTAAACATTTACACTACCTAGGTCGTTTAGATGATTATCTTGTGACTTGTTACATTCGGTTTTGGATAATATAATTTTGGCTTAATGTTTTTTGAAAATGTTTTTGTTTTGTTGATAAAAATGCATATGAATGCTTTTAGTAATCGGTTTATATGATTGTTTCTTTACGTATTTCTTTATTTTGTTACTTTGGCAGTTTCAAGGTTTAGAGTTTTGCGTGATTCTCCATGGACTTTGTGTTAGTGGTTTAATCTAGAGGTTTCTCGTCTTAGATAACCTTATTAGCAACCTTATAAGCCTTTGAAATTAGTGTTTTGTCACTCTTGAGACCAGGAGGAGATAGAGTGTTGGTTTGTCTAGTTCTTAGGTTTTGGGTATTGGTGAGACTGGGAGGAGATCCTTACTTATTTACCTTAGTTTCTCTAACAAATTCAGGTTTTTGTCAACAACCTTAGATAACTCTTTCACACTTTCAGGTGTGTTGAGATTAGCGAGACCGAGAGGTGAGCGAGTCTTTTGAGTACCATAGCATTCCCTAGTGAGGTGAGACCGGAGGTGATCCGAACTAGTAACCGGTGATTTACACTTCCCTTAGTATTTTTCGAGAGGTGTTAGTGATATTGGGAGGTGATCTAGCATTCTTTGGGCTTTTCTTTAGTCACTCGTATTTTTAGGAACCCATAGCCATTCCATTATCCATTTTCGAGCTTTGTGAGTTACGAGTAGGATTCTCGACCTAGGTAGTTGTTTTTAATATTATCTGAGTTTCTCTTCAGTTTTTCGACTTGCCTGTTCTGCTTCTTGTTTATGTTTCAGTCTTAGTTTATTTAATTATTTTATTTATAACTTAGTTTAACTAGAATTTTCTCAAAAACCAAATTATTAGGCTAGTAGTCGATAGAGGTTTAGTACCAGGATTCGTTAACTTGTGTCCACGGTTTGATACTCGGACTTACTTGTTTTACTACTTTTCGACCGGTACACTTGCTGGTAGTGTGTGGGTAAGCAGTTTTCCCATTTTTAAAACTTGACCAATTTATTTATTATACATTTCACACATCAACAAATAAATCAACATTTTTGAGTTTTGTGCAATATCACAATGTTATATTGCAACCCGTTTTTAGATCCCGCTGCAACGCGCTTAAACCCACTAGTCAACCATTAATAGTTAAAGAACGTGCATCCTGCAATAATAGTAATCCGAGTGGAGCATATGTGACATCCGCGCTTAAATGGCGATAATCCGGGTGGAGCATACGTGACGCCCTCGCAATATAACTACTCTGAAGACAAGATATCCATACTAATGGAAGATGATATTGGAAGCGGATCATGTGACCAGGTTTGTTGCACTCTGTAAGACTTGGCGGTAGTACTATCTATGATACTTTACAACCTTCTTTAGGTCATATTGTGTGGAATTTGTAATTATGTTAGTAGTCATTCTATACTTAGAGGTTGTATGTATTGCTGATTCGATTTTTACAATTTATGTTAGCGATTTTTATTCGGAGTGTTTATTTAACATAACATTATTGAATTTGTAAGAAAAATATCGCGTTTACTGTTTAGCTGTGCAGTTGTGGCGTCACTGGAACGGGTCAAAATTTTAGTTGTTATTTGTTTTTTAAATACATTTTACATATGTGAAATTTTACCATCAAGTTGCACAATATTCAAGTAACAATTAATTAATTACTTTGCTAAACGTTGTGGGTGGTATTAATAAACTCCAATAAATACTAAAAATAAAAAAAAAGAAAACAACTAGATTTTATAAAATATTGTTGTCGTACTCCTATTAAACAAATATCAACTCAAACTTATAATATTCATCCCTTCTGAAAAAGACCGCAGACTTTGAGCAAGTGGGACATTTCATCTCTTTATATTCATCCAACCACATCTCTCTTTTACGACATAAACAACAAGAACTTTCATCAACATATCAACATGTATCCAACCTCCACCGGAGACCATTCCAACAACAATATCAATGGCAACAATCATAGCAGTAGTGAGCGAGGCAACGGAGGCATAGGCCTCGCTCGCTACCGCTCTGCTCCAGTGGCTTTCTTAAACACCACCGTTGACTCCGTCATTAACGGAGAAAACGGTCAACAACATACCATTGGTAACCACATGGTTAACGGCGGTAGTAGCAGTAACAGTAACAGTAATAGCAACAATAACAATAGAACACCTACTAGGTTTTTTTCACCTCCAGATACGACATCCTCACATCTATCATCCTCCGGTGAGCTACGACAACCAACATCAAATCGATTAAACGAGTTTGCAACGGCTTTTAGCGGCATGAAAGGCGCGAATCAGTCGCCGTCTCCATTGTTCCGCCACGGTAGCTCTCCTGCCGGTTTTCTTAATACTCTTGTGTCTTCTACTCCTACCGGTACGTTCTCAAAACCTTATTTTTATTAGTTATAGGTTTGTTAAGTTTATATAATGATCTAGAAGTTTCTGTCAATGAACACAGGATAGATGCTTATTAAAGTCGATCTATATGACTATATATGTAAACCCTACAAATATTATATTTGTAATTGGTTTCAACTTGCATTCTTCGATCCCCCACACTGTTAATCACCTTTTAATAATAATAGGAAAATTACCACAATTTCCTAAAAAAAAAAAAAAAAAGTTGAAAACTTTTAACGAACAAAAATTTAATGTTAGCTTTTTAGGTTTATTTTATGTTCATCTTAGTAAATTGTAAACCCTATTCTTGTCGATGTCTCGATGATATGATCAAACTCTTTAAATTTAGATGGATAACTAACAAACCAAATTAAAGAAAGATGTTAAATCAATTTGATAAAATTTCACCCACAAAACTTTTAAGAACATGCGTTCTCATCGAAAAAGATACAACCAGTTGCAAATTAACACCAATATTGGTACAATATAACATCGATCATGTATAGGGGATATGAACGAAATAAATTCTAGAGTTTTAGAAATGAATTACTAAAGGATCCTTGTTAGATCATGAAATGAAAAAGGAGATTTAGTTGCATGTACATTTTAACATATCCTAGTTGTTTAGATTAACAAGAATCAGTATGAAATGTCTCTATGATTGAGTTTGAACACTTTTGCTTACTAAATAAAGGTCCAATCATAGTTAAGTGCTTAATAAAATTAGGATAAAGTGAACTACTTTACACTAAATTGAAACGACTACTCATCAAACAAACAAACGACCAAACTATAGTTGGAACAACTAGACGTAGGCGGCATGACTTGATGTATTTGATTTTTGGATTTTGAGGTCATATAATTAGAGATCATAAAATAATTAATCAAAAATATTGCATAGTTTTTCTTAAAGTCATATAAGACATAAAGCAGTCTCACTAGCTAGCTCAAAGAGAGTTTGCATATTGCCAATGCAAGGACTCAACAAAACAAAACAAACTAGACGAGTTTTCAATTTCAAACCTCTAAAAAGCCGGTTGCCCAACATAAACCACGCTTTACCTAAGTACGTTGGCTAAGGGGGTATTGATGATCCTCTAAAAAGTAAAACAAAGTGGTCGGCTCATCAACCACATGTCTCGGTTCAAATGCATGATTGTAAGATTTAAACTTTAAACTTAGCCACATGATCGATCACCTCTAAGAAAATATACGAACCCTAGGCCACCTTGATAAAACATTAGTTTTTATACAACATCATAACAACTTTATATCACATTATTTCTATGATCAGTATACATTTCTCTTCCTTCAAATGTCCTTCAGATACTCTATAAATTTGTTGTTAATAAAGGAATTGTAATATGTTTAATTGCTTTGCTCATATATGTTGCAATCCAATGTTGAAGATATCGTGAAAGTTGAAGATCAAATAATTTGATTTTTTTTGGTTAAAATGAACTTTTATTTTCAATACTCTAAAACTTGTCAAGTTGCATCAAAACATAAGGTAGACGGGCAACAAGCTGCGCCACCATCCCTTTCTGAATTGCAAATCCTAGTTTACTAAATACAAAGCCCTGCCCCCTAGAGATGAACTATTGCTCTGGATAACCCGTTGGACCCTGGTCAAGAAACGAATAGCTTCTGGTGCTAGAGAGCCAAAGGTATCAAAGGTCAAGGAGACAAAGTCATGTTGGTTCTCCGCACAAGCTTTAGCGTGCTTATCCACTTTGTTCGATTCCGCATTTCTTAATGCTTGTACATAAATAAATATGAGGAATACCAACGACCAAACATCTAAGCCAATAGAATTTGACAAATCAAGTAACAAATTATCTATACTATATTATAATGCATGAGTGATGGGTAGTTTAAGATATCCAAAAGTTAATAACTTATTTTTCATTAATAACCCTAAAATGAGGGTAAAATTGTCTTTCATACAGTATTTACATTTTAATACCCTATTTTAGTTACACTTTAATCCCTTAAAATTTACTTATTTTTTGTTTATTTAAATTATAGTTAAACTTCTTTTCCTTATTTTAAGCAAACCACCCCTCATGATTTTTAAATATTCATATTTTTTTAAAACATACTTTTATAAAAAAAAGTTACATCATAATAATGAACATTTGATTATCTTTAATTTGAGTATAGTATTGATATTTTTTATTTAAAAATCTTTATGTGCTACGTGATTAAAGATATATCGAAGTGAGCAATAACTAAACCGTTCACTTAAGACAAACCGAAAAACTGACAAAACTGAACCAAAATCTATTGAAAACTGAAAACATCCGATTTAACTTAAAATTGGTTATCGTTTTCTTTTTGCACCCCTAGTTAACCCAAATTAGTTAAACTGAAAAGACCTATTAATATATTCATAACAGTATGCCCGCATGATGTGGTAGGAAACACAGACACTTCTAATGGTTCATGGTTGGATTAAGTTCAGTTCGGTTATAAGCCTCAACCGAAACAAAAATCGACATTATCGGCTTGTCAATCTTGTTAACCAACCGGTTAGTGGGTTTTGTCTATTTGATTAGATTGTTGTTTTTAGTTCGGTTTAGTTAATTTTGGTTAACAACCAAAACCAAACTTTGGTTAAAATTTTGCTCAGAAGCACATGAAATGAAAGTATAAATACATGTAATGGATGTATAAAGGATATACATGTATGAATGGTTCAGTTTTGGTTTGTTAATTTTGGTTAACTTAGGGTACAAAAAAACCGATATTAGGTTAACTCGGTTTTGGTTAATTTTATGTTCGGTTTTGTATGTTTTTATTCGATTTCGGTTGAGTATCAATTATTGTTCACCTCTAGATATTGTTAATCACGTAAAAAAATCAAATTTTTAATTAAAAGTATATAGCAAATTATACTCTAATATGGTTTGAAGCCGAATAGATAATCTTATGAATTGTAGTGACGGTATAAATAGAGGGGGTTTTGAAAATTTTAACTTTTATACCTAGGCCTGTAAACGAACTGAATGTTCATTTAATTTTAACCGAACACGAACACATAATCAAACACATTTTTGTGTTCATGTTCGTTTATTAAGAAATTTGTCATGTTCTGTAGAGGACCAGTTTTACACGAAAACACTAGATGATCATACAAGTGGAAAAATCTAGGTGCGGAAACCCTAGATTGTATGCAAAATGATAAAGATCAAACAGAAAAACAATCAAGTACCTTTTCAAACATCATTTCATTCATAAACATTGTTAATAAGACTTTACAATATGGTTTACAATGAAATAATAAGCTTTGGAACCTTTTAGAACCTAGAGAGAATAATCACAAAAAACCTAGACATAAAAATAACCAAAACTTAGTCCCAAACAAAAACATAAAGTTTATATAGGACTGCACATTCGACCTCCCGTAAGGGTCGAATGTGTCCTTCGACCTACACTAAGGCTCGAACGAACATATCTTCTCTCTAATTCTTTCTTCGTCCAACATAAACTACCTTCGACCTTCTGAACTCTTCCTTCGATCTCACGCTGGTCAAACAAGCATATTATCCATACTAAAGTCCAAAATAAACGCTATATGTACAATCCAAATGCGACAGTCACAATCCGTGCAATTACATGTTCTTGTTCGTTTATGTTTGTTCGTTTAAACCTAAACAAAGAGTTCACCAATGAACATAGACAGACGTTCATGAACATAATAAATGCGAACGATTTTGTATTACTGAAAAAACCCAATTACTAATTGGTTATATATTTATACAAGTAGCTAAAGCCCTATTTTTGTTTGTATTTATGTAAATATAACTACGTATGTAATTAATAAACTTAAACAGACATAAATAAATGAACATAAACGGACGTTCACGAACATAAATGAACAGACTCAATGTTTGTTCATGTTCGTTCATTTAACTAAACGAACAAATTTTTTTGTTCGTGATTGTTCGTTTATTAAATAAACGACATAAATGAACTTTCTGCCGAACAAGTTCACGAACAGCTCATGAACATTCGGTTCGTTTACAGGGCTATTTTTTTTATCTATATTTCATGTATTTATACCTTCATATTTCATGTACTTCTAGGCAAAAAAAATTTAGCCAAAGTTTGTTTTTGTTATTCACCAAAATTAACTAAACCGGACTGAAACCGATAATCTAACAATACTAACCAAACTAAGGAACCAATTGTTTAACAAGATTGATTAATTGATGACTTTTGATTTTAGTTTCGGTTGAGGCTAATTGTCAAACTTAACAAATTCATACACAGCCTCAGAATTGTTTGTGTTTCTCGTTGAATCGCGCAGACACTGTACTAGTATTATAAACATATAAGTTGATTAAAGTTGCATAGAATTTATTTTCTCCTAGAACCCTTTTTAGTGGAGCATAATTTTCTTCTAACAATCTTTTCAGTTTCACATAAAAACGTTAAAACAATAAACTTAAAAATGAATTTAGTTGGCATAATTTTTGAACTTTTTTTAGATGTGCCCCTCTTTAAAAAGGTAAATTTATATATCTTTTTTTTAAAGGTTTAGATCAATGGAAATCCTTATACAACCATAACCTATCGGTCTTAAGTTCAAATCTCTACCCACGCATCGGTATCCTCCTTGCCTAAGCTCAAACCGTCACGAAGAATTTTTTGTGGTGTGCATGGATCGAACCTGTGACTTCCCCCCAGGATGGGAATCATTAAGGGAAAACCCACATTACCTCAAACCAGCTGAGTTGAAGATTATTGACGTTAGGAAATATAATATATATATATATTTACTACAATAAAATCAATTAGTGTATTTTAATATAAATATATGTTTAAAACTGTATGAAATATAATATATATTATTTTCTGTTTTTATGAAGGAACTAGTGTTAGGAAGATTCACATTAATTAAACAAGATTGAACAAGTTGGTAATAAGGACCAATAATACGATGTATGTGAGGCAAGTGGGACTTAATTAAATATTGTCCATTGGTTTAAAACAACGCCCATGGTTTCGCTTTTGGAATATATATTTATGGTAACCGTGACGTTTGATTTTTAGTTGAATGAATTTTTGAGTCAATGTTTATATTATCTATGATTAATTTAAGGTTATGTTATTACTTATAGTAATTAAGTGTCTTATAACTTTCGTAGAAGATAGTATTTGGTCTAATTTGTAACATTAATAGAAGATATTATTATTGTTATGGATCACACTATCAACTCATCTTCGTTGATCTGATCCATAAGATCCTATATATGCATCATCTATAAACCACCTCCGAAACTCAAACATGATTTTGATCCAAAAGTTTAGTTATTTGAGCGTAGAAAGGAGATATGAACCATAGAAAACATTTACCACAATATGAATTGAACATATAATCTATTTAGTGTCAATCACTAAATAGAAAACGAAACCTAACCTGCCAAACATCCAAATGCAAGTTAAAATCGAACACTAAATTTGTTGGTGCAAGGCCATAAATAATAGGGCAAAGTACATGAAATGTAGTGACTGTACTCCACCTGTTATTGTATGTAACAAACTCTCAAATTTGGATTCTAATGGAACAAACTTACAATACAATATCATTTGCTAATGTAAATAGTTTATTGCAGTTGGTCAAAAACCGATGTGGCGTCAACTATTTTCTTCGCCCATCTTTTCTGTCATGTTTTGCCATTATATTAGATTCGAATGTAGCCCAATTAATGTAATATCATCAATGAAAGAGGTACATAGGCAAAAAGGATAAAAAAAAAGTTATTTATTAATTATATAAGGATATCTGGCTTTCTCAAACATAGAAGAAACATGTTTACCAACAATAATAACCGAAGGTGAAGGCAAAACTTCCGTTTTGCCCATTGTTCACATTTAAAATTACCAGTTTGCCATGGCCTGTTGCGCTGACCGATAGCTTTTAATATATATAGTAATTTTTATAAAATTCATAAATAATTAAATTACAAAGGAATACAAAGTTCATCTTTTTTTTATTAGTTTTCTAATCAAATTAATATATATATATATATATATATATATTTTTATGAGACGTCGTAATTATGTTTACTAGAAACAAATATATATTTTATTCTAATTTTCCATGTTCAACTTCACACAAAAATTAATAACGGTACATGAACAAATAGAGATAATAAACTATTCCACTATCTTTAACTTGCTCTTCTTAAAATTTGAATGCTAAACTTGATATATTATTATTTTAGTTTAGCTCTTTTTATTCAAAAGAATGATTAGGCTTTAGGGTTATCACATTTCACGGAAACACTAATGGAGAATAACTAGTTAAATAAAATAAATTAGTTTCAATTTTTATGTGGCTAAAGAATGATAATTTATTAGTATTAAAAGTAGTTTACTGACACTAAACACCAAACATAAATTAAGTATTAATAGTTAATCTGTAGCAGTTGCAAGGTGCAAGTTGCATTGCAAGTTGTAATTGTTTAGTTTGCAAGTTGATGGATTGGAGAAAGATTCAGTGCATCAATCATCATCATCATAACTCTTCGTACCTGACCAAACACATGTTTCCTGTTCTACCCCACCATCTCTCCACTCAAACATACAACACAGCCGATTTCTTATTTGTTAATTTTAGCTACAAAAATATATAAAGCTAGTAAATATTCGTTAGTTATATACTTATATGTTTATATTTTCGATCATAAAAATAAAAAGAGTAGTTTATACACTTAAACCGTAGGAGGGAGTTTAGAAAAATAAATTAGGTAAGCGTTAAATGAGCGATCCCCTAGCTAGCTTAATTGTCTAGTTTTACTCTAGATGGTAGTCACTTAATTTATTGTTCTTTCATATTGATAGCATTCCTGTATAATATAGGTTTTCATCGTTATCTTACGCTATAACTCAAGTTATACTTATCTCTAAATTTATTTGTGTCGTCTTTTAAAAATCTTCTATGACTAGAGTTGTAAACGAATTAAACCAAACTGAACAAAGTCTTGTTCATGATCGTTCGTTTAGCATTGAACCTGTTCACAAACATATATCGAACACAAATTCGTGTTCATGTTCATTCATTAAAGAATTGAGCGTTCACGAATACAAACTAACATATATCATAATCGCCTTGTTAACCACCTGATATAATACTCATAAACATAATTATCCAAAACAAAGGCTAAATAGACATAATAAGCATAAACAATCCCAAAATAATGTTTCATCATCATTATTATCATACTCAGCTAATCCCATCAATATTAAAAGCTAAGTTATAGTCTGAGGAGTGTAAGATGTAAACAGTCTTGCCTCTACCCCGTGGTAATAGAGATGCTGCTTCCAGTGAGACCCCGGCTCAAAAGTGGTTTTGTATCAAGCCTTAGACATAAGACACATAACACTTAGCAATCGGGACAAACCCGACTACTAGATGTACCCCCTTGTCTTTTGGCTATCAACGCCACCACCTGATGCATGATTAACCGTCTATCATTTTTTACGTTATTTTCACGAAAGTAGTAAAATAACGTTAAAATTAGTGCAACTTTACTTTTGCCCCCCGAGAGCCACACCACACATATATACATTATATGCGCACAACCGTAAGCGGGCTTAGGAATTCCAAAATAATGTTTCAAAGGTCTAAGTTTCTAATGACTGAACATAACAAACAACCATGAACGAATATAAATGCACATATTATCGAATGCTCAAGAACACGATTGATCGAACACGATCTTTATTGGTGTTTGTTCATTTAATTATTTGAACGAAATATCTTGTTTATATGTTATTCATTTATTAAACAAATGAATGTAAACGAACTTCTCATTGAACAATTTACAAATGATTTGTTGAATGTTATGTTCGTTTACAACCCTACCTATATCTCTTCCTGATTTATATCTCTATTAGCCAATAATATTTTGTTGTTTTTTAAATTATTTCTTCTTATCCTTCCACTCATAACATAATCGGTTTATCATCTTTATAATTATATAATTATTCCCATCTTTTAACTTTTATCTATTTTTCTTTTAACTTTTAGCCAATAGTAATGTCTCGACTCCTGGTGGGCAATGTTACTTTTTTAATCGGTTAGGGTTTGCTATTCAGAAAAGGGTGGCGGCGCAGCTTGTTGTTCGCCTTCCCGTTATCTTGATGTAATTTGTAATTATCATATATTAGAATGTATGAAAAATATACATTTTATAAAAAAAATAAAAAAACTTTTAAAAATCTCCCATATTCCCAATTTCTCTTTATTCAATTCAATATCAATTATAAGTAAATTTCAATGAGATTTTGTTGTGTTTTTAGAATTATGTTTTCTTATTATTCCACTCATGTTCAGAATATAATGAATGAGAAGTTAGTCCATAAATTTCATTGCCACTTTAGTGTTTGGTTTGAGACGGGGAATAAGATGTGAGTGATATGAGACGTTAACTTTTATACCTTTTATTTTATTTTCATACCACTAGATAAAAGATAACGTAGTTTTATAATAATATTCGATTTTTATTAATTCGTATTCATACTATTTTAAGTGTTTTATTATTTTGTATTCATACTCTAATGGGAATGCATGCATGCAATTATATAGATGGAAGGGGTTCAAGATTGAGTTCTCAAATCAGTTTCGCAGGATCAAGCTCATTTTCTCAAATGTCTGAAGAAAACAATGTTACCAATCCCCTTGTGTTTTCCTCCTCACATAACAAAAGAGCTAAACATGACATGAATGACCTCAATATCATGGATTCTGAGGTACCTAAATGTTTTTCTAACTCGTTAATTAGTGATTACCTATTGTAACTATACATATTTACTAATCGATGATTTAATATCGCATGTGGTTCAGTTTAATTTTGGATTATCAGAATCTGGTCTAGATGCAACCACGATGGACCTTCCTCATGATTCGGTCCCTTGTAAAATACGCGCCAAGCGTGGATGCGCTACTCATCCTAGGAGCATTGCAGAAAGGGTAAGTCATGTCTCTCTATACATGTCATCTCATGATTAGCTATTGTAAGTTTATAATCTTCCAAAATACACTAAATCATGCATAATATAATTTTGTAGTATTAGATAGGCTTGTAAACGAATCAAACATTCATAAATTATTCATGAACTGTTCGGCATGAAGTTTGTTTATTTAATAAATGAACAACATAAACATTTTTTTTTGTTCATTATGAACGAACACAAACACACGTTTTGCTCACTCATTTATGTTCGTTTACAAACCTAGTACATATGAATATAAAAAACATATACGAACTAATTTTCTTAGGTACACCATTAGATGCATCTAGTTTTATATTTTCATCGCTTTTTATTCGAACAGTTGATTGAAAATCAAAACATTATGCGTGTAGTTTTATATTTTCATCACTAACCTTGTTAATTTATCCCGTTGTAGGTGTTTTATCTCTTTATACGCGTATGCAAATTTAAACATTTATACATACACAAAAGCGTACATGTATGCATGCCTACATGCATAAGGGGGATCAATGTAATTGGTTTTATCGTACTAAACGTACGAATTATTAAAGTATTTTCTTTTAAACTCGAGTATTGTAGCTTTTGAATTAGAGTAATTATTATTACGTTAAAACAGTAATAATATTTACTCTAGTTCAGATATTACTCTAGTTATTCAAATATTGTTTAATAAGTTAATTTTATTTAAGCCGGATCCCTCCCCAACATGCATTTGTATATAAATGTTTTTTTCATAGACATCTACTTATACTAATGTTATAATCGTAATTGTGTTTGTTGATGCAGGAAAGAAGAACAAGAATAAGTGGGAAGTTGAAGAAGTTGCAAGATCTTGTTCCAAATATGGATAAGGTAAACTTCGGTTTCATCTCTATTTTTTTTTTCAGTTCTCCTTGGATTAAATACGTTTAGGCTAAAATTAATATTTTATGTACTTAAAAGAGCATTTTCAAAACATTTATACTTGTTTCTATTATTTAGTTAAATTTAATTTTGTTTCTAAATGTTATCATTTTTTTGAAAATATCCAACATTCCACTCACCATTTTTATCTCTATCCATTTAAATAAAATTTTCAGAAAAGTGATTAGGGAATAAATTTTAGTGAATCACTAAAATTTGTTAATTTTTTATACATATTTATGAGATTATTTTGGTGAAACTTGTTTTTGCAGCAAACAAGCTATTCAGACATGTTGGATCTGGCAGTACAACACATAAAAGGCCTTCAAACTCACGTTCAGGTCTGTAATGGCCCTTTATCTCTTAAAAATATTAACTCATACATAGAATGGAGTTGGGCAGTGTAGGATTTCTTTATGGGGTCGTTTTTTATGATTTTTCGGATCAATTCGGCTCGGGTCATGTACATCATGATAACTTGTCGCAACCAATAAGCTATGGCTACAATGAGGTTTTTTAGCTAGTTATGATTCCAAAAAGATAATTACCGGTTCAATAACCATTTCTAAAAGAGCAACTAAAATACTTATTCGCATTTGCTACTAGTCTTTTTTTTTACATTAGTTTTTCAAACTAATAAGTATGTAAATGTTGATCTTTTCTCTAAGTAAGTTCATAAATCCCGTTGATCGGCGTTTAAAAATCTATTGTTAATTAGAAAAACGTAATATTTATTACATATAAAAATAAAAAAACTATGGGGTAGGTTGACCCTATTCTGCCCCGCACGCTCACAAACACATGTACGTGTGTATTATTATACATAACATTCCTTAAAAATTAAAATTATCCTCTAAAATAACCTTGGATGACATGTTTCTTTTGTAGAGCCTTAAAAAGGAACTTCAGAATTGCTCTTGTGGATGCAAACCAAATTAAAAATTGCTTAATACTTGAAGAAGGGAAGTCTTGTAGGGTACGGTAACAATAGCTTGACGTTGATATTAACAATCATAAGAGCCTCATTATACACATTGATCGAACGACATGCAGCGCACATTAAAAGAAAGTGATATTATCTCATTGTTTAGTTTAATGTTCTTGTTTTTTTTTTTTTTTTTTTTTTTTTTTGTATCTTTTAATCAACATGTTATTCATGTTCGTCGGGATATAGATTGATGTAATTAAAGAATTTTGATAAATGTTTGTGTAATTATAAATTTTGCATCTAATTCTCAAGCCTCTTCCTCTGGGTTATTTTCTGTAACGAATAACTAATTTTTAACCTTTCTGTAATTCGAAAAAAAAAGCACAAGTAAAAGGGCAATAAAACGTAAAGATAAAAAAAAATCATATTTATAATATTAGACAAAAGGATTAGCAAATAAAAGTGCTAATGCTAGAACCTGGTCATTAATTATTAAAGCTTCTAAAAAAGCTAGACTAAGCAATAAGTACCTAGCAATTTTTCTTTCGCCTCGGATTGTCTCGTGATACCTTCTACAGCTTAACCCACATTGTCACACCTTTAAATTTCCATTTGCGGAGTTTTACCGCGAAGCGCGTGACAAACCAGGATCCAAGTCAACGGCATTTCTTATGATGACCTGGTCGAGAGAGTACGATACATCGGTGTAAATGATCCCTTTGGATCTTGGTCCATGATGGCCTTTTTATTAATAGAACTGGAAGAGGAGGAAAATAAATAGCTTATGATAACCATCTCTTTGAGTCGATCATTTCGTAGATCTAATTCAAGTTCGTGTATCATCTGTAGCAAAATTATGCACGGGAGCTAGCAATCCGGACTGTATTGAAAAGGTTCCTGAGACACAGCATGGAAGAGTCACAATATTCTCACAATAAACAGCACTATATGAAATACGTAAACTCAAAACAACTTTCTCATATCATAAAAACTGTAGCGGAAGCATTGTCGTGTTACAAAACCAAGTGCCAACATGTTCAAAACGTTTATTTCAAAACCATGAAACTAAGCCCTAGACGCCGTGCAGACCCGTGCGCCTAGTCCGTATGTTGCTACCTTAGCGACCTGAGAAAAACATGCCAAAACGACGTCAACATATAATGCTGGTGAGTTTACAGGTTTGTTCAAAATGTTACCAAGTGTTACCGAATTCAAAACCTGTCAATACTATATTAATATTACCAAAGTACGCTAGCTAGGCGTATGTACTGTTACTACTACGATTGGAAAACCATTACTAGACTGTTACCAATGTTCGGCCCGAGTGTGTGTTCAGCAATGTTTAGCAAGTTCGAGACAATATGCACCCGCCCGGCCCTCCAAGCCGTCAAATGGGGCCTGTCAAGCCCAATAGATCTATCCACATTTCCCCCGTTGTGCATCCCTGTAACTTCTGCACATTTTCTCATAATATAATGTTTAAAATTCTAGTCCTTTTACTTTCTATCATCTTCGAATTTAATAAAAAGTTTGAGTTTCCTTTAATCAAACATTTTTTTTATTGAAACGCCAACATCTAACTGAATACGTGCGTTGGTCATAACTAAAACTAATAATAATGCGTCATTTAAAAACAATAATACTAAATAAATTAAAAGATAATAAAGTTGCATTTAATGCACTACCTTCCTTTGCAATTAGTCTATATTATTTTATTAAGGAAGAGTGACGGGTAGGATAGTAATTTTCAATTCCGTACAACTTAAGAAGCAACATGCACAAGTGATTTATGCTTAGATCATGAGGGTATAATTAGAACTTTGTGGACATTTAAGACACTTAAAAGGGTATATTAGTAAATTTGTAATGACATTTTAGTTAAAAGTATAAAATTGTTTACCTTAATGCCCCTATAATGCACTCTCTTCCTAACCCCTCCCAATTTAATGTTTTATTATTATAATTTATAATAATAATAATGTCTATCTTAATAAGTAATAACTATTGTGAAGGCCTATCATCTTCCCAATTTGAAACCGTCCAAGATGATGATTATTTAGTTTTAAGGCAATCATGGAGTCATTTATTTCTTCTCCTTTATCTATACAAGACTACTAAATGGTTTTGGTTCTTGCAGGAACAATTGGCCAATGATATATGCAGAGTAGATATGCTATTTCAGAGAGCACTAGAAGAGGGAATTAAAATCGAGGTGCAAAGTCTTATTTGTAAATATTAACTTCTTCAGGTTGATTTTTGTTTTTTATTAAAATTTTAAAGTTATTTACATTCTTGTACTTGAAATAAGTAAAACACATTTCTCCTTGTGAACTTAACAGGTCAACTAAGGGAGAAGAAATCGTCCTTTTTATCTTATCAGGGAAATATATTGTGATCGCTTTGGTTGACCAGTGCATTTTGAGGTACACGCTTAACTCATATATATGCAAAGATGACTTTTTGGTGAAAAACTAGATGGTTAATTTACTGTTAGATCAAGAAGCTTTCTTCCTATGGTAAATTTTTTTTTATTTTGTAGTCAACCATGGAAGGTAGGGGCGGATCTAGAAGGTTAGCAGGGGTAATGTCCGTTACCCCTCAACTTTTTTGGCGTAGTGTATTTTTATTTTTTTTACGTGTTTTGTATTACGTTACCCGTGAAATTTATGTAACGTTACCCCTGAAATCTTGGTCTAGATCCGCCACTGATGGAAGGAGGATGTCTGTATGCCACGTTTTTATACTGGCACTGCAGAGTATACTGGTGTGAAGTGAAGTATTTTACTCTTTTGTTTAACTATAACAATAATTGAATGGTTGGATGACTTTATTATTATAGGTTATTATGTTGTTATATGTGGCTATGATGCTCATACTGATGAAGTTGAGATCTGAGATCCAGCCAGCTCTAGGTAAAACAATTCTTCACCTTTCCTCTTATGTGTGCATAGCCAATATAAGTAAAGAACCACATAACCAATTTAAATTAGGAACTGGGAAAATCATATACGCCTGAACGTAGTGGTGAGAGAGAAAAAGAGTGGATTATGTGGTTAGAAAACCTCTTTATCCATCTTCTCCTGTCCATCCATCCCACACCCACATTTCAAGGTTTTATTAAATCAATTAAAACGGTTGAAGTATCTCTCTCCATTTCTCTCAATATCTTCGGTTAGTAACCCCTCTTCCCGAAAAAACTCGGTAACACACACTTTGGGATTCACTTTTGTAAGTTGTAAAAAGTAAAGGGGGTCGGCCCAGTCCTGGCAAAGTTGCCGAGCCCCACCCAACCCCGCTTTTCGATATCAAAATCACACCAAAAATCATCAAAATTGTGGCTGCGGATTGGTTATTGTTGCCGAGCGGTGAAGATTTTGAGTGTTGCCTGGGGTGGCGGCGTTGTTGTTGTCTTGCGGCAATCTAACCGTTCTCCCCTTGCCGTGGAGTGCCTTGACCCCCTAAGAATGATAATCAACTTAATACCTTTGTTTAATTAAGAGTGTTTAATATATTTGGTCAGGTGTTCCCCATCTAAAAGAAGGAGATGTTCCACCGCAAGGAGGGAAGCGTGGATGGGGAGTGGTTCTCAGTCAGCATGGTTGATACTTTTAAATAAACTTGCACAATCTCATAATTTGCTTCCTGGATTTGAGGTACTTATAAAGATTTTTTCTTATTAATGATCAGTAAATCATATATGCTATCACTTCCATATATTACTAAATTTTGATTGTCTAGGCATGTCAATGTTAAGAGTCATTATGGCATCTACTAGACAAGTATCTTTGATGTAACAAGCTTGTGAAGTTTGCCAACATTTCTTTTAGTATAAATTATGCAAGTCCGTGAAACACCTGGTAATAACTTGAAGTCCATGAAAACAAACAAATGTTGCTATTTTCATGAACAGTACAGAACAGCCTAGCTAATTTACCTTGTAAAAGGAGACAATGCATTGCTTTTGTCAGGTTATGCCAAAGTTCATCTAATCATTTGCTTGAGTTTCTGCAGAAGCAGGAAACTATTTAGCTTTCTACCATCACCTTATAAACCATTGAAAACGAGTATATTACATAAAAGACTGAATGTCAAAAGGTATGATGTTGTTGATTCATTCTTCCTATTTGACACTGGTTAGAAATCAAATTATCAGTTAAATATTATCGTTAATTTCACTTGAGTAAATGGTGTCTTGAATGAATTTTAGCAAATTTCACTATCTTATATTTTCTGAAGTTACGTGCTCTGGCAAGCGATTAATAAATACATGCTTTAGAGAGAAAATTGATTTATTTCAGAATTTTTTAAGGCATACAATGAATTCTTTGTATGGCATACATTATAATGTAGGCCTGTAGTTCTGGAATTCCTTTCCTTAGAGAGCAGTGGCGTTGAAATAAATTATTTCTAATTATAACAATCCGTCAAAACACACTTGTAAGATTTCAAAAGGCGACAAAACCGACGTACCCGCAGCAACGCGCGGGCATTCCTACTAGTAAGAAATAATAAACGACTAATTAAATCTTCAATTCATAAATAATGCCCATGAATGAAAGTAACCGTTTCAAGACTCATCATGGACCAAGCAACATTATTTTATGTAACCAATTCTCTTCTTGATCAATTTAAATTCTACCTTCAATCCTAAGCTATTTGAACAAATGGCTAAATTCATTACACAACCCGTCCTCCTGGCCGCTTTACTAAAGCCATGAACTATAGTGCATCACCACCATTCGCAAATCTCATGCCCTTTTATTCGGAGGGATTAAGCTCTGTTTGGTACGAGTCACCGCGTCACTACCCCACTCACCCAATGCAATGGCTAGATCAATCCGTAACATTACATTGCGTTGTTCTGTTCCTTTCGATTCTTTTTGAGGTAACGATCTCGAACCCGGTTTATCATATTTGCTCTAAATATAAGCCTATTTTCATCTCGGCAAAGATTATTTCAATACATTTTTATATGGTTTTGATTATTAATATTAAAACCAAGGATTTACAAATGGTGTAGTGTCAAAATGTAGTTAGAGTTAGTATTGAGAACGTGATCGGATTTTTTATATGAAATTATAATATAGTTGTTTTGTATTAAACCACAATTTGTATTAGAACAAGAAATTGCATCTTTTGTTTATGATCTTGAAACAAAGTTCATCAATATTAACAATCTAAATTATTCAAGTACAATAGCTTTACTAAATGAAAAAGGTGTACACTAGTGTTTGATTTTATTTTACAAAACAATTTGCTTAATTAATTTAGTAATGGCTATAACTTATAAATTTTATTTTAATCATTAAGTTTAATTAAGTTTTGTATATAACTCCACAAATAACGTTTAAGACCTTAAAGAAAATTTAGGCTTGTTATATTAAACAAAGTGACTCAAAAGTTTTGATGCGTACATATTATTAACATAGTGAGTTATTAATAATCTTCTATCATTATTTCTTTTATCTAATACACATACAGTCAACTTAATATTTAATTACTAGTTTAGTTAATATACACAATGTCTATAATTAAGAATCATGGTTCATAATTCAAGATGTTATATTAAATAGATAAATCAAAATTGATATACATTATACGAACACTATAACTATAGGTACTAAAATATCACTCCTTAATTAGGTTCAGACATAATTCTTTGATTCTCGTTAATTCATTGGAAGTTCAACATCTACTTTTGTGTGAACTTTTGCTAGCTTATAAAGGTGAGTATATTTTCCCCCTTTTTCATGTTTTACCATTTTGGGGCTAATCATGTACACTATTATCAAATGTTATTCTTATACTTAATGCAATTCTCATGTGTGTTTGCTTTATGTGAATTTGTGTGTATGCTTAGTCAAAATCATTAACCGTTCAGCGGCCTAGCATTTCAATGAATAGTACTATGGTATACCCCCTTGAGACTCTGTTGAGAGAATCTTGGTCATTGTCTTGTTAATTCATTATTCATTTGGTTATTCATGTGTTAGTCTCATTCATAGGCTTGGTTTTGACTGATACTACTTATTACATAATTGCAAATGGTACCGCACATGAATTGCTAAACACTTTTCTTACTATATGTAGTCAAATCAGGGTATGCTCACCAATACATTTTTGTATTGACATATACTATTGTCGTACATGTTTCAGGTTATTTTGCGACGCTTCTTTTTAGCTTTTGGATTTATATTTAAGCTTTGACTTTATTGTATTTTAGTTAGACTTGACGCTTTAGAACTATTGTATACTGTAATTTCCTTTCAATGTAAAATTATTCAAATCAATGTATTCAAATTTACACTTTAGTACCTTGAGCTATTGAACAATCGTTACTACGTGACATCTCGATGTTTCCGCCATCGGTTGGAGTGTTACAGATTGGTATCAGAGCCATGGTTATAGGGAATTAGGTTATTAGAATGCCTTTTAGCCTAGTCTATAACTAAGCTTACATTCACGAGTCCTCTCGTATATATTTCTCTTTAACTTTATACTAGTTTTTATCCCGTGAGCATTCGGGGTTGAAATATCTAATATGACATAATAAAATATATTATTATTATTATTATTATTATTATTATTATTATTATTATTTTAAACAAATCTCTACCATAAGTTATCATATTTAAATTTAAAAAAAAATGAATCTCTGCGTCGGGGTATAAATCTAGTGCCATTACAAATGAATTTGGAAGTTTGTAATCGATCATTCTAAAAAGAACTAACATGAAATAAGAAAAAAAGTTAATTATTGAAATATCGAACGCATTAGGCTAAGGGCTATGTGATGCGTTAAAAAATTCATGGGTATATAGTTCGGGTATTTGGGTATGTTGTTTCGGGTAATCTGGTCGGGTATCACCTAATCCCAGACCCAACCCAAACCCACAATTTTTTTTAAACTAATCCCAAACCCGGCACAATACCTGTCGGGTTACAAAAAATAATCATTTTTTTTTCTCCGTTTTTTATATAGCACTATGGTACTCGTTGGAAAGATAATAAAACGCTTGTTGATTTGGTGTAATTTTTTTTTCTTTAAAAAATCTTGTATATAAAAGATATTAACGTATGTTATTAAATTTAAATTTAAATCGTGAACGTTAATTAACCTATTTTATAATATGTGGTATTTCACTCTAAGTTTAAAACTATATTTTTTATAGTGTTCTGAACAAACAAAATAAAACAAATCAATCCACATTAATTAAATATTTGATTAATTAAAACTAAATATGCTTAGCTATTTTCGTATTATAATAGCTTGATATATAAAATACATTTTATATATGAACAATCATTGTTTGAAATTTTCATTGACTGTGTTGTTTCAAGTTACTTCAACAGAGAAATACAATATCTAAGTGGCAACAGTCTTTTCATTAGTAATTCGTTTTAGCTTCATTTTCACGCTATTAAATCACGAAATCCTTTTTTTATAATTACAGTCATATTGAACCAATAAATGGCATTATGTTTAAGGGCCTTGATGTTAGAAAAAAATGATTATACACTCAAGGTTATAAATATTTTGGCTTTGCAAGTAACTTGATGTCAAATCCAAATTAACGATACTTAATTGGGATGGTTTAACGGATGAGGAGATATTTTCAAATTAATTTCATTTTTTACATCTTAGCCTAAACAAATTTATCTTATTACTTTTGATTTTTTTGTTGTACCTGCTGTCACACCCTCAAATTTCAACTGCGGGGTTTTACCGCAAGGCGCATGACAAACCAGGATTCAAGTCAACGGTCACAATAAACGACACTATATGAAGTACGTAAACCCAAAGACATAGAATTCATAAGCGGAAGCATTTAAAGAATTTAATTTCTACAAAACAGTATTCCCAAGTATCCAAGACACTTATTACAAAACATGCTACTAATCCTAGACGCTAATGCAGACCCGTACGCCTAGTCCAACCGGTGCTACCTTAGCGACCTGAGAAAACATGCCAAAACAGACGTCAACATATATAATGCTGGTGAGTTCACAGGTTTGTTCAATATGATACCAAAAGTTACCAAAGTGTTACCATGTCCATACTATATCAATGTTACCAAGTACGCTAGCTAGGCGTATGTTTTATTACTACTACGATTGGAAAACCATTACTAGACTGTTACCAATGTTCGGCCCGCGTGTGTTTTGCAATGTTACTAGTTCGAGACAATATGCACCCGTCCGGCCCTCCAGGCCGTCGAGTGGGGTCTGTCAAACCCAATAGATCTATCCACATTTCCCCCGTTGTGCATCCCCGCACATTCATGGTTTTCCCCGGGACTTTCAAAGATCGTATAGCAATGCAAAGTTAAAACCATAGTATGACATATGTTACCAAAATAGTTTAGCGTATGTTTTCTCCCCCAAAGTTAAAGCAGTAAAAGTAGGGTCGTGAACTCACCTTAGGTTGCGTTCTTCAGTAATATAAGAAAGCCAAGCCCTTGATAATCCCACTACCGGAGATCTATCAAAATGTTCACATAAGTGTTCCGACTAATAACCATAAGGTTATCTAGTCCCCGATTGTCCAGATCGTGACCAAGTATGTTTTAAAACGTGTTTAAGTGTTCAACCGACACACTAGACCGACCCGACATCCCGTTGGTGACTCATTACCCTAACTAATCAAGTACACATAGATTACACACAAGGTTCAAGCATAAAACACTTAGTCTGTATCTAAAATCTCATTTTTGAATCAATAGCGTCGAACCAGGAAATTTGTTCCACCTTCGCCCCTTTTTAAGCCACGTTCGACCCTTTTAAAGCCACGTTCGACCCTTTTAAACAGATTCGCCCATTATTGTCCAGGTTCGAACCTGGGATTCCACCTTCGACCCCACGACTGGTCGAAGGTGCCCAGGTTCGACCCTGGCAGATTGTTCTTCCCCAAAACGTTTCAAAAACATCCGACAACATCTAGAAACATCATCAATCACAGCAGTTAGACATGACTAACATATCCCCACAAAACCCCACCAATTTTGCCCCAAACCTGCTCATTTTAGCCCTTTCCCAAAATGGCAAAAATTATGAAAGTGTCACCTCATGCATGAATTCTTTACCCAATTTGGAAAATTTTTGAAATCAATCCATAATCATCTCAAAATTGTTCAGTTTGTCGTGTGTTTGAAAACCTCAAAAGGTTCTATTGATCATACTAGCATGCATCGAGCCCTAGCTTCATTAAAACCCCCAATTTAGACATGATATTATTAATCATCTAATTGTGACCATAAACAATCCTAAATAATCATCAATATCAGCCCTAGATCATGTTTCTAGCATTAGTACAGCAGCAAATCATTAAACAACACATAATATCACATAACACATAATTAACATATGTTTATTATATGAAAACCTATGTTTAACGATAGGGTTTAGAAAGATGTTTAAAAGGTTTTTATTGATTAAAACATCCTTAGAACAGATCTGGAAATTTAGGGTTAGATGAAAACGAATTAAAATGCTTTGAAGATATTTAGGATTAAGAACACACATTGGATTCTTGATTAGATGTTGTTTGAAGGTTAGATTATGAAAAACAAGAGCAAAAACTCCTTCCTTAGTGATTAAATCGTTTGTAAGTGTTTAGAGACGGTTAGGGTTTGTGAAATGGTGAAAAATGACAAACTTTGGTATTTATACTGGTCCACATTCGCCCCTTTCACCTGGTCGAATGTACCCACATTCGCCCCTTTCTCAGGGTCGAATGTACCTTAACTGGTCGAATGAAATTCTATTGTTTTCACATCCCAGGTTCGCCCCTTCATTAAGGGTCGAACCAAGATCATTTACCAGGTTCGCCCCCACGCTATGGTCGAACCTGGACCTATGTTTTCTAGTGTTTCCAGTTTGTCGTGTTTAACGCATTTAACGTATCCTAACACATGAACATGCAATCTTAATCTATGTTTAACATATATAAGCATGGATGATCCTCTATACATCGTTTAAACACGTATTTGCATATAATCCACCATATAAGAATCAATCTACACATAACACTTAATTTAGTTTATGTAATTTCACCAAAAACGGGACCCGGTACTAGTGTATTCCCAAAACGACTCCCAATGATCCTCCAGATCATTGAACCCTGGACAATCCTATCCTGACCCGACTCAACTAACCTGGTTAAGTCCGTTTAAAAATGTTTCTCGCTAAGGTAGACTTAGGTGTTACTAAAATGTTTAAGCCAAACATGCCGGGTGTCACATCATCCCCACGTTGAAAGAATTTTCGTCCCGAAAATTGTACAAAGCCCAAAAATGAAAGAGACGGAAAGAAGGAAACGAAAAGAAAATTTACCGGGTGTCACATCATCCCCACGTTGAAAGGAATCTCGACCCGAGATTCATTCAGCTTCAGTAGTAACATGCCTAGATTCGAATGCACGTTTCGGGAAAAGATGGGGATGTTTAGCTTTCATCTGATCCTCCCGTTCCCACGTGAACTCCGGTCCACGATTCGAGTTCCAAGTAACCTTGACAATGCGGATTTTACTCCGACGAAGGCTACGAATCTTGTAGTCGAGAATCTCGACATGTTCCTCCACAATGCGAAGACGATCATCAACCTTGATCTCTTCCAGTGGTACAATGAGAGATTCATCAGCCAAACACTTCTTTAAGTTAGACACATGGAAGACGTTGTGAACACTACCGAGCTCCGCCGGTAAGTCAAGTCTGTATGCCACTGGTCCAATCCGTTCAAGGATTGCGAACGGTCCGACATAACGAGGGTTAAGCTTGCCACGCTTCCCAAAGCGTATGACGCCCTTCCATGGTGAAACTTTCAGAAGTACCCTGTCCCCAATCTGGAACTGCAAAGGTTTGCGACGACGATCGGCATAGCTCTTCTGACGATCCCGCGCAGCTACCAAACGGTTACGAATTTGTACGATTTTCTCTGAATTTTCGTACACCAGTTCCGGATCAGTGAGCTGGCTCTCGCCCACCTTGGCCCAACAAAGAGGTGATCGACATTTCCGTCCGTAAAGAGCTTCGAACGGAGCTGCCTTGATGCTAGAGTGATAGCTGTTGTTGTAGGAGAACTCCACCAATGGTAGGTGAATCTCCCAACTTTTGCCAAAATCGATAACACATGCCCAAAGCATGTCTTCCAATGTTTGAATCGTCCGCTCACTCTGTCCATCAGTTTGTGGATGATAAGTCGTACTCATATCCAACTGAGTACCCAAAGCCTTGTACAGAGCCTTCCAGAAACGCGAAGCAAAACGAGAATCACGATCAGAGATAATAGAAACAGGCACCTCGTGGCGAGCAACCACCTCCTTAAGGTAGAGTCGAGCTAACCGCTCGAGTCCATCAGTTTCCTTAATAGGTATGAAATGCGCCGATTTTGTCAGCTTGTCGACAATCACCCAAATCATATCGTAACCACTTGGTGACTTTGGTAGCTTGGTGACAAAATCCATCGTGATTCGTTCCCACTTCCATTCTGGAACCTCTGGTTGTTGTAGGAGACCAGATGGCTTCTGATACTCCACCTTGACTTTAGCACAAGTCAAGAATTTGCTCACGTATGAAGCTATATCAGCCTTCATGTTTGGCCACCAATAAAGTATCTTCAAATCCTGATACATCTTATCGGAGCCATGGTGAATAGAATACCGGGATTTGTGAGCTTCATCCAAGACAAGCTCACGTAATCCCCCGAACAAGGGAACCCAAACACGTACTGCGAAATAGTGTAAGCCATCGGACCTGAGCTCAAGGTGCTTGTCAGCACTGTGCATAGTTTTAGCTTTAAGGTTTTCCTCCTTCAAAGCTTCTAATTGTGCAGAATGGATTTAGTCAGGCAAAGAGGAATGAATGGTGAGCTGTAAGGCTCGAACACGACGATGTTTCACAGACTCCTTCCAGCTCAAGGCGTTCGCCACAACGTTCGCCTTGCCAGGATGGTACTTGATAGCATAGTCATAATCGTTCAGGAGTTCAACCCAGCGATGTTGCCGCATGTTTAACTCCTTCTGGTCGAAAATATGCTGAAGACTCTTGTGATCGGTGTATACTTCACATTTGGTACCGTACAAGTAATGTCTCCAGATTTTCAACGCAAAAACCACCGCACCCAATTCCAAGTCATGAGTAGTGTAGTTCTTCTCATGAACTTTGAGTTGACGAGAAGCATAGGCAATAACCTTCCCGCGTTGCATCAACACACAACCGAGACCACGAATAGAAGCGTCACAGTACACAACAAAATCATCCGTACCCTCAGGTAAGGACATAATAGGTGCAAAACAAAGTTTAAGCTTCAGCATCTGAAATGCTGATTCCTGTGGTTCACCCTAGTCAAACTTTCGGTCTTTCTGGGTAAGAGTGGTGAGGGGTTGAGCGATCTTTGAAAATCCCTCAATGAAATGACGATAGTAGCCTGCAAGACCTAGGAATTGCCGCACCTCAAATGGCGTCTTTGGTGCTTCCCAGTCCTTAATAGCTTCGATCTTAGCCGAATCGACATGAATTCGCAGTTCATTAACCACATGCCCTAGGAATTGAACTTCACGTAACCAGAAATAACACTTTGAGAAGTTAGCATACAACCGCTCTCATCTCAAAAGTTCCAAGACCAACCGTAAGTGTTCCTCATGGTCCGTTTTGTTCTTAGAATAAACCAGAATATCGTTAATAAACACGATGACGAATTTATCAAGGTAAGGCTTGCAAACGCGGTTCATCAAATCCATGAACACCGCCGGTGCGTTAGTGAGACCAAAAGGCATAACCAAAAACTCAAAATGGCCATAACGAGTGCGAAAAGTAGTCTTCTGAATGTCGGCTTCCTGAACGCGCAACTGGTGATAACCAGACCGCAAATCTATCTTCGAATAGTAACTAGAGCCCTGGAACTGGTCAAAGAGATCATCAATGCAAGGGAGAGGGTAACGATTCTTGATGGTCACTTTGTTCAGCTCACGATAATCGATACACATGCGAAGACTTCTATCCTTCTTCTTAACAAACAAAATAGGAGCTCCCCACGGGGAAGAACTCAGTCGGATGAAACCCTTTTCCAAGAGTTCCTGTAACTAGCTGGACAACTCTTGGGAGCACCTGCTAAGCAGAATTTCTCTACAAGGGCCCAATCAGTCAGACCATGTTGGGAGCACCTGCTAAGCAGGTTTTGAAAACGCTCCCATGCAAGATAATAAGGCTCATCAGGTTCCATCCGGAACGAATGGATCTGATCGCGAAGGCGGGATGCCTTGCTAGGTGGAAAGTACTTATTCAGAAAAGCTTCTTTAAGGGCATCCCAGGTGGTAAAAGTGTCAGTAGGGTGAGAGTCAAACCAAGTGGCGGCTCGACCAGAAAGGGAAAAGGGGAACAAGTGGAGGAATTTAGCATCATCTGTGGCACCCTGTAGCTTAAAGGTAGCTAGGATGCGAGTCAGACGGGCTATGTGGGCCGGGGCATCCTCATCATCGCGGCCGTGGAATTGACAGGTGTTATTAATGGCCGTCATGATGTAGGAGGGTATCTGCCAGGACCCATCATTGTTGATGGCTGGAATGGTAATAGGGGAGTTAACTCCCGTAAAACCCTGGGTGGATTGTTGGTGGACAGTGCGACGCTCAGCCATTTGGAAAAGGTTTGGTGGTGGACTGGGTGGTGGGGAAGACGACCTAGAAGAACAAGAGCTAGAAGAACTTACCTCTTCAAGCTTAACTTCAGTAGCTTACTTGCTCCTCGAACGAGTAACTGGCAAAAAACTGCAGAGTAGACAATAAAAGAGGTAAGAGAATAACAGATAGAAGAAACTAAAAAAAAATAGAAAAAACTCGAAATAAAATAAAAAAAATAAAAATTAACTGAAATAGAAAAAATAACAAATAGCACAGATATTTCAGATAAGTTTAATCAAAGCTAATTAACGCAATCGCCAAGAATCCCCGGCAACGGCGCCAAAAACTTGATGTGCTAAAAGTAGTTTAATAAAAACAGCTAAATTAAACCTAAAACTAGACACCTAGTAATACTCTAGACTCTCTAAAACCAAACTACTGACAGGCAAGTGAACCTATCGACTCTAGTATAGCTAAAGTAAGTCCGGATATCGAACCCACGAGACTCTAATGGAAAACGGTAACTAGACTCGAAAACTTATCTAAAACAGAAACAAAGTGGTTTATTAATTAAAAGGGGGGTTTTACTAAAAACTAAATTGCAATAAAATAAAGATTACCTAAAGTTAACTATACTTAACTAAAAACGATAATTGAGCTAAGATGATTTCAGATGATGATAAGACACTACCTAGACCAGACTCCTAACTATGCCTGATAAGCTTCTATGGTTATGGAACTGATTTGGAACCGGGATCTTAAAATGCTAAACATCAAGAATACACTAGACACCCTCGACCCTTCTCAAGGGGAAACCCTAGAATATTTTTGTGCTGTTAAACTACCGGTTGGAGTACAAACCCTCACAGGTTATCTAACTCTTATGATCGAGTACCCGCTAGACAATCTACCTCACAGCGCGAAAGCCTCACTACACTAAGTGTAAGGGGTAATTATTGAAGCCTAGATCTAACTTGATATGCAGGAGTTGAAAGGGAAACTAGGCAGATCTTCTCACCAAGCCTCTAACCTAGCAATCTAACAACCTAGACATACCAACAAGTCCTCACCTCACAGCTATTGAACTTGGAAGAACACCTAAAATCTTCTAACCATCAAATATCACTCCTATGGTAAACTCGCGACTATTGACCATAAACTAGTTGCTACACAAAGTCTGCAACCTAACTAGCACTCATACATGAAAGACATTCACAAAAGTGCAAGTGGAGTGAATAAGTGACAATCAAAAAAATAATAGATACGCACATACACTAGATCTAAAGAAATCAAAATCTTTACTGAATCATAAATCCAAACAAGTTCCAAAAAACCATAGAAAACGCAAATCAAAACATAGTATTTGTCTTAGTCTAGGTAGCTATAAGAGTTTAGCCACAAAACATCATCAAAACAAAGATTAAAAGGTTCATAATATCAATCAACATGAGTTTGAATGAAAGAAAAACAAAGAAACAACTAAACCGAATGATGAACACCCGAGGAAGTCGAAACTCTCGCTTCAAATCTCGAACCTTGCCCTTTTCTTTCCTTGGAATCACCTTGAGCAGCTCTCCAATCGTCCAAAAGTCAAGAATGCCTCTTAAAATTTCGTTTTAGGGTTTTAAAATCCGATTTGGGCTTGAAAAACACAATTTTGGGCTTCCTGATGGCCATCGCGTCACGCGACGGGATTCTGGGTAAGTGGTCGCGTGACACGACGCCCTCAAAGCTGAACTGCATAGCGCCGCGTGACACGACGGGATGCAAGGGAGTCTGTCGCGTGACACGACGGGATGATTTTTCCAATTTTGTTTATTTTTATCTTCTCTTTTCATTTGTGACTCATCCGGGACCTCGTAAAGCACCGTTTATGCATAAATTTGCCTATTTTGCCATCCGGATTCCTGTGACACATAAAATACTAAATAGAAACCGAAAAATATATATAAACGACACACACTGACTCGATAACGACTCAAAATATGTACAAATAACCGATGTATTTTGCAATACATCAAACATCCCCACACTTATGTTTTTTCGTCCCTGAAAAAAAAATTATGCTATGGAATCACAGTTAGGTTTACATCCGGTTTCAAAACATAGGTTACTTAATTAATAATCTACTAACGTGTTGATTGCGATTGCAGGTATACTGATCCTCTTAAACCCAAACTGGTCTCCAAGCCCCTTTTTATTTACGTTAAGTTCATGTTGATTAGTCTATCTAGGGTCTCACTCAAAGGAAGCCACAGTTCCTCCTAATTCCGCCTCAAGCTTATGAAGCTAAAGGAACGACCAATTTGACCATTTCCCAACCGTCTTATGTAGAAAACCAAGAGAATTTAAAATCACTTTTTTTTTTAAATACTTAACTCAAAGGGTGTGACCAATCCAAGTCGCTATCCCAGTGGCCAGGCACCTTAAGCTTCAGCATTTTTGCTTTAATTTCTATTTTTTTTAGTGATTAGAAATTCTAACGGTTTTCTACTTATAACGGTGCTTCTTATACTATTTTTGGCGGTTTCGGTCTCCCCGTTTCTCCTAGATGAGAACCCACAAAATAGCCTAACATAATTAATTTATTACTTTTCAAAGGAAACTTTTCTACCAGTTGAGCCTACCCACATATCCCAAATCAGACACGTTTTCAATCAATTTTAATCTCTTATTATACATACTATTAGAAAACCGGACACCTAACTTTACCTATCATCTTCCATATTTTATATAATGCAAACTTCAAAATCAGGGACATTTTTTTTATTAATTTTTTTTTTAGACTCAACTATAACCGACACGGTCCATCCCCACACTTAAATTTTGCATTGTCCCCAATGCAGGAATGGACAACTGACTCAAGCACAATAAAATAAAACTGACACTGAACAAAAAGAAAGACAAAAAAAAAGAAAAGATAAAAAGGAAAAGACTTAGCTGGAAATATAGCAAGACTGTCATGTGCCAGTCTAATCCAAAAACATGCCATCCAATTCAAACGTGCTCAGCAAACAATTCCAAATTCTCATCAACGAACGAAGCGGCCAAGTATTCTACCAAACACACATAATCACATCATAGCCAACATATATATATATAAAGTGCTAACCTGCCAACCCATGTCCCAGAGCATGTCACAAAATATCAAGTGTAGTACAGACCATGATCAAATAAAAACATCATCAAAAGAAAAATAAACAAAAGATATAACCAGATGATCATGCTGCACTCGTATCCCCACACTGCTCCTAATCATCCTGTGGATCCCGCTGCTCCTGCTGCTCTGGTGCTCTGAAAAACTCTGAGTACGCCCAAATTCAATGCCCCCATAATAAACCTGAACGCATCGTCCTGCCTGCGCTGGCTCTCTGCCTGTGCTCGCTGACCCTCAGTAATCAGCTCTCTCAACTCCCTAATCTGCCTATCAGTGCGCTCAGCTAATGCCTCTAGAGTAAGTGGTACTGGTGGTGGCTCTCTGAGAGGATACTGACGACCTGGCAACTCGTGTCTCTGTCGAGGTCTCTGTAATCTGGTAGGAATGCTGGCCTGAAGAGTAGCTGCTGCTGCTGTACCCTCTGGAGGTAATACCTGAGGTCCTGGCGTGATAGCTACCCATTCAGGTGGGTCAGTGTTAGTAATGATAGTCGCATTCCTCGACTCCTTCAAACCATAATACCCGGGCTTCTTGGGTCCTTTCACTAACTTGTGTTCGGTATACGGCCCAGGCTGCCTCATCACATTCAAGTTTTGAGCTATCTGCGTGATGTACGGCCCATATCCAAACCTGCTCGCGTCCCACCTCTCCTCGGTCTCGAGAACGACCAAGCCATAACACTAGCCAAATTCGCCTCCCGGCCTTTCACCATACAATATAAACAAAACAACTCAACCCAATTCACTCTATTTTCAGTCGACTTCCTTCCCACCAAAGTGCAACCAAGGACCTTAATAATGTACCTGTAAACGGGATCCCGAATTGCTGACCCTGACAACCCATCTGAGTACGGAACATTAGCAATCGAATTCCAAAATTCTTCTAAATCTGCCTCTGTAATACAATACTCCCTCTCTTCCTTGCTCACACCCCTCAAACTAGTCAGAAACGCGGAAGTCTGGGTCTCCTCCACAGTATAATAACCTGTAACAACTGCGAACTGGGGAATAGACATCTCATGTAATACCCTGCCCAGAGAGAATGAAACTGCATTTGACTCATAAAACCCACCCTCTCTGTGTATGTATGTGGAATGGAACTCAATAGTGATCTCCTCATACTGTGGTTTATCACAAGCCAAAACCTTCTTAAACCTGGGGCCCAACAACTTCTCAATCCTGTCCCGCTGCCCAACTTTATCTAAAAGATCCCAATCTATAGTCCGCGGTGTCAGCAAAGGCAGATCAATCAAAACGTCACACTTTTCTGCTTCTTTTGTGCCTGAAGCAAATTTAAGTAAAGTATGCTCGCGAAGGTTATCACGTTCAACAGTATTATGCTTCTCTGGCTCTGAATACTGAATCGGTTTGCGGGGTGGATCCCGTTTTCTTTTTGCTGCTGCGTGCGAGGAGCCTTCACCTGACATATCTGCAAAACAACTTTAAAGAAACAAGCAAAAAGTTGATTTAATGTTAGTAAACGACCATATAGCATTTCTTTCGCGGTCGTAACAGACAGGACTGACAACTGGGATTATCAAGAAGATGTGAACCGCGCCTCGCCCGAATGGAGATTGAGTACGGGCGAAGCGGCTCGTGCCTATGAGCTAATGAAAATCCCAGCGACTCGACTCGACTCAAAAATAAAAACTTAGACTCAATTTACACCCACGACTCAAGAACAAGTAAAAACTAACTTAAAATACACATACCCCATCCCGGCACTTAAATTGTCTGCAATTAAGTACAAGTGCCTAATGGATGCAAAATGGCGACCCGAAATGCATAAGTGAGGAAACGATTTGTTTTGTGAAAAATTAGTTCGGGTTGAAAAACTCGGGGGAGCTTTTGCCATTTTGTACCTAATAAAAACGACAATAATATTATGACATAATCCCCAACACATAACAATCAACGACCATAATCGACACAAAAGACGCGACCCTAATGGACATTATCAATGACTCAAAACAAGGATACCATGACACAATCCTAACCAAAACAAGGAATACAAGACGCAACATTTAACGACGCAGTCCTAAATACAATGGAGAACACACGAAACAAAAACCACGACAAAAAACGATACAATCCTACCCAAATAACACAAAATCCCAAACCAAACAAAAACACACCACGACACTAGGACATCATACCAAAGACATCAAGAAACTATACGCGACTCGACGTTAAAAACGCGACACTGACGAACAAGAGACCTATGTAGAACCAAACTAAAAAAAAATATCATGACTCGACTCAAAAGACCTTATCAATGACCAAAACAACGACACTAGGACACATACCCAAACAAGACGCAATAACACCACGACACTAAGACACCAACAATGAACAATACGCGACGCTAATCATAAGTTGGTCATTGGATTCAAACACAGACCATTACAAGACACATTACACAAAACATATCCTAATTATAATGATACAAGAAAACATTGCAAGAACCCATACCTATAGTGATGTGTAACCGAAAGAAAAACACGAAGGCTGCGATGGAAGGTGCTGGTTCTGGTGGTGTGTTTGTGACGCGGCAGCAGGGGGCGTGTTGGGTTAGAGTAGCGGCAGCAGGGGTAGGTGAGTGGTGTTGGTGGGTGTTGAAGGGATGGTGCGGCCGAGGGATATGAAGACGGGAATGGTTGATTGGGGTCGGAGGGTGGAGATTGAGGAGGGGGGTGAAGCGGGTTGGTGGTCGGCGGAGGGATGGTGTTAGGTGGTGGTCGTTTGGGGTCGGGGGTGGAGATTGAGGAGGGGGGTGAATGGTGGTTTGATGAGGGTGGTCGGAGGGTGTGTGGGTCGGAGGGTGGTGGGTGAGGGAGGGTTTTGGTTGGTGGAGGCAGAGAGGGTTGGAAGGAGGTGGGTAGCAGAGATTGGAGGCGGAGAGAGAGAGGCGGGTGGGTTTAGAGGGCGGCAGAGGGTTTTAAGGATGAGGGTGGGTTGCAGGTGGGAGGAGGGCGAAGGGTTATGGGGGCGGAGGGGCGATTGACGGTGGCTGGTGATGTAGGGTGGTGGTGGAGGTGGGAAGGAGGTGGTGGTTTGTGGTGTAGGGTGGTGGTGGTGGTGGAGGTGGGAAGTGGAGGTGGTGGTTTGTGGTGTAGGGTTTGGTTTGAAAGGATGAAAAATAAATAGCAGATCAAATTTCTCGAAATTATTATTATTATTATTATTAATTTTTTTTATTATTTTTTAAGGACACACGCCGCGTCACGCGACCAGGTAAGGGGGTGTCATCGCGTAGCACGATGAAGCATTTTGGTCAGAAAGTTTGTAAAATTTGTTCTTTCATGCCTTAGAAAAATTTTTGAGTTTTTCATTTGCCTCTTCCAAGACCCAAAATTAATTAAAATTTGACTAACTTACCTTGAGTCCATACATTGCTCATGTTTTTCTCTTCCAATATGACTATGAATTCCTGCAATATGACTTCAACACACAAACACAAAACCGAAAAAATGATGAAAAACACAAACAAAAACACATAATTAACTAAAAAATTAACGTAAAATAGGCCTCTACAAACTCTACACTTGGGACCTTTCCCAAGGTTCAACCAACTCTCATCCTACGGGGTCTCGAGAGGAGTTTCCTCCTTCTCTGTCGGGTCTTACGATCCTCCAATATAAAGCTTAAGCCTATGACCGCTGACCTTCCAAGTACTTCCATCTGCATCATTTAGTAGTTCGACTGTGCCATATGGGAAAACCTCATTAACTGTATATGGACCTGCCCATTTGGACTTAAGCTTTCCTGCGAACAACTTCAACCGTGAATTATATAAAAGCACTTTATCTCCCTTTCTAAACTCTTTCACCTTCTTGATCCTCTTATCATGCAATTCCTTAGTTTTCTCTTTAATGTTCAATGACCGTGCATATGCTGCATCCCGAAGTTCCTCCAACTCATGAAGCTAGAAAAATCGTCTCCTAGCGGCCTCGGTAAGATCAAGATTAACCGCCTTAAGGGCCCAGAGAGCTCGATGTTCTAGCTCAACGGGTAGATGACACGCTTTACCATAAACAATCATAAAAGGTGTAGTACCTAATGGCATTTTATAAGCGGTCCTAAACGCCCAAAGCGCATCATCTAACTTGTCGGACCAATCCTTCCGACTTTTCCCAACGGTTTTCTCAAGAATTCTCTTCACTCCTCGGTTTGCGTTCTCCACTTGACCGCTTGTTTGGGGATGGTAAGCAGTCGATAAACGGTGAGTGACCCCGTAGCGCGCTAACACCTTTTCCATCATGGTGTTACGGAAATGCGTACCACGGTCACTAATAAGTGCCTTGGGAGTACCAAACTGAGTGAACAACTTCTTCAAAAATTTCACCACCACTCGGGCGTCATTAGTAGGTAGAGCTTGCGCTTCCACCCACTTTGAAACATAATCAATGGCCACGAGGATGTACCGGTTCCCTCCAGAAATGGGGAACGGTCTCATGAAATCAATGCCCCAGACATCAAAAACTTCAAGAACCTGAATGGGGTTATGAGGCATCTCATCCTTGGATGAAATGTTACCGGTGCGTTGACAAGCATCGCACCGCTTCACGAAATCGAGGGCATCCTTCACCACAGTAGGCCAATAAAAACCACTATCAAAGACCTTTTGTGCAGTGGTGTGATGAGCATGGTGCCCTCCATAGAGACTCTCATGGCAATGCCTAATAATTTCTAGTCCCTCCTCTCTACTAACACATCTCCTCAAAATCCTATCACCTCCTATTCTAAAAAGAAAAGGGTCATCCCACACATACTTAGTAGCATCTCTAAGAAACTTCTTACGCTGTTGGGTATTCATACCCTCTACCAACATCCCATGAGCAAGGTAATTTGCCAAATCAGTGAACCATGGCATACCCTGCTTCTCAGCCTCCACAAAATCAATGGACTCGTGAGGGAATTTATCTCCAATCGCCTCCTCACGAATCTCCTCCCTACTCGGATCCTCTAAACGGGAGAGGTGGTCTGCAGCCACGTTCTCTGCTCCCTGTTTATCCTTAATCTCAATGTCAAACTCAGAAAGCAAAAGAATCCACCGAATTAAACGAGGTTTGGCGTCCTTCTTTGCGAAGAGAAACCGCAAAGCCGAGTGATCAGTAAAGACGGTGGTTTTGGAAAGCACGAGATAAGAACGGAATTTATCAAAAGCAAACACGACCGCCAAGAGCTCTTTCTCGGTGGTTGTGTAGTTCTCCTGAGCATCATTAAGGGTCTTACTGGCGTAATAGATAGGATGAAAGTGTTTGTCACGCCTTTGCCCTAAGACTGCCCCGACTGCGTAGTCACTCGCATCACACATGAGCTCAAAAGGCAAGCTCCAGTCGGGTGAAACTAAGATAGGAGCACTCACCAACCGCTCCTTCAAAAACTCAAAAGCCTTAAGACACTCCTCATCAAAGACAAAAGGAACATCTTTCTCAAGAAGACGGGTCATGGGGCGAGTAATTTTGGAAAAATCCTTAATGAACCTACGATAGAAACCCGCATGACCAAGAAAACTACGGATGGAATTGACATTGGTCGGAGGTGGAAGCCTACTAATGGTGTCAATCTTAGCCCTATCAACCTCTATACCATCCCTAGAAATCTTATGTCCTAGAACTATCCCCTCAGTCACCATAAAGTGACACTTCTCCCAATTCAACATTAACTTAGACTCTACACATCTCTTTAACATCCTCTCTAAGTTAACCAAGGAAACATCAAAAGAGCTACCATAAACCGAAAAATCATCCATGAAAACCTCCATAGATGTCTCAATCATATCCTGAAAGATAGCTATCATACAACACTGAAAAGTGGCTGGAGCGTTACATAACCCAAACGGCATGCGGCGATACGCATAAGTGCCATAGGGGCATGTAAAGGTGGTCTTCTCCTGATCCTCCGGTGCAATGGGGATCTGGAAATAACCTGAAAATCCGTCAAGGAAACAGTAAAACTGCTGCCCTGCCAAACGCTCCAACATCTGATCAATGAACAGGAGAGGAAAATGGTCTTTCCTGGTGGCATCATTCAGTCTCCTATAATCAATACAGACACGCCAACCAGTGACAGTACGAGTGGGAATGAGCTCATTCTTCTCATTAGTGACCACAGTCATCCCTCCCTTCTTAGGGACAACCTGAGTCGGGCTCACCCACGGGGAATCAGATATGGGATAAATCAGACCAGCATCCATGAGCTTAAGAACCTCGTTCCTAACTACTTCCTGCATGTTCGAATTTAGGCGTCTCTGAGGCTGCACCACAGGCTTATAATTATCCTCCATGAGTATCCTATGGGTGCAGTAGGTAGGGCTGATGCCCTTGATGTCAGAGAGCCTCCATGCAATGGCTTGCTTATGCGCCTTCAACACATCAAGCAACCGACTCTTCTCCTCCTCCGTCAGTTTAGATGAAATAATGACGGGCAAACTAGCATTCTCCCCTAAGTAGGCATACTCTAAGTGAGAGGGCAAAACCTTAAGTTCTAAAGGCGGTGGTATCTCTAATGAAGGTTTACTACTCTCCTCACGAACCTCACTAATCTCTAATGCCTCAGGAAACAAAGGGGCTTCCTCCTCAAAAGAACCTAACTCCTCATCATGGGTGTCAACTACCAAATCACCCCCACAGATGTAATCAAGACATCGGTCCACACGAGAGATAAAAGAATTTATGAAGTAAACAGAGTAAGTGGGACCGCTAAAATTGTCTTGACTACCAGGGTGTCTCATGGATTTGACGATCTCAAAGGTGACCGTCTCATTTCCTACGCGTAGAGTGATCTTCCCGTCAAAGACATCAATGAGTGCCTTGGCGGTACGCAAAAAAGGACGGCCTAGAATTAGAGGTACTTTGTCGTCTACCTCCATGTCAAGAATAACGAAATCCACGGGGAAAACAAATTTATCAACTTTCACTAACAAGTTTTCAACAATGCCCCGTGGATATTTGACCGATCGGTCAGCAAGGGATAAAGTCATGCACGTTGGGGTCAGGTCACCTAGGTCTAGTTTCTCATAAAGAGAGTAAGGCATCAGGTTGATACTAGCACCTAAGTCTGCCAACGCGTGGTTTTGAGTGTCACTACCAAACATACACGGGATTGTAAAAATACCGGGGTCTGTCAATTTCTCCGGTAGCTTGTTCAGAACCACCGCAGAACATCCCGCAGTCAATGGAATGTTTGAGACCTCCCATAGCCTATCTTTCCTTTTCAGAAGATCTTTAAGGAATTTGGCATATTTAGGCATATGCTGGAGGGCCTCAATAAACGGGAGATTGATTTTGAGCTGCTTAAACATATCTAGAAAATGACCATACTCCTTAGCATATTTCTGGTTCCTAAGGCGGGCTGGGTATGGAAGACGAGAAGGATCAATCTCAGGGGTAGGCCTAATTGGTGTGGGTGTCCTACCTACAACCTTCTCTATATGAGGCTCACTATTTGGTGCGGTACTTGCTGGGACTAGCCTAGGTTGCACCCTACTAGGAGCCTCCATCTCTATTTCCTCATCTAACTGCTCCTCTACCTCACTCTCTACCTGCTCACTAACTCTCTCTGCCCCTCTACCACTACGAGTGGTGACTGCTTTCAGTTGGGCGGCTGGGTTGGGTTGAGTACTACCCGAGAACTGGCCTTGGGGCCGCTCTTCCAACTGCCTAGCAATATCACCAACAGTACGCTGAAGATCCAAAAATGCAGAGTGGTGATTTTTCAACAAGGTGTCATGCTCTGGAAGAGTTTTCTGGGTGTGGGCATCCTTAGCTACTAACTGGGTTAAAAGTTCTTTTATTTCACCCAAACCACCCTCAATACCCGAACCTACCTTATTACCCGAATTTCCTCCCGAATACTGACCCTGCCCCTGGTTATGAGTAGAGTTTGATGAGAAACCAGGGGGATTACCGGAAGATTTCCAGCTGAAGTTTGGATGATTCCTCCAACCTGGGTTGTAAGAATTTCCATAAGAGTTATTTGACCCGCGGTTCTGACCGCCTACAAAATCCACCTGTTCCTCCTGATGAATCAAAGGGCACTCAGAAGTAGCATGCCCTCCCCTACACATCTCACACTTTTCAGATTTCAATTTCAACTCCTTCACTTCCTTAGTTAGAGCATCTAGAGCAGCAGCCACACTAGTGTCCAATGCGACTTGGTGAACACCTCGGGCTGGGGAGGTGGTACTAGGTGCAGGAATGGAATTCCTGAGTAAAGTCCGCTGCTCATGGTCTGTTTGGGCAAAACTTTCAAATAAGTCATTGCACTCGGCCGCAGTTTTCTTACCCATCATGTGGTCGCCTGCAGAAGTATCAAAGCGGTTCCTTGCCTCATAAGTTAGGCCATTGTAGAATTTCTCTACAAGGGCCCAATCAGTCAGACCATGTTGGGAGCACCTGCTAAGCAGGTTTTGAAAACGCTCCCATGCAAGATAATAAGGCTCATCAGGTTCCATCCGGAACGAATGGATCTGATCGCGAAGGCGGGATGCCTTGCTAGGTGGAAAGTACTTATTCAGAAAAGCTTCTTTAAGGGCATCCCAGGTGGTAAAAGTGTCAGTAGGGTGAGAGTCAAGCCAAGTGGCGGCTCGACCAGAAAGGGAAAAGGGGAACAAGTGGAGGAATTTAGCATCATCTGTGGCACCCTGTAGCTTAAAGGTAGCTAGGATGCGAGTCAGACGGGCTATGTGGGCCGGGGCATCCTCATCATCGCGGCCGTGGAATTGACAGGTGTTATTAATGGCCGTCATGATGTAGGAGGGTATCTGCCAGGACCCATCATTGTTGATGGCTGGAATGGAAATAGGGGAGTTAACTCCCGTAAAACCCTGGGTGGATTGTTGGTGGACAGTGCGACGCTCAGCCATTTGGAAAAGGTTTGGTGGTGGACTGGGTGGTGGGGAAGACGACCTAGAAGAACAAGAGCTAGAAGAACTTACCTCTTCAAGCTTAACTTCAGCAGCTTACTTGCTCCTCGAACGAGTAACTGGCATAAAACTGCAGAGTAGACAATAAAAGAGGTAAGAGAATAACAGATAGAAGAAACTAAAAAAAAAATAGAAAAGACTCGAAATAAAATAAAAAAAATAAAAATTAACTGAAATAGAAAAAATAACAAATAGCACAGATATTTCAGATAAGTTTAATCAAAGCTAATTAACGCAATCGCCAAGAATCCCCGGCAACGGCGCCAAAAACTTGATGTGCTAAAAGTAGTTTAATAAAAACAACTAAATTAAACCTAAAACTAGACACCTAGTAATACTCTAGACTCTCTAAAACCAAACTACTGACAGGCAAGTGAACCTATCGACTCTAGTATAGCTAAAGTAAGTCCGGATATCGAACCCACGAGACTCTAATGGAAAACGGTAACTAGACTCGAAAACTTATCTAAAACAGAAACAAAGTGGTTTATTAATTAAAAGGGGGGTTTTACTAAAAACTAAATTGCAATAAAATAAAGATTACCTAAAGTTAACTATACTTAACTAAAAACGATAATTGAGCTAAGATGATTTCAGATGATGATAAGACACTACCTAGACCAGACTCCTAACTATGCCTGATTAGCTTCTATGGTTATGGAACTGATTTGGAACCGGGATCTTAAAATGCTAAACATCAAGAATACACTAGACACCCTCGACCCTTCTCAAGGGGAAACCCTAGAATATTTTTGTGCTGTTAAACTACCGGTTGGAGTACAAACCCTCACAGGTTATCTAACTCTTATGATCGAGTACCCGCTAGACAATCTACCTCACAGCGCGAAAGCCTCACTACACTAAGTGTAAGGGGTAATTATTGAAGCCTAGATCTAACTTGATATGCAGGAGTTGAAAGGGAAACTAGGCAGATCTTCTCACCAAGCCTCTAACCTAGCAATCTAACAACCTAGACATACCAACAAGTCCTCACCTCACAGCTATTGAACTTGGAAGAACACCTAAAATCTTCTAACCATCAAATATCACTCCTATGGTAAACTCGCGACTATTGACCATAAACTAGTTGCTACACAAAGTCTGCAACCTAACTAGCACTCATACATGAAAGACATTCACAAAAGTGCAAGTGGAGTGAATAAGTGACAATCAAAAAAATAATAGATACGCACATACACTAGATCTAAAGAAATCAAAATCTTTACTGAAACATAAATCCAAACAAGTTCCAAAAAACCATAGAAAACGCAAATCAAAACATAGTATTTGTCTTAGTCTAGGTAGCTATAAGAGTTTAGCCACAAAACATCATCAAAACAAAGATTAAAAGGTTCATAATATCAATCAACATGAGTTTGAATGAAAGAAAAACAAAGAAACAACTAAACCGAATGATGAACACCCGAGGAAGTCGAAACTCTCGCTTCAAATCTCGAACCTTGCCCTTTTCTTGCCTTGGAATCACCTTGAGCAGCTCTCCAATCGTCCAAAAGTCAAGAATGCCTCTTAAAATTTCGTTTTAGGGTTTTAAAATCCGATTTGGGCTTGAAAAACACAATTTTGGGCTTCCTGATGGCCATTGCGTCACGCGACGGGATTCTGGGTAAGTGGTCGCGTGACACGACGCCCTCAAAGCTGAACTGCATAGCGCCGCGTGACACGACGGGATGCAAGGGAGTCTGTCGCGTGACACGATGGGATGATTTTTCCAATTTTGTTTATTTTTATCTTCTCTTTTCATTTGTGACTCATCCGGGACCTCGTAAAGCACCGTTTATGCATAAATTTGCCTATTTTGCCATCCGGATTCCTGTGACACATAAAATACTAAATAGAAACCGAAAAATATATATAAACGACACACACTGACTCGATAACGACTCAAAATATGTACAAATAACCGATGTATTTTGCAATACATCAGCTTTCATGCTAGAAATGATACTCAGTGGAGCACCGCCCTTCTCGCCATGAACTGAAAGAGTCTCTCCATCAGGGAGAGGGATTCGAATAACCTTATCAAAACAAATGATCTCCGCACGATACAACGATAACCAATCCATGCCAACAATGACATCTAAACTACCCCGGGGTACCGACATAAGGTCGATAGGGAAAGACAAACTTGACAGTTCCAAGCGACATTCTCTAAGAGTGTGTGTTGCTTCGATTTTCTTACCATCAGCCAATTCTATTAAGTACTTAGCCTCTAAAGGTGTGGGTACTATATCTAGCAATCGACTAATGTCCACAGATATGAAACTCTTATCGGCACCAGAATCAAACAAGACAAAAACATAACGATCATTAAGAAGGAACGTACCGGTAACTGTGTCTGGATCCTGCCTAGCCTCTGCAGATCCAATGACGAAAGCACGCGCAGTCCTGCCGCCACCTCCATTGTTCCCATTACCATTCTCGCCCCTCCCATTATCGCCCTGCTTCAGCTTAGGACATTCACGCTTGAAGTGTCCCGTGTCACCACAGTTATAGCACCCCTGCTTTCCTGGAGTCCCCTGAGCAGTAGGAGCAGGAGTAGGAGTAGGAGCTTGAGTCGAGGAAAGTGATGCCCTGCAATCCTTAGCAAGATGCCCAAACTGATGGCACCGATGACAGCGAGCTCGATCACAATTCCCAGTGTGGTGATAACCACACTTGTTGCACTTGGGATGCTTCCCAATATACCCACCCGACTTCTGCCCCGAAGACGACCTAGACGAATCAAACTTCTTCACCGGTTGAGATGGCGCTGGTACGACACCCTTCCCCACATTATCCCACTTCCTCTTGTTCCCTTCCGAACCCTTCGCAGTAGTACCCTTAGGAGGCAAAACACCTTCTGCCACCTTCAGGTTAGTCATCCGATGAGCTGATCGAACAACTTCAGCAAGAGTGGGAAGATTCCCAGCAGCCACTAACCCTGCAATCTTCGGCACTAACCCAGAAACATAGTGCTCAATCCTCCTATACTCGGGTATGTGCAAAGCAGGGCACAACACCGCTAGCTCGTTCCTCCTCACAGTGTACTCCTCAATCTTGGACCCAATCATCTTGTAACTCCAGACCTCATGCTCCAACTTTTGTACCTCATCCCTTGGACAGTACTCACTCCTTAAAAGGTGCACAAAATTCGCCCAAGGCATAGCAATAACCTCCCCCAATCCCATGTTCTGGGCAGTAGCATTCCACCACGACAATGCAGGCCCCTCAAATGTCGCAGTAGCATACTTAACCCGGTCCCTAGCGGGACAGTTACACATGACGAACACAGATTCTACCTTCTCCAACCATCGGAGCAGTCCCACCGCTCCCTCTGTTCTAGCGAAGTTATGGGGCTGACAGTCTCGAAACTTCTTATAAAAGCACTGAGGTGGAGGTAGATTGACAGCGATACCTGAAACACAATACACAATTAAAATACAAAAGAAAGAGCATGACACCCAAGAATGAGGCAAAGTCGACAGAAATCAACTCACCACCCATGGCATTAATCCCAGCCTGGAAAGTAGCCATAGCCATATTCACTTGCTGCTTTAACAAGTCATTCAGTTTAGCTTGGGTCATGTTGATGTTACCACGACCACCGCCGCCAGCACGGCCACCGCCGCCAGCACGGCCGCCGCCGCCACCACGACGTCCACCACCACGTGCACCAGACATGATCTGACAATCAAGAAATCGAGAGATTCAGATTCACCTCTAGTGTCAACCACTAGAAATTTACAAGAGTTACCCTAGGGACAAATCCAGGACTGTACATCCAAACCCAAAGTCCACCGGGATTTTCATGGATTTCAGTTTATGATTTCGTGTTCACCCGAAATGATAAACTGCTCTACATGGTCCTCCAAATGTACTCCTAGTTTAGACTCCGGTCACCAATTATCGTCACCTAGTAACGTGTTACGATAGGTGTAAGTGTAAGAGAGCATGTGTGTGTAAAAGTCAACAAGTCAGTCCCTTCCTCTTCAAATCCCGAAGAAGAAAACAAGAGTAGATAAGAACCCAAGTAAAAGTGGATGATGTAACACAGAAGTATGATGATGATGTAAGGACACCCCGAAAAAGTTAGTACGTATCCCACTAAGTGACTCAAAGTATGTGACCGTCTAGTGTGTGTGACTCGGCTATAAACCAGACTCTACATGCAGTCCTAGTTCACTATAACCATTGGCTCTGATACCAATCTGTCACACCCTCAAATTTCCACTGCGGGGTTTTACCGCGAGGCGCATGACAAACCAGGATTCAAGTCAACGGTCGCAATAAACGACATTATATGAAGTACGTAAACCCAAAGACATAGATTTCATAAGCGGAAGAATTTAAAGAATTTAATTTCTACAAAACAGTGTTCCCAAGTATCCAAGACACTTATTACAAAACATGCTACTAATCCTAGACACCAATGCAGACCCGTGCGCCTAGTCCAACCGGTGCTACCTTAGCGACCTGTGAAAACATGCCAAAAGAGACGTCAACTTATATAATGCTGGTTAGTTTACAGGTTTGTTCAATATGATACCAAAAGTTACCAAAGTGTTACCATGTCCATACTATATCAATGTTACCAAGTACGCTAGCTAGGCGTATGTTTTATTACTACTACGATTGGAAAACCATTACTAGACTGTTACCAATGTTCGGCCCGCGTGTGATCAGCAATGTTACCAATGTTACCAGTTCGAGACAATATGCACCCGCCCAGCCCTCCAAGCTGTCGAGTGGGGTCTGTCAAACCCAATTGATCTATCCACATTTCCCCCGTTGTGCATCCCCGCACATTCATGGTTTTCCCCGGGACTTTCAAAGATCGTATAGCAATGCAAAGTTAAAACCATAGTATGACATATGTTACCAAAATAGCTTAGCGCATGTTTTCTCCCCCAAAAGTTAAAGCAGTAAAAGTGGGGCCATGAACTCACCTTAGGTTGCATTCTTCAGTAATATAAGAAAGCCAAGTCCTTGATAATCCCACTACCGGAGATCTATCAAAATGTTCACATAAGTGTTCCGACTAATAACCATAAGGTTATCTAATAACCAAAGGCTTGTCTCTGGAACTGAAGTTGAAGCTGAACCTTCCCAAGGCCATAATGAAGAAACTGCTGAAGAAACCTCTGATGACTCAGAAAGTACTGAAGACAATCCTTCAGTAGTTGATACTTCTATCAACACTTCAGCAGTTAACACTTCCAGCTTACAAACAACTGAAGAGTCTTCCAAAACAACTGAACAACAACAACCAACTCCTATTCCAAGGCCTACAACAACTACAACAATGACTGTGCTGAACCCTTCTCCACTATCAATGTCCAAAGAACTACTAGAGAAGAGTTTGATTGCAGCCCAAAGAAAGGCTAAGGAAGAAGAGATCTGGAACAACTTGGAGGCAAGGGAAGATTTAAGCTTAAATGAAAAGCTTCAAGCTTATGAAGCAGAGTTGAATAGGCAAGCTGAAACAGAGAGAGTTGCTGAAGAAGACAAAAGACAACAACTGGTGTCTTTTATAACAAAGAACAGCAAAACAAAAGCCTATTCACTCAAAGGGCTCTCAATGGATGAGCTAACTAGAAAAGCTCAACTTGTTGCTGACAAACTTGCAACAAACAAAGATGGAAAAGCCAAGAGAGCAGAAATGATTGAAGAACTGGTAGCAAGTGATTATGGTTCAAAAGCCTATGTGTCAAGATGGAAGGAAGACAAACTACTAGACACATACAAGAAATACAAGGCTGCCAAGGCTGCTAATCCAGAGAAGTTCAAAACTTCTGAAGTACAAAAACTGACTTCAGTAGTTAGAACTTCTGGTGTTAAGAGACCAGCTACCAAGAAGACACCAGAGGACAATACAAAGACTGACTTCAAGATGGTGTTGCTAGAAGGCAACAGAGTTGTGCAAGGAGACTTTGATATTGAAGAGAAGCTCTGATAACTCAATTTAGGGATGCTTCAACATTTGCTTACCAAATTCAGAAGACTATCACTGACAGACTGCACACAAAGGTAGTTACTGAACATCATTTACCAACTTTCTTATTACCTGAAGTAGTACAAAAAGAAGACAGAAGTGAATCCCACCTGAGAGTCATAGAAATAGAATATATCCAACACTCAGGAACATCCCAGGGATCCAGCATGGTTCCCTATACTTTAGACTTTGACAAGTCTAATGTGCTGATCATCAGATGGTCCTTTACTGATGACAACTCAGTATTGGTGACAAGAAGAGATCTTACAAGCAAGGCCTACAAGTCCATGAATGAACTGAAGAATCTATCAACCCAGGACTTGCTTACAATTCAACATCTGGAATCTCAAAGGGGATCTCTCACTGATGAACAGCTAAATCAACTGAAGAATTCCATGTTCAAGGAGATATGGAAGATAGTGAATGACAGAAGAAGACAATAAGGAATTAGAAAAGGTTTTGGCTTCATCAATCTAGGGGGAGATTGTTAGGACAAAAAGGATTGAGGAAGCCACTTTTGTAAACCTTAGTCTAATTCACTTCTGCAAAATATTCTAAGTATAGAACTACTGAAGAAAGAAGACTAAAGTACTGAAGAAGGATTCAACAAGTACTGAAGAAGAAGTATCAGAAGTTCTGAAGTCTAACCAGATAGTTCACTGAAGAACTACTGAAGACAAACTACTCATCAGTAGTTTGTCATTCATCAGCACTTGTACAGGAATCTTTCCACTGCCTTATGTTTCAGTAGTTTATTAGTTTAGTATTACTTTATCTTTTTGTGCAAGTTCCAAGAATGCAACTTGTTGCAACTTGTTTCTGACTTGCTTTTTTGGCAAGGTTCATGTATATGTAAAGTCTATAAATAGATGGGTTCATCCCTCTGTTTTAGACATCGATTTTAATTGAAAACTAAAATCCTTCAAAGCTTATTATTGTTGTTTCCATTTCATTAATTGAGAATCTGTTTGAGTATTTATTATCATTCACATTCATACTTAGATTCTTATTAAACTTGTCTTTAGTTTTCAAACATCTAGGGGGAGTAATAACTCCTGTTGATAGTGTAACTTTACTTACTCATTCCGCTGTGCAAATCTGATTGAACTTGCTAAACAGATAAGTGTTCACAACAAGCAATACATCAAGAGCATTACTGATCCAACAATTGGTATCAGAGCACTGGTTTATCTGATCACATATCAATCTAACACATTGAGAATCAGACACAGGCTCTTATTGATATTCAGTAAAGGATTAAAAGTTCACTTTTATCAACATCCATCACTTTAAGAGAAATTTGACAAATCAATACTCTTTAAAATGGATCCTCGTAATACTGGTTCTGCCAATAAACCTGCTATGCTAGTAAGAAATGAATACAATATCTGGCAAAGGAGAATGGCATATACATTATCACAGACCAACACTGGTTGCTGGAAATCTGTGATATATGGTCCTCGCAAACCAGTAAATATCAATCTTGAAACTAAAGAAGAAATAACAAAAGACCCAAAAGACTATACAGATAAGGATTTCCTAAAACTTGAGCTTGATGCTAAAGCTTTCTCTATGTTGGCAATGGCACTCCCAAATGAAATCTTCTCTGGACTATTATATTGTGATAGTGCCAAAGAGCTTTGGGACTGCCTAAAAGAACAGTTTGGAGGAACTGAAGAGGTGATTGCCAACACCAGAGAAATCCTGGCTCAACAATATGAAACTTTTGCTCACATAAATGGGGAAAATTTAACTCAACAATTTGAAATATTCTCCTCATTAATATCTGAGCTAAAATTAAATGGTCAAACCTACGCAACTGTATCTATGCTTCATAGATTTTTAAGGTCTTTACCTGAAAAATGGGAAACATACTCTATAGTCCTAAGATCCTCACCAGACTTTAGCTCCCCCACTCTTACAAAATTGAATGGGAGATTGCTAACTTTTGAAAGAGAAATCGATCAAAAGAAGAAACTGCAAAGTTCTGGTAAAACTGCTGATGACTATCTACCAGGTAGTACAGCACTATTGGGACAAGATTCACCTACTTGTTCAAATAGTTTTGGATCTTTTGACCACATTGACATAACTGCTGGGATCTCATCAGAAAGATCATTCCCAGGTTATGACAATGATGAATATAGTCAAACTGCTGATAACATGTGTTTTATCATGGATGATTTAAAAATTTTTAGCAATGATGACTTAGAAGAAATGGACATCTTACACCAACTGGCCATGTTAAGTATTAAAACAAACAAATTTTACAAAAGGCCAGGAAGGAAATTTCCAGGACTAAACAGTTCTACAAAAATTGGGTTTGACAAATCTAAACTTAGATGTCACAAGTGTCAGAAGTTGGGACACTTTGCTAGAGAGTGTAGAAGCTCTAGCTACAACCAATCTCAGTCTGGAAATCAGTTTAACCCTAGTTATAATAGGAATAATGGAACACAAGGGAGTGCACATTTTGTACAGGCACAAGCTCCACAAATCCAATATGTGCCACAAGTACAATATGTACAGATGCATGCTCAACAGATGCAGAGCCAATAATCAATCCCTCCCATTCCAGCTGCTCAACAACCTTCACAGACTCAGCAACCCTCACAACAAAGCTTGTTCACCTCAGGGTATGTTGACTGGAGCAGTCTTCCTTTTGACACTACTGAGTGCAATCCTGATGTAGACAAAAAAATGTTTGACATCAACTGGGGAGAACCTGACAATGGCAGAAAGAATTTTGCCTTGATGGCATTTGAGGGCTGCACCTCAAAATCTGCCCTGTCTCAGGTATAAAAAGAATCTTTAACAAAACTTTGTACAACTTCATGTAAAGAATCTTTTGCTCTCATAAGAGAGACTAATGTGCACTTTCAAGGAAAAGCAAATGACTCTGAGAGAAAATTCACTAAGATGAAATGTGATTTAGAAAGAAAACTTGCTGCAAAGGCAAAAGAAAATTCTAAATTAACTAACAATGCTATTGAAACCCAAGCACAACTTAAAATCATGATAGATGACCTAGGAAATGTCAGAAAAGAGCTTGCTGACACCAAGGTTACTTGTGAAAAATGGGTAGAATCTTGTAAAGGGTACCAACTGCTGCTAAACAAACAAAGTGCTTCAAATGTTAGGTTTGGCATAGGGTACAATCACACTGAAACACCAACAGATTTTTCCCTCAAACCTACTGAAGATGGGAGAAAAATTGTTTCAGGTGAAACTTTTGAAGAGAAAGAATGCACATCTTTCCAGGAAAACTTTCTAAAAACTCACAAAGAAAGTCTTCAGAAGTACTGATAAAATCTGACTTTAAGCCATCAGTAGTTTCATCTACATCAGGAGTTGAGAACCTGAAAACTACTGATGACCTAAAACCAATCAAGACAGTCAGAAATTTGCCTTTAAATGAAAAAGAAAAGGCAAAAGAATGTGAAATATGTGGTCTGTTTAACCACAAGACAGAATTTTGCAGATATAGAAAAGGAATTCAATACAACACGAAAATTTCACAACTGGTTGTGGGAAAACAAATCAAAAATGATTTCAAAGAAACTTTTTCTCCCAGGAAACAACAACCAGCAAACTCCTTTTCTCAGAAAAAAGATGAAATGTCAACAAAAATCTTTTTCTCAAAATTCTCTTTCAGTAGTTAGACCTACATCATCAGTAGTTTCACAAACTGCTGAAATAAAAGATCTCATGAACATGGTACAACTACTGATGACCAAGGTTGATGGTGGTCCTCAAAAGGATACCACCATTGCTCTTATTAAAAAATCTATTGCCAAAAAGACATGGATTCCTCAACCTGGTCAAGAACAAACTGTTAATGTTCTCAAGAGCAAACCCAAAGCCAAACTGGCTTGGGTTCCTAAATCTAACTAATTTGCTACTTTGTGCAGAGGGTCTCCAGAGGCTTAAATAGCATTTGGTATGTGGACAGTGGAGGCTCAATGCACATGACAGGATGCAGAAACCTGATAAACAACTTTATCAGTCAAAGAGAAGGATCTGTATCCTTTGGGAACAATGCTAAGGGATATGTGCTAGGACATGGCAATGTCTCCTCTGGCAAAATACAGTTTGACAAGGTCAATCTGGTTGAAAACCTTGAGTACAACTAGCTAAGTGTGTCTCAAATGTGTGATAAAGGATATTCTTCCTTTTTCACAAAGACAACATGCAAGATCATATCACCAGAAGGCCAGAAGTTGATAGAGAATATCATTGAAGATCATACTTTATTGATAGCCAAAAGATGTGGCAATGTCTATGCAGTGGACATTGAAAAGGACAAAGTACTGAACAACACTGCCTGTTTCTTCTCAAAGGCATCAACTTTAGAGACTGATCTCTGGCACAGGAGACTTGGCCATGTGAACTTTAAAACCATAAATTAAGTCACAAAAATGGGCTTGGTCAGAGGTCTACCTTTGAAAGTATACCAGTGTCAAGAACACTGTGTATCCTGTTTAAAGAGAAAACAACATAAGTCCTCCTATAAGTCTATTGAAGAATCAAAAACAACTGCATGTCTTCAACTACTCCATATGGACTTATTTGGGCCAGTAAAAATCATGAGCCTTGGTAAGAAGAAGTACTGCTTGGTCATCATTGATGACTATTCAAGATTCACATGGGTATTCTTCTTATTTTCCAAGGATGAGGCAGTTGAAATCATCAAGTTCTTCATTCTAAAAGTAGAGAAACAATATTCTCTATCTGTCAAAGCCATTAGAAGTGATAATGGGACAGAGTTCAGGAACAAAACTCTGGATGAATTCTGTTTGTCTAAAGGGATTATTAGACAATTCAGTGTTCCCAGAACTCCTGAACAAAATGGTGTGGTAGAAAGGAAGAACAGAACATTGATTGAAGTAGCAAGAACTATGTTAGCTGATTCAGGCCTACCATTGTATTTCTGGGCTGAAGCAGTTAACGCTGCATGTTATGTTCAAAATAGAGTCCTTGTCAACAAGAGACACTCCAAGACTGCCTATGAAGTTCTTCATGGCATAAAACCCCTTATCTCCTTTTTCAGGGCTTTTGGATGTCAATGTTTCATTCTAAACATTAAAGACTCTATTTCAAAGTTTGCTGCTAAAGTTGATTCAGGTTACTTTCTTGGTTATTCTTCCACTAGAAAAGCCTACAAGGTTTTTAATTCAAGAACCAAGATAGTAGAAGAAACACTGAATGTTAAGTTCAATGAGTCAAAACACACTCTTATTCCAGCACATCCTACTGAACTCTTTGACCTTGACAACTTCCACTTTGGACCTGAAAAGACTTTTACTTCATCTAAACCTACTTATAATGGTGACCAAAGGTTTGATGATGAGGATCCAGCACCATGGACTCCTCAAACTGTCATTAAGTCAACTTACAAGCCTTCAGAAGTTTTACAAACTTCTGATTCAACAACTGCTGATGTACAAACTCAAACATCTACTTCAGCACCTACAACTACTGAAGATGTTCAAACAGCTGAACCAGACATTATAAACCTCAGTGGTTTGTTTGATGAAGTACAAGATCCACCTACACCTGTCAGTGGTTTACAACAACTGATTGAACACAAAGATCATCCATTGGAACAAATCGTGGGTGATATTGCTTCAGGTGTTCTCACAAGAAACCAGCTTTCCAACTTTTGCGTCTTCTCAGCATTCATTTCTCAGTTGGAACCTAAAAAGTACCAAGAAGCCCTCAAAGACAACAATTGGGTGGAAACTATGCAAGATGAGCTGCTTCAATTCAAGAAGCAACAGGTCTGGGAAATATGTCCCTTACCACCAAACAAGCTACCAATTGGCACAAGATGGGTTTTTAGGAACAAACAAGATGAAGCTGGTATGATCATTAAGAACAAGTCAAGACTGGTGGTACAAGGTTACTCTCAAGAAGAAGGAATTGATTATGATGAGACCTTTGCTCCATTTGCAAGGCTTGAGGCCATCAGGTTATTTCTGGCCTATGCCATTTCCAACAAAATAAAAGTTTTTCAAATGGAAGTTAAGAGTGCATTTTTGTATGGAAAGATCAAAGAGGAAGTGTATGTTTGTCAGTCACCTGGTTTTGAGGATCCTTCTCATCCTGAGTGGGTGTACAAGCTGGACAAAGCTCTTTATGGGCTAAAACAGGCTCCAAGAGCCTGGTATGAAACACTTTCCAACTTTTTGCTCAAAAATAACTTTACAAGAGGCTCCATTGATAAAACTCTTTTCATTAAAAATTTAGGAAATCATGTCTTAGTTGTTTAAATTTATGTTGATGATATCATATTTGGTTCAACAAACACAAAATTGTGTGATGAATTTAAGAAACTCATGCAATCAAAATTTGAGATGAGTACAATGGGAGAACTGCAGTACTTCTTAGGACTGCATATTAAACAACAAACAAATGGAACTTTTATACATCAATCTAAATATGTTAAAGAATTATTGAACAAATTTTCTTTACAAGACTGTAAATCATGTTCCACTCCCATGACACCTACCACTCAAGTTGAACCAGATGATCAAGGAAAACAGGTTGATCAAACCATGTATAGATGTATGATAGGTTCCCTTTTGTATCTAACTGCCTTTAGACCAGATATTATGTTTTCAACATGTGTCTGTGCTAGATATCAATCAGCTCCTAGGGAATCACACCTAATTGCAGTCAAAAGAATCTTCAGATATCTGAAAGGAACTCCTACACTTGGAATTTGGTATCCTGCTTCAAGCAATACCAAGTTATCAGCTTTTTCAGATAATGACTATGCAGGGTGCAAAATGTCAAGAAAATCAACATCTGGTGGTTGTCAATTCTTGGGAAACTGTCTAGTGTCCTGGCAATCAAAGAAGCAAACATCTGTTGCAACTTCAACTGCTGAAGCTGAATACATTGCAGCTGCAAGTTGTACATCACAGATACAATGGCTCAAATATCAACTTCTTGATTATGGAATCAAAGAGACCAAGACACCATTGCTTGTAGACAACAAATCTGCCATTAGCATCATTCAAAATCCTGTTCAGTTCTCAAAAACTAAACATATTGAAAATCAGGGATTGCTATGAAAAAGGCAAGATTGAAGTGAAGCATGTGACATCAGCTAATCAGATAGCTGACATATTCACGAAACCCCTTGACACATCAACATTTCAGAAGTTAGTATCCATGCTTGGGATGCTAAATTTGTAAGTGTTTCTTTTACTTCTCTGCACATATTTTATTTTTCACTTACATCTGTTTTTAGACCAAAACTTCTGAAAAACAAAAAGAGAGAAACTACTGATGAACAAAAACATCAGTATGGGAATATTTTCTGAAAAATGAGTAACTTCAGATAAAATAATCTTCAGAAGTTATGAATAAAGTGTTTATAAACATTCTCATTAGTTGTTAACAAACTACTGAAGAGAAAATGGGAACTACTGATGACAATTGTTCTTCATCAACAGTTTTGTCATTAAGGGCAAATCAGACATTTCCCACTTCAGAAGTTTGACCTAGGGTGGATACAAACTTCTGATAAACACCTTTTCCAACACTTATCCATTCAAAAAGCAAAATTCCCTCCTTCTCTCTCAAAAACACTCTCAAACCCTTAACCTGCAAAAACACTGTTCGATCCACAAACACACAAACCACATGGCTATAATACTGAAACAGGGACACAATCAAAGAGGCTACTTTGAGAAACATGAAGCCTGGTCCCAATACGACGAAATCATTGATTTAGTCGTTAAATCACAATACTTTACTGCCCTCACCATTTATCCTCCAATCCACACTGAAACTCTTAATGAGTTCTGGGCAAATGCGGAGATGGTGACAGTAAATGATAACGTGATCTCCCTCAATTTAACCATCCAAGGGAGAAGAATGGCAATCACACCAGAAACTTTGGGAATTAGACTGGGTCTAGATGATGTTGGTGCCCCAGATCAATTTCCAAACTCTGAAATTCATCTAACCACGACACGGTGTGGTTACCAAGGTACTCTCTCACATGCTACTATTTTTAAGAAATATTTTGAACCTAAGTACAAACTTTTGTTTCACTATATAATAATGTGTTTGAGTCCAAAAACTTGATCTTATGATCAGATGCCCTCTACTTTTCAACCTATTTTTCATTCCATTGTGAATGAAACAAAATTCAGGGCATGAGCACTTTTCTTTAATGAGTTGGTGTTACACCATCTCAATTCTAAAAAGAAGTTTTTGTTGTATCCAAGATTTATTATGCAATGCATAATAAAGGAACTTGGAGAAGAGGTGCTTATGGGCACAATAAACCGGCCACCTAGCCAGAAGATGACCAAGGGGAACACACAACAGTACCTAAGGAACCCTCATCTTCCAAACCTTCACCCAAAAAGGCCAAGAAACCCAAACAGCAAAATCAAAAACCCACCAGCCTTAAAAGAAAGGCAGTTCAGGAATTTGAGATGCCTGAACTTGCTAATGTGCAATCTGCACTTGATAAAGATGTGACTGAAACATCCTCTCAGTCTCATCCATCTCAAACCCCCACTAGAGCACCAATAACCATTTTATTCAAAAGAAAGAAATTTAAGAAAACAATCCCTTAGACCAAACTACTGAACCAGCACCACAAATTTCTAAACCTAAAGCCCTTGAAATTGCCAAACTTCTCTCTGGGCTAAAAGAGAACATCCCATCAGAACATGTTAGTCCCCAACAACCACATCAAACATGGGACATACCTTCAGAACTTGACATGGATGCGGATGTCCAAAGCCCTAACCCAAGAGATGAGCATGAACCAGTGTTTCTAAGCCCAAACTTAGAGACTTTAGGTACATTTGAGGCTGCTACTACTCATATACCACCCAGTGGTGGATCTGAGGAAAGAAGTAACATTGCTAAGACCTCACTTGTGGCAACTACGGATGAAGGCTTAATGCCTGAGGTAGGAAATCCTCTGAACCAAGAACAAGAGGTACATGAGACAACTGGGTTGGGCCCAGCTCATGATGTAACTGATACTGTCCTCATTGAGGAAGTAAGCAGGGATTCAGATGATTCCATTGATTTGGATGATGATTAACACACCACCAAAATTGAATTGACGGCTGCTAGTGAAGGTCCTGCACCTGGTGTCTCTAAGCTCAAAGAGATGGTCACACCAGATCAGGTTAAAGTCCACTTGATCCCTGATTCCCCTAAAATGGCATCTTCTGTACAACATGAAGATCACCCAAAAACACACCCCTCACTGAAAATGCCTACCCAATTTTCCTGGGTCATCCAGCATAGACTTGAACCAACTATGCAGCCCAAATGGTCCCCTATACCAGTTGATGAACACCCTAATTGCCAATCACCTCAAAACTTTCACAACTGCTTTGGAGTTGTCAACCAAAACTCAGTTTGAGGTGATCAACAAGAAACTTGGTGAGCTGTCCAACAAATTAGACAACAACTCAAGATAGCTTGCTGAACTCACTGGTAGAACTTCCAAACCTAGCAGGCTTCCAGAAGTTGATGAAGCCAAAAAGGGGGAGAAGATTAAGGAACCTAAGGAGTCACTGGAAGCCAGGATAAAGGCAAGAGTGGCTCTACAACAACAACAACTTCTAGAGAAAGCCCAAAAACAAAAAGAAGATCAACAAAGGCTTGTCTTTGGAACTGAAGTCGAAGCTGAACCTTCCCAAGGCCATAATGAAGAAACTGCTGAAGAAACCTCTGATGACTCAGAAAGTACTGAAGACAATCCTTCAGTAGTTGATACTTCTATCAACACTTCAGCAGTTAAGACTTCCAGCTTACAAACAATTGAAGAGCCTTCCAAAACAGCTGAACAACAACAACCAACTCCTATTCCAAGGCCTACAACAACTACAGCAATGACTGTGCTGAACCCTTCTCCACTATCAATGTCCAAAGAACTACTAGAGAAGAGTTTGATTGCAGCCCAAAGAAAGGCTAAGGAAGAAGAGATCTGGAACAACTTGGAGGTAAGGGAAGATTTAAGCTTCAAGCTTATGAAGCAGAGTTGAATAGGCAAGCTGAAACAGAGAGAGTTGCTGAAGAAGACAAAAGACAACAACCGGTGTCTTTTATAACAAAGAACAGCAAAACAAAAGCCTATTCACTCAAAGGGCTCTCAATGGATGAGCTAACCAGAAGAGCTCAACTTGTTGCTGACAAACTTGCAACAAACAAAGATGGAAAAGCCAAGAGAGCAGAAATGATTGAAGAACTGGTAGCAAGTGATTATGGTTAAAAAGCCTATGTGTCAAGATGGAAGGAAGACAAACTACTAGACACATACAAGAAATACAAGGCTGCCAAGGGTGCTAATCCAGAGAAGTTCAAAACTTCTGGAGTACAAAAACTGACTTCAGTAGTTAGAACTTCTGGTGTTAAGAGACCAGCTACCAAGAAGAAACCAGAGGACAATACAAAGACTGACTTCAAGATGGTGTTGCTAGAAGGCAACACAGTTGTGCAAGGAGACTTTGATATTGAAGAGAAGCCTCTGATAACTCAATTTAGGGATCCTTCAACATTTGCTTACCAAATTCAGAAGACTATCACTGACAGACTGCACACAAAGGTAGTTACTGAACATCATTTACCAACTTTCTTATTACCTGAAGTAGTACAAAAAGAAGACAGAAGTGAATCCCACCTGAGAGTCACAGAAATAGAAAATATCCAACACTCAGGAACATCCCAGGGATCCAGCATGGTTCCCTATACTTCAGACTTTGACAAGTCTAAAGTGCTGATCATCAGATGGTCCTTTACTGATGACAACTCAGTATTGGTGACAAGAAGAGATCTTACAAGCAAGGCCTACAAGTCCATGAATGAACTGAATAATCTATCAACCCAGGACTTGCTTACAATTCAACATCTGGAACCTCAAAGGGGATCTCTCACTGATGAACAGCTAAATCAACTGAAGAATTCCTAGTTCAAGGAGATATGGAAGATAGTGAATGACAGAAGAAGACAATAAGGAATTAGAAAAGGTTTTGGCTTCATCAATCTAGGGGGAGATTGTTAGGACAAAAAGGATTGAGGAAACCACTTTTGTAAACCTTAGTCTAATTCACTTCTGCAAAATATTCTAAGTATAGAACTACTGAAGAAAGAAGACTAAAGTACTGAAGAAAGATTCAACAAGTACTGAAGAAGAAGTTGTATGTGCGTGAATGGATCGTATTGTCACACCCTCAAAATCCACTTGCGGAGTTTTACCGCGAGGCGCATGACAAACCAGGATCCAAACCAACGATCACAATAAACAAGTCTAAATGAATTAAAATGCAATTTCAAACCATAGTTTCAAATCCCGTTTACAGCGGAAGCTTATTCAAAACATTATCCAAAATAATAAACCAATGTTCAATGTTATACGACCATGCAACCCTAACATAGACGCCGTGCAGACGCGTGCGCCCTAGTCCAGTCGTGCTACCTTAGCGACCTGAGAAAACATGTAAAAGTTTACGTCAGCACAAAAATGCTGGTGAGTTTACAGGTTTTGTATCCAAGTACCAAGTCCACCTGTCCATACTATAACAAATAGAAAACCAGTATACGCTAGCTAGGCGTACGTTTTGTTACTACCACGATTGGAAAACCATTACTAACGCGAATACCAAAAGTATGCCCGATGTATGTTCCTGTTGTTCCTGTTGTTCCTGTTTGAGACAATATGCACCCGCCGACCCTCCAAATCGACGAGCGGGGTTGGTCACTCCCAATAGCGCTATTCACATTTCCCCGTTGTGCAAACCCGCACATTCATGGTTCCCCCCGGGACTTCCAAAGATCGTGTAGTACACAATAGAAACCCATAGTATGACAGTAGTTACCAAATATAGTTTTAACACATGTTTTCTCCCCCGAAAGTATAAAACCAGTTTAAAAGAGGGGCCGTAAACTCACCTTAAGTTCCGTTACTCCTTAACCCGAGTAAACTCAGCTGCTATGCTAGTCCCGTAAAGCGGCGACCTAACATACGACAGTTACAAGTACTTAGACTAATAACCCGCAGGTTAATTAGTCCCTAGATGTCCAGACCATAACCAAGTTCGTTTGAAAACACCGTGACTGTTTAACCGACCCAAAGTACAAGACTCGACATCCCATTGGTGACCCGAGACTCCCCGTGTTATGTTTACGCTCCAAAACATACAATAACGCAAGTACACTTAACCTACGTTAACGCACAACAAGTTATAGCACATAGTTCACGTATCACCGAAATACATCCAAATATATGTTACCAAGTTATTAGACATGTTACGGGGTTCCTAGCATGTTACTACATGTTAAATCGGGTCTCGGAATGCTAATTTACACTTACAGCAGCAGTACACGCGATTAGGAAAAGTCAACTAGTGATTAGGAAAGTCAACTAGTGATTAGGAGTCCTATTCGCCCCTACTATAGGCGATTAGGGGCTATTCCCCTGAACTTACTAGTGATTAGGGCTATTCCCCTGAACTTACTAGTGATTAGGGCTATTCCCCTGAACTTACTAGTGATTAGGGCTAATCACCTGAACTTACTAGTGATTAGACCTCTACTCGCCTGTGTTATAGGCGATTAGCATCCTACTCGCCTATAACATAGGCGATTAGGAATGCTACTCGCCTGTAACCTTGCTGTTCCGGTTTTTCGCGCGTTTAACGCTCCAAATCAGATTCAGAACGTGTGTAACTACCCAATATCATCCCAAACACTATCCTAAACATGTTTAACCCAAAACCCTTCGTTCAACCTCGTATAATCAGTCCTACATGCAACCAAGTAATCCAAACACCAATTCACATAGCATGCAACATCATACAAACACGCGTAATCATAACACTAATAACCGATTACTGAGATTTCTAGCATCATAATATCAATATCAGTTCTGACCTAACATAATAACACACCAATCCATCATCATGAATCATAAAAACCCTAGCTTTCTAATCATACACACCCATAACGCATGTATATTAGTTATAATCCGATTAACAACCCTTATTGACGATTTTCAGAAAGCTTTTTCGTTTATGAACAGGTCTGGACCATTAGGGATTGATTAAAAACGTTTACAAAGTGTTATGGATGAGAATCAAACCTTAGGATTATGAAAGAATGATGGTTAGACCTTGAAATCTTGTGTTTTTGATCAAAATCGCCTTCCAGAGGTTGTTTACGTGTTTGAGGCGGTTATGGGACGACTAGGGTTGATATTAGGAAGTTTAGGAGGTTAAGCATTGTATTTATAGGCGTTTCTAGTCGTCCAGCACGTTACTAGCGAGTATGCAGCAGTTCAGGCGATTAGGGCTTGTAATCGCCTGAAAGTTCTAGTGATTAGGGCCTACTCGCCCTTATGTATACACGAGTAGGGCCTACTCGCCCTTAAGGGCTCCCTACTCGCCTCCCCTATAGGGGAGTAGACCTCCTACTCGCCTATAGGGTTTGGTCTTGTGTGTTTTGCGCGTTAAACCCCGTTTTAACATATGTTAATGCATATTCATGTACCGACAAGTCACATAATGATTGTAAACACATAACACAAGTAAATACACATATTTACACTCGTTCACCAATTCCCGGGACTCGAGACTCGTACGTTCCGTATGCCCTGACGATCCTACAAATCGTCCCCGTTTGTACACTTGGTTAAAGACCGACATCTAACGAACCTCTAGACCAACATCCAATGATCTTCTAGACTAACCAATAGTTCCCGAACCATATCCCGACTTAACTAACCCAGTTAAGTACAATATACGCGTGACTCGCTAAGGTAGACTTTCATCTAGACAACGTTGTTAACCAGAATTTGCCGGGTGTCACATCATCCCCACGTTAAAAGAATTTTCGTCCCGAAAATTGCTCAAGTACCAAAAGAACAAAAGAAATAACGAAGGAACAAACAAAAGATAGAAACCAAAAGAGAGAGATTTACCCGAGTTGTCACATCATCTCCACGTTAAAAGGAATCTCGACCCGAGATTCATTCAGCTGCCGAAGAGACATGTCTCGACTCGAACGCTTCCTTAGGAAAAAGATGAGGATACTTAGACTTCATCTGATCCTCCCGTTCCCATGTATATTCCGGTCCCCGGTCCGAGTTCCACCGAACCTTAACGATACGAATCTTGCTGTGACGCAGGCTGCGAATCTTGTAATCAAGGATCTCTACAGGTTCTTCCACAATCCGAAGACGATCATCAACCTTGATCTCTTCCAGTGGAACGATGAGAGACTCGTCAGCCAGACACTTCTTCAAGTTTGACACGTGAAAGACGTTATGTACGTTACCGAGCTCCGTCGGTAGATCAAGTCGATATGCCACCGGCCCAATCCGTTCCAGGATCGTAAATGGGCCGACATATCGCGGATTGAGTTTGCCACGCTTCCCAAAGCGTATGACGCCCTTCCACGGTGAGACTTTTAGAAGTACCTTGTCATTGACTTGGAATTCCAGTGGTTTGCGACGCTGATCAGCATAACTCTTTTGCCGGTCCCGTGCCGCCGCCAACCGATTACGAATCTGTACGATCTTTTCCGAAGTTTCGTACACTAGTTCAGGCCCAGTGAGTTGACTCTCACCCACTTCAGCCCAACAAAGAGGAGAACGGCATTTCCGTCCGTACAGTGCTTCGAACGGAGCAGCCTTGATGCTCGTGTGATAACTGTTGTTGTACGAGAATTCTACCAACGGCAGATGAGCTTCCCAACCCTTGCCAAAATCGATCACACATGCCCGCAGCATGTCTTCTAAAGTTTGGATCGTACGCTCACTCTGACCGTCAGTCTGTGGATGGTAAGCCGTACTCATGTCTAGTTGGGTACCCAAAGCCTTGTGCAAAGACTTCCAGAAGTGAGAAGTAAAATGGGAGTCACGATCCGAGATAATAGAAACTGGTACCCCGTGCTTAGAAGCAACTTCTTTCAAGTAGAGACGAGCCAAACGATCCATGGTGTCGGTCTCCTTAATAGCAAGAAAATGGGCTGATTTCGTCAACCGATCGACAATCACCCATATCTTGTCGTTCCCGCTTGGTGATTTAGGAAGTTGTGTGACAAAATCCATAGTAATCCGTTCCCATTTCCATTCCGGAATTTCAGGTTGTTGTAGAAGACCTGACGGTTTCTGGTATTCCACCTTGACCTTAGCACAGGTCAAGCATTTGCTCACGTATGAGGCTATGTCCGACCTCATGTTTGGCCACCAGTAAAGTACCTTCAGATCTTGGTACATCTTATCCGAACCAGGATGAATAGAATACCGGGACTTATGAGCCTCATCAAGGACAAGCTCCCGTAGTCCCCCGAATAAAGGAACCCATATGCGTTCTGCGAAGTAGTGCAGGCCATCAGGCCTTCGCTCTAGGTGCTTGTCGGCACCGTGCATAGTTTCAGCTTTAAGGTTTTCCTCCTTCAAAGCTTCCAACTGGGCAGAACGGAGTTGATCAGGCAGCGATGAATGAATAGTGAGCTGCAACGCCCGAACGCGACGAGGTTTAGTAGATTCCTTCCTGCTCAAGGCGTCTGCTACAACATTCGCCTTGCCAGGATGGTACTTAATAGCACAATCATAGTCGTTCAAAAGTTCGATCCAACGGCGTTGCCGTATGTTCAAGTGTTGTTGGTCGAAAATGTGTTGGAGACTCTTGTGATCGGTGTAGATGGTGCATTTGGTACCGTACAAGTAATGTCTCCAAATTTTCAACGCGAATATCACGGCACCCAACTCTAAGTCATGAGTTGTGTAGTTCTTCTCGTGCACCTTAAGTTGACGAGAAGCATACGCAATCACTTTCTCGCGTTGCATCAACACGCAACCGAGTCCATGAATGGAAGCATCACAGTAGACAACGAAATCATCAGGACCCTCAGGTAAAGACAAAATAGGAGCAGAACACAGTTTAGACTTCAGTTCTTCAAACGCTGACTCTTGTGATTCACCCCAGTCGAACTTCCTATCCTTCTGCGTGAGAATGGTGAGGGGTTGAGCAATCTTCGAGAACCCCTGAATGAAACGACGATAATAGCCCGCAAGGCCTAGGAATTGCCGCACCTCAGTTGGCGTCTTTGGTGCTCCCCAGTCCTTGATCGCTTCGATTTTAGCTGGATCGACATGAATCCCTAGTTCATTAACCACGTGTCCTAGGAATTGAACTTCGCGTAACCAAAAGTCACACTTTGAGAACTTGGCGTAAAGTTGCTCCCGTCGCAAAAGTTCCAAAACTAACCGCAGATGTTCTCCGTGTTCGGTCTCGTTCTTGGAGTAGATCAGAATGTCATCAATGAATACAATGACGAACTTGTCCAAATATGGTTTACAGACGCGGTTCATCAAGTCCATGAAAACCGCCGGTGCGTTCGTGAGACCGAAAGGCATGACCAGGAATTCGAAATGGCCATAACGTGTTCGAAAAGCAGTCTTTGCAACGTCAGCCTCCCTGACGCGCAGCTGGTGATAACCGGACCTCAAATCGATCTTGGAATAATAACTAGAACCCTGAAGCTGGTCGAATAGATCATCGATACGTGGAAGAGGATAACGGTTCTTGACGGTCAACTTGTTCAGCTCTCTGTAGTCTACACACAATCGGAAACTCCCATCCTTCTTCTTAACAAATAGAATCGGGGCTCCCCAAGGGGAAGAACTTGGTCGGATGAAACCCTTGTCCAAGAGTTCCTGTAACTGACTAGACAACTCCTGCATCTCGGGAGGTGCAAGACGGTAGGGGGCCCGAGCAATAGGAGCAGCCCCTGGTATAAGATCGATACCGAACTCGACTTGACGATGAGGAGGAAGACCAGATAAATCATCGGGAAAAACATCAGGAAACTCGCGTACCACCGGGATGTCGTCGATCTTCTTCTCATCAACAGAGGAAACAGATAAGAGTGCCAAAACAGCTGGATAACCCTTTCGAAGACACTTAAGGGCTTTCATGCTAGAGATGATGTTTAGTGAAACACCGCCCTTGATACCGTACACAGAAAGAAATTCTCCATCAGGGAGAGGAATCCGAATAACCTTATCGTAACAGACGATCTCCGCGCGATACAAAGATAACCAATCCATTCCTACCACAACGTCAAAACTACCCAATGGTACCGGCATAAGGTCGATGGGAAACGTTATACCCGACAATTCTAATTGACACTCCCGAAGAACACTAGTATCTTCAATCGTTTTACCGTCAGCCAACTCAATAATATACTTGGTCTCTAATGGTACAGATACTACATCTAGCAGTCGACTAACATCCTTGGATACAAAACTCTTGTCGGCACCAGAATCAAATAACACGCTAACAGAATGATTATTGAGAAGAAACGTACCGGTGACTGTATCAGGGTCCTGTCTAGCCTCAGCGGCTCCGATGACGAAGGCACGTGCATTCCTGCCGCCGCCCCCGTTGTTCCCATTCCCGTTGTTTCCACCCTGTTTCAGTTTTGGGCAATCCTTCTTGTAATGCCCAGTGTCACCACAGTTGTAGCATCCTTGTTTCCCTGTAGTACCCTGAGTAGTCGGAGCTGAACTGTTGGCCGGAGCCTGAGTCGATGGAAGTGTAGCCCGACAATCTTTAGCATAGTGGCCTGTTCGCTGGCAGCGGTGACAACGGTTACTGTCGCAGTTCCCTTGGTGATGGCGTCCACACTTGTTGCATTTGGGCAGTTTTCCCGCATAACCACCCTGCTTGTTACCCGAAGACGATGAACCCCCATTATCAAACCTTTTACCCTGCTGTGTAGACCCAGATCCTTTCCCGTCGTTCTCCCACTTGCGCTTATTGTTCTCTGGAGTCTTCGCAGTCGAACCTTTCGCAGTCAAAATCCCCTCGTTCACCTTTAAGTTAGTCATTCTATGGGCCGATCGAACTACCTCCGCATAAGTAGGATGATTTCCAGCAGCCACCAACCCTGCAATTTCCGGCACCAACCCTGAGACATAATGTTCAATCTTACGATACTCTGGCACGTGCAAATCGGGACACAGCACCGCCAACTCATTTCTCCTCACGGTATACTTCTCGATTTCCGACCCAGTCATCTTGAGGTTCCACACCTCATGCTCCAGCTTCTGTACCTCTTCCCTCGGGCAATACTCCCGCTTCAGCAACTGCACAAAGTTCTCCCATGGCATAGCATATGCCTCCCCAATACCCATGTTCTGGGTAATGCCATTCCACCAAGTCAATGCCACGTCCTGAAATAACGCAGCCGAATACTTCACCCGATCTTCTGGGAGACAGTTACACATCAGAAATACCGACTCCACTTTCTCCAACCACCTAAGCAAACTGACCGCACCCTTAGTGCCAGAGAATTCCTGGGGCTTGCAGTCCCGGAACATCTTGTAGGTGCACATGGGTGGGGGTGGGTCAACAGGACCACCTGAAATGAAACGTATGAGAAACCACGAATAACGTAAACAAGGCTCACCAATGAGGCAAGGAAAATGGATAAAACAACTTACCACCACCGTTGTGCCCTAACTGAAAGGCAGCCTGGAGCAAGTTATTCAGATCAGCCTGTGATAGGTTAATACCTCCACCACGACCACCAGCACCACCACGACCACCACCACGTCCACCATTGCGACCACCTCCACGTCCTCCACGCACTCCAGACATGATTCTGGCAGAAAGAACGAGAAAATTTAGTTTCGCAGTTAAAGGTATCCACTAATGTTCACAAGATCAAAGCTAGATCCAATCCAGGACTATCCCCTCAAACCCAGAGCTCACTAGTGCTTCCATGCATTTCATTTTATGATTTTGTGTGCACCCAAAATGATAAAACGCTCTACATGGTCCTCCAAGTGTTCTCCTAGTTCAAAGTTCAAATCACCGAACATAGATTCTTAGCTATACATCGTAATACCACGGTAGTTTATGACAAGTGTTTCTATTGGAGTGCGAAAGGGAGATGTCCGAGCCTTGGACAAATCTCAAGAGTACACGAGTTACTCCAATAGGCTACACTGCCTAGATAACAAGTAACCCAACCTAAGATAGAACGGATGATGTAACGTAGAAAGACCAACGATTTAGAGACACCCCGACAAGACCATACGTAAACCACTATAACGTTTAGTACCATGTGATCGTCTAGTGTGTGCGACTCGGCTATAGACTAGACTCTACATGCAGTCCTAGTTCACTATAACCATTGGCTCTGATACCAATCTGTCACACCCTCAAAATCCACTTGCGGAGTTTTACCGCGAGGCGCATGACAAACCAGGATCCAAACCAACGATCACAATAAACAAGTCTAAATGAATTAAAATGCAATTTCAAACCATAGTTTCAAATCCCGTTTACAGCGGAAGCTTATTCAAAACATTATCCAAAATAATAAACCAATGTTCAATGTTATACGACCATGCAACCCTAACATAGACGCCGTGCAGACGCGTGCGCCCTAGTCCAGTCGTGCTACCTTAGCGACCTGAGAAAACATGTAAAAGTTTACGTCAGCACAAAAATGCTGGTGAGTTTACAGGTTTTGTATCCAAGTACCAAGTCCACCTGTCCATACTATAACAAATAGAAAACCAGTATACGCTAGCTAGGCGTACGTTTTGTTACTACCACGATTGGAAAACCATTACTAACGCGAATACCAAAAGTATGCCCGATGTATGTTCCTGTTGTTCCTGTTGTTCCTGTTTGAGACAATATGCACCCGCCGACCCTCCAAATCGACGAGCGGGGTTGGTCACTCCCAATAGCGCTATTCACATTTCCCCGTTGTGCAAACCCGCACATTCATGGTTCCCCCCGGGACTTCCAAAGATCGTGTAGTACACAATAGAAACCCATAGTATGACAGTAGTTACCAAATATAGTTTTAACACATGTTTTCTCCCCCGAAAGTATAAAACCAGTTTAAAAGAGGGGCCGTAAACTCACCTTAAGTTCCGTTACTCCTTAACCCGAGTAAACTCAGCTGCTATGCTAGTCCCGTAAAGCGGCGACCTAACATACGACAGTTACAAGTACTTAGACTAATAACCCGCAGGTTAATTAGTCCCTAGATGTCCAAACCATAACCAACTTCGTTTGAAAACACCGTGACTGTTTAACCGACCCAAAGTACAAGACTCGACATCCCATTGGTGACCCGAGACTCCCCGTGTTATGTTTACGCTCCAAAACATACAATAACGCAAGTACACTTAACCTACGTTAACGCACAACAAGTTATAGCACATAGTTCACGTATCACCGAAATACATCCAAATATATGTTACCAAGTTATTAGACATGTTACGGGGTTCCTAGCATGTTACTACATGTTAAATCGGGTCTCGGAATGCTAATTTACACTTACAGCAGCAGTACACGCGATTAGGAAAAGTCAACTAGTGATTAGGAAAGTCAACTAGTGATTAGGAGTCCTATTCGCCCCTACTATAGGCGATTAGGGGCTATTCCCCTGAACTTACTAGTGATTAGGGCTATTCCCCTGAACTTACTAGTGATTAGGGCTATTCCCCTGAACTTACTAGTGATTAGGGCTAATCACCTGAACTTACTAGTGATTAGACCTCTACTCGCCTGTGTTATAGGCGATTAGCATCCTACTCGCCTATAACATAGGCGATTAGGAATGCTACTCGCCTGTAACCTTGCTGTTCCGGTTTTTCGCGCGTTTAACGCTCCAAATCAGATTCAGAACGTGTGTAACTACCCAATATCATCCCAAACACTATCCTAAACATGTTTAACCCAAAACCCTTCGTTCAACCTCGTATAATCAGTCCTACATGCAACCAAGTAATCCAAACACCAATTCACATAGCATGCAACATCATACAAACACGCGTAATCATAACACTAATAACCGATTACTGAGATTTCTAGCATCATAATATCAATATCAGTTCTGACCTAACATAATAACACACCAATCCATCATCATGAATCATAAAAACCCTAGCTTTCTAATCATACACACCCATAACGCATGTATATTAGTTATAATCCGATTAACAACCCTTATTGACGATTTTCAGAAAGCTTTTTCGTTTATGAACAGGTCTGGACCATTAGGGATTGATTAAAAACGTTTACAAAGTGTTATGGATGAGAATCAAACCTTAGGATTATGAAAGAATGATGGTTAGACCTTGAAATCTTGTGTTTTTGATCAAAATCGCCTTCCAGAGGTTGTTTACGTGTTTGAGGCGGTTATGGGACGACTAGGGTTGATATTAGGAAGTTTAGGAGGTTAAGCATTGTATTTATAGGCGTTTCTAGTCGTCCAGCACGTTACTAGCGAGTATGCAGCAGTTCAGGCGATTAGGGCTTGTAATCGCCTGAAAGTTCTAGTGATTAGGGCCTACTCGCCCTTATGTATACACGAGTAGGGCCTACTCGCCCTTAAGGGCTCCCTACTCGCCTCCCCTATAGGGGAGTAGACCTCCTACTCGCCTATAGGGTTTGGTCTTGTGTGTTTTGCGCGTTAAACCCCGTTTTAACATATGTTAATGCATATTCATGTACCGACAAGTCACATAATGATTGTAAACACATAACACAAGTAAATACACATATTTACACTCGTTCACCAATTCCCGGGACTCGAGACTCGTACGTTCCGTATGCCCTGACGATCCTACAAATCGTCCCCGTTTGTACACTTGGTTAAAGACCGACATCTAACGAACCTCTAGACCAACATCCAATGATCTTCTAGACTAACCAATAGTTCCCGAACCATATCCCGACTTAACTAACCCAGTTAAGTACAATATACGCGTGACTCGCTAAGGTAGACTTTCATCTAGACAACGTTGTTAACCAGAATTTGCCGGGTGTCACACGTATAACAACAAAGAATGATCAAACAAGTTAGTTTTAGGTGCGGAATCCCTAAAACAATCACAAAATAATAGTCAAACAGATCAAAACACGTAAATCATCATTTTCAAAAAGGTTTTCATTAATTATAAACTCGATTACACGTTTAAAGATTGATACAAACAGGGTAAGAACGTGAAAAGAGCTAAATAAACTTCTAGAGAGAATATCAGAGAGTGGAGGGAATAATATGACAAAAAGTTACATTCAAAAATCAAGCTTGTCTATTTATAGACTGCACATTCGCCCACTTTGTTCATGCGAATATGCAGGTTCGGCCAAACTGTCTGGTCGAACCAAGCTATACAATAAACTATATTCACATTCGTACAAAGCTTTCTCCTTCGCACCTTCTGGTCTTCCTTCGACCAATCATCAAGCTTCCTTCGCACCTACAAAACCTCCTTCGCACCTTCGACATTCATTAAAACATGTTTATTGAACAATCCGAAGCACTAGTCGCACAATTGCATCTACAAACTCCCCCTCGACTATTGCTTGGATTGTTGTCGACGTTGTTCATCCATTCTGATGTTCATCAGTTTGATATGTCGCTGAATCTTCTGTTCTTTAGTCAAAACCGATTCCTGAAATTGCTTTGGCTTCGTCTTTTTCAATTCAGGCACCTTTTGCTTTTTAACAAACTTTCCGAGCTTCTCGCCATAGTCACAACCAGCATTAATGTCATATGCAAAGCACAGAAATACCACACGTTGGTACTTTCCTGCTTGCTCAGCATCCTTCGCATCAGAATAGATCGGATTGTAAAACAACATTATTATATCCTCATGTGAACAGTTGATTAACCACATGGGATCAAAAATGTGTATCTTTTTGTAGTTCTTCTCTCCGTCTTTCAGTACAATCACAGCCTCTGCTATCTTCCAATCGTAATACCACCAAATGAAATCTTTAGCGAAGTGTTGTGGGATCGGCAACAAAGGAATCTTTTTCAACACTCGCGGTGGTTTGTACTTTAACGTCACCTTGGGCATACCTGTAATCTGATCAATATCCTTTTTATGAACAATTCGTTTTGGATATTGTGGTTCAAATAAATCCCACTTGGTTCGGCTTTCTCTCGTCATTTTCTCAGCAAAGTAGGTAATCTGACTATTTGACGCTCCCGTTAAACGGTGACGACAAATATCACGGATTGCCCAATAGGGGAGAGTCTTCAAATGATGAAACTTATCGAAATATAAGATCCCCTTCTCCCACTTCACTGCTATGCATCTCAATTCTTTAACAAACTTCCAGGCCAATGCACGACCTTTGAAAATACCACTATTGTAACATCACAAAAATTTTCCCCAAATTTTTCTATATAAAACCCTCACTACATATACATATATTTTATCCTTAATTCTATACATTTATGCCTAAGGCACAACCTATATATATATATAGAAATATATATATATAATGATAATAATAATAATAATTTTAATTCAGTTTTATAAAAAAAAATATATATATATATATGTACTACAAAAACACAAATCAGATTTTTGGTATAGCAAAGTTTTATTTTCCAGCCCACCTTCCCTTTTCCCTTACTTTAGCTTAAGCCCACTCCACTGTCAGCCCAGTACCCCAGCCCATTAGTCGGCCCATCTGAAACCAAGCCCAACCCCTCCTCTTTTATGTTAAAAAGAAAAGAAAAACAAGGTCCCTGCTCGGATTCGAACCCGGACCTTTTACACACAACACACACACAACACCACTTGATCTACACATTCCTTTTTAAACTAATCCTAACATTAATTTTATTTAACCCTTCACGTCTGCTTCCCTTCTTTCTTCCTATAACAGCGAGCAGCAGCAGTTTGTATAGAACGATTTGAAATTCACAAATTTACTATGTTTAACAATCCTTTGACCACTGAAACGTGATTATCGGCCTATTACAACACGAATACACGTCAATTACACCAAATCATTGACCAATTCTTTATTATACGCGTATGATAATTATCAAGGTCAAACTTTCCAATTAACCATAACCGTTGAACATCAGTATAAATAGATGTATTCCGAGCCTTGTATACTCGCTCACAACTCTCTCTCAACCTCCAATTCCCTCTGTAATACTCTAATTATTATTATCAAACTCGTCGTTTGACTTTTGTTTGACTAATCGTGCGAGCTCAAAACGAGATTGTAAGTTCTGTTTTTCTCGTGGGTTTTGTTATTCGGCATACACACAACAATAACCCTATGATTAATTGGGTTATTGTTGTGTAAATCAAACTATTATAAATCTAGGGCTTGATTTGATTAAATTGGGGAAGAACACCCTTGCAGATTTGGATTTTTAATTATTGTTTTTCTGTTTTAAACACAACAAGGACCTGCAGCCCAGTGGTACTATGGGGGTTGGCCAGGGGCTGAACCGGCTCTGAGCCAAGGTTCGAGCCCCATTCTATGCAATTGTTTTTTTTGTATTTTCGATTTATATGTTTAAATTTTATAATTACTCATTTTAATTATTTAAAATACTTAAAGGCCTTCAAAAATTCCCAAAATTTTACATAATGATGTTCATACCCTAAACACCATTATTCAGATTTTTATTTCTGAAAATATATTTATTTAATATATATAATAAATAAATCAAGTTTATTCTATTTTATTTATAAAAATCTATAAAAATATCAAAACGATCTTATTAATTTCCAAAAAAATTATTCTAAGTTTATATAACAATAAACTTTTCTGAAAAGATTTTTATTTCAGAAAAATCATTTATTTAATATTTTTAATCAATTTTTGTTAGTTTTAATCATAATTAAATCATAATAAATTCAATTTTTGTTATTTTTGCACCAAAATTTTATACAAATTATTTCTGATCATTTAGAACAGAAATATAATTTTTAAACTAATAATTCTTTAATTTTAGTATTTTTAAAGTATTAAAGTTAAAGTTTGACAATTTGTTATAAATAGATTTAATAATCTATTTTAAAGAAAATAATTTTATAAAAATTATTTTTATGCTTCAAACACTTTAATGTGCACATTCAAAATCCAAATTTCATAAAAAGACTTTTGGTTACCTATTTACTAAATTTCTCTCAATTGGCGAATATTTTTAATATTAATCAAACGAGCAATTATCCCCAATTCGAAGCCCTAGAACTTATACATTTGTAGACTTGGTAGACTTAGACATATTTATTACTTTATTATTGGGTGATACTTGATACACTTGGTCAACACAATTATCCAAATTTCTCAACAGATATAACATTTTACCAAGGTGAGTTTTACATAGCCCCTTTTCTATTTATCACCATTTTTGGGGTGAAACATGTTACAACATCATTTATGCAATTCAATCATCAATGTGTCTATGTGTTTTCTATGTTGCATTATGTCTTGAGCATGATTAGAGTAAGCACCATTCTAGCATAATCATTAACATTGATCAGCCGGCGGTATACATTGATAGATCTATTGGACTGACAATCCCACCCGGATACGTGCCTCCTACAAAGGTTACGTGGGTGTTTGTTATCGTATAACATATTGGACCATGAGCGTATGGTATGTATCATATTATAACAGTCATCAGGGTTGATTATGCACTCGATTTATTTCTAGTATGTTCTCACATATGGACTAGATTGACATGACACATGAATTGCACATCATTTTTATTCAATTATCAAAAACCTATGTAATTCTCACCAACTTTTGTTGACCCAAAACATTTTCAACTTAACATGTTTCAGGTTCTATTTGCTTGAAGATTTGAATTGATGCTTGAAGATATGTGTATAGTTTTATTCAACTTGATGTACAAATTTTAGAACAATTGTATGTAATTCAATTAAATCATCTAATGAAATTTATTATTCACCATGAGCTACTGAACAATCATCACTACGTGACATCCCGATGTTTCCGCCATCGGTTGGGGTGTTACAACTATGAAGTTTGTAAAAGCTTCCTTGTATTTCAGCTTTCGGATGATTGTTCTCTTTCTCTTTCAATTTCCTCAAGAATTCCTTCAAACTCTCCGATTGCTCGAACCGTGGTTTATCATGCCCTTTGAAAATTTCATCTTCAAATGCTTTGCTCTTCTCTTTCGCCAGTTTCTCGGCTTGGTTTAGCACATCATCCGAGAATCCAGGAAATCCACAATCTTGATTATTCTTGAAATATTGTGGATACTCCTCACTCGTTATGTCTTCCATTTCAACATCCTCAAAAGCAGGAACATCACGGTCATCAGAATGATTCCCGGCTTCCTTCTCAGGTATCTTTGGAATGAAATTGTCAGCTAGCAATTCTTCCAAAGTCTTTCCTACCTGTTTAGCTAAACCCTCAAGTATCTCTGTTGAAATCGCCGCAGAAACCTCTCCATCTTCAAGATCAGGGTCATCAAACTCCAACTCAAATAGTTTATTGCTCGACATGTCAATCGTCCAGACTCGATTTGTGAGCATCTGGCGATACATGTTCTGTATGTGCGTGAAAGGATCGTATAACAACAAAGAATGATCAAACAAGTTAGTTTTAGGTGCGGAATCCCTAAAACTATCACAAAATAATAGTCAAACAGGTTAAAACACACAGATCATCATTTTCAAAAGCTTTTCATTAATTAACAACTCGATTACACGTTCAAATATGATTACAAACAAGGTATGAACGTTAAAAGAGTTAAACAAAACACTAGAGAGAATATCAGAAAGTGGAGGGAATAATAATGACCAAAAGTTACATTCAAAAATCAAACTTGTCTATTTATAGACTGCACATTCGCCCAAATTGATTGTGCGAATGTGCAGGTTCGCCCAAACAGTCTGGTCGAACCAAGTTTTACAATAAATTATATTCACATTCGTCCACAGTATCTTCCTTCGCACCATTTCTTCTTCCTTCGTACCTACAAAAAGCCTCCTTCGCACCTTCATATTCTTTCCTTCGCACCAACGACAATCATCAAAAACAAGTTTGTTGTTCAATCCAAAGCACTAGTCGCACTTTTGCATCTACAAACTCCCCCTCGACTATTGCTTGGATTGCTGTCTACGCTGTTCATCCATTCTAATGTTCATCAGTCTGATATGTCGTTGAATCTTCTGTTCTTTCGTCAACATCCTCAAAAGCAGGAACATCACGGTCATCAGAATGATTCCCGGCTTCCTTCTCAGGTATCTTTGGAATGAAATTGTCAGCTAGCAATTCTTCCAAAGTCTTTCTCACCTGTTTAGCTAAACCCTCAAGTATCTCTGTTGAAATCGCCGCAGAAACCTCTCCATCTTCAAGATCAGGGTCATCAAACTCCAACTCAAATAGTTTATTGCTCGACATGTCAATCGTCCAGACTCGATTTGTGAGCATCTGGCGATACATGTTCTGTATGTGCGTGAAAGGATCGTATAACAACAAAGAATGATCAAACAAGTTAGTTTTAGGTGCGGAATCCCTAAAACTATCACAAAATAATAGTCAAACAGGTTAAAACACACAGATCATCATTTTCAAAAGCTTTTCATTAATTAACAACTCGATTACACGTTCAAATATGATTACAAACAAGGTATGAACGTTAAAAGAGTTCAACAAAACACTAGAGAGAATATCAGAAAGTGGAGGGAATAATAATGACCAAAAGTTACATTCAAAAATCAAACTTGTCTATTTATAGACTGCACATTCGCCCAAATTGATTGTGCGAATGTGCAGGTTCGCCCAAACAGTCTGGTCGAACCAAGTTTTACAATAAATTATATTCACATTCGTCCACAGTATCTTCCTTCGCACCATTTCTTCTTCCTTCGTACCTACAAAAAGCCTCCTTCGCACCTTCATATTCTTTCCTTCGCACCAACGACAATCATCAAAAACAAGTTTGTTGTTCAATCCAAAGCACTAGTCGCACTTTTGCATCTACAAACTCCCCCTCGACTATTGCTTGGATTGCTGTCTACGCTGTTCATCCATTCTAATGTTCATCAGTCTGATATGTCGTTGAATCTTCTGTTCTTTCGTCAACATCCTCAAAAGCAGGAACATCACGGTCATCAGAATGATTCCCGGCTTCCTTCTCAGGTATCTTTGGAATGAAATTGTCAGCTAGCAATTCTTCCAAAGTCTTTCCCACCTGTTTAGCTAAACCCTCAAGTATCTCTGTTGAAATCGCCGCAGAAACCTCTCCATCTTCAAGATCAGGGTCATCAAACTCCAACTCAAATAGTTTATTGCTCGACATGTCAATCGTCCAGACTCGATTTGTGAGCATCTGGCGATACATGTTCTGTATGTGCGTGAAAGGATCGTATAACAACAAAGAATGATCAAACAAGTTAGTTTTAGGTGCGGAATCCCTAAAACTATCACAAAATAATAGTCAAACAGGTTAAAACACACAGATCATCATTTTCAAAAGCTTTTCATTAATTAACAACTCGATTACACGTTGAAATATGATTACAAACAAGGTATGAACGTTAAAAGAGTTAAACAAAACACTAGAGAGAATATCAGAAAGTGGAGGGAATAATAATGACCAAAAGTTACATTCAAAAATCAAACTTGTCTATTTATAGACTGCACATTCGCCCAAATTGATTGTGCGAATGTGCAGGTTCGCCCAAACAGTCTGGTCGAACCAAGTTTTACAATAAAGTATATTCACATTCGTCCACAGTATCTTCCTTCGCACCATTTCTTCTTCCTTCATACCTACAAAAAGCCTCCTTCGCACCTTCATATTCTCTCCTTCGCACCAACGACAATCATCAAAAACAAGTTTGTTGTTCAATCCAAAGCACTAGTCGCACTTTTGCATCTACATGTTCTTGTCTTCTTCTGATAACGACTGCAATTTCTCATTCCAGAATATATCGTCATCCACATTCTCACCTTGAGTCTTAGAGCTCGACTCTCCACCCTTACTTGAATCACGCTTCTCATAAGTAAATTTCTCAGCGTTATCATTATCATCACTACTATCAAAAGCAGAGCTGCTTCCATCACTCGATCCACCATCTGAACCTCCATCATCTCCATCATCTTTCTTCTTCTTCTTCTTAGTATCATTACCTGCATCTTCATCAAGTTCTTCATCTTCTTCTTCGTCAGATGGTTCAAAATCGACTTGCTCTTCATCTCTTTCCTTATCTACTTCACCAGCTTGAAGTTGAGGATCTTGAGAGTACAAGTTTTTGATCAAATCATCCATATGCTTGTTACTCTTCTTCAACTGTTTGTTCTCCTCTTTCAAGACAATAATTCTTCTGGTGTTTCGTTGCTCGTGCTTCAGCAACTTCTTGTTCTCTCTTTTCAACCTCTTGATAGTTTTCTTCAAAACTTCATTATCATCATGTGATGTGACTACGACTTCCAACATCTTTTGATCATTTGTCTTCAATTGCTCGATCTCAGTTTGCTGTTTGTTGATTATACTCATCATCTCAGACAATCTTTGATTCACAGCACTCATTATATCACTATCCACCGAAACCTTCTTCTTCATAGGTGGTTCAACAACATCAGGCAGTTTGCCTTTCCTAATCTTCTTGAGCACATTATCCAATGCTTCGTTAAACTGATCAACAGGTACATCTTCACTCTGTTGTGTGCTCGAAGTAGTCGCAGTCTTTTGTTTCTTTTGTGCTGGTGCAGTATCCGGTGACTTAGAACTAGAAGCTGGTGGTAGTTTCTTACCAGCTATGAGCGATTCAATCTCCTTCTTTCTCTTAAGACTAGGTTTCTCTGGTTTCTTCTTCTTTGACTTAGCAGCTTGTACGGGAGAACCAGGAAAGTCTTCTTCTTCATTCAAAGTCATTTCATCATCATCAACAGGAATTGGACTCTCATTCCCTTGATCTTCAACATTCTGACTAGCAGACACACCAGCCTCAGTGGCCTTGGGCGTGGTAGTCTTTACCGTCTCAGCATCTGAATTCCAATGTTCATCTTCCTGCGTCTCTTCAGAATCAACCGACGCCTCATCAACTAGGTGTAACCCTTTCTTCGCCATGCTCTTATGTCTTCTTGGTGTGCTTTTCTTCTTTTCAGGTTCAGTCGCAACCTCTAACCTTATCTCTTCCTTCTTGATCTTTCCACTTTTGGCACCAACATTCACAACTTGTCTTTTGCGTTTCGCATCAGGATCAACAGGATGTAATGGGTTATCAGGATCAGAATCACTGTTTGCATGTCTCACAAGCCTTTCACCTGGATCTGTATAATCTATTCTTGCTAGATGTCCAAATAAACGCCTTACTGGTGGACGTTCATTGACTGACAATCCCTTATACGCCTTCATCCTAGCAAGTGTATTAAGCGACATATGTTCCTGAACAACTATGTGCTTAGGATCTCTTTTCAAATCTTTGTACTTGTTATCAAACACCATCTGGAGGAAACGAGGATATAATAGAAACTTCAGATTCCTCGTGTCGTTCACAGGCTCTAATAAGTGATCCATCAGCATGCCTGAAACATTGAACGGTTTGTTCAATACCAGGGCTACCATCATGGAGCTGATACTCTTGCGCATCAAATCATATCCTCCAGCTGCAGATCCGAAGACATGTATCAAAACATGTGCCAAATATTTGAATTGAGGGCACAGTTTTCCCTTGTGCAATTAACCGTCAGTGATTGGTCCATTGTATTTCATTCTCAGGAAACACTTTCGCTGATCCATAAAGCTAAACTCCTTAGGATCTGTCGGCTCATCTTCTAAGTTCAACGCTTCTCTTAGATCCTCCTCACACACAATAACTCTCTGCCCTTGGATCTTGCTAGTCAAGCATGACTCGCATTTCCAGAAATCAAGCTTCGCTCCCGACCAGAATTCTTGCATCATATCTCTGTAGATAATCGTCGGTGTAGCAATAGCATCTATCACCCTGCATCTCTTCAAGAATTCAATAATACCGATAAACTCCGTGTGCTTTTTAACCTCTCCGAGATACGCACAGCAATTATGCGCATTCTCGAAGGCTAAAAGCTCTTCAGGAACTGTCTTGGCAGGTTGTGAGGATGATCCAGCTTGTTCCGTCGTCTTCTCCTGCTCGGACATCGTTAAATCTGCAAAACAAACAAAAACACATGTTAAAAATCGACAAAAATTCAAACTTTGAAAATTTTGTTAATTAACCTTCTCATTCGCCCAAACGGGGGTACGAATGAGAAACAACAAGGTACGAATGAGAGATTTTGATGGTACGAATGTATGGATTTTGATAAAAGTTTCATTCGCCCAACATTTCTACATTCGACCAGTTGGTTATCTCCTTCGCCCATTCGAAAGGGTCGAAGGAGTCAGTTCTTATTTTGAATTTTCAATTTTGAAATTTAAGGTTTCTGATCATGTTCTTTTGATTTGTATTGCACCTAACAATGCCGATTAACCATTCTATACTAACAAATTCATCAATTAATCATTATATTTGTGTTTTCAATTAAAACTAGGGTTCTAAACACAACAGATGATCAATTGATCAAACTGTTGGTTTTGAATCCATGGTTTAAGGTTTTTCTCCCCCTAAAACACACATATAATGAATCCCAATCAACAATTGTCACAATGAAGTTGATGATAATCAGTTTTAATAGTTAGGGCTCGAATCATAAAAACAGGGATTAAGTCCATCAATCCTGAGTGTTAACCTGTATAAGATAGTGGAAAATGATCAGTGTTTGTGGACGAACACAATGATATGAATCAGAATATCAGGGCAACAAGGTGAGGTCTTAGAGTGAATTTGCAAAGAAAATTTTGAATGGGTTCGAATGAGACAGGAATAGTATATATAGGCACACTCCTTCGCCCATTCTATACGTACGAAAGAGAAACTTTTGTCTCCTTCGACCCTAGTGAAAGGTTCGAATGAGCCAAAAGGGTTCGAATGAAACATATGTTCAAGAAAACTCTCCTTCGCCCGTTTAAAACATACGAAGGAACATGTAAAATCCCACATTCGACCAACCGAATGGGCGAATGAGAATTGGGATTTTTGATAAATTTTCCAAATCTCAAAAACGAGTCCCGGTCCAATTATTTTCCAACTTTTAAGCATCCAACAATCATATTTTCACATTTAAAAAGTTACAAAGCTCAAATGGTGTAACAAGGTTTAGAAAATCGACATCAACCACCATCAGTTATCAAAAATAAGATGGAAATGAAAAATCTTTTTGGATTTTCTAAAGTTTATGCTAAAACACACCTAAAATCTTTTTGAGTTTTGTAATTTTTGACGAGAAAATAAAATGCAGAAATGTAAATGGAAAACTGTAAATGTTTTTGGGATTTCCGGTAAAGGGATCATATCAGTTATTGAGAAATCTGATCACACCATTGATCTTTTGAATTATTATCATTAAAGACAATGTGTGATCTGGCAACTGCTGATATTGTGATCCACATAAACTCACATGCAGACTTTTGTGCAGTGCTTTAAACTGATACTAATATTTATAGTATAAACGCAATTGTCTGTGGTTCCCACACACACGACATACTCCCGTATCAAGAAGTAAATGCACAAAGACTCATTGTAAAGCGTGATTATGCTTTCGTCGTCTGAAATTGTACAAGATATAATGCATAGAGGTATACAGGTTAGCAAATTAATGCAGCAAAGTAACATATGCACTATACCAGGTTGAGGACTGATATTAATCATGATTTGCATCAATGATTAATACGATGTAATAGATAATCTTTGATCATCATATAACATGAAAAGTTCCTCAATTCGGTAACTTTAGGATTTGGCATAAAGCTCTTTTATAAAGACACCCTGTCTGATCTAGGTCCGTAATGACTTATAGCAGAAGATCATAGAGGCTATCCCCAGACAACTAATAACATAACGACCCTAAACCTCCGAGTTTTGTACAAATACCCTATCAAACGAAATTACGGTACTAAGACCATATGCCCATGAGGAGTTCATCCACATAACAAGTCGTTTGATATGTATGTATCAGGCACGCAGTAATAGGTCTACGAAGCCTATCAGCACATCGCACAGACTCAGACACACGCCCTATATAGCAGTACATTACTTAGAATGTGTCAGATCCCCACTGATGTACTATCATTTCCCTTTATACTCCAGGAAATCATTTTTGATTTTTTTGATTTTTATAGATTTTCGAATTTACTGTTCCCAAGGATAAGCTGGAGCATCTCAAATATGTGACTGCCCAGATATCGTTTGTTCACAGAAATCTGACGGCATTAATCTAAGGGAAGAAGATATAGCAGTCAGCAAAGAAATTTTCTAATTTTTATGGATTTTGAAATTTTTCAATGTTTTTGGATTTTCGAAATTTTTCTGAAAAACAGTAAAAAAATTAAACTAAAAAGTGATAGACTGAGGTGGTGATCAGTCCTGTTTTTCTTTAATACCATTAGCTTTTAAAAGATAATCAAATCTGGATTTGTCAAAAGCTTTGGTAAAAAGATCTGCGCGTTGGTAATTAGTGTGGATTTTGACCATATCGATCAACTCTTTAGCATAACAATCACGGATAAAATGAAATTTAATCCGGATATGTTTAGCCTTTGAGTGATTTACTAAGTCTTTTGTTAATGCGATTGCGGCCTCATTATCACAGTAAATAGGGGTTTTAAGAAATTGCAAATCGTAATCCACCATCTGTTGTTGGATCCAAAGAACCTGTGAGCAGCAGCTCAATGCTGAAACGTATTCTGCTTCACATGTGGATAGTGCAACTGCGGTTTGTTTCTTGCATTGCCAGGTCACGAGCCTGCTCCCCATAAACTGACATCCAGCCGTTGTGGATTTGCTGTCTTTGTCACAGCCGCCCCAATCTGCATCACTAAAAGCGATTAGGTCAAAATTATCATCATGAGGGTACCAAAGTCCTTTCGATGGACAACCCTTCAGATATCTAAGGATACGCTTGACAGCTGCAAGATGACTCTGTTTCGGCTTCGATTGATATCGTGCACAAAGACATGTCGCAAACATTATATCCGGTCTAGACGCGGTGAGATACATCAGAGATCCGACGATTGCTCTGTATGTAAATGGATCAGTCAGCTCCCCCTTAACGTCAACTCCAATCCCGTGATTAGGTTGTATCGGGGTATCCATCGGCTTCGAATCATCCATCTGGAATCGACTCAAGACTTCAGAAACGTATTTCGTCTGGTGAATAAAGATCCCCGTTGGTCTCTGCTCCACCTGCAAGCCTAGGAAAAACTGCATTTCTCCCATTGCGCTCATTTCGAACTTTTCCTGCATAACTTTTTCAAATTCCCTGCACAGAAGTTCGTTAGTAGACCCGAAAATAATATCATTAACATAAATTTGTACAAGAAGCAAGTCATCTCCTGCTCGTTTCGTGAACAGTGTGCAGTCTACCAGTCCGCGTTTGAATCCTTTCGAGAGAAGATACGTGCTCAGCTCCTCATACCATTGTCTTGGAGCCTGGTGCAACCCGTAGAGAGCTTTGTTCAAGACATAAACCTTATCCCGGTGAATAGGGTCCTCAAAGCCTGGCGGTTGACCTACGTAAACTTCCTCTTTGACCACACCGTAAAGAAATGCGCTCTTTACATCCATCTGATACACCTTGAATTTCTTCCATGATGCAAACGCTAGGAACATTCGGATAGCTTCCAAGCGTGCAACCGGTGCATAGATTTCATTGTAGTCGATTCCCTCTACCTGATGAAAACCTTGAACGACCAAACGAGCTTTGTTTCTCACTATGACTCCTCTATCATCCTTCTTACACTTAAACACCCATTTGGTTCCAATTTTCTTTCTTCCCGGGGGCAAATCTGTCAGCGTCCATACACCGAGTTTCTGAAATTGTAACAACTCTTCCTGCATTGCTTCCACCCAGGCATCATCCAAAAGAGCATCCTTGTACGTCCGCGGTTCGACCTGCGAAACATAACAAGCGAAAGACCAGTCATTTTGAAAACCAGATTTTTGTATTTTGGCATATAAAGCAAGATTGCCAATATTTTCTGGTGCTTGAGCATTTCTCAACTGCCCTCTTGTCATCACGCTGCTACCAGGATCACCAATAACCTGTTCAAGCTGGTGTATCCGATGTATCCGAGATTCTGGATAATCAGGTACTTGTACTCCCGTTTGAGTTGTCAAATTCTGTGTAGAAACCAGATCATTACCCACATTCGATATTGAAGCATCAGTAGTAGTTAGGTTCACTGGTGGTGTCACTGTAGCATTGTCCAGAATAGCTTCACTTGTTGCATCATCGTCTTCATCTTCTGAATCGGATGAATTAAGCGTTGTAGAAGCTTCTTGGAACACCTCTTCTTCCATTACAGGAGCAGTAGTATCATTAGAAGTGGCTTGGGGATTTACAGTGATCGGACGCACTAATGGTGATGTCACGGCGTTTTCGACCTCGTAATATAAGCGAAGTACAGCTTCTTCAACCATGCTATCTAGATTGAATGATTCAAAGAAGTCTTTGTAATCAAACATCCAATCTGGACCTCCACCCTGTACATTTTGTGTGTATCTTTGTACTTCGACGTTAGCCCACTCCTCGACTTTTCTAGTTCTTTTGTTGAATACCCGTTTTAGTGGGGTTGCATATCCAACAAAATAACCTTCTTCAGCCTTTGGTGCGAACTTCTCCGAAGGATTCAGCATAGTACACGGGGCACCAAATGGTTCTAGATACTCCAGATTCGGCTTGCGTCGGTTCAACAGCTCATAAGAAGTTTTACCAAACTTCTTCACTGTTAAAACACGGTTTAAAGTGTAACATGCTGCGTAAATAGCTTCGTTCCAGAACATGACTGGAAGATTTGAATCCGCAAGCATAGTTCTCGCCGTCTCGATTAGAGTCCTGTTCTTTTTCTCTGCGACACCGTTCTGCTGGGGTGTATACGGAGCGCTATATTCATGATGAATTCCCTTGTTTGCACAAAGATCCTCCATCTGAGCGTTTTTGAACTCCGTCCCATTATCACTCCGGATTCGTTTGATCTTCAGACCATAGATATTCTCCAGACGTGTAAACAGAACCTTCAGGTTGTCAAAGGTGTCGCTTTTCTGATGCAAACACATGACCCATGAAAATCTAGAATAATCATCAGTCACCACAAGACAGTACAACTCCCCAGCATGACTTTTACGTCTAATTGGACCGAATAAGTCCATGTGCAAACGCTCAAGCGGTAGTTCAACGGAATTGACTTTCTTTGGTCTATGGGCCTGTTTGTGTTGCTTTCCCTTTTTGCAACTAACACACTTGTCATTCAAATGGAAATGTTTCACATTAACTCCCGTGACAAGTTCATTCTTCACTAACTGGTTCATCTTTCTCAAATGGATGTGTCCCATTCTCCTGTGCCACATTATAGATTCTTTTTCTGTAGCCTTAGAGAGGAAACACGTGACTTGGCCATGGGTGGTCATTGCTTTGGACATATCGAGAATATACAAATTGTTTACTCTCGGTGCCTTTTGCATCACCCACTCTTTCGGAAGTTCAAACCCAGGTTTCAAGATATAGCAAGATTTGTCGTCAAAATACACAGAAAATTGCTTATCACAGATTTGACTAACACTGAGCAGATTGTAATCTATCTGTTTCACGTACGATATCCGCTCAAATGTCACGACCCCATTGCTTACACTACCCTCCATCGTAATGTAGCCTCCTTTATTTCCAGCAAACGCTACATAACCTCCGTTTATGTTCTTGATATCAAAGAGTAGCGTGAGGTCCCCTGTCATGTGACCAGAAGCTCCACTGTCAACAATCCATAGGCTGCTAACAGGGCCAGCTGGAGCTCCCGGTTTAGGAGGTTCTGTCATTGCCATCAACGCGAAGTGAGCTTCCTTCCCTGCGAAGAATTTGGAGTAGTCAATCTTGGTGCACGCATCATCCACCATGCACGATTTGCGGGTCATAAGGAAATCAGCTTCAGCTAGCAGTTGATCAATGTCATCATCTAGTGAATTCACACTAGCTTCCGAATCAAAATCACTCTCCATATCCGAATAAGCTGAATCGTAGTGGTCTCCAACATCCGTGACAGAATCAAGAATCATTCCAGATTTCTTGTCTTCACTTTCAGCAATCACATCCTCATTCACTTCCTCTATTTTCAACTCCGCCACTTTCTCAATCACAACCTCCTCTTCAATCTCTTCATTCTCATCCAGACTCATCTTCTAAGCCACATAAGCCACGTTTCCAGCAGTAATCTCCTCCATCTCCAATTGCATACCCGTCCAATCAAAACCTTCATCCTTTTGAATTACTAATGCTTGGTTTTGATTGTCAGTTTGGTTTTGGTTTTGAGTGTTAGGTGTAGAGATAGGAACAATGGTTCGGTTTGGATTTTGTTGAGATTGGTTTTGAGTTGTGGGTTGTCTAGTGTTGGTATTTTGTTGTGTGTGTTGACGGTTCTGATAGTTATTTTGGGGTTGAAAGCTTGAGATGTTGGGACTGTTGTATGAAACTTGATTTTGGTTTTGGTTTTGTCTGTTTTGGTAGGTTGAATTGAACGGGTTTCGATTACCTTGTTGTGCTGGCTGTGTACACTCTCTTTTAAAATGACCCTTCTCTCCACAATTGAAGCATGTGACTTTGGCTTTGTTGAAGCCGTATGTGATGTTGGGAGAAGTTGAAAGGTCAGTTCTTCCAGTCTTCTGGATAAAGTCAGTGGCTCTCCTCATTATGCTCGCAAAAGCCCACTGTATGTCCATAAGCTCCATCTCCTCTTTATCGATTTGTGCATAGTCTTCATTGGTGAGATTGTTGTTTCCAATCTGACTTGCAACCAAAGCTTTATATGATGCAACCATAGCAGATACTAAAGCAACATGCTGTTGAGCAATTTCAACAGTCACATTGTTAAGATTAGAAGTCTCTAACACAATCGGGCTTTGACTTGATTGTGCTTGAGTAATCTGCATCTGATTCATGTGAGGAGTATATTGTTGTTGTTGTTGAGGTTGACTTGTTGTGTAACAGGCAGCTTGTTGTAATGGTGAAAAAGGTGGGATAAAATTTGGTGTTTGATAATATTGTGGTGTGTAAGATGGTGTATAAGATGAAGTTTGGGCAAGGTAGTTGATTGGTGCTTTTGTGGGTTCAACAACATTGGATACACATGCAATGTGAGGAGCAACATTAGAAGTAGTGCTTGAAGCAGAAAGAGAGTTAGATGTACCATTCACATACAGATCTGGATTCTGTGGAATCTGAGCTCTCTTGGCTTTCCTCTTCTCCTCCATTTCTTTGTTTTCCAGCTTTTGAATGAACTCGTTGATAGTCCAATACTGGTATGCATCCTTTTCCTTCAACACTTCAATGTGTTGGTTCCAATAGGGTGGTAAAGAATCAGCAAATTTATCCACCAATTCTGACATTGGTATGCTGATCTCATAGCTCGAAAGTTCTGTGAGCAAATGGCAATACCGTGGAACCAACTCTTTTAGAGTCTCATTGCCCATGTAGCTAAAATTCTCAAATTCTTTCCAAAGCTCTTCCATTCTCAGCTTCCTTGTCTTCTCATCACCATCATGTCGGTTTCTTAGCATATCCCACATTTGTTTGGATGTTGTACATGATCCAAACTGATGCAGCAAATCAGTGTTGATCGCCTGGGATAACTGAGAAAATGCCTTCTTCTCTATCGCAAACCTCTTTTTCTCATCATCCGCCAAATTCTCCAACGGTATCGGTTCTCCAGTATTCTCCAGAATAGGAGCAACATAACCCTTTACTATCATCTGCCATGCCTCGGCTCCCTCAAGTCCTTGTCCCTCCACATGGATCTTGAACTTTGTCTTCCATGTGTTGTACTCCTTCATGTCCATTAGCTTTGGTGGACGATTGCCGCTTCCTGAGGATAGATCATGAATAAGTGTGGATATGGCATTGGTCGTCTGCGAATGAACGGCAGCTGCTGCTACTCCCCAATGGTTGTCAATTGGTTGTTGTAATGGTTGAGCAACTTGTTGAGGAGCCGAACTAGTCATAGCCATGTAATTGATTGGCTGGGATGGTGGACTAGTCTTCTGGGCTGCAACTGACCATGGATCTTGTGTTGTCTGCTGTTGTGGTGCTTGAGTAGGTCTTGGCGTTGTTGGGAAGTTCCACATCTTAACCTGTAAACGTTTAAACACGAAAAGATTAGAAATGTTTTAAAACAGGATACTCTTTCATACTATCGAACGTGCGAATGAGAAATAATCTTCTCCTTCGACCATTTTGATTGATACGAATGTGGACTGATATCACAAAATCTCTTTCGACCGCTTTCTTCTCTCGTTCGACCGTTTTCCTTCTCCTTCGACCGTTCGATCAATCGAAGGTAACACCAATGGGCGAATGAACAAAATAAGCAATGAAAGTCTACGTTCGACCACTAAAAGACCTCCTGCGACCACAAAATGACTCTTTCGACCCAATGAAATTCCACTTTCGACCACTCTCTCTACGTTCGACCCTTGATAATTCAAAAACGGTTATTCTTTGAAAATCCGTTAATTTTGATCATGTTTATCAAATGTTGATGGATTTTGATGATCTAAATCAGGTTTTGAATCGGAATTGATTTGGAACAACTTTAATGAAGAGAATTATCCAATTTAACCTTGAAATCAAGTTGTAATCAATCAAAATCTTATCACATTAGTTTGTTCAATGAAAACAGAAACTTTTTGATCAAAATTGGGTCCAAATCAATTGAGAAACTATTAATTTGTGGTTGTTTGATCCAGAATGGCTCTGATACCACTTTGTATGTGCGTGAATGGATCGTATAACAACAAAGAATGATCAAACAAGTTAGTTTTAGGTGCGGAATCCCTAAAACAATCACAAAATAATAGTCAAACAGATCAAAACACGTAAATCATCATTTTCAAAAGCTTTTCATTAATTATAAACTCGATTACACGTTTAAAGATTGATACAAACAGGGTAAGAACGTGAAAAGAGCTAAATAAACTTCTAGAGAGAATATCAGAAAGTGGAGGGAATAATATGACAAAAAGTTACATTCAAAAATCAAGCTTGTGTATTTATAGACTGCACATTCGCCCACTTTGTTCATGCGAATGTGCAGGTTCGCCCAAACTGTCTGGTCGAACCAAGCTATACAATAAACTATATTCACATTCGTACAAAGCTTTCTCTTTCGCACCTTCTGATCTTCCTTCGACCAATCATCAAGCTTCCTTCGCACCTACAAAACCTCCTTCGCACCTTCGACATTCATCAAAACATGTTTATTGAACAATCCGAAGCACTAGTCGCACAATTGCATCTACAGAAGTATCAGAAGTTCTGAAGTCTAACCAGACAGTTCACTGAAGAACTACTGAAGACAAACTACTCATCAGTAGTTTGTCATTCATCAGCACTTGTACAGGAATCTTTCCACCGCCTTATGTTTCAGTAGTTTATTAGTTTAGTATTACTTTATCTTTTTGTGCAAGTTCCAAGAATGCAACTTGTTGCAACTTGTTTCTGACTTGCTTTTTGGCAAGGTTCATGTATATGTAAAGTCTATAAATAGATGGGTTCATCCCTCTGTTTTAGACATCGATTTTAATTGAAAACTAAAATCCTTCAAAGCTTATTATTGTTGTTTCCATTTCATTAATTGAGAATCTGTTTGAGTATTTATTATCATTCACATTCATACTTAGATTCTCATTAAACTTGTCTTTTGTTTTCAAACATCCAGGGGGAGTAATAACTCCTGTTGATAGTGTAACTTTACTTACTCATTCCGCTATGCAAATCTGATTGAACTTGCTAAACACATAAGTGTTCACTAGCAAGCAATACATCAAGAGCATTACTGATCCAACAATGGATGATCCTCTATACATCGTTTAAACACGTATTTGCATATAATCCACCATATAAGAATCAATCTACACATAACACTTAATTTAGTTTATGTAATTTCACCAACAACGGGACCCGGTACTAGTGTATTCCCAAAACGACACCCAATGATCCTCCAGATCATTGAACCCTGGACAATCCTATCCTGACCCGACTTAACTAACCTGGTTAAGTCTGTTTATAAATGTTTCTCGCTAAGGTAGACTTAGGTGTTACTAAAATGTTTAAGCCAAACATGTCGGGTGTCACACCTGCAGTCTACAAGGTAACAACCACAGTATGAAAGATATATGCTGAAAAGTTTGGAAATAGTTTTATGTGAATATGAATGTCTTTACAAGAAATTATTTAGGGGCTGATGAATATTTAATATTTTCGGTTGTAAAGGCAATTTTATTTATTTTAAATATAACATGTAATCGAATTTTCTTAATTATATTTTTAATTTTATATATAATATATATAAATTAAATTGTTCAACCCGTGTATCACACGGGTACATAAGCTAGTTATTTTATGTAACCAATTCTCTTCTTGATCAATTTAAATTCTACCTTCAATCCTAAGCTATTTGAACAAATGGCCAAATTCATTACACAACCCGTCCTCCTGGCCGCTTTACTAATGCCATGAACTATAGTGCATCACCACCATTTGCAAATCTCATGCCCTTTTGTTCGGAGGGATTAAGCTCTGTTTGGTACGAGTCACCGCGTCACTACCCCGCTCACCCAATGCAATGGCTAGATTAATCCGTAACATTACATTGCGTTGCTCTGTTCCTTTTGATTCTTTTTGAGGTAACGATCTCGAACCCAGTTTATCATATTTGCTATAAATATAAGCCAATTTTCATCTCGGCAAAGATTATTTCAATACATTTTTATATGGTTTTGATTATTAATATTAAAACCAAGGATTTACAAATGGTGTAGTGTCAAAATGTAGTTAGAGTTAGTATTGAGAACGTGATCGGATTTTTTATATGAAATTATAATATAGTTGTTTTGTATTAAACCACAATTTGTATTAGAACAAGAAATTGCATCTTTTGTTTATGATCTTGAAACAAAGTTCATCAATATTAACAATCTAAATTATTCAAATACCACAGCTTTACTAAATGAAAAAGGTGTACACTAGTGCTTGATTTTATTTTACAAAACAATTTACTTAATTAATTTAGTAATGGCTAATAACTTATAAATTTTATTTTAATCATTAAGTTTTTAAGTTTTGTTTATAACTCCACAAATAACGTTTAAGACCTTAAAGAAAATTTAGGCTTGTTATATTAAACAAAGTGACTCAAAATTTTTGATGCGTACATATTATTAACATAGTGCGTTATTAATGATCTTCTATTATTATTTTTTTTATCTAATGCACATACAGTCAACTTAATATTTAATTACTAGTTTAGTTAATATACACAATGTCTATAATTAAGAATCATGGTTCATAATTCAAGATGTTATATAAAATAGATAAATCAAAATTGATATACATTATATGAACACTATAACTATAGGTACTAAGATATCACTCTTTAATTAGGTTCAGGCATAATTAAAAGAAAGTGATATTATCTCATTGTTTAGTTTAATGTACTTGTTTTTTTTTTTTTTTGTATCTTTCAATCAACATCTTATTCATGTTCGTCGGGATATAGATTGATGTAATTAAAGAATTTTGATAAATGTTTGTGTAATTATAAATTTTGCATCTAATTCTCAAGCCTCTTCCTCTGGGTTATTTTCTATAACGAATAACTAATTTTTAACCTTTCTATAATTCGAAAAAAAAAAAGCACAAGTAAAAGGGCAATAAAATGTAAAGATAAAAAAATCATATTTATAATATTAGACAAAAGGATTAGCAAATAAAAGTGCCAATGCTAGAACCTGGTCATTAATTATTAAAGCTTCCAAAAAAGCTAGACTAAGCAATAAGTACCTAGTAATTTTTCCTTGCCTCAGATTGTCTCGTGATACCTTCTACAGCTTGACCCACATTGTCACACCCTCAAATTTCCACTTGCGGAGTTTTAACGCGAGGCGCGTGACAAACCAGGATCCAAGTCAACGGTCACAATAAACAGCACTATATGAAATACGTAAACTCAAAACAACTTTCTCATATCATAAAAACTGTAGCGGAAGCATTGTCTTGTTACAAAACCAAGTGCCAACATGTTCAAAACGTTTATTTCAAAACCATGAAACTAAGCCCTAGACGTCGTGCAGACCCGTGCGCCTAGTCCGTATGTTGCTACCTTAGCGACCTGAGAAAAACATGCCAAAACGACGTCAACATATAATGCTGGTGAGTTCACAGGTTTGTTCAAAATGTTACCAAGTGTTACCGAATTCAAAACCTGTCAATACTATATCAATATTACCAAAGTACGCTAGCTAGGCGTATGTTCTGTTACTACTACGATTGGAAAACCATTACTAGACTGTTACCAATGTTCGGCCCGAGTGTGTGTTCAGCAATGTTTAGCAAGTTCGAGACAATATGCACCCACCCGACCCTCCAAGCCATCGAGTGGGGCCTGTAAAGCCCAATAGATCTATCCACATTTCCCCTGTTGTGCATCCTTTTAACGTCTGCACATTTTCTCATAATATAATGTTTAAAATTCTAGTCCTTTTACTTTCTATCATCTTCGAATTTAATAAAAAGTTTGAGTTTCCTTTAATCAAACATTTTTTTATTGAAACGCCAACATCTAACTGAATACGTGTGTTGGTCATAACTAAAACTAATAATAACTAGTGGTATCGACCAGCGCGCGTTGCGCGACTTGAGATATGTTCTAAATTCTTGTTAGACGCCGGTACTGCAGTAGTCATAATATAGGTTTATACATGACAATTCAGCTCTTAAAGTTGTTTTCTAACATTCAAAATGTTACGGTATTTGTTCTTTATTACGGACTTTGGCTTGTTTGAGTCAACATATTTGTCACTGCACATTTACTTGCAAAAGATTTTTAAAGGCCTGCATATGATATTAACAAACAACAATCACACATTTACATAGTGAATAAGCAAAACAGGTTGAACAATAAACCAACATGAAAACAACAATAAATCACTTAAAGTAATTATCGTTCCAATCTTGTGCTTTTATCCTCCTTTTTTTTCTTTTCTTTTTTTGTAAATGAATAAACTGGAATTCTAAGTTGAATACAAACATATAGTTAATCACCATAAATTGTGAAAAAAAAAAAAGAAGCTGAAGCCCACCCTCGACTTCGCTGCAATGTGTGTAGAAAGACATAGTTGCTATTATTAGTCTAAGGACGTGTATAATCAAAGGTAAGTTCCAGGAGAAAAAAATCAAGTTTGAAGAATCAGAATCAAACATAAAGAGATAGTCAATTATGTTAACAAATCCTCAAACGGTCGTTTTACCCCAATACAAATGAATTTCAAGTTCAATGGTTCTGACTTTCAACTTACCTTGAAGATGTGGAACATCCCTGAAACGGAATCGACTTCAACGGATCAATTAATGTTGAAGCCTCCACATGTATAAAAATTGATATCTATACCTACACAGTTTCTGATTCGTTAATCAAACGCGTAAACCTTAACAATCTACAAAACTTGAAACCCTTCCAGAATAGGTTTCAAAGAGAAATAAACGCACAAACACCATGTTAAAATTGTTACCCAAAGCAAAGACAATAAAAAAAGCACTGACCTTCGATAGATAGCAATAGGCAAACTAAAAGAACGTTCCACATTGACTACCTAAATCTGCACAGATGAAAGCATCTTAAAATGGTTATCTAAAATTTAAAAGAAAGTAAGAATCATATCTATATGATTTTAGGAGCATAAATACATGTATTGTTTGTTTTCCTGCTGCTTTCATGCGTGCCTTTTTTTTTACCCAGTTGCTTTGGTGTTGTTTACCTAACCTTACTGTCGCGTGACGCTGACACTTTGGTGTTATACGGGTCGCGTGCTGCGCAACTGTAACCAATTTTGTTACGGTATTGCAAGTGGAGTTTATGGCCTAGTAGAAGTGCTGGGAAGGATGTACATTATATTGCAAGTATTCAAAGCCTCGATGGATACTGTTGAATGAGAAGTCAACAAAGATCCTGATTACACAACTGGTATAGGATTAGGCACTGGAACAGGGCTTGAAGCCGGTTCATGAGCCTGAGAAGATGGGCTATCTACACCAGGTGTCGCTGATGGAACCAAGGTTTCATTATCAGGATCCTTTGCTGGCTGCTGTTCGTTGGTGTCAGATTGGGTTATAACTTGTTCACGAGCCAACTGCACATGCTCATAGGTTGAATTAGTTTATAATTAAAGTAAATGTAGGATTAGTGGACTGTTGTGAGAAGAAAAGACCTTAAGTTCATCAGGTATTTTCCACTTTGATTGCGTAGTAACCTTGTTATAGTAATACCTGTTAATATAAAAATTATTAGTAATTTGTGAAAGTTAAACATAAGATGGCATCGAACGTTCTAGATCACATACTTTCTTCCATCAGGGGCAGGGTATTCCTTCCAGTTTGTAGATGCATCAGCCCTCTGTTCAATGAACATTGACGGTAAAGTTAAACATATAACTTAGTCATCATAATTAACATTCAAAGCAATAAATCGATTTCTTACACACCTCAGTCGGGCTCATCAACTCGAGAGGCTTCTCCCAGCTGGATATTTTTGTATTTTTGTTGTAATAGTATCTGAAACAACAATAGAGTATCTTTTACTAAACACAAAGGACAACAAAAGAAATTATCTTATAATGATTTCAACCGAAAACTGGTGTTTTACATCATTAATAACAGACATGAACTCTAGATTTACAAAAAAAAATGATACAATGAATCAAATGGTAAACTTCACCAACATCAGTAGCTTTATTCACCAACTAATACTTAAGACATGGTCTAATAAGCATTAACTGAAATTATTGTTATTTATATAAGAATCCACAATGAACGTAAAAATTTATTAGATATAAAGTTAAGACTAAAACAATAATAAAAAAATACAAAATAAATATGAACTATATATCTCTTCTCCATCCTCAAATTTGTAACACATATCGTCATCACTCATCACTGAACATTCTTACATCAACCAAAATAATATTTAGGAGATTTGCAGTTGTGGAAATAATACCGAATGAAAACGAAAGCTTATCGTGTCTCGAGAAGAACAGACAACCGTCAACGTGCAGAGTCACCGACTTCCCATTTGGTGGTGAGTCGGCAGTACTAATGCCAATATTCCTATTGATCAAGCATACCTCAACACACTAACATCAAGAATATGAAAATAAACCCGAAAAAACTTAAATGAGGCTCAGAGTGTGCAAGTGTAAACCTGCCATCCACCACCCGCGCCACGCCATCACCACCATTGTCGATGAAAACTATAACTCATCATTGCCATCATCATACAAACCAGCGAACAACCAAACAAACCACCAAACCAGTCGTCAAATTGTATATTAATCCTAACCCAAATAATACACAACATGAACAAATTTATTAAGCGAGAAAGGGATATAGCGATTACCTTAGTCGTTGAGAAACTTAAATTCAATTCCCCATTGATATTTCACCAGCAGAAAAAAATAAAACGCATTCACCTTATGATATGGACTTTCTATATTTGAGTTTGGATTGTCATAATTAGCTACAAAGATGAGTTTCCACCTTTATTTTAACCCCAACCATGAAAGATAAATTAAATGTAAAAATAGTTACTGAAAGTTACCAATTACTAATCAAAATCTCATGCTTGAATCCATATGCTAATGAGTTAGACTTAAAAAAAGAAATCTCTAACTACATCTAAAAGCATGTGACTATGAGAGTAGATATAGTAAAAGAAAAACTAATGACATAATCAACAAAAGTGATTCGGTAAACCACACACAACATATAATAACCACCACATTATCACCAACCAAACTATCATTTTTGCACATTAAATTCATAAGGTTCGATTATAATTCTAAAACCAACAGAAGAAGGATGTATACCTCAAGAGACATAGTAAGAAGGAATAAGCCTAGGTTAGAGCAAGATTTTATCATAATAAACTAACCTGAAATACCTACACAAACAAAATAATATCATACTAAGAAATCAAATAACAAAATTGATAAAAATCATACTTGGATCTAAAATCAACCGGAAACAATTAGTTGCACATAAAAAAGTAATTAGTATCGAAGAGCAAAAGCTTCAAACCTATATAAAATCAGTTGATTAAAGAAAAAAAAATTGATGGCGGTGGTTTGTGTTCGGCGGAGAACCGGTTTCAGATCTGGAATGGAGATGAGGGTTTGCTCTTGCGGAGGAAGAAGATAGCAGGAGGTGTTGAGAAATGTGAAGGTGTTGAGGATGATACGGTGGAGACACGTGTACTAAAGGGTGAGTAATGGTTTTTTTGTGGAGACGCGTGTAAAACAAACAAACTGGGCTGCACTTTGGTTAGCAACGTGTAAAAGAGGAAAAAAAGGAAAAAAGAAGAAACGAAAAGCACTGCAACCGGATTCGAACCTAAGATGTGAGGTATAATAAGCAACAACCAAACCACTACACCAGCAGACCAGATTGGTAATAATATTAACACACTTATATTTATAAACTAACTAAAATTAAATAAAATAAAAACACTGTTTAAAGTGGAAGGTCTATTATTATTATGTAATGCGTCATTTAAAACAATAATACTAAATAAATTAAAAGACAATAAAGTTGCATTTAATGCACTACCTTCCTTTGCAATTAGTAGAAACAATAAACGACTAATTAAATCTTCAATTCATAAATAATGGCCATGAATGAAAGTAACCGTTTCAAGACTCATCATGGACCAAGCAACATTATTTTATGTAATCAATTCTCTTCTTGATCAATTTAAATTCTACCTTCAATCGTAAGCTATTTGAACAAATGGCCAAATTCATTACACAACCCGTCCTCCTGGCCGCTTTACTAATGCCATGAACTATAGTGCATCACCACCATTCGCAAATCTCATGCCCTTTTATTCGGAGGGATTAAGCTCTGTTTGGTACGAGTCACCGCGTCACTACCCCGCTCACCCAAAGCAATGGCTAGATCAATCCGTAACATTACATTGCGTTACTCTGTTCCTTTCGATTCTTTTTGAGGTAACGATCGCGAACCCGGTTTATCATATTTGCTCTAAATATAAGCCTATTTTCATCTCGGCAAAGATTATTTCAATACATTTTTATATGGTTTTGATTATTAATATTAAAACCAAGGATTTACAAATGGTGTAGTGTCAAAATGTAGTTAGAGTTAGTATTGAGAACATGATCGGATTTTTTATATGAAATTATAATATAGTTGTTTTGTATTAAACCACAATTTGTATTAGAACAAGAAATTGCATCTTTTGTTTATGATCTTGAAACAAAGTTCATCAATATTAACAATCTAAATTATTCAAATACCACAGCTTTACTAAATGAAAAAGGTGTACACTAGTGCTTGATTTTATTTTACAAAACAATTTACTTAATTAATTTAGTAATGGCTGTTATCTTATAAATTTTATTTTAATCATTAAGTTTAATTAAGTTTTGTATATCTCCACAAATAACGTTTAAGACCTTAAAGAAAATTTAGGCTTGTTATATTAAACAAAGTGACTCAAAATTTTTGATGTGTACATATTATTAACATAGTGAGTTATTAATAATCTTCTATCATTATTTTTTATTATCTAATACACATACAGTAAACTTAATATTTAATTACTAGTTTAGTTAATATACACAATGTTTATAATTAAGAATCATGGTTCATAATTCAAGATGCTATATAAAATTTAATTTCCATTTCATTTCAACAAAAAGGGGCAAATTACATAAGAATATCAGGTAGGCGGGCAACAAGCTGCGCCGCCACCCCCTTCTGGATAGAGAACCCTAATCTAGAGAAAACAAATCCTCGTCCCTGGGGAGTCGAGAAGTTGTTGTTGACCACCCACTGGACTCTCGTCAGAAACCTGATCACTTCCGGCGCCAATGAGCCAAAAGTGTCAAAGGCCAAAGGGACAAAAGCATGTTGGTTATCCTCGCACGCTTTAGCATGCTTTGCCACCTTGTTCGACTCTGCTCTAAGTACCGCTTGCCCCGGCACGTTGATATACATTTATATAAAATAGATAAATCAAAATTGATATACATTATACGAACACTATAACTATAGGTACTAAAATATCACTCCTTAATTAGGTTCAGGCATAATTCTTTGATTCTCGTCAATTCATTGGAAGTTCAACATCAACTTTTGTGTGAACTTTTGCTAGCTTATCAAGGTGAGTATATCTTTCCGCTTTTTCATGTTTTACCATTTTGGGGCTAATCATGTACACTATTATCAAATGTTATTCTTATACTTAATCCAATTCTCATGTGTGTTTGCTTTATGTGAATTTGTGTGTATGCTTAGTCAAAATCATTAACCGTTCTGCGGCCTAGCATTTCAATGAATAGTACTATGGGATACCCTCTTGAGACTATGTTTAGAGAATCTTGGTCATTGTCTTGTTAATTCATTATTCATTTGGTTATTCATGTGTTAGTCTCATTCATAGGCTTGGTTTTGACTGATACTACCTATTACATAATTGCAAATTGTACCGCACATGAATTGCTAAACACGTTTCTTACTATATGTATTCAAATCAGGGTATGCTCACCAATACATTTTTGTATTGACATATACTATTTTCGTACATGTTTCAGGTTATTTTGCGACGCTTCTTTTTAGCTTTTGGATTTATATTTAAGCTTTGACTTTATTGTATTTTAGTTAGACTTGACGCTTTAGAACTATTGTATACTGTAATTTCCTTTCAATGTAAAATTATTCAAATTAATGTATTCAAATTTACACTTTAGTACCATGAGCTATTGAACAATCGTCACTACGTGACACCTCGATGTTTCCGCCATTGGTTGGGGTGTTACAATCCCCACACATTCATGGTTTCCCCCGGGACTTTCAAAGATCGTGTAGCAACGCAAAGTTAAATCATAGTATGACATATGTTACCAAAATAAGTTTAGCGCATGTTTTCTTCCCTAAAAGTAAAAGCAGTAAAAGTGGGGCCGTGAACTCACCTGAGATTGTGTTCTTCAAATATATTAAGAAAAGCCAAGCCTTTGATAATCCCAACTACCAGAGATCTATCAAAATGTTCCCATAAGTGTTCCGACTAATAACCATAAGGTTATGTATTCCCAATTGTCCAGATCGTAACCAAGTATGTTTAAAAACGTGTTGGACTATTCAACCGACACCCTAGACTGACCCGACATCCTGTTGGTGACCCATTACTCAAACTAATCAAGTATACATAGATTACACACAAGGTTCAAGCATAAAACACTTAGTTTGCATTAAAAATCTCATTTTAAGTTTCATAGGGTCGAACCAATGTTTTACAAATCCAGGTTCGCCTCTTTTGATCCAGGTTCGACCCTTTTGTTCCAGGTTTGATCCTTTTGTTCCAGGTTCGCCCCTTTTTAGTCCAGGTTCGACCCCTGGTTTTCACGTTCGCCCCCCGCTGGTCGGACGAGGTCCAGGTTCAACCTCCCCTGCTCCAAGTGTTCTAAAATGCATCAAAACCATCCGAAAACATCACGAAACATCACCAAACACAGCAGTCAATCACGAATAACATATTCCTACAAAGCCCCACAAATTTTGCCCCAAAACCCGTTCTTTTAACACTTTCCCAAAATGGCAAAATTATGAAAATGTCACATCATGCATGAAATCTTTACCCAATTTGGAAACTTTTCGAAATCCTTTCATAATCATCTCAAAATGCTCAGTTTCATGTGTTTATGAAAACCCCCAATAGTTCTATCAATAATAATAACATGTAAAAATCCTTAGATTTATCAAAAATCCACAAAATACCCATAACATCATCATCCATCTAATTGTAACCTTATACAATCATAAACCAACATCAATAGCAACCCTAGATCATGTTTCTATCATAAGTACAGTAACAAATCATTAAACAACACATAATATCACATAACACATCATTAACATATGTTTATTGATATGAAAACCCATGTTTAATGATAAGGTTTAGGTTTAGGAAGATGTTTAAAAGGTTTTTAATCATAAAAACATTCTTAAAGCAGATCTGGACCTTTAGGGTTAGATGAAAACGAATCAAAATGCATTAAAAGGGTTTAGGATTAAGAACACACCTTGGATTCTTGATTAGATGTTGTTTGTAGGTTAGATTATGAAAAAAAAAGAGCAAAAACTCCTTCCTTAGTGATTAAAATCGTTAGAGACTGTTTAGAGACGTCTAGGGTTTGTGAAATGGTGAAAAATGACAAAGTGTGGTATTTATACTGGTCCACATTCGCCCCCTGTACAAGGTCGAAGGTACCCACATTCGACCTTATACAGGTCGAATGAACTTTATGTTGTTTTCCCATCCCAGGTTCGCCCCCACGCTATGGGTCGAACCAAGACCCATGTTTTCTAGGTTTTCCAGTTTTGTCGTTTTAACGCGTTTAAACACATCCTAACATATGAAAATGCAATTCTAACACATGTTAAGCCTATATAAGCACGTATAATCATGTTCACACCTTTGTAGCACGTATTATCATGTTATGTTACACGTATGTTAATAATCTATATATCATACTTGATTTAGTCTTTGTAATTTCACCAACAACGGGACCTAAGCCTAGTGTAACTACTAAATGACTCCCCAATGATCCCTCGGATCATTGAACCCTGGACAATCCTAACCTGACCAGACTTAACTGACTCAGCTAAGTATATTAACTGTTTTTCGCTAAGGTAGACTTATATGTTCTCAAAATGTTTAAGCTGAACATGCCGAGTGTCACACACATGCCACAACAATACCTTGACAAACTCCAAGTCTTATAAAATTAAGCCCTACCGCCAATCCAACAAAAATAACGAAAGTGACAGAAATCAGTGGATTCATGATAAGTTCCTGGTACCAAAAAATGGTTAATGATACATTCAACCAATGAACTATGACTTAAGTATTTCATTCCATTGCTATGATTCATCCGGTCGAAGTAACTACGAACTTCGAATTCAAGTAATAACATTCTTGAATTATCAAAATGACTTTGATATCTCTTCTAAGTTTCTCTTGATAAATTATTTGTGAATCCATACAACTTTAGTTTTTTCGTTTCTTTGTCGTGAATCGCACTTTGGATTCGTTGATTTTTTTATTGACATCATCCGTTATTCAACTCATAGTCACAGATGAGACAAAAGGACTTCTAAGGAATCCCCATATACATTCACTTTCGATTAGTAGGGAAAATTAGATATATATTTAGCTCCTATATAACCTGTCAATATCTAATATCACATACATATGTCTTTCTTCCACAATGTAAGCCAACTCTTCCTTCATCTTCAATTCAATTTGATAAGGATGCGATTAACTCTTGGCAGGAGTTAACTTATAGCTACTCAGATCCATATACCTAGTTGGACCTCCCGTTTATGAACCATTTATGAGTTCGCATATGCAATCACTTTCCTTCTTGTTGATGCATATCTTGTTTGTACACATCTTTTCTTTGTTTTTGGGGCCTCTAGTGAGATACAGGCAGAGTTTGAAAGGCTCAAATCTTTGATGATTTCATGATCATCGACGATTGAGTTGCGAAAAAGGATATGTCATACCCCGCTAAGGCGGAAACACGAGGATGCGACTTCGAAAGGTTTTCAAGCACAAGGTTCAATCAACACACAGATTTATTTAAACAGATACCATCGAAGGATAGATGATGTCATAAATTATTTAAATTATCATAAATTTTTTTGAAAAATAGTAAATTGTCTAGAATTCATGACTCTAATACTCAAATAACGTGGAACTGACAAGACCCAATCCAAAATGGTACCACTCGGTGCATGCTCGAATCCCTCTCCCAAGTCTCTGCTTCCAATCGTCAATTACCTGAGAAACATGCGTAAAAGATTTGCAACAATAATGGTGGTGAGTTCACAGGTTTAAATGTACTAAGTAAAGTGCTCGTGTAATTCGTGTACGACCAATCATAGGCTAGCTAAGCGAATGATTATTGTGAAAACCGCGAGTCCCATAACCAAACCTCTTGACTGTTGTGCCTCGCGCATTGTACACTAAAGACAATGTATGTATTGTAGAATACTAACACTCTTTTGAATGTAACCGGTTAGAGCGACTAACCAAGAGTGATGGTGTCAACCCAATAGATCTATTAAAGTGTTCCATAGCTTTCAATAGCTAATGGTTACAGTATAATGTAAGTACGAGGATTGTTGAGCTTATGAACCAAATGTCTCATGTTCCACATGGTTGTCACGATAGAATAAACACACAAAATGATATTTGTACTAGATTTGTAGCATGTTTGTCCCCCAAAAAGTAGAAATAGTAAAATGGGGCCGTGAAACTCACCTGATGATAGTAAGTGTGGTCTGGTAAAGCTGGGATGTGAGGTAACTACCGTCCTGACAATGATTGCCCTATGATTATCAAGGACATAGTAAGTTGCTTGTTCTTGTCGTTTATCATACAAGTTGTTCACCCGACTCGTGGACTTTTGTATTAGTGTATGTGGGCCATGTACGTGACAATCTCTAGTTGTACTTGTAAAGCATACGGTTCCGGAATGCCAGGGTGTTTTATTGTAAAACGTATCTATGGTTAAATGAACGGGCCCCACACATTGTCATAGGTACTACATTGTTCCCTAATTTAATATGTGTGGCATGTTTATGAAGACTTGAAGTTTTAACAAATGTTTTGTTGTTTAGAGACATGGATCCAATTTTAACATGTGTTTAGCATCCATTAACATATGTTTATAACAATGGCCAATTTCTTTGTATGTTTAAAAGACTCAGATTCGATATCTCAACATGTCAAGTGACTCACTAATGATGATTAGGTGCTTTTGAGTGTTGTTAGGTGTGTGCTAGTGCCTTAGTTTGAGGTCATATGTGTAGTTTTATAAACAATAGGTCTTGTAGCTTCGGGTTTGATTAAACACACGTTTTGCTCTAGAAAAAGTAGATTTATTGTTTATAACAATAGGTCTTGTAGCTTCGGGTTTGATTAAACACACGTTTTGCTCTAGAAAAAGTAGATTTATTGTTTATAACTTAACATGAATGCAAGCCTCGGCCTTGAGTGTGATTGGCCATGTGCAATGTTGTGACACCCCAGGAAAATCCCACATCGGCCGTGGCCAGGAGAGATCCTTGGTTCATAGGTAATGTCTTGCCTCTTAAATCACCAACGCGTTTTGGGCTTAATGCTAGTGGATGAGAGGAGAACTCCACAGTTAAGCGTGCTCAGGTGGGAGTAGTATCAGGATGGGTGACCTCCTGGGAAGTCTCCACCGGGGTGACCAAAAACATATCCGTGAGCTCTGGATGGGCTACCCATCGGGGCAAAGCGGACAATATTGGTAGTGAGAGGGGTCGGATGTTACAGATGGTATCAGAGCCACTCCTGTGCCATTCGGGATGGTGGGTGCATACCTCATCAGGGACGATGAGACTCTAACCTCATCAGGGACGATGAGACTCTAATGGGGGGTGAATGTGACACCCTAGGAAAATCCCACATCAGCCGTGGCCAGGAGAGATCCTTGGTTCATAAGTAATGTCTACCCTCTTAAATCACCAACGCGTTTTGGGCTTAATGCTAGTGGATGAGAGGAGAACTCCATAATTAAGCGTGCTCAGGTGGGAGTAGTATCAGGATGGGTGACCTCCTGGGAAGTCTCCACCGGGGCGACGAAAAACAAATCCGTGAGCTCTGGATGGGCTACCCATCGGGGCAAAGCGGACAATATTGGTGGTGAGAGGGGCCGGATGTTACAAATGTATATATCGTGTGTTAGTGTGTGTGTGTGCGCGCGTTAACATGGATTTAACTATGGAAAACAATTAATCAAAACATACATTTGATTATAAAAACATGGTGATGGTGCCGATTATTTAGGAGGGTCGGGTGTTCAATGGGACCGAAAGGTTAATGGTTTCAAAGAATGTGATGCTTAGACATCATACCTAGTCGATTCAATTGTAGAGTCAGCTTGTTCTTGAACCTTGATCCTCCTCTTGAGCTTGCCTTAGTGTTTCGGTGGTGGTGTGGTTGTTTTGGCCGATGAGTATCAAAGGAAAGGAAAGAATTGGCGTGTGAATTTGGTGAACTCTTGGATCTCTTATATAGTGGTTCGAATGAGGTAGGGACAAAACAAAAATGGAATGTTTATCTCCCTTTGATTGGAGCAGTGTTTAGAGAAGGTAAACATCATTTGGTGCAAGACATGAGTTGTATAGTTTATGTTAGGTATCAGTCGGCGCAGCGGAATCAAACACACAAACGAACGACACACACGATTATCACGCGATGAACAGAAAATAAACACGACACAAGAATTTTACGTGGTTCGGTCCCAGTGGGGGACCTACGTCCACGGGCTGCAACTAGGTTATTTCATTAAGCTCAAGGCACACAAGATTACAATACATGACTATGGTATATATAGAGAACAATTAGGTTAAACAACTTAGGGACCAAGAAAACTTAGGGACCAAGAAAACTAAACCAGGCCTGGCCCATGTTTTCTAATGTCAACCCTAAAGCCTAATAAACCAAGGACTTCACCAACCCAACAATCTCCCACTTGAAGGCCTTGCGAGGAACTCCAGCCTGCTAACAAGTAAATAACAACCCAATCATCTAGTACTCAGTAATCTCTAAACACACAGGAACAGAAGTCTTCCAGGTCCAGCTCCCAAAGAACAAACCAAACTCCAAACCTGTCCATGTATCCACCTAGCTGCAGCGGCCCTTCTCATCAGTAACCTGAAAGGCCCATTAAAGCTTCCAACAACTCTAATATGGTCATCAAAGACCTAGACATGGCAAAACCAGCCATGGACACATCCTCAATCTCAACCGGCCCCTACTTACTCAAATCACCGGCTCCAGAGACTCCAGAGGAAAGAACACTCTCCACTAACAGCAACCTCCCAGGAGAGATTTCATTCAGATCCTTGGTCTTCCAAACCTAACGTCGATTTACAGACTGTGTCAGAACACCTCACGTGCTCCCACTGTTACAAAAATCCCGTCCATGCTCAGACCTCCGAATACGCTCAAGCGGATTACCTGGAGTCCCAGAGTCCTTTGCTGTAAACTAGACTCGTTTAACTCTCGAATCAGCGAGCCAAGACTTTACTACACGGATGTCACACCCTCAAATTCCACGTGCGGGGTTTTACCGCGAGGCGCATGACAAACCAGGATCTAAGTCAACGGTCACAATAAACGACACTATATGATACGTAAAATGACATAAACAAACCATCTAGTTTTCATAAATCCATCGCTGCGGAAGCGTAACTTTATTACAACCCAAAATGTAAAAGTACTTAAGTCTGAAAAAGATAAGAAAATGCAAATGAATCCTAGACGCCGTGAGACTCCGTGCGCCTATCGACTGCCGCTACCTCAACGACCTGAGACAAACATGCTAAAAACGTCAGCAAATAATGCCGGTGAGTTCACAGGTTTTATATTAAATGTTTTAAGTAATGAAAGCCATCATGTTACCACTATGTCAGAAATGTTAGCGTTAGCTAGACGCATGAGTAATACTACTACGACCGGAAACCATTACAGACAACGATATATGATTTTGCCCGAAACGATTATGCACTACCATCCCCGGTAGCGTTATGACCGAGACAATATGCACCCGCCCGGCTCCCAGCCGACGGGTGGGGTCTGTCAGTCCCAATAGATCTATCCACATTTCCCCCGTTATGCTATCCAGCATATTCATGGTTTCCCCGGGACTTTACGTATCGTATAGTATGTAAATGAATTAACACTAGTATAACATGATAATTTATGAAATAAGTATGAGCATGTGTCTCCCCCGAAGTGTAAAACGTAAAGTGGGGCCGTGAAACTCACCTGATGCTGCTCCTCGCACTAAGACAAGTAAACCTGCTCAATAGACGGCACCAAATACCGGTGACCTATCATGACGAGCGTATAAGGTGTTAGACTAACAACCCGTAGGTTGATTAGTCCCTAGCAGTCCAGACCATAACCGTGTACATATGAAATGATGTTTAAACGTTTAACCGACCACACCAGACAAGGTCCGACATCCCATTGGTGACCCGACATTCCACGTGTTAGATAAATACAAGACATCATGCCACATATGCAATTAAACACTTAATACGCGCAACAGTTCACCTAGTCTAGCATAATGTCCGATTAACGCGTAAACAGGTCTGAACACGTGTTACTAAGTCATTGGGTGTATCCCGGGGTTCCTATCATGTTCCTAGGCGTCAACTCATGTTCCGGGATGTTAAAATATACATACAGCAGCATTATACGCGATTAGGAATCGAACTAGCATTTAGGATTGTAAATGCCTTATGTATAGGCATTTAGGATTGTAAATGCCTTAAGTATAGGCATTTAGGATTGTAAATGCTAGTAGAAGTAGCATTTAGGAATCAAACTAGCATTTAGGATTGTAAATGCCTTATGTATAGGCATTTAGGATTGTAAATGCCTTAAGTATAGGCATTTAGGATTGTAAATGCTAGTAGAAGTAGCATTTAGGAATCAAACTAGCATTTAGGATTGTAAATGCTAGTAGTTGAGGGGAATAGGCCCCTATTCGCATGTACTATAGGCGAATAGGCTTGTATTCGCCTGAACATCAGGCATTTAGGATTCTACTCGCCTAAAGCCTCATGCGAGTAGGATCCTACTCGCCTATACAGTTCTGTAGTGCAATTTCGCGCGCCGAACACTCCAAATCAGATCCGAAACATGTAAGAATATTCAATAATCATCCTAACACATTAACAAACATATTTCAAGCAAAACCCCTAAGTTTTCATCATTCTAACCGTTCCGAATGTGAGCGTTTTCCCAAAATAGCAACTTAGCATGTAAACATCACATCAACGTGCAAGAACTTACCCTAAATAGCAATTATTCAGATTAAATCACATAACCACGTTATCCGATAGCATCCTACTGTTCTAGCATCATCCTAGAGCAAACCCTAACATCATACAATCAACAACACACCTCATATCATCCTTAATCATCCAAAATCCTTCAAATGGGTCAAAACATCAAGTATCAACAATACACAACCAAAACCATTCAAACTCCTAGGACATCATCATACTAACTTGTAATAGCCATAAATATCATAATAACACAAAAACAATCATGATTTAATCCTAAAAATTCTATCTTTAATCACATATAACACATATAACACATGTAAAGGTGTGGGTTTGTTTAAAAACGGTTTTAAATGGATTTTCAAAGACAAAAACGTTTATAAGTCAGGTCTGGACTTTTAGGGAGTAAAACATAATCATTTAAAGGTTTGGGTTTGAAGAACACACCTTGTATTTAAGAGGAGATGATGGAATAAGCTTGGAAATGGTTGTTTTGATGTAAAAATAGGTTCCAGAGGGTGTTTGTGGGTTGAGATAGGTTATGGGACGGCTAGGGTTGTATAAATGATGTTTTAGAGGTCAAGGGTGGTATTTATAGGCGTTTTTAGTCGTGACCTGCAGTATAGGCGAGTACGCAGATGTTATTGGCGAGTAGGATCCTATTCGCTAGTAACAACTAGCATTTAGGCCCTACTCGCTAGTAATACTAGCATTTAGGCCCTATTCACTAGTAACAACTAGCATTTAGCCCCTAATCACTAGTAACAACTAGCATTTAGCCCTACTCACTAGTAACAACTAGCATTTAGCCCCTAATCACTAGTAACAACTAGCATTTAGCCCCTAATCACCCCAAGGGGCTTCCTACTCGCCTATAGCCTAAGTATCCGAGCTTTTGGCGCGTTAAACCCTATTTTAACATATATAAACACGTTTTCACATACCGACAAGTCACATAATGATTACCAACATATAATGCACGATAAATAACACGTTCCCACCCGATCACCAATTCCCGGGACCCGAGACTTGCGTGTGTGCGTTAAACCCGGCGATTCCACGAATCACCGATCCTTGTACACATGGTTATGGACCGACACCCAATGGTCCCTCGGACCATTGTAACGGCTCCTGATGATTCCCGAATCATCGATACGACTCGACCGACCTGGTCAAGTATGATATTAAGTAGTTGTTTTCAATGTTTTCGTTGAGGTAGACTCGTATGTATGCAAAGTATGATACGCATGTATGTAAAGTACGAAACGTATGTATGTAAAATATGAAAAGTGTTAACCTAAATATGCCGGGTGTCACATCATCCCCCAGTTGAAAGAATTTTCGTCCCGAAAATTTCCCGAAGTCAAAGAGAATGAAACGATAAAAAGAAAAATTTCCCCAAAAATTTCCCGGTCGTCACATCATTCCCCTGTTGAAAGGAATCTCGCCCCGAGATTCACTCTTCGACAGTGATGAGTGTCGACCTAACCAAGTAACGTTTCCCAGAATGTAAACGAAATGATAACAGCGAACGAAGAATGATAGCAACGATTACTCTATGCCGGGGAACCGCCCTCCCCAAGGTGAATACAAAACAGTGAATCCTCCTGATCGAAGGCCTACTAGAGACTACTGTGATCGGTATAAATGATACACCGGTACCGTCCAAGTAGCATCTCTAAAGGACCCACATCAGACCGATGAATGCAAGCGATGATCAAATACCACTAAATGCACACAATGAATACGAATCGCCAAGCAATGTGAATGAAAATGAATACAAGTATAATGAGAATCAAGAAAAGAATACTCACCAGTAACAGTATCAGGATCCTCCTGGTTCTCCCTAGCACCGATGACATAAGCACGAGCCGGAGCAGTTCGATCGCCACCCTCGCCTTGCTTCGCCTTGGGACAGTCCCGCCTGAAGTGCCCCGTGTCGCCACAGTGATAACATCCCTGATTTCCCCTGGGTGCAGCAGTGGTAGTAGTTGCAGTAGTAGGGGCGACCACCTGTTGTTGAGCCTGAAGATTCACCCTGCAGCTCTGGGCCTGATGCCCGTTCCTCTTACATCGGGTACAATAACTACAATCCCCAAGATGATGGTACCCACAACGATCACACCTAGGCAGCCTCCCGGTATACCCACTCTGCCTCTGCTCAGAAGATGCACCCGTAGCCTCAAATTTCTTAGGCTGCTGCTGAGGCTGAACTGTACCCTTTCCCGCGCTCTCCCATTTCCTCTTGTTGCCATCAGAGGTCTTCACCACAGTACCCTTAGGAGGCAAAACACCCTCCTGAACCTTCTGCTTAGTCAGCCTATGAGCCAACCGAATGGTATCCCGAAGTGTAGTAGCATCATTCGCGGTCACCAACCCGCGAACCTCAGGCACCAACCCACTAATGTAGAACTCAATAGCCTTATATTCAGGCGTCACAGAATCCGGGCACAAAAGTGCCAACTCATGGTAGCGAGTGGTATACTCCTCTATCTCAGATCCCACCATCTGATGATTCCACAGCTCATGCTCCAAACTCTTGATCTCATCCCTAGGGCAATACTCCCTCTTCAAACGAAACACAAACTCGGTCCATGGCAACGCATGGGCCTCCAGTAAACCAATAGTCTGCACCGTCGAATTCCACCAAGTCAAGGCACGTCCCTCAAATGTCCCTGAAGCATACTTCACACGATACTCCTCTGGGCAGTTACACATGGAGAAAGCGGACTCGACCTTCTCCAACCAACGGAGTAGTCCCACAGCTCCCTCAGTCCCACTGAAGTTATGGGGCTTATAGTCCTGAAACATCTTGTAAGTACAGTGGACTGGAGGAGGTGGAGGTGGTGGAGGTGGAAAAGCACCCCCTGTTACAAAAAGCAACACGGTCAGAAAACGATCATCACACGACAAAAGATAAGGAATGAGGGTAGGGGTAATTAAATTACCACCATGGCCCTGCTGGGCGGCCTGCTGCGCAGCAATAGCAGCTGCCACGTGCTCCTGGATCAGATTATTCAGCTCCGCCTGGGTCATGCTGATGTTACCACGACCCCCATTACGTCCACCGCCATTTCGGCCACCAACACGACCACCAACGCGACCACCACGACGTCCTGCCATCTTCTGTCAAGATCAAAGACAAGACATCAGATTCCAGAACAGATAACAAGGAATCATGAAGCAATCATAAGCAATAAGGTCAACCGGAGAACTGGATTCCATCATGGTGGTTATTAGATCAAACACAGAGTCCACCAGGATTTCCATGCATTTCAACTTATTATTTCGTGTGCACCCGAAATGATAAGTCGCTCTACATGGTCCCCGAGGCGTGCTCCTAGCTTGACTTTCAGACCACAAGGCACCCACATTCAAGAATAGGTAAGGACTCCTAGGTGATACAACACCCAAGATAGAGAACAACAAGTACAAGTGTGAGATGATGTGTGCGAGCAAATGTGTCCATTGGAGTATAGAAAGGGGAGATGTCCGAATCTTGGACAAATCTCCGAAGGATGCCGAAGCCACTCCAACGTACACCACTGTCGTGCAAGGATAGTAAGTCCCCTCGTCTTCAGCACGAAGATGAAGAACAGGATAGGAAATAAGAGTAATAGATAGATGATGTAAGCATAAATGATAATAACGAATGTAATACAAATACCCCGGAAATTCCCATATGACATGACTTATATGAATGTGACCGTCTAGTGTGTGCGACTCGGCTATAGACTTGACTCAACATGCAGTCCTAGTTCACTATAACCATTGGCTCTGATACCAATCTGTCACACCCTCAAATTCCACGTGCGGGGTTTTACCGCGAGGCGCATGACAAACCAGGATCTAAGTCAACGGTCACAATAAACGACACTATATGATACGTAAAATGACATAAACAAACCATCTAGTTTTCATAAATCCATCGCTGCGGAAGCGTAACTTTATTACAACCCAAAATGTAAAAGTACTTAAGTCTGAAAAAGATAAGAAAATGCAAATGAATCCTAGACGCCGTGAGACTCCGTGCGCCTATCGACTGCCGCTACCTCAACGACCTGAGACAAACATGCTAAAAACGTCAGCAAATAATGCCGGTGAGTTCACAGGTTTTATATTAAATGTTTTAAGTAATGAAAGCCATCATGTTACCACTATGTCAGAAATGTTAGCGTTAGCTAGACGCATGAGTAATACTACTACGACCGGAAACCATTACAGACAACGATATATGATTTTGCCCGAAACGATTATGCACTACCATCCCCGGTAGCGTTATGACCGAGACAATATGCACCCGCCCGGCTCCCAGCCGACGGGTGGGGTTTGTCAGTCCCAATAGATCTATCCACATTTCCCCCGTTATGCTATCCAGCATATTCATGGTTTCCCCGGGACTTTACGTATCGTATAGTATGTAAATGAATTAACACTAGTATAACATGATAATTTATGAAATAAGTATGAGCATGTGTCTCCCCCGAAGTGTAAAACGTAAAGTGGGGCCGTGAAACTCACCTGATGCTGCTCCTCGCACTAAGACAAGTAAACCTGCTCAATAGACGGCACCAAATACCGATGACCTATCATGACGAGCGTATAAGGTGTTAGACTAACAACCCGTAGGTTGATTAGTCCCTAGTAGTCCAGACCATAACCGTGTACATATGAAATGATGTTTAAACGTTTAACCGACCACACCAGACAAGGTCCGACATCCCATTGGTGACCCGACATTCCACGTGTTAGATAAATACAAGACATCATGCCACATATGCAATTAAACACTTAATACGCGCAACAGTTCACCTAGTCTAGCATAATGTCCGATTAACGCGTAAACAGGTCTGAACACGTGTTACTAAGTCATTGGGTGTATCCCGGGGTTCCTATCATGTTCCTAGGCGTCAACTCATGTTCCGGGATGTTAAAATATACATACAGCAGCATTATACGCGATTAGGAATCGAACTAGCATTTAGGATTGTAAATGCCTTATGTATAGGCATTTAGGATTGTAAATGCCTTAAGTATAGGCATTTAGGATTTTAAATGCTAGTAGAAGTAGCATTTAGGAATCAAACTAGCATTTAGGATTGTAAATGCCTTATGTATAGGCATTTAGGATTGTAAATGCCTTAAGTATAGGCATTTAGGATTGTAAATGCTAGTAGAAGTAGCATTTAGGAATCAAACTAGCATTTAGGATTGTAAATGCTAGTAGTTGAGGGGAATAGGCCCCTATTCGCATGTACTATAGGCGAATAGGCTTGTATTCGCCTGAACATCAGGCATTTAGGATTCTACTCGCCTAAAGCCTCATGCGAGTAGGATCCTACTCGCCTATACAGTTCTGTAGTGCAATTTCGCGCGCCGAACACTCCAAATCAGATCCGAAACATGTAAGAATATTCAATAATCATCCTAACACATTAACAAACATATTTCAAGCAAAACCCCTAAGTTTTCATCATTCTAACCGTTCCGAATGTGAGCGTTTTCCCAAAATAGCAACTTAGCATGTAAACATCACATCAACGTGCAAGAACTTACCCTAAATAGAAATTATTCAGATTAAATCACATAACCACGTTATCTGATAGCATCCTACTGTTCTAGCATCATCCTAGAGCAAACCCTAACATCATACAATCAACAACACACCTCATATCATCCTTAATCATCCAAAATCCTTCAAATGGGTCAAAACATCAAGTATCAACAATACACAACCAAAACCATTCAAACTCCTAGGACATCATCATACTAACTTGTAATAGCCATAAACATCATAATAACACAAAAACAATCATGATTTAATCCTAAAAATTCTATCTTTAATCACATATAACACATATAACACATGTAAAGGTGTGGGTTTGTTTAAAAACGGTTTTAAATGGATTTTCAAAGACAAAAACGTTTATAAGTCAGGTCTGGACTTTTAGGGAGTAAAACATAATCATTTAAAGGTTTGGGTTTGAAGAACACACCTTGTATTTAAGAGGAGATGATGGAATAAGCTTGGAAATGGTTGTTTTGATGTAAAAATAGGTTCCAGAGGGTGTTTGTGGGTTGAGATAGGTTATGGGACGGCTAGGGTTGTATAAATGATGTTTTAGAGGTCAAGGGTGGTATTTATAGGCGTTTTTAGTCGTGACCTGCAGTATAGGCGAGTACGCAGATGTTATTGGCGAGTAGGATCCTATTCGCTAGTAACAACTAGCATTTAGGCCCTACTCGCTAGTAATACTAGCATTTAGGCCCTATTCACTAGTAACAACTAGCATTTAGCCCCTAATCACTAGTAACAACTAGCATTTAGCCCTACTCACTAGTAACAACTAGCATTTAGCCCCTAATCACTAGTAACAACTAGCATTTAGCCCTACTCACTAGTAACAACTAGCATTTAGCCCTACTCACTAGTAACAACTAGCATTTAGCCCCTAATCACTAGTAACAACTAGCATTTAGCCCCTAATCACCCCAAGGGACTTCCTACTCGCCTATAGCCTAAGTATCCGAGCTTTTGGCGCGTTAAACCCTATTTTAACATATATAAACACGTTTTCACATACCGACAAGTCACATAATGATTACCAACATATAATGCACGATAAATAACACGTTCCCACCCGATCACCAATTCCCGGGACCCGAGACTTGCGTGTGTGCGTTAAACCCGGCGATTCCACGAATCACCGATCCTTGTACACATGGTTATGGACCGACACCCAATGGTCCCTCGGACCATTGTAACGGCTCCCGATGATTCCCGAATCATCGATACGACTCAACCGACCTGGTCAAGTATGATATTAAGTAGTTGTTTTCAATGTTTTCGTTGAGGTAGACTCGTATGTATGCAAAGTATGATACGCATGTATGTAAAGTACGAAACGTATGTATGTAAAATATGAAAAGTGTTAACCTAAATATGCCGGGTGTCACATCGGAAGTTGGTTCTCTTCTTTCGGTTGCGCAGCAATCTGCACACTTCAAAAAGTCTTCAACAATAGATTCACTAATGCTTCATTGAAGTAGGTAACAAGAAATGAAGCCAAATAGAATCTCGAACCCAAGAGTCTCACTACCTTCCACTGAGTCCCAATGTATCAAACCCCGACACATTCTCAGAAGTAGAATTTCCGATCTATGACATCGACTCTAAAAAATGTCCACACTTCCATGCAGCCCCAACAAGTCAACTACGCCCAACTCCCACTGTCCTTGTTATCCCAACCCATGCCAAACCGACACTCATGAGTCGAACCTCCACTCGTACTTCCGCAGCGAAAACCTTCACCCAGTACCAGTACAAAGATCCCCTCAAATGTAAAACCACTGATCACCACCGAACAAGAATTAACATCACAGTTCCAGACCAGCTAACAGACAAATGGTTATAACAGCAGTCAAGCTTTCATGGAAAGCAAACGGTACCAAGGGTTCTATGATCGTACACACGACCAGTTAACGCAAACCCTAACCGAAAGATCATCCAAACGAGCAATAGTTCGCATGACTTGACACTAACGTTTTATTTTCACTTATGTCGTCACCAGCATGCCCGAGCAGCAATACCTTAAACCCAAAGCATTCCAAACCAGCTGGTTCCATTTTCTCTAGGTTTTACCATCGTTAAGTACCACATCCAAGTTCCCTTGACAAACCAATCGACCAACACTCAAAACCGTGTAACATTCCGATTACTACCATCCCATCTCAGTTATAACAATAACAAACGAGAACAAATCGGAAACAGTGAACAAACACAGCAATGGCACGAGCCCGAACTTGACGACTGTTCTATTGAACACTGTCAATCAAACCGATTTGCTCCTACAAATAACCATGTAGACAAATCTGACCCTACCCAACTGTTATCATAAACCCGGTTATATAATCACAGTTGATAACAATAATTGTCAAACCCCGAACTTAGAAAACAAATCCTACTTAGCCCGCAACCCAAACTCAACCAACAACTGAATAAAATTAATCAGTGGCTCCAATCGAATTCAACAAATTAAACATGCGGCTCAAGGATTAAATTAATTGGCACTTACCTTCGTAACCTCATCTCGGAATCGTTCGTGCAAATCTCAATGTGTTAACGAACCAAAGCTCTGATACCACTTGTTAGGTATCAGTCGGCGCAGCGGAATCAAACACACAAACGAATGACACACACAATTATCACGCAATGAACAGAAAATAAACACGACACAAGAATTTTACGTGGTTTGGTCCCAGTGGGAGACCTACGTCCACGGGCTGCAACTAGGTTATTTCATTAAGCTCAAGGCACACAAGATTATAATACATGACTAGGGTATATATAGAGAACAATTAGGTTAAACAACTTAGGGATTGAGAAAACTTAGGGACCAAGAAAACTAAACCGGGCCTGGCACATGTTTTCTAATGTCAACCCTAAAGCCCAATAAACCAAGGACTTCACCAACCCAACAGTTTAATCAAGAAAGAGGCGTGTTTGACTTGTTTAGGGAATGAGATTAACTTGGCTTTTTGTCCAAATGAGTGTAAGTCATGACATCATTCATGTTCTAGCCGATTACATCATGGGTATGGGTGAGTTGGATGTTAATCTTTGTCTAGTGATCTTGGGTGGGATCGGCCGATTATGTGCATGGGCATAAGAGTGATGGTGACCTCTCCATGCTCTTAGGTTTGTCATCATTTGATGCTTGATGTGTCACCATCGGCCGAAAAGGAAGAAAAGGATGGGAATGTTGGTTTTATACTCAATGTGGAAGTGTTTTTATCTAGGAAAATGAAGCAAGATGAGGTCTTTCCAAATATGTGCAAGATTTGGGTGAGATTGTGGTGAAAAGGACTTGTGGTTCTTGGGTTTATATGGATCGGCCGAAGGTGGTTCTCAATGGGAATCATCTTGTTTTGGCATAATATCATGCATAGGTGAATGTAGTGTCTTTGTATCAATACCAAAAGGTTATAACTAGGAGGTGTCATTGTGCTTGAAAAAGACTAGAGGTGTGGGTTTATGGGTCTCGGCCGAAATAGAACGAGAAACAAAGGAAGATCTTTCCATTTGTAGGTATGATCATCTTCTTATAATTTTGGAATTGTTGGAATTGGAATCTCAAATCCTTTATTATTGTGTTTTGTTGGTTAATAAATTGGATTCTATCACCCTTGCCCCCACGACCCGTACCGTTTCGACCAGTATCGTTTCGACCCGAACTGTTTATACCTCTATCGTTTCGACCTGTACCGGTTCGGGTCGAAGACGGCTCAGGTCGGAACGGTTTGGGTCGAAACGGTACCGGTCGAAACTGGTACGGGGCGAAATGATGTTGGTCAAAATGGTACCAGTCGAAACTGGTACGGTCTGAAACGGTTCGGTCCGAAACTGTACCAGTCGAAACCGGTACGGCCCGAAACGGATCGGTCCAAAACGGTACCGGTCGAAACTGTTACGGTCCAAAACGGTACCGGTCGAAACTGGTACGGTACGTGTGACATCCGTCACTTTTTATTATATATATATTTTTTTAATAATAATAATAATAATAATAATAATAATAATAATAATAATGATAATAAGTTAGTCTTTTTTTTTTTTTCAAACAAATACAAGGCCCAACACATAGCCCAACCAAACTTATACCCAAGGCACAACCCCCCTCCTTCTTAAGAATTTTGAAGCCCAGACAGCAGGCCCAGTACTCGGCCCAAACTCCTTCCCCTTTTCCCCTTGTCTGCTGCTGCTCGGCCCAGTCCACGCGTGAGCCCAAGAAACCAGCCCAAGCTGGTCTCCTCCTTCCTTGCTGCTGTTCGACGCAGCTGTGTAAAAAAAAAAAAGAGCCTCCCAGGACTCGAACTCGAGCCTGGGAGCGGTTCAAACACACCAATACCATCTGATCTACAACATATACTTGTTTCATAATCCCAACATTATAATTATATTAGGTTATTAAAACGAGACGGTAGACTTGGAAAAGTCAACTGTGACTATAATCACGCTAATTAACATCAATTTTGCGTGTAATCCTGTTATGGTAAGCAAGAATTGATGCATCTGACCCATTTCGCATAATATACGAGCTCCATCACCATTATAACATACCATAACAATATCAATCAACGCGTTATTGCCATTAAGTGAGTCAAACTTACCCAATTCGTCAATCCGAGCACTTCCCTATAAATTGAACCTCCCACATCACTCTACACTCGCCGATAACACTCTCTAAACTTCCAATTTCTGTTTTAATTCGTCTTTCGAAGCATTCTTGTTCAAGTTTGACTTTCTGTTGACCGAAGCAAGAATCACGATTTCCTTTTTTTGTAAGTTATGTTTCTTTGATGGGTTATGTTCATCGGCACCCTAAGATCAATAGCCCCAAAGATTCAGGGGCTATTGATCACTAATTTTAGTGATTGGATTATTAGGGTTCGATTTGGGTGAAAATGGGGAAGAACATGAATCGCAGTCTATGCATTTAATTATTTTGAAACACAAAATGTACAACCAACTGATCTAGACCAGTTGGTTTACCCCTTTGTTAAAGAATCAGAACCGGCCAATGGCCAGGGTTCGATTCCCACACAACACTTAATTTTTTTCTTCATTTAAAACCATTTACTCATTAACACAATTAACCTATATAATTAATTCGAATCCAGTTTAATTCGTTCTCAGGGTGTGGCTCAGTTGGTGGTCACGCTTGTGATAAAACCCGAACCGGCCAGAGGCCCGGGTTCGACTCCCATAACCAACAAACATTTTTTTTTGTCCTTTTTATATATATACTTAATATATTAAATTTTTTAAAATAGTTTTTAAATATTAAAAGTGGTTTATAAATTCTACAAAAATTACTGTATGATCTTCTAATGATAAAATTCATCATACAATTTTTAGTTTTTCAAAAATAATTTATTTAAGATATATTATTAATAATACAAGTTTATTCATTTATAATTATAAAATTCAATAAAAATATCTAAATGATTTTATTAAATCCCACAAAAATTATTCTAAACTCGTATAGCAATAAACATTTCAGAAATAATTTTTATTTCAGAAAAACCGTTCATTTTATATTTTAATTAATTTTTGTTAGTTTTAACCATAAATAAATCATAATAAATTCATTTTTCAATATTTTTGCACCAAAATTTTATATAAATTATTTCTACTTATTTAGAACTGAAATACAATTTTTAATTCAAAAATTCTTTAATTTTAATATTTTTAAATATTAAAGTTATATTTTGACAATTTGAAATAAATGGATTTAATATTCTATTTATAAGAAAATAATTTTATAAAAATTATTTTCACACTTAAAACTTTATATTATGACCATCTTTAATTTAAAATTTACAAAAAGACTTTTGTTTATTTATTCATCAAATTTCTCTTATTTATTAAACGTTTAATTTATTAATCAAACGAATACTTATCCCCAAATTCGAAACCCTAGAAAATACTTATAGACTAGATAGACTTAGACTTATTTGTTACCTTATACATAGGGTAATACTTGGCAACGTTGGATTACACTTATTCAATTCCACAAGACTTACCACCTTGCTAAGGTGAGTATTACTTATCCCCTTTTTCGCTTTTACAACTTTTGGGGTGATTCATGCACAAGTATACAAAACTTTCATATTCATTTATACATACATTTTTATTCATTTACAATTCATATACGTGTCTTGTTTATCTTTGTGCTTATGTTTGAACATGAACGTAGCTTACATACAAAATCATACATCTAGACATAACTTATGTTATGGTGCTCTTTACATATAGACGTAACTTATGTTGCGGTGCTCTTTTAGACTTGACACGTGTTAGGGTGCTCATTATCAATTTCATCTTATCAACTTTACATTTGATCTTTGTCTTGTTTGGTTGCTTGCGTGTTTACATAATGCCTTGGTGATACTAGACACATGAATTGTACTACTTTTCAAACTTATACTATATGTACAAAGCTAAGTAGTACTCACCAACATCATATGTTGACCAAATTTATTTGCGTGCATGTTTTAGGATAAGCTGCTTGACGCTTCACATAGGACTTTGGACTTAGACTAAATAAATCAACTATCTCAATTGTTGTTGTGTATTTATTTTCACATGTTGTAAAACAATATTCAATAATCAAGTATTTACATTTTAGTACCATGAGCTTTTGAACAATCGTCACTACGTGACACCTCGATGATTCCGCCATCGGTTGGGGTGTTACAGATTGGTATCAGAGCCATGGTTATAGGGAACTAGGTTATTAGATAAAATGGCCTAGACTATAACCGAACTTCAACTTTCATGCATAATATTTCCTAAATTACCCTACCCCTCATTTCCCTCTACTTTCCTTCCTCTATCTTTCCCTTCTTCTCCATTTCTTCTCAACTTTCATCATGGTACATAAAGATGGTGTCCTACAAGGAGTGGAAAGTCTACATCATCATGGAACGGGAACAGTACTTTTCATGAAGACACTCTTAGGCATGATGCCTACTCTTATTTTGCTCCTTCGAAGTCGTTGAGCTTTAATGAGTGTGATAGAACACGTGTAATCTGGAAGGGTGGATGCCTGTACACTGGGTTTTCTGGCATAGGCAAGCATAGCGCATAAATCCAATAACGGACCTGTTATGCTTACCTGGGGATTCCTGGAGTGAGTGTCCACTTATAGGCTAAAGCATGTCTTCTTTGATCACCATTGGGTTCAATTCCTTTGAAAAGTCAACGTTCTTGTTGGGCTTTACAGCTAGACAAGGGCACTCCAAGCATTTTTATGCAAGCTTTTCAATAATACTCTCTCGTTTCATATACAATATTTTGTATTTCATGATTTCCATATATTGCTTACAAATTCATACTTTCATAATCATCTGTACGGTTATACACTTACATTTTCTAATCTCATGGTTATTCATTGACTACCTCATAGATGTCTGCTCGCCGCATGCTCCGTGATGCCAGCCAACGCCCTGTTCGTGCTTCTGGACAAAGTTCTGATCGTCGCCTCGCATCTTTAGTCGTTGAGCAAATTGCTGCAGTGATCCCGAACCTTGTCAGTGAGATAACCCAGAATAGTAACAGTGCCAACACAGGGGGTGCGACTCAATTTCGGTGCACTTTCAAACACTTTAACTCCTGCAACCCCACAAAATTCAATGGCGAGGAGGGTGCTACTGGCCTCCTCCAATGGTTTGAAAGCATGGAGAGCACTTTTGTGAACAGCGAGTGTCCTGATGAACTACGCGTTCGCTATGCCACCAGTGTCTTTCAAAAGGGGGCATTAACTTGGTGGAACTGCGAAAAGCGCAATCGGGGCGCTGATGTTGCTTTATCTTTGTCTTGGGCTGAGGTTAAGGAACTCATGATCGCCAAATTCTGCCCTAGGAACGAAATCAGGAAACTAGAGGAAGAGTTCCATGGGTTGAAACAAGACAGTGGTGAGAATCTTGCGTATAATACTCGATATCACGAACTTAGCATACTGGTTCCACACATGGTCACCCCGGTCTCTCGAGCAATCGAGAAATATATCGAGGGATTACCTGACCTGATTCAAGACGTTGTCACTGGAGGCAAATCCACTACGGTAGAAGAAGCCATCCAGCTTGCAGCCACTTTGACAGACAAACACGTAAGGAAAGGAAATTTGGTTAGGAAGGGCACCAAGGCGTCTGCTGAGAAAACCACCCATGTTGTTGAACAACCTAAGACTGTTTTAGCAAAGGCCGCCACTACTTCTTCGAACTCTAAGAAACGAATGGGCGATAATCAGAACCATGCTGTTGTGGGCCCTGTGACTCAGCCTCCTATCAAGAAAGCCTACACGGGAATCCATCCTCAATGCAACATTTGCAAGTATCATCACCCTGCAAATCTTCCATGCCGTCAATGCACTAGATGTGGAAGGTTTGGACACTTTGTCACCACTTGTCGAGTAATGGTTAGGACACAGGATAATCATCAAACAGCTGCCCAGGAACCACTACCGATTACTAACGGTCGGGCATGTTATCATTGTGGAGACCCTAACCACAGGCGACCTCGATGCCCTAAATTGAATAATGTAAACCTGGTGGCACATGGACGAGCTTTCAATATCAATATCAACAAAGCAAACGGTCAGGATGACGTTAATCCCACTGGTTAAGCCATGGATGGAATCTTCCTAAGACTCGAGAATCCAATACTTGTGTTTTCACTTTCTTGATCCTATTATCATTTTGTACCCAATTTTGTCGCACTCATTAGCATATAACATCTAGAAATTTCCTTGCATACTAATGTGTACGAACACAGATTGGAAATTTATCATATTTGGTTATGTTTATTTTAATCATAGAAGTTTAAAGACTCCACCTTACATTTATTTGAAACATTTGGACTTGATTTCCATACTAAAAACTTGATACTTGATCCTACAGAGCTTTTCTAAAAACATCATTGTTTGTTATATGAAACTTGATTTTCCCTTAATTTGACTATTCATTGAACATTTAATTATTCATGATACTCGTAAACATGGTTGGCCAAATGTGAGCTATTTCTATAGGCCACTAAGATAACACTTATACTTAATGGTTGCCGTACTTATAAACTTGCTTGCATGTGTGTATTATCAATTTGCATGACAACTATTACATCTATCCACTCAACTAAAACAAACATTACACTTAAAGGGCTCCTCGGGTGAGTGGTAGCCCATACGTAAATCTTGTTATGATTGCAAGTCGTTGCAAACCAATGCAATTGACCTCATTATTACATAGCCTCATTTCATTGATAACGTCTCATTGTAACCCAACGTGTTTGTTGTGTCATCTTCTTGTGGAACTTATTTGCTTTAATGTGTGTTAGATTAGGATCATAGAAGGACATAAAACCCTAATGTAAGGTAAATTGATGATTCCGGTCCGGAACGTAATCATGAATTTACAGGTACGTTAGGATAGTGTGAAATTCTATTAGGGTTTTTGGTAGGTGTCCAGTACGTTTTCAAGGTATCAAAGGTGTGGTGGGTTAGCTGCGGTACACCCTATATATAAACACTAATGATGCATTGAAAGTGAGACTGGAAGTCGAACCAGGAACAAACTCTACTTACTTGGTAGTTCATTTAGTCTTTTTATAATCAATCAACTCATACATTTATTTTAGGATTTCTAAAACTTGAAGTTTAATGTTTTACTAGATCCTTATTCTCCTTATTATTCGAGACGAACCTAATCCAATCCTTAACTCACACCCGTCAAACCTCTTCCAAATCATTCAAAACAGTTTACTCTGTTACCTATAGATTCACGACGTGCCTTAACTCAAAAATTTTCAAACCACGGGTATCTTAGTTCTACCCAAACATCCGAAACCTTATGTTTCTAATAACTTCGGAACGAAGTTTCTAAAAGTAGGGGATGCTGTGACATCCGTCACTTTTTATTATATTGATGTGTCGTAAAACACATCTATTCTCCTATGTATTTTGAGTTATAATTGAGTCTTTTTTTATATAGTTTTTAGTAGTTTTAGGTGTGTATTCGTTTGTTGGCCTATTTTTATCATTGTATAGTTTTTATTAGTTTTTAGTACTTATTTATTAATTTATTATTTTATTAGGTGTTCGTGGAGAATGAGGTAAAAAAGAAAGAATTTTAATTGAGACACGAACACTAGAGAGCATGTGCTCATGGACGTTGGAGCGTAAACGATGAACTTTGGTCAAGCCAAGAACACCCGAAGTCTAAAGCACGGAGTTATAATAATAATAATAATAATAATAATAATAATAATAATAATAATAATAATAATAATAATAAGAAGAAGAAGAAGAAGAATTATGAAAAAAAAAGGGGGAAATTCGGAAACTTGGGCCGAGCCCAATGTAAAATGGCGGTGCACTAAATTGTGATTTGGAGATATACTTTGCAAATTGACGGCACAATTGGACATAATATAATTCATTCACAATCATTCTTTCAGTTGTGGAGTTGGAGTCGCACAGCAAAGGAGTTAGACGCACCAAGCTACGGTGACGAGCGAAAGGGCACGGAAGGAGAAAAGGCCACGGGCACGTTAAAGATCAATAGCCAACGAGCCTTGGGTTAGGTTTAGTTTTCGGTTATTATTTTTATAGACATGGTAAAAACTATTTTTATTTATTTTGTGATGTTTATAAAGATTATGAGCTAAACCTTTTGTTGGTGGCTTGGGATGATGAACTAGAGTTTGGTTTTTAAGTAAAGACTTATGTTTTCCGTTTTGGATGTGTTGGGTTACATGATTTAATTTTTATGTTTGATTTTGAATATTTGTGTGCTGGCGCTTTTTGATTTGATTACTTGTTTGTTGGTTTTGATGTTCTAGGCACATAGGAATATCCCCTAGATCGAGAAATCATTCTAGTTTGATTAACTTTTGTTGTCAAGCTAGTTCTTGCAGTTAGGAATAGCGCAAGTTTAACAGGTTTTTAAAATCAATTAGCTAAGGTGTGCAATCCCTTCCCGAAGGTTAGGAATATAATTCGGGATTGCTAGGTTGACTAACTAGGCATTGTTTGGTAGTTTGGTTATCGCTAGGGCGAGGCCGGTTACTTATTCGTGTTTAGAGTTTTCCTAGGATTTCATTCGTATTAGTTAAGTCTGCTTCACAGTTTGGGAGTTTTCGATCCAAGAGTGGTTGATTAAAGGATTACTGTGGGATTTGGTTTCGCTGGGGCGATCCACTTTCATTTTAGCATCTTAACACTTGTCCCGCCTTGAGTCTAGTCGACTATCCTTGACAGGAGGTTTGTTAGATGAGAACAGGGTCTCCAACCGGATTACATAGGTCAGCTTTTATAACCAGAGTCTAGGGATTCTACCCAGGTTACCAGCCTTCTTCCTATCCGATTTCTCCTAGCTCCTAGTTCCCATAAGCAGTCGAGGTTGTTTTATTTATATTTAGTTTCTTCTAAGTTTTTAGTTATTAGTTTAACCCCCCATCTAAGTATTTATTTATTTAGGCTAGTATTCGGTATAGGTTGTGATCTAGAGTTGCATTCGCGTCTTTGGGTTCGATACTCGGTCTTATCTGTTTACTGTTTTGCGACCGGTACACTTGCCGTGAGTGTGTAGTTTTTAGGTGAGTCGTTTTAATTAAAACTTGTGTTATTTTTATATATACATTTACACACATCATATATATATATATATATATATATTTAATAATAATAATAATAATAATAATAATAATAATGATAATGATAATAAGTTAGTCTTTTTTTTTTTCAAACAAATACAAGGCCCAACACATAGCCCAACCAAACTTATACCCAAGGCACAACCCCCCTCCTTCTTAAGAATTTTGAAGCCCAGACAGCAGGCCCAGTACTCGGCCCAAACTCCTTCCCCTTTTCCCCTTGTCTGCTGCTGCTCGGCCCAGTCCACGTGTGAGCCCAAGAAACCAGCCCAAGCTGGTCTCCTCCTTCCTTGCTGCTGTTCGACGCAGCTGTGTAAAAAAAAAAAGAGCCTCCCAGGACTCGAACTCGAGCCTGGGAGCGGTTCAAACACACCAATACCATCTGATCTACAACATATACTTGTTTCATAATCCCAACATTATAATTATATTAGGTTATTAAAACGAGACAGTTGACTTGGAAAAGTCAACTGTGACTATAATCACGCTAATTAACATCAATTTTGCGTGTAATCCTGTTATGGTAAGCAAGAATTGATGCATCTGACCCATTTCGCATAATATACGAGCTCCATCACCATTATAACATACCATAACAATATCAATCAACGCGTTATTGCCATTAAGTGAGTCAAACTTACCCAATTTGTCAATCTGAGCACTTCCCTATAAATTGAACCTCCCACATCACTCTACACTCGCCGATAACACTCTCTAAACTTCCAATTTCTGTTTTAATTCGTCTTTCGAAGCATTCTTGTTCAAGTTTGACTTTCTGTTGACCGAAGCAAGAATCACGATTTCGTTTTTTTTGTAAGTTATGTTTCTTTGATGGGTTATGTTCATCGGCACCCTAAGATCAATAGCCCCAAAGATTCAGGGGCTGTTGATCACTAATTTTAGTGATTGGATTATTAGGGTTCGATTTGGGTGAAAATGGGGAAGAACATGAATCGCAGTCTATGCATTTAATTATTTTGAAACACAAAATGTACAACCAACTGATCTAGACCAGTTGGTTTACCCCTTTGTTAAAGAATCAGAACCGGCCAATGGCTAGGGTTCGATTCCCACACAACACTTAATTTTTTTCTTCATTTAAAACCATTTACTCATTAACACAATTAACCTATATAATTAATTCGAATCCAGTTTAATTTGTTCTCAGGGTGTGGCTCAGTTGGTGGCCACGCTTGTGATAAAACCCGAACCGGCCAGAGGCCCGGGTTCGACTCCCATAACCAACAAACATTTTTTTTGTCCTTTTTATATATATACTTAATATATTAAATCTTTTAAAATAGTTTTTAAATATTAAAAGTGGTTTATAAATTCTACAAAAATTACCGTATGATCTTCTAATGATAAAATTCATCATACAATTTTTAGTTTTTCAAAAATAATTTATTTAAGATATATTATTAATAATACAAGTTTATTCATTTATAATTATAAAATTCAACAAAAATATCTAAATGATTTTATTAAATCCCACAAAAATTATTCTAAACTCGTATAGCAATAAACATTTCAGAAATAATTTTTATTTCAGAAAAACCGTTCATTTTATATTTTTAATTAATTTTTGTTAGTTTTAACCATAAATAAATCATAATAAATTCATTTTTCAATATTTTTGCACCAAAATTTTATATAAATTATTTCTACTTATTTAGAACTGAAATACAATTTTTAATTCAAAAATTCTTTAATTTTAATATTTTTAAATATTAAAGTTATATTTTGACAATTTGAAATAAATGGATTTAATATTCTATTTATAAGAAAATAATTTTATAAAAATTATTTTCACACTTAAAACTTTATATTATGACCATCTTTAATTTAAAATTTACAAAAAGACTTTTTTTTATTTATTCATCAAATTTCTCTTATTTATTAAACGTTTAATTTATTAATCAAACGAATACTTATCCCCAAATTCGAAACCCTAGAAAATACTTATAGACTAGATAGACTTAGACTTATTTGTTACCTTATACATAGGGTAATACTTGGCAACGTTGGATTACACTTATTCAATTCCACAAGACTTACCACCTTGCTAAGGTGAGTATTACTTATCCCCCTTTTCGCTTTTACAACTTTTGGGGTGATTCATGCACAAGTATACAAAACTTTCATATTCATTTATACATACATTTTTATTCATTTACAATTCATATACGTGTCTTGTTTATCTTTGTGCTTATGTTTGAACATGAACGTAGCTTACATACAAAATCATACATCTAGACATAACTTATGTTATGGTGCTCTTTTAGACTTGACACGTGTTAGGGTGCTCATTATCAATTTCATCTTATCAACTTTACATTTGATCTTTGTCTTGTTTGGTTGCTTGCGTGTTTACATAATGCCTTGGTGATACTAGACACATGAATTGTACTACTTTTCAAACTTATACTATATGTACAAAGCTAAGTAGTACTCACCAACATCATATGTTGACCAAATTTATTTTCGTGCATGTTTCAGGATAAACTGCTTGACGCTTCACATAGGACTTTGGACTTACACTAAATAAATCAACTATCTCAATTGTTGTTGTGTATTTATTTTCACATGTTGTAAAACAATATTCAATAATCAAGTATTTACATTTTAGTACCATGAGCTTTTAAACAATCGTCACTACGTGACGCCTCGATGATTCCGCCATCGGTTGGGGTGTTACAGTACGAAACGGTTCGGGTCGAAACGAGACCGGTCGAAACTGGTACGGTCTGAAATGGTTCGGTCCGGAACTGGTACGGGTCAAAACCGGAACGGTTCGAAACTGTTTGGGTCGAAATGGTTCGGTTCGAAAAGGTTTGGGTTAAAAGCGGTACGGATCTAAACAATTCACATTGAAATGGTATGGTTCTAATCGGTTCGGGTCAAAATGAAGTCAACCGTTCGAAGATTCCAATAAATTGACTTGAATTCCTTCTAATATTGGAAGGAATTTATACCAAATTCAAATTCCAATTCATTTGTCAACCAAACACACAAGATTGGAATTGCAATGAACCAAACACCTCAAGAGTAGGAATTCAAATTCCAACTCCATTGAATTCATACGAACCAAACGCCCCCTTAGTTGTTCTGCGTTAATGTCATTATCGTAACGCGTGTAATGAAATCGTAAACTGTCGCCGCAACACGCGACACCGGTAAAAAACTAGTTAGTAACCCATGACCTCTTGGTCTAGTGGTATGGTGTCCTCCTTACAAATGTAAGGTTGTGAGTTCAAATCCTTACAAATGCAATACAAATGCAAGGTAAGGTAGAATAAAGGTGTAATAAAAATTTCCAGAAAAAAAAAAAAAAAAATCATCAATAACTCCCGATCATCTTCGTCACTCATTTCGCCTGCATTTGTGAACCATGGACGGAAGAGGTCAAACCTCAACAACAGCAGCCGCTCGTTACACACTACCACCGTCACGATTATCATCTGAAGACATACTCTTCTGCATCGATGTGGACCCTGAATCACTCGTTGAGATGAAGAACACTAGCGTCAGTGGTCGACCCTTTACTAGATTGGAGTCAATTAAGCAAGCCATTCTTCTTTTCATTAACGCTAAGCTTGCTATTAATCCTGACCATCGTTTTGCCTACTTTGCCCTCGGAAAATCACCTTTTTGGGTAATCATTGCTTTTATTTATTTTGCTTGATTTTATAGGGTTTTGTTTATGTGTGTTTGGGGATGTAGAGGAAACCCTAGTTTTTCGAATTGTATACTATCATGTTACTAATTGATGTTAGGACTACAACTGATGCAACACACATGCACACAGTGTTGTAAAAATTGCGAGTAACGGCTAGTCGGCCAGTCATTGAGTAATTTTACGTTAGTATTCGGCCCTAGCTGGCCGGCCAAAAATCAGCGATTTCAGCTAGATTCCGGCCAAAACCCGTAAATTTTGGTGATTAAAACCTGTTTACTTTAAATATTTACCTAAAAAATGTGTGTGTGTGTGTGTGTATAAACTGGAAATTACATGTAAAAATCCCAATCCGGTCGGTATCCGACTGGCCGACTAGCGCGTAGCGATTTTTACAACTGTCCATGTACATGCGAACGATAAATGAAAGAAAAAGGAACACAAGAAATTAAGTGATCGGTTGGTGTGACCTATGTTCACAGGCGGCTACTAGCACTTCTTATTTAGGTGATTAAAGAATTAGAAAGGCCCTATTATATATTTATATTTACTATATTAGGGTTTATAACTTTGGAAAGAAGAAACGTGAATTTCACAACCTACTAATTAACTGATTTGGAGTGTTAGGGCCATAGTTGTCAAAGCGCCTAAGCGCACTCAAGGCTCATAGGCCGAGCCTGGAGCCTAGGCATAAGGCGCATAAAAAAAGAAGGCTTTTTATAATTAGGCGCATAGTATAAAATACATTTTTTTAGGGATTTTGATGTTTTAGGCTTGTTTAGGGCTACTTTAGGATGTTTTAGGGTTGTTTAGGACTTGTTCATAGCTCATTTAGGATGTTTTAGAGGTTTAGGCAACTTTTAGTTTGAATTTGGCCAGAAAATCAGCCTGAAACAGCCCTGACAGTGTGCCTCAGCGCCTAAATGCACGCCTCACAGGGCACAGCGGACTTGGTGTGCCTCGCTGCGCCTCGCGCGCTTTTGACAACTATGATTAGGGCCGGCTGCTGCTGGGCCGAAGCCTCAACAAATCCCAACAGCCTTTAAGTAACATTGTCAAGCTAGGTATGAGGATTGAGGGATATTCATGGGGGTTTAATAGTTGAAAATAATGATTAGTTATGTGAAGGGGTTTGAGAAAAACGGTCTAAAAAATGGGTGATTGAGATAGAATACACAAATTGTGAAGGGAAACAGAATAGAGAAAGAGAAAAGTGATGAATGTGTTGAATCAGATTTCTCTATGCCGCAATTTTCTTGATGTGTTTTGCACTACATGGGTGTGGTGTGGTTTAGTTTGCATCTTGATTTTCTAGTTCAGAGTTACCACTGCACTGAACTAATCTATATGCTTAGAAGAAGAGGCACACGTGTAACGGGTTATATAACACTATAATTTACTAAATAAATAAGATCGATTGTTAGGGAATGCTAAGAAAGCAATCTCTTTGGTGTTGTGCCAAATAATAAATTAGGTTACTATAAACAATTGGGAAGGTAAAAGAAATAGATGTCTTATCCTGTAACCTTTGGTGTTGTGTGAGGTTCTCCTCTTTAGTCACGCTCACGCAAAAGCTAAATATCACTGTCACATGCTTCTAATATAAGTATATGAGCATTCTTGATTAATCTATAAGGTTCTGCATTTCATTTAAAGTAATTTATCTTCCTTTATTTGCTATTAACAGCAGGCTTGTTTATACGAGGATACATCCAATACTATGTAGTACAACCTGTATGGAACATCGTGCTTTTTTACAAAGCCGATATGCTTTCTTTTATGTTTTGGGCTTAGATATAAGAAAAAGATTTATTGATAATCTGGGCAATAAGGAGTTTAGGTCAAACAACAATCAATAAGGCACTTAAGTAAAGGAGTGCTAGCATTAAAAAAAGGTAAAGGAGTGACAAATACTGAAAAAAAAGCCAAAAAGGATATTCATGGGGAATTAGTGGTTAGAAATAATGCGTGGTAAGGCAAAGATGGATCATTGAAGTGGTTTGAGTCTGTGATAAAAGGATCTGAAAAATTGGGTGATTTGGACAAAATACTCAAATTGTGAAAGAAAACGAAATAAACAAGATTAAGTGATGACTTTGTTGAATCAGACCTTTCTATGATGCAGTTGTCTTGATGTGTTTTGCATGGGCATACTTTAATGCCCATCTTGATTCTCTCATATTTACAGATTTACATCTTAACTAAAACTAATTTAAAAAGAGGTATATGGGTCATGTAACACCCTCTTTTAGTAAATAAATGAGATCCATTGTTGGACATCGTCAGAGAATACAAAGAAATGAGAAATTAGGTTACATTAACGACTGGAAAAGGAAAAGAAATAGATATATCATCTTATCCTGTACCCTGTTGGTGTTGTGTGGTTCTCCTAGTCATTCGAAGGCTTAATATTATGAAGATACATCCAATGCTATGTTAGTAGTTAGAGATTTTTTTACAAAGCCAATGCTTTATTTTTTGTATCAGTCGTAGATAATAAGAAAAAGATTTGTTGATACTTGATAATCTAGGAGCATGACATATATTGAAGTCTAGGTCAAGAAACAAACCATAAGGCACTTAAGTAAAGGAGTAACAGATTGATGTAAAGGGTTTAGTTAGTCACCCAAGCCCCATAATTATAAAGAAAAGCAAAATAAAATAAGTTGTTCATCAATGAGTCCAAGCATTTTTGTCTCTTACTTGATGTTGGATGATAATTTGACAAAGTTCCTAAACTGTCAATATAAATGAATCAAATATCAATGTTTAATCATTTGTGTTTGCTCCTGTATACTTGAAGCTTAAGAAGGAGTTTAGCAGTGACGTTGACTCAGCACTTGCTGCATTTCGAGGCATCACCGTTGATTCTTCTGCTGCTGGTCATGCTGATCTTACACATCTTTTTAGAGTGGCAAATCATGAAGCTAAAAAATCTCGTGCACAAAACCGTATACTAAGGGTGGTGAGTATCTCTGTATGATTATCATTTATCATTTGACGACACCCATATTTACTTTGTTCACTAGTATTTCATTTTATTCTCACACTAGCTGCTGCATTGTATAGTTTTGCAATCTCCCACTTTATACTTCTTATGCCTATTTACCTAATCCTGTTTAACATATGGTTAACCGTTGTGTTTAAATGTTTCGTTATGTATTCATGAAACCAGTCACATGATATTAAGCAATCAAAGAGATACATTATTGACTATTGCATACTAATTGTGGTTCCCAGATCCTACTCTACTGTAGATCATCAGTAGCACCACACCACCAATGGCCCGCAACGCAAAAGCTCTTCACATTAGATGTGATTTACCTTCACGATAAGCCCGGGCCCGCCAATTGTCCACAGAAGGTGTATGATGGTCTGGTGGACGCCCTTGAGCAGGTCAGTGAATACGAGGCTTACATATTTGAAAGTGGTCAGGGCCTGACACGTGTCCTTTTCCGACACATGTGTCTGCTTTTATCACACCCTCAACAACGGTGTGTCCAAGATGATATTGATATTCCAAAATCCCTTACAAGGAAGTTGCCTGCCGTGGATCCTGCCCCTGCTGATCAAGAATGTGTTCCTGTGTCTAGTCAGTGACTTGTTTTGTATACAAAAATGTAAGAATCCTTGTTTTGTCGTCGATTTTAAGATGGTTGATGTTGTAAACAATAACGGCTCGTGTGCTGTGTGTGGATTTGGGACTTTGGATTCATGTAGTCAGTGTCTCTTTTGTTATTGCAAGTGATGATGTTGACCAGAGGTGGTAAGACGAATGGGTCGGGTCCGGTTGGTTGGATAACAGGCTAAAACATAACCTGAAAAAAATTGTTTATTTCATTTTGCTGTTAACAGTCAATGTGATTATAATGCCGTACTACAATAATGATATAAACATTTGAATAATAGTTCAAAATTTACTAATAAAAAAGACTGCAAGTTGTATGCATTAAAGAATTAAAGCGAACAAACGCGAACTAGGTAGGTTTATGTTTGTTAGTTTAACTTTGACGACACTAGCAATCACACAAACGTGGTTTTCTTGTTTGTGTTTGTTCGTGCTCACTTATGTTCTTTTGTTAATAATGTAAACGGACGGTCCATGAATGTAAAAAATAGAACGAACACAAACGTGGTTTTCTTATTTGTGTTTGTACGTGTTAACCAGGGCCGGACCTACTGTGTTAGCAACCTAGGCTAAGGCCTAGGGCCTCCAAAAACTAAGGGCCCCGAAAGTTTAAGTTTTTTTTTTCGTGTATTACATTTGTATTGGCCCAAGTAAAAAACAAACAAGTATTGAATGATTGAATCTCTAAAATTTGTGACTTTCATTTGCTATTGTCGATTATCATTGATAGTTTTTTTGGTTATCAAGGATTGAAGCCTTACAAGAAGGAATTGACGATAAAAAGTTAATCTACTTTTTCAACCAAAGTAGATGCTGAGAAAACCATTAAATCAAGCCCAAAAGAAATACATAGCAAATTGTAGATCCACAAAATGGGTTCAAAATTTAAATGGGAAAATGTCTTTAATTTGCAATATACCTAATGCGAGTAAGTAGATAAATAGAATACGGAATACTTTAATTGATTAATAGTTACCAGAAAGGAGATTGTAATGTCCATCTAGTGTAAGGTGTTTTTTTTTGTGAACTATACAAATTTAAAGGGCCCCCGACTTGTATTTTGCTTAGGGCCTCCAAAAACATTGGATGGGCTCTGGTGTTAACTTATGTGCTTTTGTTAATAATGTAAACGGACGGTGATGAAAGTAAAAATAGAACGAACACCAATTAAAGTGAACATGAATGTCAATCTGTTGGCCTACAAAATTAATTAAAAAAAAGAGACTAGATTGTAATAGATGGTATTTTAATTTGATAACAATAGTCTAAATTTTGATAGACCTAAAAGATTCAATTGGATATATAAACAAACGATTTTATTTATTTTTTTTTTTTTTTTGTAAAACTAGTGGATTTATCCACTTTTTTTGTGTTAGTAGTAGGTATTTGAAAAGAATTTGATGAGGTGGCACGATGAATAGGCGAGAATGGACAAGGTGGACGAGGGACTTGGATGGCTGGACGATGTGCCATTTGTTTTAGTTTTGTGTTTTGCATTTTGCAAGATAAAATTTTTTCTGATTGTCAGAAATGGTTCGTGTGTGTGTATGTTTTAGATTTGTTTCATTCATTCATGCATTGTTAGTTGATTTATAAACTCATTCATATCATATGCATTCAAATGGGAGCAGATGATTTGATGTCTGCAATTTTACTATTCCATGCAGCCTTGATGCCATGCAATTTCTTCTCACAAGTCCAAAGTAGGTTTACTATTACCCCTGACGAGTGACGCCATGCAATTTCAAATTGCGAATGTTAATATTATAATGGTTTTAAAACAAAGGAACTTGAGTAAAAACAAATGAAGCTGGAAAGAGACTCTGATGCATGGCCTTTGTCTTGCATTCTTAGATTGCGAATGTTCCACCTCACCCACAACCCTCCTAAAGCTCGTCCACCTTGTCCTCTTTCTCGTCCACCTTGTCCATTCTTGCCTAGTCATCGTGCCATCTCATCAACTCCCGCAATCTAAGATTGTGAAACTACTATGAACACAAAATCTTTTCTGACACCTACTACTAACACAAAAAAAGCACTAGTTTTACAAAAAAATCATAAACAAACTTGATGGAACATAAACTATCATATAGGTATAAATAAACACACTTTTAAATAAGTAAACATTCACTCACATAAAATGAATGAACAAGATGTGTTTATGCTTATTCATTTAACCAAATGAACAAAATGTTTTGTTCAGCTTATTTCGTTTATAAGATACCAATATAAACAAAAGTCTTGCCAAAGGTTTTATAAACAGTTCAATAAACGTTCAATTCGTTTAGAAGCCACGTAAAAAGAAAAACACTTGAAACAAAACTTACATAACCTGACCCATTATTGACACCGACACCATTAGCGTCATCACCACCGCCAGCACAACGATTATATTCAATGTTTAGATATGCTCTTTTACACCAGATTAACTGTCATTTGGGTTTCTATTTCATCATCTGTTTTAGTTTGGTGTTAAACTAAATAATAATAATAATAATAATAATAATAATAATAATAATAATAATAATAATAAAATATAGTGAAAGTAATAGATGTTCAGGATTGTGAATGGAAAACAAAGTAGAAACAAAACCATCACAAAACCTTTTTTGCTTATCCATTCTCATCTCCACATCATTCTCATTAACCAAAACCAGAAAAAAAAAAACCTTCAACGCCTCAACTCACTGGCTGTTGGCTCGCCTCGTCTTTTGGGTCCTCAAACTGAACCAGATCATCATAGGAGACAGGCACACGAATTCTTTCATGAACAGGCCGCTTCTGAGTCTGTTTTTCTTCGATTCCACCTTTTTGCACTCCAACCTCAGCCTCAGCCTCTGCTTCTGCTGCTGCATCACCACCTGGTTTTGAACATATCTGTTTGTTCTGGTTTGGTGCTTTCCTCAAATCCGGTTGTTTAAATTGTTTCTTCAAAATACAAAAGGCAGAAACCAGGTTATCATTTACTACTAAAGTGATGGAAAAGATAAACAGTTACAAGAGCAATGCAATGGCAGTTAATGTGTAAAGATAAAGTATAAACGCACCTCAAACTCCTTTCCTTTTTTCATAATCTCCTTAAAAGCATTTGGGTCGCGGGTTTTCAAAATGTTCCATAAAATCCCACCCCCGTATTTTAAACGACTTCCATCAGCGGTTTTCTGACCACCACAAGCTTGAATTGCATCCACCTGTGACCATTCCATCATCATTAAGCAATCCAATATACTAGAGAGCAGATTAAGCATTCAACAATCAGATAATAAATCCCAGTCTAATGATTAATGAAACAACAGATTGGAGCCGATCAAAGACTATCAAGATATAATAGGCACACATAGAATAAAGTAACTTAATGAAACGCATGCAACAAGTTATCATTTTATTCATTTGCGTGGGACTAGATTGTGAATTTCTTTTAATTAGAGTGTAATGTGCGTTATTGTGAAGTGTAAATGTTTCTGTTTTCATACCAAGTGATGAAACTGCAATAGAATATTATGAAGTAACACACATCCATAGGAAATGTCAGCTCTAGAATCCATAGACTGAAATTGACAAAATGGCTTCTGGACAAATCTGCGATTGTAGGGAAACAATATTGAGCATCAGAGACTGAAAAACAAAAGTATTCTACAAGGATTCATTTTGAACACCACTGCAGTTCTAGGGCTGTTCCTCTCACCTTCAACGGCAACGATAAATGACCATTTCTCTTGCTTTCCAAATTTCCAATATACCATAGGCTAGTTAGATTGTGCAAGAAGACATGGCGCTAGAATCTAAAACAATTAAACTAGAAAAAGAAGAAAAAGAAACTAACCTGTCTTTTTTGTTTGGACAACTATAAAACAATTTTTCTAGTCATTTATACGACACTTTTTATGGTTTTGGGACAAATACCCTGCTTCTTTATGCCTCTATGCACTGCTCCATATATGCATGAAACTAGACGGGGCAATGTCGACATATTTACTATGGATGGGCCAATATGGGTTGTATTTAACTATAAAGACTCAACAAGTCAGGTAGAGATTAGCTAGATGAAAAAAGACCAATCGGGTTAAAAGTCATCAAAGATCTATTTTAATGCATACAACCTCCTAAACATATTGTCCATAGATTTAGATTATTACTGAATGATAATGTTTTAATGATCATTATTAACACATTAATTATATAATACTTTTTTAAATTATATAATACTTATTTAACTAGACAAAAAAGTGTTTGCAAGTCAACCCAACCAGAACTTATTTTGATCGATTATCCAACGACCAACCGGCCACCTCTACAGCTGGTATTAAGAGCAGAAAACTTAGGTTTTCTAGTTATGCACAGAAATATGTTACACTAGTAGTGCTGATTAAATAAACAATAAGGCTGATTCATTGTGCAAAGAAGCACATATTCCACTCTTCAGAGCACAAACTCATGTTAGATTCATTCTACTCTTTCCTTCTTAGTAGATGATGCTAAAACAGACAACGGTATATAAACGATTTTCAAACAAAAAAATGAAGATATCATACCTCTTTCACAAGATCACTCAGAGCAGGCACACCCAGGCATCCCACTGCAGTCCAGATGAGGTAAGACTTCCGTTCTTTCAAGTGCCTACAGGTATCTAAAACAAATCTGCAAATCACATACAAGCCATCAACTTCAGATTAGATTTCTTGCATGCAATATGATTTGTGAAAAGTGAAATGAGTCAAAAGTTGAAAGTAAGAGAAAAATGAAGACCAACTTAAACAAAATAAAATTGACGGATGACGAATCATTAATTAAACATGATAAAGTTGATATTATTATGTTTAGTTTTGCAAGCAACGATGCTTGCTTGGGACAGAGCTAAATATAGAGAATACCTGTTAATATCATTGACATCAGACCCTGGTCCACCTTTCCTTTTCTTATTTTTCTTCTTCTTATTCTTGCGTTTCCGGTTTTTAGTTTGAGATTCTTGAGCTATGGCATCACCACCCATGCTGCTGCTCTGCCCCACCTGATTGTTTCCAACCAATTCTCCTTCTTCTACATCGACCATATCAACATCTTCCATGTCTTCAACATTCTCTGTGTCAAAAATTGAATCTAGCAAGCTCTCTTCTCCCTCCATGAAAAAAAAAACGAAGCTGCAAAGTATCAAGAACACAAAACCATTACTATTGAGTAAAAAATAAATATATCAGAGCTAGTGCTCAAACTTAAGCCTATAAACTGTAGAGTACACGTACTTTGTAGAAATTTTTTAACACGCGTTCAGGAAAGATTAGCCAAACAAAACAAAAGGAAACTCTACTTAAGTAAACGATGCAAATGCATGGTCATAGCTGCATCATTGGTTTACAAGTGACCTCAAACTATATGGATATGAGGATCCGCTATAGAACCACCTCTATAAATCAAAGACCTAGAGTTATGTACACTGCTTACCATCATCACTCATCAGTATTGAGGGACCTCCTAAATATCTACTTAAGATGGAAAATAGTCTTCTTGATGCCGCAATATATGCTTCTTAACAAAGAGTTTGGCTCCACAAGTCTTCACGACAAGTGTTACGTCTTATGGCTGTACAGCAACATTGTATTTGTATCATAGTTTTCGATAGCCAATAGTGGATGATAGCGACAAGCTACCTATATGCTATATAGCGATGGTGACTATTTCATGTTTAATGATATACCAGAAGAAAGTTTTAAAGTTTTAGAAATAGCTAAAATACGCATATAAAGATGCTTCTTTTTCAATCGTGAAGCAAAAAAACCATAAAAGTCCGCTATTTTCCCGCTTTTAGTTCTCAAAATATCAGGCAGCGCCAAATGATTGCATCGCTACGCAAATCGCTACAGCGGTTGCAATTACCGCTATTAACAACTATGATGTGTATCAGCACAATAGGATCCATAAGAAGGCGCACATTAACCATCTAAATACCCTAAAAACAATCCCATTAAAAATGCAACAAAATTGGTGACACACTGACACTGGCAACCAAGAATCACAATAATCTGAAAAACAAAAAAAAAAAAAAAAAACATTGTTAATGGCACTTCTTTAACCCTCAACTAATCATTACCAGGGCATATATATCATATCCGCAAGCTCTCAACTTTTGACCACAATATGATCAAATAAATACTACATTTAAAAAAAAAAAAAAAAAACCCTCATTGACACAAAACATCAAACAGCTGGTGTGCAAGCATTTTTCTCCTCTTTAACTAAATTCCTATATAACCCAAATAACAACAAAACAAATAATGGGATTTCAAACAAACACAATAAAGAATTGTTACACAACAAGAAACCCAGTACCCGTGTAAGATTTTTCTTGAATGATTCAGTATAGAAAACAGTAATCATACATATAAAATAAGCGTACAGTGAACAGAGATGAACCTGTGATCGAAACCTCGGCGTCGAGAAGCTAATCGACAGCGCCGCTAAAGAAAAACTGTTAATTTGCAAGCCCGTAAATTTACGGTATATAAAAAGCTAGTGTAAATATCAAATACAAACTAGTATCAAACCTTCTAGTTGTGGTAGGACTCGCGATTGAGATTAACCTGTCAAATTTCTTAAAATAAACGCGCTGAGACGGGTCTGTCAAACGATAAAAATAGATGAAAAAACGTTGAATCTACATGTACGTTGTAGCGTGTTAATTCGCAATATTTAGAACGAAATGTAAAATGCAAAATTTGCAAAAGATGAAAAGTGTATGGATCAAAGTTGAAAGTAAAAAAGTATGGAGGTTAGCCTTGGTTAAAAGTAAAATTTAAATTTTATGAATGCTTTATTTTAAGAATATAAAATAAAATGATTTTTGTGTAATTACTCTACTAGATTAACTAGGTTTATTCAATGACGCACGTTGCGCATTATTGTTGTGGTTTTGTAAGTTTTTGAATAAGTATTTGTTAAAGCCAAAAGTAATTTGCCAAACAAGTTTGGTTATATATGTTTTGAGTACTGGAAAGCATAATTAAATTACATAAGATCCTATGACATAACATTACATAAGTTTTTATCACAACGGATATTAACAAAAGGTCCTACGGCATAGTTATATTATATAAGTTGGAGTTGTTGCAGGTTTGTTGCTAATTCTTTGGATCATTGGTCATCTTTTTCTTTGCCGGTTCGTCCTTAAAGGCTGCGTAAGAAAGTATTTGTTAGTGTGGTTTTAATAACATTGGTAAATAATTTTTTAATTATTATACCTTGAGATTCTATGAGGGTGTGTTTTGTAGAACTATCATAATGGTCTTTCATGCAAGGAGTTGTTGGTGCAGGAGTTCCTAAATGGTGTGCTTCTGTTGTGTTGTGTTGATGTGTTGCAGGTGAATGCATTCCTTGTGAGGTGAGGAGGGCGTGTTTTGCAGATGCATCTGAATGGGCCTTCAAGAGAGGAGTTATTGGCGCAGGCGTACTTAATGTTGCATCTATGGTTACCTGTGATATCTTGCAATAACGCTTGTTTATTTGGCTTGGTGATCATTTCCATACATGAGAGCTGTAAGAGTTGAGTTGCAGTTCTGTCAAAGAATGTAGCTTCTATTGTGTCTGATCCATCTGAAAGCGTCGCCTAAAGTCGGTACCTGTAGTAACATTGGAAAAATATACATAGTCAAAAAATTGAATAATAGTAGCATGTAACAGTTGTGTAGGCAAATAGTTATGACATTTATAAGTTGGTTCATATGTGGGCCCTTTCATTATTTAAAAGTCTCTATATTACCCTCTACAAACTGACCCCCCCCCCCCATCGTTCCAATTGTTTGCCTTCCAAACCCTAGGTTTTCAAAACATGAGCTCTTCTTCCTCTTCTAAAATGCGATCACATTCTTCATCCATTCAAACTCAACACCCCAAAATCTTTAAACTTGGTACTGATAGAAACGTGTATTGTTATCATGACATGATCGCAGTCATGTGTAAGGCTGGAAATCGTAGCTCTAGACCAGGGCAGGAGTTTTATGGCAGCTCTTTTTAGCCAGTAAGTTCATTTTGATTCGTTTCCTGATTCATAAGTTTCACATGCAAGTTCATTTTGATTTGTTTTCTGATTCATAAGCTTGAAACCTTTTTTTATGTTTGAGTATCATATGTTAGAGTAGGACAGATTGCAAGTTTTTTGTGTGGAAAGATGAAATTGATGATCTGATTTCGGATGGAGTCAAAGCCAAGTCACTTGAAATGCAAAAGAAGGCATTGCAGACCAAGGTTGAAAGTTTGGAGTTTGAGAAAATGGTGTTACAAGAAGAGAACACAAGTTTTAAAACTAAGCTTCATCTATATCATTCCATATCGACGAAAGTGTTTGTTGGTGTTGCAGCTGTATTGGTGCTACTGTGTTTGTTTTTTGGGGATTAGAATAAATAAATTGTAATGGCTTTTGGGGACGTAGGATGTATGAAGTTAGTAGTATTTGGGGATGTTTTTTGGTAATGGTTTTTTACAGTGCAAATGTAAATGGGAAGCAATATATAGTCTATATGTAAGTCATCAAGATGAATGATCTATGTTTTACTGTTTTGGTTTAAGAATATATGTATGTAATGCTTTAAAAATGAATGAAATATATTTGTGTTTTGGTTTAACAATGTATATGTGTAATGGTTAGCATCGCATATTTGTTATATTCTTCCCTTAAAACCTACACATTTCAAGCTAAACGCCTAATGCAGCCTTTTGAAATATAAAGAACACGCTTTAGGCGTTTCGTTTGAAGCGCCATATCTCTAGAACCTACGCGTTTCAAAGCAAGCATGAAAGATGGCGTTTTAAAAAACCAAAACAATAATATTTAAGTGTTTTTCTTGACAAGCCATAGCCCTACAGCGTACATATCATTGGCAATATAAAGCAACCCAAATTGATCCATGTTTGGGCAAATTATTTGCACCTCTATTATATCCTAATTTGTATAGGCGGAGGAATCAAGCAGTCACCAGATTTTAAGTTCGATTATGAATTTGAAAATAAGCGACTTGATAAAATATATAGTTGCAGTGAATGGAATACCTCCTAAAGAATACATTGAAAACGTTTTTCTTGAAACGCTATATAGCTACAACCTACGCACTTCAAATTAAACGCTTCCTATGACCTTATAAAACACCCAAACAATACATTTGAGGCCTTTACCTGGAAACGCTATAAGTCGACATGGTCAAACTTGATTACTATATGTCTTTCCTTTTAAACGCCAAAAATAGTGCACATTATTATACAAATAAGGTACCAGACATTACAGTTAACTAATGACCCAAACAAGTTATAATCTCTAAAATCATATACAATTGTTATTTGACAACATAAAGCTACATCTTAGACGTTTCAAAATAAACGCCTAGACTATATTGTTTTCACTAAAGTGTACTATCCATCACCTTTGCATAAAAAAGGCAACATACGTAATAGCCATCAAAAAATAACTTTTTTTAATAAAGAAACAGCAATCCGCAACAAAAGCTCACATTAAGAAAAGCAAACAAAGAAACTGTTATAACCAACCTAAGAATTTTTTGACAACAATAAATAGAACATCAGTATAATCTGTTGAAAAAACAGGAACTCATTGTTCTAAAATTTTTATAAGGTGTAAATTGGTTAATACGTCAAAGTGTGCAAAACTGTTGCATACTTAAAAGGTGGGACATGTGGAGGGAAAAGTTATTAGTGATGTTAAGTTACCATTAGCAAGGAGCACACAAACAAATAACGTTTACTCATAACGGGGAAAAACGTATTAAAAATCATTAAGCGCATACACACGAGTGCACTAAACAGGGCATCCATCACACTCTGAAGGCCTAACTTTAGTGGCTACTATGAATGTTGCACACACAACGGATAGCTAGAAACTTTGTTAATCAGGTAAAATGTAAATTATAAACACAACCAAACAGAAAGTAAAGGTTGTTCAAGTAACTTGATTGTGAGATGAATTCTTACATGTATTTGACTGCATCAATATCAGCATGTGTTGAGCAGAACCATAGTGGGCCGTTTTCCAGTGCCACCTGATTGCATTGTACACATGCTGCGTAGTACCAAGGGTTTGTTGTTGGTAGGAAATCTATGGTGCATTTGATGGCGAAGTTTTTACCATGTTATGAATAATATTTTTAGTAACTATAATTATCAATTTTTTTTTTGTTTTATGGGTATAAAACTTACAGCAATGCTGTTTCCTAGCAATTTCTTTAGGCCTGCAATCAAAATTTGTTGTCCCGTTGGTTGAATGACATGTTGTTGTTGAATGTCTTGGTTTGCATACCTGTATCAAGTAATATAAATGTGGTATTATCTAGTATGTTCCTAAACATTATTTTATAAGCTCTTGCATGTCTATTAGATTCTGCGTTTTTGGGGTCTTTGGATCACGGTATGCATATGTAGCATTTGTAGTTTGGAATTGAAGGGTGCCTGTATTTTTTTATGTTTAAATATGTTAATATAATGGAATGCATATATGAAATAATGTTTCAAAATTAAACAACGCACGATCTTTTGAAACAATACTAACCATTATAATCCTTAGTTTTAAGTGCAATGAGAGCTAGTATGTCACACCCCGCCAAGGCGGAAACACGGGAATGCGACCTCGAAAGGTTTTTAAGCACAAGGTACAAGCAACACACATAGATTTATTCAAAAGATACCATCATAGGATGGTTATTGTCATAAAACTTATTTAAGTAGAGAAACATTGTCTGAAAACAAGTGCATTGTCTGAATAACCATGAACCACAATACTATGGAATAATTAAAATCCAACCCATGATGATACCACCCAGTACCTGCTTGGACCCCTCTCTCAAATCCCCGCTGCTCTCCATCAGCTACCTAAAAAACATGCATGAAAGATTTGTCAACAATAATGTTGGTGAGTTCACAAGTTTGAGTGTAACAAGTAAAACATTTGTGTAATTCATGTATGACCAATCATAGGCTAGCTACGCGAATGAAAACTGTGCAAACCATGAGTCTCGTAACCAAACCTCTTGACTGTGGTGCCTCGTGTATTGTACACTAAAGACAATGTATGTATAGTAGAATACTAACACTCTTTTGTATGTAACTGGTTAGAGTGACTAACCAAGAGTGGGGGTGTTGTAACACCCCAACCGATGGCGGAATCATCGAGGTGCAACGTAGTGACGATTGTTCAAAAGCTCATGGTACTAAAATGTAAATATTATTGAATAATCAAAATTGTCTTACATGGAAATGGAAAATACATTGTCTAAATGAAATGTAAATATTGAAATAACTGAATTAAAATAAGGCACTAAATGTTCCTTGCTAAAGCACTAGATCAAACTGCACCTGAAACATGTACAAAATAGATTTGGTCAACATATGAAATGTTGGTGAGCATTCCTAGTTTTGATATATATATATATAGTAGGTTAAAAAGTTATACAATTCAAGTGCAAGCTACAGTGCAAATATGTAAACTATGTATCATACAAATGAGCGAAATCAACCCTGTGACTGTATAATGTACTGTATGAACTGTAGTGTACTTATCCAATAAATGGATAAAAGCTTAACAATGGCCACGGATTCTCCGATGAAAAAGGGGGAGAATCAATCTAGGCGGGTTGTCAATCCAAATAGATTTCCAATGTTAAGGTCGGCTTGTACCATGTTAATGATTTCACTAAGTACAAATGTAATCCACATATATTGTCTAAGCATAAAGCACGTTGTAAGCAATGCACATAGTACTAGAATTGTATTGTAAAAATGTAAACTTGTATTTGAAAATGTAATAGTGTACATGTAACACCCCAAAAATGTATAAAAGCAAAAAGGGGATAGGAAATACTCACAGTTCACGTAGTAGTTTGAGATTTAACTGGACAACGAGATATGAATTGAGATTACTCCCAAATGATCAACCTAAAGTATTTGATAATGTGTAAGGGGAATAACTCTAGGATACATGTATTTCTAGGGCTTCGAATTGGGGATAAACGTTTATTTGATTAATAAACAAATTGTTTATTAAATATAAGAAATTTAGTAAATAAATAAATAAAAGTCTTTTTGTAAAATTTTAAGTTGAATATAGTCACAACATAAGATTTTAAGTATGAAAAATAATTTTTATAAAATTATTTTCTTGAAAATAGAATATTTAATCTAATTATTTCAAATTGTCAAAATATGACTTTAATAACTAAAAAAATATTAGAATCAAAGAATTTCTGAATAAAAAAATTGTATTTCAGTTCCAAATGAATAGAAATAATTTATGTAAAATTTTGGTACAAAAATATTGAAAAATGAATTTATTATGATTTAATTATGATTAAAACTAACAAAAATTGATTAAAAATATTAAATAAACGGTTTTTCAGAAATAAAAATATTTTCTGAAATGTATATTGTTATACAAGTTTAGGATAATTTTTGTGGAATTTTATAAAATCGTTTAGATATATTTATTGAATTTTACAATTTTAAATGATTAAACTTGTAATATTTATAATATATATTAAATAAATTATTTTTGAAAAACTAAAAATTGAATGATGAACTTTATCAGTGGAAAAACATAAAATAAATTTTATAGAATTTATAAATTAGCTTAAGTATTTTAAAACGATTTTAAAAAAAATGAAGATAATATAGGTATAAAAGAATAACATCCAAAAAGAAATGTTCATGGTGGGACTTGAACCTTGGCCCTGTGCATAGCAACAACATGCCCAGACCAGCTGGTCTGGGTCTTTGTTTGTTGATTATTTTGAAATCGCGTTTTATTTATATTACAACATAAACAATCTTCTTCCCCAATTTCATAAGAACAAACCCTAGAAATTACAATTGAACAAATTAGAAAACAATAACCCCAGAATCGTTGGGGTTATTGGTCGACTAGTATGCATAAACAAATCCATGTATTTAATTGATACTTACAATGCTTCTATGATGCACGAATACTAAGTCAACGAAAAGTCAACTGTCGTGAATTTCTTGAATAGAATCGTTCTATCAACAGGAATTGAAGGTGAGGGTTTGTATTTCGGCTCCTTTAGAGATTGTGTGCGAGTCTAATTGGTTTAAAGTTGAGTATTTATAAGGATTCAATCGAGTTTATTAGGAAGGTTTATTAATGGCATTTAACTTGATAATTGATCAATTCAAACGCGTTAAATCTTGCGGGTTGTTGTTTTAGAAACAAGAGGTGATGATGGTGCGTATAATCCGGAATTATTTCAGTGATGGTCGCGTGATTAATGATAAAAAATGAAGCTTCTTGGCTGGGTTGTCATCTGCGCGTAGCAGCAGCAAGAAAAGGGATAATTCAGAGTTAAACTGGGCTTAAGTATATTAAAGGTTGGAATATCATCAGATCAGAACCTTGGCTCAGTTGGTGTGTGTGCATGTGTTAAAGGTTGGACCGGGTCTGGACGCGGGTTCGAATCCCGTCCAGACCATATAATTTTTTTTTTAAAGTGAAGGGGAGGAGGAGGAGTGGGCCAGCTGATGGGCTGTTGGGTTTGGGCCAGATCTTTGGGCTGAAAAATAAGGGAAAGGGGTTTGGTTATGGTTTGGTTTGGGTTGGTTTTAGAGATGATAAGAAAAAAAAATGTATCTATATAAAATCTGATTTTTTTTATTTATATTATTATTATTATTATTATTATTATTATTATTTAAAGAAAAGTGATGGATGTCACAGCATCCCCTACTTTTAGAAACTTCGTCCCGAAGTTATTAGAAACATAGGGTTAAGGATGTTAGGGTAAAAATTAAGATAACTGTGGTTTGGAAGGTTCGAATGATTTGGATAAGAGGTTTGGTAGGTGTGGGTTAAGGATTTGGATTAGGTTCGTCCCGAATAATAAGGAGAATAAGAATCTAGTAATTCACCAAATTTCAAGTTTTAGGAATCCTATGATAAATGTACGAGCTGATTGACTATAACAAGACCAAATGAACTACAAGCAAACAGAGTTTGTTCCTGGTCCGACTTCCGGTCTCACTTTCAATGCATCATTAGTGTTTGTATACAGGGTGTACCGCAGCTAACCCACCACACCTTTGATACCTTGAAAACGTACTGGACGCCTACCAAAAACTCTAATAGAATTTCACACTACCCTAACGCACCTGTAAATTCATGATTACGTTCCGGACCGGAATCATCAATTTACCTTACATTAGGGTTTTATGTCCTTCTATGATCCTAATCTAACATACATTAAACAATTAAGTTCCACAAGAAGATGACACAACAAGCACGTTAAGTTACAATGAGATGTTTATCAATGAAATGAGGCCATGTAATAATGAGGTCAATTGCATTAGTTTTCAATGACTTGTAAGCATAATAGTATTTAAGTATGGGCTACCACTCGTCCGAGGAGCCCTTTAAATGAAATGTTTATCTGAGTTGCGTGGATAATACACACATGCAAGCAAGTTTGTAAGTACTACAACCATTAAGTGTAAGTGTTATCTTAGTGGCCTATAGGAATAGTTTACGAGTATCATGAATAATCAAATGTTCAATGGATAGTCAAACTAAGGGAAAAATCAGGTTTCATATGACAAACAATGATGTTTTTAGAAAAGCTTTGTAGGATCAAGTATTAAGTTTTTTAGTAGTTTGATTTTCATGGAAATCAAGTCCAAATGTTTCAATAAAATGTAAGGTAGAGTCTGAAACTTATACGATATAAAATAAACGTAATCGAATATGATAAATTTCCAATCGGTGTACGTACTCATTAGTATGCAAGGAAATTTCTAGATGTTATATGCCTATGAGTATGACATAATTGGGTACAAAATGATAATAAGATCAAGAAAATGAAAACACGAGTATCATGAATAATTAAATGTCCAGTGAATAGTCAAATCAAGTTTCACAAACAATGATGTTTTGGAAAAATCCTGTAGAATCAAGTATCAGGTTTTTAGTAGTTTGATTATCATGGGTAACTAGCTCATGTGTGAGAAGGTGAAGGATATGAATTTAGTTCTTGAGAGGATGATGAAAAATCTTGAAGCAGAATCAAGGTTGTGAGAGAATGTGAAGATAGTTGATAAAGAGTTTATTTTATAGTAAGGAGATTATGTAGCAGTGTAAATTTTGAGGTTTGGATCAAAGGTTATAATCAAGTGTATAAGGAAACATGACTGTGGTATATGCCAAATATTGTAAAAATTTGAACAAGTTGAAAATGTGTGAGTGTCGATGGAGAATCTAGAGACTAGATATTATTCCTAAAAAAAAATTTATTTTCAAAATTGGTTTTGTACATAAGGCAAAAGTTGTTAAATAGTACAAGCTAAGTAGGTTTTGATTAAAATATCCCTGTTAGTTGGAGATTTCAAACATGACATTTTTGAAGATCAAGGTTTTATTAGTGATTTTTAATAGTTTAAAGCATTATATAGAAAATCGTTTGTTACGTCAATAAATAAACAATTGAATTTAAGTTTGAGGACATCCTTTTTAAAAAAAAATTTGTACTTTGTAAAGTTACTAGGTAATACAACAAGTTTTAGAAATCTTTAGTTTGTACTAAGGTATGAGGTTATAGTTTTTAAAATAAATAACATGTGGAGAAAAGAAATAATATGATTTGGGTAGGGTGTTGAATATTTAAAAAGTGGCTAAGAGGGTAAGGTGAAGTGTGATTGTGAAATCCATAGATGGTTATGAAAGTATGAACTTGTAAGCAATATATGAAAATCGTGAAATACAAAATATTGTATATGAATCGAGAGAGTATTATTGAAAAAGCTTGCATAAAATGCTTGGAGTGCCCTTGTCTAGCTGTAAAGCCCAACAAGAACGTTGACTTTTCAAAGGAATTGAACCCAATGGTGATCAAAGAAGACATGCTTTAGCCTATAAGTGGACACTCACTCCAGGAATCCCCAGGTAAGCATAACAGGTCCGTTATTGGATTTATGCGCTATGCTTGCCTATGCCAGAAAACCCAGTGTACAGGCGTCCACCCTTCCAGATTGCACGTGTCCTATCACACTCATTAAAGCTCAACAACTTTGAAGGAGCAAAAATAAGAGTAGGCATTATGCCTAAGAGTGTCTTCATGAAAGGTACTGCTCCCGTTCCATGATGATGTAGACTTTCCACCCTTTGTAGGACACCATCTCTATGCACCATGATGAAAGATGAGGAGAAATAGAGAAGAAGGGAAAGATAGAGGGAAGAAAGTAGAGGGAAATGATGGGTAAGGTAATTTTAGGAAATATTATGCATGAAAGTTGAAGTTTGGTTATAGTCTAGGCCATCTTATCTAATAACCTAGTTCCCTATAACCATGGCTCTGATACCAATCTGTAACACCCCAACCGATGGCGGAATCATCGAGGTGCCACGTAGTGACGATTGTTCAAAAACTCATGGTACTAAAATGTAAATATTATTGAATAATCAAAATTGTCTTACATGGAAATGGAAAATACATTGTCTAAATGAAATGTAAATATTGAAATAACTGAATTAAAATAAGGCACTAAATGTTCCTTGCTAAAGCACTAGATCAAACTGCACCTGAAACATGTACAAAATAGATTTGGTCAACATATGAAATGTTGGTGAGCATTCCTATTTTTGATATATATAGTAGGTTAAAAAGTTATACAATTCAAGTGCAAGCTACAGTGCAAATATGTAAACTATGTATCATACAAATGAGCGAAATCAACTCTGTGACTGTATAATGTACTGTATGAACTGTAGTGTACTTATCCAATAAATGGATAAAAGCTTAACAATGGCCACGGATTCTCCGATGAAAAAGGGGGAGAATCAATCTAGGCGGGTTGTCAATCCAAATAGATTTCCAATGTTAAGGTCGGCTTGTACCATGTTAATGATTTCACTAAGTACAAATGTAATCCACATGTATTGTCTAAGCATAAAGCACGTTGTAAGCAATGCACATAGTACTAGAATTGTATTGTAAAAATGTAAACTTGTATTTGAAAATGTAATAGTGTACATGTAACACCCCAAAAATGTATAAAAGCAAAAAGGGGATAGGAAATACTCACAGTTCACGTAGTAGTTTGAGATTTAACTAGACAACGAGATATGAATTGAGATTACTCCCAAATGATCAACCTAAAGTATTTGATAATGTGTAAGGGGAATAACTCTAGGATACATGTATTTCTAGGGCTTCGAATTGGGGATAAACGTTTATTTGATTAATAAACAAATTGTTTATTAAATATAAGAAATTTAGTAAATAAATAAATAAAAGTCTTTTTGTAAAATTTTAAGTTGAATATAGTCACAACATAAGATTTTAAGTATGAAAAATAATTTTTATAAAATTATTTTCTTGAAAATAGAATATTTAATCTAATTATTTCAAATTGTCAAAATACGACTTTAATAACTAAAAAAATATTAGAATCAAAGAATTTCTGAATAAAAAAATTGTATTTCAGTTCCAAATGAATAGAAATAATTTATGTAAAATTTTGGTACAAAAATATTTAAAAATGAATGTATTATGATTTAATTATGATTAAAACTAACAAAAATTGATTAAAAATATTAAATAAACGGTTTTTCAGAAATAAAAATATTTTCTGAAATGTATATTGTTATACAAGTTTAGGATAATTTTTGTGGAATTTTATAAAATCGTTTAGATATATTTATTGAATTTTACAATTTTAAATGATTAAACTTGTAATATTTAGAATATATATTAAATAAATTATTTTTGAAAAACTAAAAATTGAATGATGAACTTTATCAGTGGAAAAACATAAAATAAATTTATAGAATTTATAAATTAGCTTAAGTATTTTAAAACGATTTTAAAAAAAATGAAGATAATATAGGTATAAAAGAATAACATCCAAAAAGAAATGTTCATGGTGGGACTTGAACCTTGGCCCTGTGCATAGCAACAACATGCCCAGACCAGCTGGTCTGGGTCTTTGTTTGTTGATTATTTTGAAATCGCGTTTTATTTATATTACAACATAAACAATCTTCTTCCCCAATTTCATAAGAACAAAACCTAGAAATTACAATTGAACAAATTAGAAAACAATAACCCCAGAATCGTTGGGGTTATTGGTCGACTAGTATGCATAAACAAATCCATGTATTTAATTGATACTTACAATGCTTCTATGATGCACGAATACTAAATCAACGAAAAGTCAACTGTCGTGAATTTCTTGAATAGAATCGTTCTATCAACAGGAATTGAAGGTGAGGGTTTGTATTTCGGCTCCTTTAGAGATTGTGTGCGAGTCTAATTGGTTTAAAGTTGAGTATTTATAAGGATTCAATCGAGTTTATTAGGAAGGTTTATTAATGGCATTTAACTTGATAATTGATCAATTCAAACGCGTTAAATCTTGCGGGTTGTTGTTTTAGAAACAAGAGGTGATGATGGTGCGTATAATCCGGAATTATTTCAGTGATGGTCGCGTGATTAATGATCAAAAATGAAGCTTCTTGGCTGGGTTGTCATCTGCGCGTAGCAGCAGCAAGAAAAGGGATAATTCAGAGTTAAACTGGGCTTAAGTATATTAAAGGTTGGAATATCATCAGATCAGAACCTTGGCTCAGTTGGTGTGTGTGCATGTGTTAAAGGTTGGACCGGGTCTGGACGCGGGTTCGAATCCCGTCCAGACCATATAATTTTTTTTTAAAGTGAATGCGAGGAGGAGGAGTGGGCCAGCTGATGGGCTGTTGGGTTTGGGCCAGATCTTTGGGCCGAAAAATAAGGGAAAGGGGTTTGGTTATGGTTTGGTTTGGGTTGGTTTTAGAGATGATAAGAAAAAAAAATGTATCTATATAAAATCTGAATTTTTTTTATTTATATTATTATTATTATTATTATTATTATTATTATTTAAAGAAAAGTGACGGATGTCACAGGTGTCAACCCAATAGATCTATTAAAGTGTTCCATGGCTTTTGTTAGCTAATGGTTACAGTGAATGTTGTATGAGGACTAATGAGCTCATGAACCAAATGTCTCATGTTCCACATGGCAGTCACGATAGAATGTACACACACACACACACACTTGTAAATGATACTAGAGTTGAAGCATGTTTATTCCCCGAAATGTAAAACAGTAAAATGTAGCCATGAAACTCACCTGATTGGGATGTATGTGGTCTAGTGAAGCCGAAATATGAAGTAACTATCGTCCCGATAGTAATTGCCCTATGATTATTGGGAAAATAATAAGTTATGTGTTCTTGTTTATTATACATGTGGGGAACCCGTTATTGTGAACCGCGTCATTCGTTGTGGATTGTGTTTATGTACGGGAGGTCTATAGTAGATGGTGAAGTGGGCCTATATGGGCCCCATGTAGAGTCATGGGCCACATATTACCTCTAATCTACTACGTAAGGTTGTTTTTATTGTAAAAACGAGTGTTCTACCAAGAGTTAAGCCGCGAATATGTTTAAGCGTGAGCTAACATGTGTTTTATTTGAACTTAACATGTGTTAGTAAAGGGTAGCCGATTATAACACATATTGTGCCCTCGTGATTACTCACTTAAAGGGCTAAAACTAGCCGATCATGGATTGTCAAGGTACCTTCGGTCTATTAAAAGGTTGGTTATCGTGTGTTTTTGTAAAAGAACGATTATAACACCTTGATTAGTAGTTCTTATCTCAAGAGATAATCTAAACAAGTTTTATATATAAAAATGATTCCAAACCGGTTAGTTATGTGAGGCTTGATCCGAAATGTTTCCTTGACATGAGGCCGATTGTTTAACTACAATGTTCTCTTGACAATGTGATCGTTCAAATGCATTAATGAAACAATGTGTGCATTGTGATACTAACTTGTGATCACCATATGTATGTTAACCGATTACTAGTATGATAGAAGCCGATTAACATGATCAATATACTTGGGTTTTGGGTTCACAATAGGGCCGAGTAACTAGAGGTTAGGGTGGATTAGAACTTACCTCGAGTGCTTGTGAATACAAGTGAACCTTAGGCCTTGAGAGCTTCGTATGGCTAGCCTTTGAAGGAGAAAGTGATCGGTTGTGATCTTGTGGCTTTGAGAGCCGATTGAGAGTAAGTGAGGGTGTAAGTTTGAAAGTGATCCAAGGTCCTCCTTATATAGTGGTAGTTTTGGTCATTAAAGCTCCCTAGGATGGATTACTTGGATAAGGCATACTAGTTTAGTGTAAGTCTTGAGGTGATGAGTTGTTCTAGTCGATTGTCTTCTTCTTGTTTCTCTTAGGCTTCGGCTGACTTCTTCTTATCATGGAAGAGGTATATCACTTTGTTTAGGGATCATAACTAAAGGAGTGTTTTGCCAAATTAAGGTGTGATAGTGACATTGCAACATGACAAAGATTGCTTGTTGAAAGTGATGGTGCCATGCTTCCATGAAGCCGATTGGTTATCAACAAATGGGGAAGTATTTTGTGGGAAAGCATGGATGGTTGATTTGCTATTTAGGTGAAAGAAGTTGACAAATCCATATGGTGTTAACTTGTGGTTTTCGGCCGAAAGAAACAAAGCAAAAAGGTTTCTTGTTTGGGTAAACTCTAGCTCATGGAAGGTGATTTGTAGACTTCTAAGATAATGTAAGTAGGGTGACTATTCTTGTCCATATCAAGCTTCTTATTTGAGGCCCAATGAAGACAAACAAATGAGGAATGGTGAGTGTAAGGCATGGAGTTTGACAAGGTTTTGGAAGGCTATTTGTTAGTGTAAGGAGTTGTCTCTTGTGGTTTGTCCTATGTTGTGTGATATGTATGTATATGGAGGATAGCTTGTCTAGTGTGATGTGTGTGCGAGTTGTCTTGGCCGAAGAAAAGGAGAAGGAAGTAGATGGAAAGTGACAATTCATGAATCTCTTATGTGTACATATGTATATACGCATGTGTGTATGAATTGGTGAGTCGTACTTCTAGGTATCAATTAGCACATGTGTGTGTAGTTTACAAGATATAATGCTGTATGGCATTAGTTAGTCATATGTGTTCGACTGTTCATGCTAGTAGTGAACTTGGTTTGCTAAGGCGTTTTATGACGATATCAAAATGTATTAGTTGTGTTCATATGTTATCTTGTTGTCAATCGTTAATGTTTGTGACTTGAACACATGTGTTAGTGAGGCAATACCATGTAGTGGAGTGTGGTAACCTCATTGAGTGCTTGTTTGGTGATTATCCGGGTGTTGTATAAATTAACGGTTGATCTTTGTTGAGTTTTCTGATTAACTCATGCTTCACTAGACTAGAGAGGGGGTACTGTGTATGCAAAGTGTTTAAATATGCACATATAATGACAATAATAAATGATATGCGTACAGATGTTGACCTGGATCGTTGACTGTTGTCACATAGTATGACAAGTGGAGAGGCTGATTCATATTCACCTCGATTAAACCTGGTTTTTGATACCAACATTTCCTCCCAAATAGCAATACTGACATCTTGGTTGCTGTATATGTTGGTATAAAATTTGAAAATAGTATATTATTAAAATGTTTTGAAAGAATAAATGTAATATCACTTATATTTTCACCGAAGACGCAAATGAAATACCTGCAATCCCTGTGTGTCATAACCACATATGGTTGATTCTTTGTAGTCCTTTTATCTTGCATTTCTCGTAGAATTCCAATATAATATGTCATACAAAAATAATTTTATTTGAAAATGTTACAGATATAAGTTTGAAGTAGAATACAAGGGATAAAATTCGTTTTTCATAATATTACATACCTACAATACCCTCATTAGATGATGCCATTTCAGCCCTTCGACGTGTTGCAATATCAAAATACTGATTCTATATGCTTATTGAGTCTGGAACAGGTGTGATGACAGTCGCCTGTGCAAGAAAGATACTACCAGAATGTGTAAGTGTGTTGGTGTAATCATCAGGATCCACGCACGCATATTTTTGTATTTGATAACATGATCCAAGATGGAGTTTTGGTTCAATTGCGTATTTGTTCTTCCCTTATGCAATGGCTTGAATGCCCATACCCTGTTTAATAATTTGATTAGTCACATAAGCACTAAGCAAGTAAATGTGAATTTATTCAAATGAAAATGTAAGGCTAATAAAAGTAGTTTCATTGTGAGAGATGGTACATCAAATTTATATTACCATTTCATGGTAATAATATTTACCTCTTCATCCACAAATATGTAATGGACTTCATCATCTCTATGTGCCGGCACCCATTTTCTAATCACCCTCACCTCAATAAGTGTTGTCGTTTGTTTGGGTCTCAATTCCAATACTCCCTTGTATTCCATGAGTCCGAACCTGTCAAATGTCATGAAGCAGACAAGTTAAGTTTTTTGGTTATATATGTAATACTAAAACTGAATAATAAATGCAATTAATATAGGGTCAAGTGTGAAACCTAATGCGAACTAATTTCATTTAGTAATTCAGAATAGACAATATTTAGCGTCACATTGTCATTTTGTGTGTTGTTTTTGCTAAAAGTATTTTTAATGACTATGGAGATGTTGCTCTTGAAAGCGCAACATATAATTGTCCGTGGCCGAAAATTGGTTCGGGCAAGTAAAGGCCTACCTTCTTTAGTGATTGACCTTGGCTTTTGTTAATCGTCATTGCATAACATATTTTTAATGGAAATTGACGACGTGTAAAGATAAATGGTAAGTCTTTTATGTTATGTACAAAATTAATTCTGGGTATGTACACTCTATTTCCAATTGATGTTCCGGTAATGATTTGTGCCTCAATTACGCGTGGAAGTAATTGTGAAACTAAGAGTTTGGTCCCATTGCACAAACTGTTTTTAGGATCAATAATGCGCATTAACATTACCGGGCTGTTAAGTTTCAGTTTTAGACAATGGTTTGGAATACCGCTAAAACTCAAAACGTTCAAGTATTCGGGTGGGTACATTGTGTCTGTTTCACCACCATCTTTTGAATGAGGAACCATAGAATCAGTACTTAGGTATGAAACACATTCCCCTGGTGATAATTGTTGTACCATTTCATTGATGATGTCGACAGACTCATTTTTTGGACAAATGATAGCACGTTCAGAAATTTTGGCCGGTGTAGGATTTTGAAGTAAATTAGCATCATAAATAAATTAAATTAAATCAAGAAGACCATCTTTGGATGGTTCAAGCAAGAATTCATGAGGTATTTCAATTTTTTTGACATCAGGATGTTCATAATCCAAAACTACACCCTCTTTGCCATTACCTATTCTTAAAAGCCATTCTGAGAAGGCTTGTAACTGTTGTTCATCATTAATGTTTGTTTTGTTTGCTGTAATACGCATGTTCTCAAAAGTGTGAACACGACAAACTATTTCCACACATATGATCAAGGCAAGCAAGATGCTAAGATTTCATTTTTACCACACTTAGGTTTTACCGGCAGTGTTTGTCAAAAATCACCACCCAGCAATACTGATTTCCTGCCAAAATACTGATACGTATTTCCAGTGAGATCCTTAAGAGTTTTTTCTAACAATTCAAAGAATCTACGGTCACTCATGGGTGCTTCGTCCCAAATGATAAGCGTGGTTTCCAAAAGTAACTGTTGGATCAGTAATGCTCTTGATGTATTGCTTGCTAGCGAACACTTATGTGTTTAGCAAGTTCAATCAGATTTGCACAGCGGAATGAGTAAGTGAAGTTACACTATCAACAGGAATTATTACTCCCCCTGGATGTTTGAAAACTAAAGACAAGTTTAATGAGAATCTAAGTATTGAATATGAATGATAATAAATACTCAAACAGATTCTCAATAAATGAAATGGAAATAACAATAATAATCTTTGAAAGATTTCAGTTTCAATTAAAATCAATGTCTAAAACAGAGGGATGAATCCATCTATTTATAGACTTACAGAGTACATGAACCTTGCCAAAAAGCAAGTCTGAAACAAGTTGCAACAAGTTGCATTCTTGGAACTTGCACAAAAGGATAAAGTAATACTAAACAAATAAACTACTGAAACATAAGGCGGTGGAAAGATTCTTGTACAAGTGCTGATGAATGACAAACTACTGATGAGTAGTTTGTCTTTAGTAGTTCTTCAGTGAACTTGTCTGGTTAGACTTCCGAACTTCTGATACTTCTTCTTTAGTACTTGTTGAATCCTTCTTCAGTACTTTAGTGTTCTTTCTTCAGTAGTTCTATAGTTAGAATATTTGCAGAAGTATGAATTAGACTAAGGTTTACAAAAGTGGTTTCCTCAATCCTTTTTGTCCTAACAATCTCCCCCTGGATTGATGAAGTCAAAACCTTTTCTAATTCCTTATTGTTTTCTTCTGTCATTCACAATCTTCCATATCTCCTTGAACATGGAATTCTTCATTTGATTCAGTTATTCATCAGTGAGAGATCCCATTTGAGGTTCCAAATGTTGAATTGTAAGCAAGTCCTGAGTTGATAGATTTTTCAGTTCATTCATGGACTTGTAGGCCTTGCTTGTAAGATCTCTTCTTGTCACCAATACTGAGTTGTCATCAGTAAAGGACCATCTAATGATCAGCACTTTAGATTTGTCAAAATCTAAAGTATAGGGAACCATGCTGGATCCCTGGGATGTTCCTGACTCAGGTGGGATTCACTTCTGTCTTCTATTTGCACCACAGTAGGTAATTTAAAAGTAGGTAGATGATGTTCAGTGACTACCTTTGTGTGCAGCTTATCAGTTATAGTTTTCTGGATTTGGTAAGCAAATGTTGAAGGATCCCTGAATTATGTTATCAGAGGTTTTTCTTCAATATCAAAGTCTCCTTGCACAACTGTGTTGCCTTCTAGCAACACCATCTTGAAGTCAGTTTTGTATTGTCCTCTGGCTTTCTCTTGGTAGCTGGTCTTTGTTTGACACCAGAATTTCTAGCTACTGAAGTTGATACTTCAGAAGTTTTGAACTTCTCTGGATTAGCAGCCTTGGCAGCCTTGTATTTCTTGTATGTGTCCAGTAGTCTGTCTTCTTTCCATTTTGACACAGAGGCTTTTGAACCATAGTCATTAGCTACCAGTTCTTCAATCATTTCTGCTCTCTTGGCTTTTCTATCTTTGTCTGTTGCAATTTTGTCAGCAACAAGTTGAGCTCTTCTGGTTAGCTCATCCATTGAGAGCCCTTTGAGTGAATAGGCTTTTGTTTTGTTGTTCTTTGTTATAAAAGACACCAGTTGTTGTCTTTTGTCTTCTTCAGCAACTCTCTCTGTTTCAGCTTGTCTATTCAACTCTGCTTCATAAGCTTGAAGCTTTTCATTTAAGCTTAAATCTTCCCTTGCTTCGAAGTTGTTCCAGATCTCTTCTTCCTTAGCCTTTCTTTGGGCTGCAATTAAACTCTTCTCTAGTAGTTCTTTGGACATTGAAAGTGGAGAAGGGTTCAACACAGTCATTGTTGTTGTTGTTGTTGTTGTTGTAGGCCTTGGAATAGGAGTTGGTTGTTGTTGTTCAGTTATTTTGGAAGGCTCTTCAGTTGTTTGTATGTTGGAAGTGTTAACTGTGACACCCCGCATTTTCATGTTAACTCTTTTACTGAACTCTAGTTAATTTCCATAATCATACATGGTTAAACACTTAGCTAGGGTTAGCTAAATTGGTCCTTCAAAATGTTATGTAACAATAACATATGTTAGGTGACATTAGCGTACGTTATAATTAGGAAAATCATTGTCTTGACACACACACGAATCCTGTATCTCGAACGTTGATGATTGGTTAGGCATGCATGATTATATGAACTGTTGAGTGTTGACGAATGTGAATAACATGTGTATGTGAATTACATGCTTATGTGAACTACTGCGTATTAGTTACGTAAACTTTATGAGATATGTGCACCTATGATAACCATGCTATGAAATGATAAAACGATAGTTTTATACGAGTTAGTATGATTATTATTGTCGGTATTAGTCTCGGGAGTTAGATATTACTAACGGGCTCAATTAACAGATAATAACTCTTAGAACCCGAAACCTTGGCCCATGATCTTAACCCTAGTATATTAATTAAAAAAAATACACAAACCCTAAAAACCTCTATAGGCGCCGTGGACTAGGAACCACCCCACACCCACCTTTCAATCTCAATCTTCATCAATTTCTCACTAGTTCAAGTTGATTTCGGTGCTATATTGAGGTTTTAAGGACTCTAGCTTTGAAAGGTATATGTTTTATGTGTTATACGATTAATTTTAATGCTGAAAAGTTGTAAAACTCTAAGAAACATGCATGTTAATAATCGCAAATCATTGTATGAAGGATATCTTGGATGTTTGTTGTGGTTATTGATGAGTATTGTTGATGGAAATCGTATATAGGATATATGGTACATACATACATAGATTTGAACGTGATAATATGGATTGAATACTGTTAACATGAGTTATTTTATGATTATGGGTTAATAAGAATGATTAGGGTTCATGAGAAGCATGTTATTAGAATTCTGATTTTCTGACAGATTCATTGTGACGAATTGTAGGGCTGTTATAGGGTGATTAACATGTGTAATCTGATTGTTTTCTGATGCTAAAACATAACTTATGATGTTAGCTTTTCAAAAGTCCAAAATCATGCGTTTTGGACTTGTTTTGATATGTATTCACGATTTTATAAGTTTAAAGGTCATAACAGATTTTCGGAATTATAAATTGGGTCAACTTTAAACGGTCATAACTCGAGATTTACAAAGGGTTAAGTTATGAAATTTGGAAAGTAGGTCAACATTGGAAAAACTTGGCTTTTCCAATTGGATTCACCTCGTTTGGATCAATACACAATTTTTGGGAATTTTTCTACTAAACTGACCTGCTGTGGAAATTTTCTGGACATAGCGGTGTTGTACGAATTTTAATAATTTTTGTGTTTGGTTGTGAGACAAAACAAAAATATGGGTTATCAAATGAATAACAATGAATATTCAGTAAACATTTGGGAGTTTAATTCGTTCGTTAAGTATTTAAAATAATTCGTTTTTCACAGCGTACAATCTGCCCTGAAAACGCAGATTGTGTAAGGGATGTTTACGTGACTATTTGGAGTCTTATATGGTATGTATTTGACATGAACTTGCATGAATACTTATATGAGATGTGTATGAGGTATAAAACTGATAATAATCAATATTATCACCAACGGGATACGTAGGACTTACTTGTGCATGTAGAGTCATTAGGTGTCACTACACGGTTTGAACTTTAAAAGTCTTGGACAAACGAGTTGTATGGTGTGTTGGTTATGCACATATACTCACCTAGTGACATTTGTAATAGAGAGTCGGTAGCTCATTTCTGTTTGAGGAATTTGGATTATTCACGTGCAACCTAAGGTGAGTTTCACTACTCTTTTCTCAAAAGCATGCGTCTCGGGTTGAGACAACGTACTTAACTTTTTCTAGTCCGGGTTGGGACTACTATTTTCTAGTCCGGTTTGGGACTACTTACACATCCCGGGTTGGGATGCTATGGATCCTTGTGTGGGTCGGTGTTTGACTCCTTGTGTGAGTCGGGTTTTGCTAGTTCACAAACTGTGTCCTTGATGAACTAAACCAACTCTATCATCTGTAAGTCCTTCACATACCGAATGAGTTGCCGGGTTATGGCAAGCGGGTTATTAGTTGATAGCGCTATTAGTTCTTACAAACCTCACACCAGCTCGGGGTGTGCGGGAATGAACTATAACTTTACAGATTTTATCATTGTTGATAGGCAATGATTTAAGGCATGCAGCTCACATTTGTGACTACACGTACATCAGCTGTTCGGTATATCGGTATTAGGTATCATGAATGGGTTAGCTACCCTTGACATGCGATGAACTAGTGTTTACACGGTTCTTGGAACCAACTCAATTACTTGTTTACGTGGTTTTGGAAACCAGCGCACTTACATATTTATTTACTTTACTTAGTGAACTCACCAACATTGTTTGTTGACCCACGATATACATGCTTTTGCAGGTAGTTAGCTACCGGTGCCAGGATTAGCAAGCACTGCACACTTCACTGCATTTGGGGTCTTGGGCATACACCTAAATTACATATTATGCTTTACATTTTCTTTCATATGATTTTGATTTGGGCGCGTTGTTTTGCGCATGGTTTTAAAAGGTTTAAATTTGGTTTACGCTTCCGCAGCTTAACCTAACTTGGTTTTTGAAAACGAACTAAATGGTTTGGGTATTTAGAGTTCGTTCATATGACTTATGGCTATGGGATCCTGGTATGTCATGCGCCTCGCAGTATAAACCCCGCAGTGGAAATTTGAGGGTGTGACAGATTGGTATCAGAGCCATTGGTTATAGTGAACTAGGACTGCATGTTGAGTCTAGTCTATAATCATCATAGCATAAGTACACTCACAACTTAAGTGCACAACTAGCTTTTAGCTACATATATCTACAACACATGATTTCGGGAGATATGTTATCTTCTAGTTCTAGACCTAATTCTGAACACGTCAATGGTGAGAACCCAGGGTTACACCAGGTGGCGTATTACTGAGAGTAGTATCCTAACAAACCTCATGGATGAGGAAACAACAATTGTACACGGGAGAAAGCCCTTGCGAGCGTTGTGGCGCACGTACACAGGAAAGCTGCACGATGCGCATGACGTGATACCATCAAACCGAATCAACTGTGAAGAAATTCAAATACTGAGACTTATCCTTTTTCACTGAGCAAGGAGACAATTAGTTTCTGTTCCTTGTTACTTGATCTTTCTTACTTCCATTTGAAATTTAGACGGGACTGGGTTACACATATAGAACTTATTTCTTACTTTAGTACCTTACACCTAGTATGAGCGGGCGAACGTATGATTGCATATCCCTGTTACTCATAAGTATATGGTAGATTTATGGGAACACATTAGATTAGGGCTTGTTACACACACTCTTGGGGAGTTACGAAGGTCTGCGATGCAGTGCAACATCTCAAAGGAAGACGAAACCTACTAGTGACTGACAGTCACGATTGGAGGAACGAATGGTGTTGTTGACCATTGAGCTGACTTACACAGGACCGGAGAAGGATACTGTATGTGATGAGAACCATATAACATTGACATCGCGAAAGATGAAGGATAAGGGATGGAAGGGGAACCTGAGCAGGACGAGCACATGGAAAGTGAGGATGAATGATCTACTATCTAAGACAGAGCGTGGCGACGATTGGCTCTTACCTTTTCTTACCTATCTTTTCTTTCTTTTTCCTTTACTATCTTAGATAAGACTGAGTTCTTATGATCAACGATAGGGTGGTTGAGGCCCTCGCATCTTTCCAAGCTAGTAAAGATCCATCTTGCTAAATCATTCGTTTCCCCTGACTTCCACATTTGAACTTTCTTATTCCTTGAACGCACATGCCACAACAACAACCTACTATTATATTTACAAGCCTTTTATTGGTCGTAAACCTCGATAACTATAACGGAACTAAAGGAGACCGTCTGATTGCTTCGATAGTATAAGTCATTTCCATGCGCATTTGCCCCGGGCAGGATGTAACACCCAGCGTTTTAGCAGGGAATTAACCGCACTAATGTAAAGTTAGGTGTATGTTTAAAAATAATAATTTGAGTTAATAAAGTGAATTTTAAGTCCAAAAGCTTGTATTATATATAAAAATATGACTAGAGGTGTCATATTTAAAAATCTTGTCGCGTAGCGATTTTGCGCGCGAAATACGATCGTTGGTGATGACCCGGTAATATTTAAAGTCCGAAATATGAAATTTAATTTTTAAACTAATATTTCTAATCATATTTAGTTGAAAAATATGGAGAAATAAAGTTAGAGTATAAAAATGGTGATTTTAGTCGCAACACGCGATACCGCGCATTCTGCGCGCCTATATTATGAAAATTCGCCATTTTTACGCTGGATAGCACCTAATATTAACTCGACATACATATTTTTATGTCCGGAGTCAAAAATATTATTTTTAAGGGTGTCGGGTATTTAAAACAGTTAGAGACGGTACCCGCGTTAACTAGTAAAATACCCGCTAATCTACACCCAATACCCACTAAATAATAATATTACACCAAGTTGACAACTAATCCATGCTACATAGGGGTATGTGTCGAGTACATGGGCAGCCAACACACACTAATTGGTGATTCATGCAATCTAGGGTCTAGAAGTGATGATTATTATTTAAACTACACTTTAACCCTTCAACTTCATCACCATTCTAGCACACAAACCCTCCTACTCTCTCTCTCTCATCCGTATACCTCACTCTCTCTCTCTAAATTCATTTTTTTTTCAACTTAAACCACTTAGAATCCAGCCATGTATGAATCAAAATCATCCAAGAAGGCTTAATAAATGAAGATTTGAGCAAGGTTTTAAAGGGTTTTTCAAGCTAACTTCTTTCTTGTTTCAAAAAGGTATAAACCCTAACTATTTTCATATGATTTTTCCATCTTTCATCACTAACCTTGGATTATTCACACAACAAAATTTATAAATATGTGGTTTTCATTAAAAATAAAGAGAGATAAGATGTGTTGGTGGGTGTAGGCGTGAGTTTGCATACATATATGTATATGTGCCGTGTATATATACATGGGTGTAAGAAATTGTATTTCAAAATTTTACTCAAAAACCCTTTTTGCATGTATGATCTAACATGTGATAAACAAGATTCAAGCATTAAAACATGGTTTTATACAATAAGGGATGATAATGTATGAGTTAAAAATGGGAAAAACTAAACTAGTTATACACATATATATATAGCCGTGTATATATATATGTGTGTGTAACTATAGATTTTTGTTAAAATTCTTGTTATAGATGATTAAACTAGACTTAGAGTGTGGGATTTTGATTCAAGAATGGAAAATAAAAAGATGATATATATATATATATATATATGTATGTATGCCGTGAGGTGTATGTATGTATGTATGAAAATGGAATTTTCTTGATTAAACACAAGTTGATGGGTTTTGTATCTACTAAACTTGATTTAAAACATGGTTTTAACATATGGAAATTTACTTTGAAAATGTTAGTTTAAAACAGAAAATTTCATAAAAAAATAAAAGTTTAGAAAACCCACATTATAGTCTTGGTTTATGGATGACAAGTTATGAACCATTAGGTGATATTGTGGACATAAAATCTATGAAAATTTAAAGGTTTTATGGAGATTTTAAAACCTTATTTAGATCAGTAAGTTTGGCTTGAAAATGTGTATAAAATGACCCATGTTTAAAAGAAAATGATTAGATTTTTAAATTATAAGAAAATGGGTAATTTTGGACCTAAAAATGCTTGAATTATGGACTTTAATAAGTGATTTTAAAGAAAATTGAGGTCTGATTATTTATACTAAAAATCACATAAAAGTTCATCAAATAACTTGTTTTAACCAAAAAGTTTAAGTATTGGTTCAAAAACTTGGTTTAGATAATGTCCGGTACAAAACTAGGCGATAAAAAGGCGAAAAACGGCTAAATTTGTAAGAATTACAAATCTGATTTTAAACAGGTCCTAAAAGTATATTTTTAAGATAAAAACATGTAAATAAAGGTATATTTAAAATACTACATGTTTTTACAAGCCACACGAATTGGAATTTCGAGAAATTGCCGAAGATATCGCCTAGAACCGACTAATCGTGTAACTAAGCGTCTTGCATGTTAATAGTATAATTAACTTATGCATGATATTATAAATATATGATAAGTAAAAATGGGTGTGAGATGATAAAATAAAAAGGATGCTATGCGTTTTGATATAAAAGTAACGGACCAAAAACGAGTCACGATCACCAACGAGTCGTAAATAAGGACACGTATTTTGAAAATGAATGATTTCAAAGGATTACATTTTCTTCAGAAAATGTTGTGTGAAAAGTCTAAGTTGAATGTATAACTTAGAAAAATAAGCGAAACGTAGTCGTTTACACGATTTTCATGATTAGGAAATCGGACGACCGGAAAAGTCAAGCGTTTGGAAAAATAACTCAAACTACCACAAGGTGAGTTCACAACCCCATTTTTATAAAGTTTTATAAATGTTTTGGGGGAAAAACACGTTGTAAAAATAACTGAGATTGCTAATAAAAGACAATCGGATAAGTGTGGAATGTGTACGAATATATGGGCGGATAACCTTCTTTCGGGACTGAAAGATGAGAAAAAGAAACCTTAAGGTAATGTTCCCCAGGGCCATTCATAATCATTAACCTTGGTATAGAGGGCAAGCGAAGTGTTGGTGGATCCATCGGGTTGACGACCCTAGCTATAGATTTTTGTTAAAATTCTTGTTTATATATGATTAAACTAGACTTAGAATGTGGGATTTTGATTCAAGAATGGAAAATAAAAGATGTTATATATGTATGTATGTATGCCGTGAGGTGTATGTATGTATGTATAAACATGGAATTTTCTTGATTAAACACAAGTTAATGGGTTTTGTACATACTAAACTTGATTTAAAACATGATTTTAACATATGGAATTTAACTTTGAAAATGTTAGTTTAAAACAGAAAATTTCATAAAAATAAAAGTTTAGAAAACCCACATTATGGTCTTGGTTTATGGATGACAAGTTATGAACCATTTGATGAAATTATGGACATAAAATCTATGAAAATTTAAAGGTTTTATGGAGATTTTAAAATCTGATTTAGATCAGTAAGTTTGGCTTGTAAATATGTATAAAATGACCCATGTTTGAAAGAAAATGATTAGATTTTTAAATTATAAGAAAATGGGTAATTTTGGACCTAAAAATGCTTGAATTATGGACTTTAATGAGTGATTTTAAAAGAAAATTTGAGGTCTGATTATTTATACTAAAAATCCCATAAAAGTTCATCAAATAACATGTTTTGACCAAAAAGTTTAAGTATTGGTTCAAATAATTGGTTTTGATAATGTCCGGTACAAAACTAGGTGATAAAAAGGCGAAAAAACGGCTAAATTTGTAAGAATTTCCAATCTGATTTTGAACAGGTCCTAAAAGTATATTTTTTTAGATAAAAACATGTAAATAAAGGTATATTTAAAATACTACATGTTTTTACAAGCAGCACGAATTGGAATTTCGAGAAATTGCCTAAGATATCGCCTAGAACCGACTAATCTTGTAACTAAGTGTCTTGCATGTTATAATAGTATAATTAACTTATGCATGATATTATAAATATATGTTAAGTAAAAATAGGTGTGAGATGATAAAATAAAAAGGATGCTATGTGCTTTGATATAAAAATAACGGACCAAAAACGAGTCATGATCACCAACGACTCGTAAATAAGAACAAGTATTTTGAAAATAAATAATTTCAAAGGATTACATTTTCTTTAGAAAATGTTGTGTGAAAAATCTAAGTTGAATGTATAACTTAGAAAAATAAGCGAAACATAGTCGTTCACACGATTTTCATGATTAGGAAATCGGACGACCGGAAAAATCAAGCGTTTGGAAATATAACTCAAACTACCACAAGGTGAGTTCACAGCCCCATTTTTATAAATTTTATAAATGTTTTGGGGGAAAAACACGTTGTAAAAATAACTGAGATTGCTAATAAAAGACAATCGGATAAGTGTGGAATGTGTACGAATATATGGGCGGATAACCTTCTTTCGGGACTGAAAGATGAGAAAAAGAAACCTTAAGGTAATGTTCCCCAGGGCCATTCATAATCATTAACCTTGGTATAGAGGGCAAGCGAAGTGTTGGTGGATCCATCGGGTTGACGACCCTAGCCGCGACCAGTCGCTCTGGTCTTAGTTCGGAAAATTACTTCAAATTCTATTGGGAACCAAATTGTCATGTGTTGATTATGAGCATATAACGTAAACACATACTCATATTCCTAGCTAGTTTATGAATCCACATGATCGTCTTAGTAATCTATGTTTAAATCTATGTTTATAAATATATATATCTTGAATCTATAAGATATACTTTTCGTGGTAAAGCGAAAAGGGTTTTTATAAATTTTTGCAAGGTAAGCAAAAATGTTATTTATTAAACTCTGTGAATTCACCAGCCTAGTGTTGACAAATGTTTTGACGTGTTTTTCAGGTACAAGATAAATGCTTCGGAATATGGCGGAATAATATGTGTTTTGGCAATTTAGTGTTTGGACTTGTAATAAAATGATGATCTTGAGAACTCTTGTAACAATAATTAGATCCTTTTTGGGTCTAAGTTATAAAACTTTTATTTTATAAGTTTTATGTAAATTTGTCCAAATACTTATTACTTGCTATTACACCATTGATTACCAACCTCCGTTCACCACCATGCTAAGTCTTCCGCTGTGCATTTTGGGGGTGTGACACAGGATGGTATAGTTAGGGTCTAATTTTAAAGTGTAGTTGAAACAAGGAAATGTGGGCAGAATGCGCAGGTTCAAGTTATTGTTACAAGATAACTGATGACTTTGTGGTCTACTGTAACAATATACGATTATCAGTTATTTCCAATAATACAAACCAAGACTATATATATATATACACGGCTATATATATATATATGTGTATAACTAGTTTAGTTTTTCCCATTTTTAACTCATACATTATCATCCCTTATTGTATAAAACCATGTTTTAATGCTTGAATCTTGTTTATCACATGTTAGATCATACATGCAAAAAGGGTTTTTGAGTAAAATTTTGAAATACAATTTCTTACACCCATGTATATATACACGGCACATATACATATATGTATGCAAACTCACGCCTACACCCACCAACACATCTTATCTCTCTTTATTTTTAATGAAAACCACATATTTATAAATTTTGTTGTGTGAATCATCCAAGGTTAGTGATGAAAGATGGAAAAATCATATGAAAATAGTTAGGGTTTATACCTTTTTGAAACAAGAAAGAAGTTAGCTTGAAAAACCCTTTAAAACCTTGCTCAAATCTTCATTTATTAAGCCTTCTTGGATGATTTTGATTCATACATGGCTGGATTCTAAGTGGTTTAAGTTGGAAAAAAAAAATGAATTTAGAGAGAGAGAGTGAGGTATACGGATGAGAGAGAGAGAGAGTAGGAGGGTTTGTGTGCTAGAATGGTGATGAAGTTGAAGGGTTAAAGTCACTACTAGAAAATGAGGCTAATGCAACTTTTTAGGTGCAACCTTTTTTAACTTAGTTGCATTTTACTCTAATGCAACTTTGTTCAACATAAAAGTTGCATTAGAATATCTAATGCAACACTTTTTCATAAAAAGTTGCGTAGTTATATTGAGATTGCAACCTTTTTATTTAAAAGTTGCAAATTTTACTAAACATTATAACCTTTCTCTTGAAAGGTTGCATTGTGGAAAGTTAAACACGAGTTGTATTTTAATTGGTTACATAATATAACATATGAATATTTTTTTAATGGAATCTTTTATTACACTAGTCAAAAACATACTATGACAAACTCATGGACGTTCAGGGGTAATTAGTAACGAATCACAAGAAAACATAGTTGTTGGTTATCGCCATATAAATTACCAGAAAATCCCATGTTAACCAAGAAAAAATGTTTAGTTTATTGATTTCGATGAGTTATCGACGAGTTATCGACCCTGGCCAGCCCCTTGCATAGTCCTGGGGGGTTCTTGGGTTCGCCAGTTTAAGGGTCCCATCGGTAGTCCGGCAAAAACGTTTCGTTGGCCGTTCAAAAAAAAAATCTCTAGTAAAACTTCTTATAGCAAGTGTCGTCCAATTAATACAATTTGTTACACCTTATTTTTAGATTACATAGGTACACGTATCTATAACTTGATCTTATAAACTAATTTTTAATACACAAATTGACATGTACGACTTAACTCTTTTTATATTTTTGTAAAAATAAAGAACATTATAGGTTTTATAACTCTTTTTTAACTTTTTATAGTTTTCTACTAAAGTTATATATTTTTTTCTCTTTCAATCAGTGGTTCCCTCTAAATTTCCACTGCAAAAATTAAAAATTCTCTTCAAAATTTCATTCCCCCCAAAATCCATGGACTTCCCTCACCAAATTAGAAGTTCTCTCCACATCTTCACCCCTTTGCTCTTTTTAGTTGTGTTGTCCCTCTACCAAATCGATCATCTTATTCATCGATGGTAACCTACTGATTTGGACCACCTCCGTGAAATCTCTCACATGCCGACGAACCACCATGGCACCACCAGACGGGCATCCTCCTTTGTTCAACGATACCTATACCACTCGTCTTCACCATCGACATACAATTATCGCGCACCGTGTTACCAAGCATTACCCTCATGTTACTGTCACTTTGATATGGTTTGAAGCATTTCTCATTTGATGTATGATTATTCTATGGCAAAACCTTGAAGGTAATTGATTAATTAGTTTCTCATATAATTTCCTATTTAGGGGTAATGTTTAATAGTTGTGTTGTTCAATACTGGAAAGTATGCACATCAACTGCTCGTTGAAATGCTTCAACCAAATTATAGAATTGTTTTCAGGCTTTATTGCAGCTTGTTTGTAAATAAAAGCAAGTTTTTTGTTCCTGATATTCTTATTGTGCTATGTAAGCAAGTATATATGCATTTGATATTTTGATGTAGTCATGGGGTTTATATAACTGTAGCAAATTTGCATCTTTTTGTTGTAGTGATGGGTTCGTATCCATCTTAGATTATGTAAATTTATAATTTAGTTGAAAATTTTCATAATAGAATTCTTGGTTTGTTGTAGTCATATCCATCTTTTTGTTTTTCTTTTAAAATAAAATATTCCTATAATTCTATGTAAGTCCCTACTTAGGTAATGTGTAGTGGAGGGGCTTTAGGAGGGCTTTATGCATTAAAATATTAATAAAGTGAAATGTGAGGATTTGTATAAAAAAGTGTGTAGTGGTAAGGGCTTTATGGGTGTAAAAGTTGATTTTGATTGGGTGTTGAAGTTGATTGGGTAGGGGACAAGGGGCGTGGCTTTATGCTACTCATGCCCAAATTTTTGTTGTTGATCATAGCGACCTTTGGGGCGGTGTGGGAGGCTCGATGGGGCTCCATCTCCATAACACCCCTTATGAAGAAGCCCACTACACATTCAAATTTAATAACTAAGGTTATCATTTCATCATCTGTTACTTTAGTTTCATATATAATTTAATTATTTGAATGCTATTGCAACATGATTTTATTAACCTTATTATTTTTTTTTAGCGTCACAAAATGTCATTTGTGGACAAAGGGTCATCTTTTGTAATGTTTTTTTTTTCATTGTGAATTAACCGATAACCTATCTTCTTAAGTAATGAACATTGATGTGCCAAAGAAGATCATGTAACAACTAGAGTTTCTTTCATGATGCAAAATTTGCATTATGCTTTTCTTAGGTACGTCTATTTGATTGTATGGTTAACAAATGCTTTTTTATTTTCTTAATATTCAATAATAACATTTGTATGTTTATTATTTGGGTTTCTTTCTTTAGCATGCCTAAACTTGTTTTCATACTATGAAGGTTCTAGAATTTATTTGGATACATCCTCCTCTCGAATTTGCTTAGACTAACATAGGTACTTTTTACCATTGAGCAAGTTATTACACACAGGCCATTATGAAAGAAGTCCATGAACAAATACTAAAAGGTTTATTTTTCAATTTTCATTATTTAACTTATTTTAATTTTGGCATTATGTCACAATATGCCTCTGGCGTTTGTTAAGCTACTTGTCACTAACTTCTAAGTACTAACGCAGGCTGTTCCAGGTTCAAGGTAAGTTATGAGTTACTTGTCAATTGTATATCTTCAACATTATATTAAATATTATAATCTTCTATGACAAATTTACTCTTTTTAGTCTTTTGTTGATTCAAAAGTTGCTTCATGAATTGTTGAAAAAACTGGATTTTGAATCAAAGCATGAGGTTTGCCATTGGGCTGCATATTACGTAAGTTCCATGCTAACGTCTTAATCTTCTCAAATAATTCTGCAATGCTCCATTTTGCTTTAAAATTTGTGCTAAATTACCTATATACTTGTTTTTTTTTTTTTTTTTTGTTCACTTAGCCATTTTTCACATAGAAGGTATTTTATGCGCCCACTTTTAAGTTTCATAGTATTATTGTCGGTCTAAGCTTTGGCAAAGGACAAGGGTTTACAATAATAAATATTTGAGAGGGCCCTTAATTTTCATATCGCTTCGGCCCTTCAAAAAGGTTGAGTTGGCTCTCGCTATGCCGCGCGCCACATCTTTTTAGTCTTTGGATAATCGACCGAAGAAACGGAGTAGGGAGGACAATGATGACATGTTCGATATCGACAGGTTTATCTTTACTAATAACAATTTGAATGTTGATTTGTGTGAAACGGAACAGGTTGCCGAGGATGAAGAACTTAGGAATTCCGAGTTGAATGAAGATGTTGGGGATGGTAGGGAGGCTTCTCAAGGATGTAAGGATTCATTACCGGTTCGTGATGGTTTCTGTAATGATCTTAGAAAGGAGGTGGATGACACTATGAAGTACGCTATAGACCTTGGGGTGATTAACATCGAGAGATACGAGAACAAGTTGATGGAAAAAGTGAACGAAGAAGGTTTACAAGGGGTTACTCAATGAATGTACTTTCTATTAATATTAGAGGACTGGGTAGTTCTGCGAATGGGGATTGGATTTCAAAGATTAGATGTAATAATGAAGTGGCATTTGTTATGATACAAGAGACTCAGTTTGCGTCTTTACAAGGCGTGGATTTGGGTAGGTATTGGGGTAGAGGTATATTTGAGTATGATGGGGTTGACGCTGTTGGGAGGTCAGGGGGTCTAGTGTCCTTATGGGATCAAAAGGTGTTTCAGAAGGTGTCGGTTCAGAAACATAGATATTTTATGGTGGTTACAGGTATTTTTAAGGAGAGTGGTAAAAAAGTGGGTTTGGTGAACGTATATGCGCCGCAGAAAATTGAAGAAAAAAGGGTTGTTTGGCGGGAGTTACATCTTGTTTTGCAGCAAGATTCGATTCAGTGGATTGTGGGGGGTGATTTTAATTGTGTTCGAGATAGAGGGGAGCGGAAGAACTCTAAATTCAATCAGGTTTCGACCAATGATTTCAATGATTTTTTAGATGGTGTTGATTTACACGAGTATGTCCTAAAGGGTAGACAGTTCACGTTTGTGTCTGGTAATAAGTGTAGCAGGATTGATAGGATTTTTGTATCCTTAAGTTTTTTGATAGACTGGCCTGACACGGAGTATCATGCGCTGGCGAGGGATAAGTCGGACCATAGTCCCTTGGTGCTTAAAGTTGCGTATAAAAACTTTGGTCCTAAACCGTTCAGATTTTTCAATTCTTGGTTGGATCGTTTGGGTTTTGAAGATGTTGTCACGAGGGCAGTGGATTCGTTTCATTGTGATAGCCCCCCTGATGAGGTGCTTATGAAGAAATTCAAATGTATTCGTAATGCTATTTTGGATTGGAAGAATAATATGGTGTCTATGGAAGAGGCGGAGAGACAGGCGATTGGGAGTGACTTGGAGGTTTTAGATGAGTTGGTTGAGCAGCGGGATTTAACTGAGGAGGAGCTTTGGGTTTTCGGTGAAGGTAAAATGAGGATGAAGGAGCCTGATGAATTTAAATATAGGGATTTGAGACAAAAGGCGAAGGTTCGATGGGCGAAAGAGGGGGACGAGAACTCTAGTTTCTTTCATGGGGTGATTAACAAGAGGAGAGCTTCTAATTGTATTCCGGGTGTTGTTTCTAACGGGGTTTGGTGTACTAAACCCTCTATTGTTAAACGTGAAGTGTTTTCTTTTTTCAGGAACAAGTTTATTGAAGACATGAAGGATCGGCCGCAACTGATTTGTAGCGATCTGAAGAAATTAGCTGATACTGAAGCGGATTTCTTAGTGTCGCAGTTCTCCGTAAAAGAAATTAAAGATGCTGTGTTCGAGTGTGGTAGTGACAAAGCGCCGGGTCCAGATGGTTTTAATTTCAAATTCATTAAAAAGTTCTGGAGATATTTTGAAGAAGACTTTAAAGCGAATTTCCAGCAGTTTCATGATACGGGTACAATTAACCGGGGGGTTGGGTCGTCTTTCATTACTCTGGTGCCTAAAGTTACGGATCCAGTGGGGCTAGGAGAGTATCGGCCTATCAATCTTATTGGGATGATTAGTAAGGTCATATCTAAAGTTTTGGCTAATAGAATGAAGACGGTGATGGATTCGGTTACTCAGGAGACTCAATCAGCATTCTTGGCGGGTAGATTTATTTTGGATGGGCCTATGATTCTTAGTGAGGTCATGGCTTGGGCGAAGAAGAGGGGAAAGGAGCTATTTCTGTTTAAGATAGACTTTGAAAAAGCTTACGATAATGTGAATTGGGATTTTCTAATTTCTATCTTGAGACAGATGGGGTTTCCGGCTTTATGGTGTAATTGGATTTATGGAGTTTTATCTTCCGCTGCATCTTCGGTTATTGTTAATGGCTCTCCTACCTTTGAGTTTGTGTGTAGCAAAGGTATTCGTCAAGGGGATCCTATCTCCCCTTTCTTATTTATAATTGTTATGGAGGCCTTTTCCAGCATAATTCGGAGGGCGTGTCTTATGGGGTCGTTTGACGGGGTGAGACTTCCGAATGATGGGCCAGTTTTATCTCATCTCTTATATGCGGATGATGCTATTGTTTTGGGGGATTGGTCATTATTTAATTTTAAGGCGTTGCGTCGTATTCTCCGTATCTTTCATTTGGTCTCCGGTTTGAGGATCAATATTCAAAAATCGATCCTATATGGGGTTGGGGTGGAGGCAGAGGCAGTTAAGGTTCAAGCGGAGACTTTGGGGTGCAAATCTGGGGATACTCCTTTCAAATACTTGGGTATCTAGGTTGGGGGGAATATGAGTCGTATTAATAGCTGGGATCCGGTGGTTCAAGTGTTTAAGAAGCGTTTAAGCGGATGGAAGGCTAGAACCTTGTCTATAGCAGGGAGATTAGTCTTAGCTAAGGCGGTTTTGGAATCTCTCCCTTCTTATTATTTTTCGCTGTATCGAGCTCCTGTGGCGGTGATTAACAAACTTGAAAGTCTGATTAAGAGGTTCCTGTGGGGTGGTAATGATGAGATAGGTAAAGTTCACTGGGTTGCTTGGGATAATGTTGCGAAACCAAAGAAAGACGGAGGATTGGGATTAACTAAGCTGGATGTGTGCAATTATTCGATGATGCTTAAGTGGCTTTGGATATTTAGAACAGAAGCTGGGGCGCTTTGGAAGAGGGTCATTATTGCTCTTCACACGTCTAGTAGGAGATGGGATATGTATCCGTGGAACAAGTTGGCTACGGGTCCATGGGGTAAGATTGTGAAGCTTGGATATGACACTAAACGGCAGGGTGTGGGATTTCTTAGCATGATCAGAGGCACCGTGGGTAATGGTTTAGAGGTGAGGTTTTGGGTGGATAGTTGGATTAATGACGTTCCTTTGAAAGATTTATTTCCCAACTTGTTTCGTATTGAAAAGGATAAATGGTGCAAAGTGGCCGCTAGAGTTGGTAATCCTTCTGTTGGAGGGTTAGTTCAATGGGATTGGAAGCGCTATCCGGCGACGGTTGATGAGATCCAGGAGCTCATTGAATGTTACAGAATGGTTGCTAATGTGTCTTTAAACGATTCGAAGGATTCATGGAGGTGGAATTCAGTGGTTAACTGTAGTTTTTCTGTCAAAGAGGTGCGCGATTGGTTAACTAAAACAGATGGCCAGGAGAATACGTTTATTTTCAAATGGTGTAGGTGGGTTCCTGGGAAGTGTAACGTTTTTATGTGGAGGGCTAAACTTGATCGAATCCCTACGGCTGCGGCGCTGCTGCGTAGGAACATCACTGTCGGAGATGGTTCTTGTTATCTGTGTGGAGAAGGGGAGGAGACTACTGAGCATCTTTTCACGGCTTGTTCTATAGCGAATGGTATTTGGAGCAATATTGCGTCTTGGTTAAAGATCCCCCCGGTGTTCGTTTTTTCTATAGAAGATATTGTTAGACTTCCGGAGTTTACGAATTGCTCGAATACTAAGAAGAAGATGATATATGGGGTTTGTATTGTTGCTTGTTGGAAGATATGGGCTAGCAGGAATGAGGTGGTGTTCTCTCAAGCGACGGTGAACGTGACTAGAATGGTGGCTGATATCAAATCTATTAGCTTTCTATGGTATAATTGTAGGTTACAAAAGGATAGGATTTCATGGAAATGTTGGTGTAATGGTGATGTAACTCGACTTTGTATTGGTGGCTATCTCTTCCTTGGAGATAGTCGGTGTTTGTTGTTTTAATGAAGTTCACTTTTCAAAAAAAAAAAAAGTTATATGCAGAATCTTATATAAGTGTTGCATTTGTTGTAAAAAAAGGTTACGTTTTAATGTAGCAAAGGTTGCATTGGCATATAAAAAAGGTTGCATAATAAAAAGGTTGCATTTGAATAGTAATGCAACCCTTTAAAAAAATGTTGCATTAGCTAACAAAAGGGTTGCACTAGGTCTAATGCAACTTCGCCTAATGCAGCCTTTGATAAAAGGTTGCATTTGGACTAGTGCAACCTTTTTAAAGCCTAATGCAACATTTGTATGGGGTTGCATTAGCTTCATTTTCTTGTAGTGAGTGTAGTTTAAATAATAATCATCACTTCTAGACCCTAGATTGCATGAATCACCAATTAGTGTGTGTTGGCTGCCCATGTACTCGACACATACCCCTATGTAGCATGGATTAGTTGTCAACTTGGTGTAATATTATTATTTAGTGGGTATTGGGTGTAGATTAGCGGGTATATTACTAGTTAACGCGGTACCGGCCTCTAACTGTTTTAAATACCCGACACCCTTAAAAATAATATTTTTGACTCCGGACATAAAAATATGTATGCCGAGTTAATATTAGGTGCTATCCAGCGTAAAAATGGCGAATTTTCATAATATAGGCGCGCAGAATGCGCGGTATCGCGTGTTGCGACTAAAATCACCATTTTTATACTCTAACTTTATTTCTCCATATTTTTCAACTAAATATGATTAGAAATATTAGTTTAAAAATTAAATTTCAAATTTCGGACTTTAAATATTACCGGGTCATCACCAACGATCGTATTTCGCGCGCAAAATGTTAAGTACACTTTGGACAGTAGACCACAAAGTTGGTAATCAATGGTGTTTATACCCAAAAAGGATCTAAGTTATTTAAAATAACTGATAATACTCTATACTTTTATTAAAATAATTTTGATTTTATTTTAAACTTTATAAAATAAACTTTAATAAAACTTTAATAAAATCCCTTTAAAATCTGCTCCATTTTATGTATGCCGTGAGGTGTATGTATGTATGTATGTATGAAAATGGAATTTTCTTGATTAAACACAAGTTGGTGGGTTTTGTATCTACTAAACTTGATACAAAACCCATCAACTTGTGTTTAATCAAGAAAATTCCATTTTCATACATACATACATACACCTCACGGCATACATACATATATATATATATATATCATCCTTTTATTTTCCATTCTTGAATCAAAATCCCACACTCTAAGTCTAGTTTAATCATCTATAACAAGAATTTTAACAAAAATCTATAGTTACACACACACATATATATACACGGCTATATATATATATGTGTGTATAACTAGTTTAGTTTTTCCCATTTTTAACTCATACATTATCATCCCTTATTGTATAAAACCATGTTTTAATGCTTGAATCTTGTTTATCACATGTTAGATCATACATGCAAAAAGGGTTTTTGAGTAAAATTTTGAAATACAATTTCTTACACACATGTATATATACACGGCACATATACATATATGTATGCAAACTCACGCCTACACCCACCAACACATCTTATCTCTCTTTATTTTTAATGAAAACCACATATTTATAAATTTTGTTGTGTGAATCATCCAAGGTTAGTGATGAAAGATGGAAAAATCATATGAAAATAGTTAGGGTTTATACCTTTTTGAAACAAGAAAGAAGTTAGCTTGAAAAACCCTTTAAAACCTTGCTCAAATCTTCATTTATTAAGCCTTCTTGGATGATTTTGATTCATACATGGCTGGATTCTAAGTGGTTTAAGTTGAAAAAAAAATGAATTTAGAGAGAGAGAGAGAGTGAGGTATACGGATGAGAGAGAGAGAGTAGGAGGGTTTGTGTGCTAGAATGGTGATGAAGTTGAAGGGTTAAAGTGTAGTTTAAATAATAATCATCACTTCTAGACCCTAGATTGCATGAATCACCAATTAGTGTGTGTTGGCTGCCCATGTACTCGACACATACCCCTATGTAGCATGGATTAGTTGTCAACTTGGTGTAATATTATTATTTAGTGGGTATTGGGTGTAGATTAGCGGGTATATTACTAGTTAACGCGGTACCGGCCTCTAACTGTTTTAAATACCCGACACCCTTAAAAATAATATTTTTGACTCCGGACATAAAAATATGTATGTCGAGTTAATATTAGGTGCTATCCAGCGTAAAAATGGCGAATTTTCATAATATAGGCGCGCAAAATGCGCGGTATCGCGTGTTGCGACTAAAATCACCATTTTTATACTCTAACTTTATTTCTCCATATTTTTCAACTAAATATGATTAGAAATAATAGTTTAAAAATTAAATTTCAAATTTCGGACTTTAAATATTACCGGGTCATCACCAACGATCGTATTTCGCGCGCAAAATGTTAAGTACACTTTGGACAGTAGACCACAAAGTTGGTAATCAATGGTGTTTATACCCAAAAAGGATCTAAGTTATTTAAAATAACTGATAATACTCTATACTTTTATTAAAATAATTTTGATTTTATTTTAAACTTTATAAAATAAACTTTAATAAAACTTTAATAAAATCCCTTTAAAATCTGCTCCATTTTATGTATGCCGTGAGGTGTATGTATGTATGTATGAAAATGGAATTTTCTTGATTAAACACAAGTTGATGGGTTTTGTATCTACTAAACTTGATACAAAACCCATCAACTTGTGTTTAATCAAGAAAATTCCATTTTCATACATACATACATACATACACCTCACGGCATACATACATATATATATATATATATATCATCCTTTTATTTTCCATTCTTGAATCAAAATCCCACACTCTAAGTCTAGTTTAATCATCTATAACAAGAATTTTAACAAAAATCTATAGTTACACACACACATATATATACACGGCTATATATATATGTGTATAACTAGTTTAGTTTTTCCCATTTTTAACTCATACATTATCATCCCTTATTGTATAAAACCATGTTTTAATGCTTGAATCTTGATTATCACATGTTAGATCATACATGCAAAAAGGGTTTTTGAGTAAAATTTTGAAATACAATTTCTTACACACATGTATATATACACGGCACATATACATATATGTATGCAAACTCACGCCTACACCCACCAACACATCTTATCTCTCTTTATTTTTAATGAAAACCACATATTTATAAATTTTGTTGTGTGAATCATCCAAGGTTAGTGATGAAAGATGGAAAAATCATATGAAAATAGTTAGGGTTTATACCTTTTTGAAACAAGAAAGAAGTTAGCTTGAAAAACCCTTTAAAACCTTGCTCAAATCTTCATTTATTAAGCCTTCTTGGATGATTTTGATTCATACATGGCTGGATTCTAAGTGGTTTAAGTTGAAAAAAAAATGAATTTAGAGAGAGAGAGAGAGAGTGAGGTATACGGATGAGAGAGAGAGAGTAGGAGGGTTTGTGTGCTAGAATGGTGATGAAGTTGAAGGGTTAAAGTGTAGTTTAAATAATAATCATCACTTCTAGACCCTAGATTGCATGAATCACCAATTAGTGTGTGTTGGCTGCCCATGTACTCGACACATACCCCTATGTAGCATGGATTAGTTGTCAACTTGGTGTAATATTATTATTTAGTGGGTATTGGGTGTAGATTAGCGTGTATATTACTAGTTAACGCTGTACCGGCCTCTAACTGTTTTAAATACCCGACACCCTTAAAAATAATTTTTTGACTCCGGACATAAAAATATGTATGTCGAGTTAATATTAGGTGCTATCCAGCGTAAAAATGGCGAATTTTCATAATATAGGCGCGCAGAATGCGGGGATCGCGCGTTGCGACTAAAATCACTATTTTTATACTTCAACTTTATTTCTCCATATTTTTCAACTAAATATGATTAGAAATATTATTTTAAAATTAAATTTCAAATTTCGGACTTAAAATATTACCGGGTCATCACCAACGATCGCATTTCGCGCGCAAAATCGCTACGCGACAAGATTTTTAAATATGACACCTCTAGCCATATTTTTATATATAATACAAGCTTTTGGACTTAAAATTCACTTTATTAACTCAAATTATTATTTTTAAACATACACATAACCTTACATTAGTGCGGTTAATTCCCTGCTAAAACGCCGGGTGTTACAGTCTCCCCTTGTTTAGAAAATTTCGCCCTCGAAATTTCTTTTACAAGGTTCGTTTACGTCTCGTTCGGAAAAGATGGGGATATTTGCGCTTCATTTGGTCTTGGCGTTCCCACGTGAACTCGGGTCCACGTTTGGAATTCCACTTGACTTTTACTAACTTGATCCGATTTCGCCTTAGTTTCTGGATTTTCCAATCCATGACCTCAACAGGTTCTTCAACGAATCGAAGCTTGTCATCAATGCAAACTTCATCAGGCGGAATGATTAGTGTCTCATCCGACAGACACTTCTTCAAGTTAGACACATGAAAGACGTCATGAATCCCACTCAGATCTTGAGGTAGTTTGAGACGATATGCAACTGAACCGACTCGAGCTAGGATCTCGAATGGTCCAACATACCGAGGACTCAACTTTCCTCCTTTCCCAAATCTCATCACACCTTTCCAGGGTGAAACTTTCAAAAGAACACGATCTCCAACCTGGAATTCCAATGGCTTTCTTCTATTATCAGCATAACTCTTTTGTCGATCAGCAGCTGCTTTCAACCTTTCCCTGATCTGGACGATCTTGTCAGAGGTTGCTTGGACGATCTCGGGTCCAAGTAGCTGCTTTTCACCAACTTCAGCCCAGCAAAGAGGTGAACGACATTTTCTTCCATATAAAGCCTCAAACGGTGCGGCTTTAATACTGGAATGATAGCTGTTATTATAAGAAAACTCAACCAACGGCAAGTGAGTATCCCAGTTTCCTCCAAAATCAATCACGCATGCTCGCAGCATGTCCTCCAAAGTTTGAATGGTCCTTTCACTCTGACCATCCGTCTGTGGGTGATAAGCTGTACTCATATCTAACCGAGTACCAAAAGAATCTTGGAGTGTCTGCCACACTCTGGATACAAAACGTCCGTCTCTGTCAGAAATGATTGATACTGGAACTCCATGTCGAGAGACAACTTCCTTCAAATAAAGAGATGCCAACTTTTCCATTTTGTCTTTTTCCTTGATCGGTAGAAAGTGAGCAGATTTCGTTAACCGATCCACAATTACCCAAATAGCATCATTTCCTTTTGCTGTTCGAGGTAATTTGGTTACGAGATCCATAGTAATGTGCTCCCATTTCCACTGAGGAATTTCTGGTTGTTGCAGAAGCCCGGACGGCTTTTGATGCTCTGCTTTAACCTTTGAACAAGTTAGGCACTTGCTGACATATCTGGCAATATCTCCCTTCATATTGGGCCACCAATATAATTCTCGAAGATCTTTGTACATTTTGGTAGAACCAGGGTGAATAGAGTATCTGGACTTGTGCGCTTCGTCCATCACTAACTGCCGCAAGGTCCCATATCGAGGTACCCAAACTCGATCCAAAAAGTACCTTATATTGCCAGCTTTGGGTAAGAGATCAACTTCTAAACCTCGTAATCCTTCAGCTCTGAGGTTTCTCTCCTGCAAAGCCTCGTTTTGTGCCTTACAAATCTTTTCCGAAAGACCTGTTTGGATAGTTAAACCCAATGCACGAACACGTAGCGGCTTTTCTCTTTCCTTCCTGCTCAATGCATCAGCTACAACATTAGCTTTACCCGGATGATAACGAATGTCGCATTCATAATCATTGAGTAATTCCACCCAACGTCGCTGCCTCATATTGAGCTCTTTCTGGTCAAAGATGTGCTGAAGACTTTTATGGTCGGTGTAAATCGTACACTTGGTTCCATAAAGGTAATGTCTCCAGATTTTGAGAGCAAAAACAACGGCTCCCAATTCAAGGTCATGAGTCGTGTAATTTTTCTCGTGCACTTTAAGCTGGCGGGAGGCATAAGCTATGACTTTGTCCTTCTGCATGAGTACACATCCAAGACCTAGACGCGATGCATCACAGTAGACCACAAAGTCATCAGTTCCCTCCGGAAGTGACAAGATAGGTGCACTACACAACTTCTGCTTCAATAACTGAAAAGCTTCATCCTGCTTCTCTGTCCAGTCGTACTTCTTGTCTTTCTGAGTTAATAACGTCAACGGCTGCGCTATTTTGGAAAAATTCTGGATGAATCTCCGATAATACCCAGCTAGACCTAAGAATTGGCGTACTTCAGTTGGAGATTTAGGTGCTTCCCAGTTCTTGATCGCTTCAATCTTCAAGGGGTCGACATGAATACCTTTCTCGTTAATGACATGTCCAAGGAAGTGGACTTCCCTGATCCAGAATTCACATTTCGAGAGTTTGGCATACAACTTCTCATTCTTCAATAGCTCAAGAATCATCTTCAGATGTTGCTGGTGATCTTCTTTGGTTCGTGAATAGATGAGTATATCATCGATAAAGACTATCACGAACTTATCCAAGTAAGGTTTGCATACTCTATTCATGAGATCCATGAATATAGCAGGTGCGTTAGTCAAACCAAACGGCATCACCAAGAATTCATAGTGACCGTACCGAGTCCTGAAAGCAGTTTTGGGTATGTCTTCCTCTGCTAACCTCAACTGGTGATATCCCGAACGTAGATCAATTTTCGAGAAATAACTTGACCCTTGCAACTGGTCAAATAGATCATCAATCCTCGGTAGTGGGTACCGATTTTTGATGGTCAATTTATTCAGTTCTCGATAATCTATGCACATTCGGAACGAACCATCCTTCTTCTTCACGAACAAGACCGGTGCTCCCCAAGGTGAGAAACTTGGTCTAATAAATCCTTTGTCCAACAATTCTTGAAGCTGCTTGGATAACTCTTGCATCTCTGAAGGTGCTAATCTGTACGGTGATCGGGCTATCGGTGCTGCTCCGGGAATAAGATCGATTTTGAACTCGAGTTGTCTTGACGGCGGCAATCCAGGTAAGTCTTCAGGAAAAACTTCTGGATAGTCTCGTACAATCGGAATTTCTTCCAATTTTTGTTCCTTAGCTTCTGTATCCACCACATTAGCCAAGAACGCTAGACAACCCTTACGCAACAGCTTGCGTGCTTTCATCACACTGACAATCTTCAACCCTGAACCGCACTTATCACCACGTACTACTAGAGCTTCACCATTTGGGAGTGGTAGACGCACTAGCTTGTCTGAGCATACGATCTCAGCATGGTTTCTTGATAACCAGTCCATACCGATAACGACGTCGAAACTCCCCAAATCAACAGGTAACAGATCAATGCAGAACTTATGGTTTTCTAGAAGAAGATTGCAATCACGGAAAACCTCACTGGTTTTTATACATTTCCCATTAGCCAGTTCGATCGAATACTTTTTATCTAGTTTACTCGGCTTCGAGCCAAGAAGAGATTTAAATCTTTCGGAGACAAAACTTAAATCTGCTCCACTATCAAAAAGTACTAAAGCATTTTGGTCGTTAATTAGAAACGTACCAGTGACGACGGCTGGATCTTCCCGAGCATCCCCTTCTTTCATCTCAAAAGCTCTCCCCTTCAGTTTAGGACACGTTCTCTTGACATGTCCCTCATCACCGCAGTTGAAACAGACGGGATTCTTCTTGGGGATTTCCGCTGGAATCCTAGCATAACAGTCTTGAGTCAGGTGCCCAAATCTATTGCATCGGGTACAATGTCGGCATTCCCCAGAATGACTTCTGCCACACTTTTGACACCTTGCGGGCGGGTTTCGGTTAGTTCCAGTAGGGATTGCATTGGCAGCAAATAACTGGTTTGAACCTTGATTCCTGCCCTTCTTACCGTGACGCTGAGAACCATCAGACCGCTTTCTCTTGGAGCCTTCTGCCTTCTGCTCTTCAACAACCGACTTCTTTTCAGACACAACCGGCTTCTTCTCGGTATCACCCTTTTTCGCCAATAATCCTCTACGGACAGCATCATCTGTGAGCGATTTTGCTAGAGAGATGGCTTCTTGGATTGTTGTCGGATGGGAAGAGGTAACCATTCCCCGAATTTCTGGCGCTAAGCCCCAGATATACCTCTCCACCCTGACGTAATTGGGTGTCACCATTCGTGGTACCAACCTCGCTAGATCGTTAAAACGGGATGTGTAGCCTTGAACGTCAGAACCGTTCATGGTTAAGTTCCAGAATTCCGTTTCGATCTTCTGTAGTTCATTTCTGGGACAATACTCTCGAATCAGCATGTCCTTCAATTCTGCCCAGGTGAGATTGAAAGCAGCAGTCTCACCACGAGCTTGAACCTGCGAGTTCCACCATGATAAAGCCTCGTCCTGAAAAGAACAGACTGCATACTTGACTATCTGTGTGGGTATGCAACCACTGATCGCTATAACCGACTCCATCTTTTCTATCCATCTGACTATGTCAAGAGGTCCCTCGGCTCCGGAAAACGTCCGTGGGTTACAACCTTGAAAGGCTTTATATGTACACCCAGGAGTTTGGTTTCCAGTGCTTGTGCCACCGGCATTACCACGACCTCCACCAAGAGTGGCAGTATGCTGGTCGAGTGCCGCATTAACCTGCTGGGAGATTAGTCGAGCTAACTCCTCTTGTGTTGCAGGTAAGCCTGATTCTCTCCTTGGTGGCATTTTGCAAGACTTCTATTATAACAAAATAGAAAGGATTTTAGCGATACATCAAGATTAGTGGTTACTCAAAAAGATAATCAACATACAATCAATAAGGAAGATAAATAAAGCAACAAAAGACATCATAATAAAATAGGAAATTACTTGTTTAGTTACAAAATATTGGGTATTAACCCTTAACTATGTCAAGTTCAATTTCCTAACCAAAAGATCACAACCAACCTGCAAACTAATGCAAGCCCAAAACATCCATCAAATAGTTCACACGGTGCTGCAAGAACATCATCTGGCCACTGTAGTGCGCAACAGCACACTCGTCCATCGCCCTTAACTCCTCTAAGCTCTTCATCTTCTCCTCAAGCTCCTTGATCTTCACCTTTCCCGCTGCCAACTCCTCCTCGTGAGATGCCAACTGCTTATCGCATTTAGAGCACCTTCCCACCCAATGTTCCTCCTGATGAACCGGAGGTGGTGGTGGTGGCAATGCGATAGGCTCAGCAGTAGACGATCCCATGTCAACTCGTGCCCTCTTCCTGCGACGGGTATAGACCCTCTTCACAGGTGGAATAGGTAATGAGTCAATAGCTAGAGTGGTCGGGATAGGGTCTATGGCCTTTGACTCTAATCTATGAGTCATGATGGCAGTGGAGTCATGGGCAAATGCTAGACTAGAAGGGCCTGTAAAACCTGCAGGGAAGTAAGGAATAATGGCATCCGCATGTTCCAATAGGATATCCTTAGGTATTTCCTCAATGTTACCGATATGAGGAAACCCTAACGGTTCCATATAGAATGATGTTACTACGGGAAAAGCCTCGTAGTAAGCGGGGTCAGATGCGGGGACAACAATCTGCGAAGGTATATCCTCCGTTTCATTGTCGGATACTAGGTCAATGACTTCGATAGGAGACATCTGTGACACAACAACACGCACTAAGTTAGTATATGATTAAACAAAATATTATTCAAATTATTGCACATAAATGTACAAAAGTATTTTTCCAATATATTTTTAGCTTCGGAATTTCGGAATTTCTTTTTCAAAAATCTTTTCAAGTTGTAGTCTAGAATTTTTAGAAAAAATTTTTCTAGTTCGCTACAACCATTGGCTCTGATACCAACTTCTGTCACACCCCCAAAATGCACAGCGGAAGACTTAGCATGGTGGTGAACGGAGGTTGGTAATCAATGGTGTAATAGCAAGTAATAAGTATTAGGACAAATTTACATAAAACTTATAAAATAAAAGTTTTATAACTTAGACCCAAAAAGGATCTAATTATTGTTACAAGAGTTCCCAAGATCATCATTTTATTACAAGTCCAAACACTAAATTGCCAAAACACATATTATTCCGCCATATTCCGAAGCATTTATCTTGTACCTGAAAAACACGTCAAAACATTTGTCAACACTAGGCTGGTGAATTCACAGAGTTTAATAAATAACATTTTTGCTTACCTTGCAAAAATTTATAAAAACCCTTTTCGCTTTACCACGAAAAGTATATCTTATAGATTCAAGATATATATTTACAAACATAGATTTAAACATAGATTACTAAGACGATCATGTGGATTCATAAACTAGCTAGGAATATGAGTATGTGTTTACGTTATATGCTCATAATCAACACATGACAATTTGGTTCCCAATAGAATTTGAAGTAATTTTCCGAACTAAGACCAGAGCGACTGGTCACGGCTAGGGTCGTCAACCCGATGGATCCACCAACACTTCGCTTGCCCTCTATACCAAGGTTAATGATTATGAATGGCCCTGGGGAACATTACCTTAAGCTTTCTTTTTCTCATCTTTCAGTCCCGAAAGAAGGTTATCCGCCCATATATTCGTACACATTCCACACTTATCCGATTGTCTTTTATTAGCAATCTCAGTTATTTTTACAACGTGTTTTTCCCCCAAAACATTTATAAAACTTTATAAAAATGGGGCTGTGAACTCACCTTGTGGTAGTTTGAGTTATTTTTCCAAACGCTTGACTTTTCCGGTCGTCCGATTTCCTAATCATGAAAATCGTGTAAACGACTACGTTTCGCTTATTTTTCTAAGTTATACATTCAACTTAGACTTTTCACACAACATTTTCTAAAGAAAATGTAATCCTTTGAAATCATTCATTTTCAAAATACTTGTCCTTATTTACGACTCGTTGGTGATCGTGACTCGTTTTTGGTCCGTTACTTTTATATCAAAACACATAGCATCCTTTTTATTTTATCATCTCACACCCATTTTTACTTATCATATATTTATAATATCATGCATAAGTTAATTATACTATTAACATGCAAGACGCTTAGTTACACGATTAGTCGGTTCTAGGCGATATCTTCGGCAATTTCTCGAAATTCCAATTCGTGTGGCTTGTAAAAACATGTAGTATTTTAAATATACCTTTATTTACATGTTTTTATCTTAAAAATATAATTTAAGGACCTGTTTAAAATCAGATTTGTAATTCTTACAAATTTAGCCGTTTTTTTCGCCTTTTTATCGCCTAGTTTTGTACCGGACATTATCTAAACCAAGTTTTTGAACCAATACTTAAACATTTTGGTTAAAACAAGTTATTTGATGAACTTTTATGTGATTTTTAGTATAAATAATCAGACCTCAATTTTCTTTAAAATCACTTATTAAAGTCCATAATTCAAGCATTTTTAGGTCCAAAATTACCTATTTTCTTATAATTTAAAAATCTAATCATTTTCTTTTAAACATGGGTCATTTTATACACATTTTCAAGCCAAACTTACTGATCTAAATCAGGTTTTAAAATCTCCATAAAACCTATAAATTTTCATAGATTTTATGTCCACAATATCACCTAATGGTTCATAACTTGTCATCCATAAACCAAGACTATAATGTGGGTTTTCTAAACTTTTATTTTTTTTATGAAATTTTCTGTTTTAAACTAACATTTTCAAAGTAAATTTCCATATGTTAAAACCATGTTTTAAATCAAGTTTAGTAGATACAAAACCCATCAACTTGTGTTTAATCAAGAAAATTCCATTTTCATACATACATACATACACCTCACGGCATACATACATATATATATATATCATCTTTTTATTTTCCATTCTTGAATCAAAATCCCACACTCTAAGTCTAGTTTAATCATCTATAAAAAAATGAATTTAGAGAGTATTATCAGGCGGTGAATTCACAGAGTTTAATAAATAACATTTTTGCTTACCTTGTATTATAATACTCTAAATAATAAAATCTTTAAATGGTATTATACAGGCGGAATGATCTTGGGAACTCTTCAACTCGAGTTGTCTTGACGGCGGCAATCCTATAGACATAAAAATATGGTATAGTTATGTGTACTCGATACATACCCCTATGTAGCATGGATTAGTTGTCAACTTGGTGTAATATTATTATTTAGTGGGTATTGGGTGTAGATTAGCGGGTATTTTACTAGTTAACGCGGGTACCGTCTCTAACTGTTTTAAATACCCGACACCCTTAAAAATAATATTTTTGACTCCGGACATAAAAATATGTATGTCGAGTTAATATTAGGTGCTATCTAGCGTAAAAATGGCGAATTTTCATAATATAGGCGCGCAGAATGCGCGGTATCGCGTGTTGCGACTAAAATCACCATTTTTATACTCCGCCATATTCCGAAGCATTTATCTTGTACCTGAAAAACACGTCAAAACATTTGTCAACACTAGGCTGGTGAATTCACAGAGTTTAATAAATAACATTTTTGCTTACCTTGCAAAAATTTATAAAAACCCTTTTCGCTTTACCACGAAAAGTATATCCTATAGATTCAAGATATATATATTTATAAACATAGATTACTAAGACGATCATGTGGATTCATAAACTAGCTAGGAATATGAGTATGTGTTTACGTTATATGCTCATAATCAACACATGACAATTTGGTTCCCAATAGAATTTGAAGTAATTTTCCGAACTAAGACCAGAGCGACTGGTCGCGGCTAGGGTCGTCAACCCGATGGATCCACAAACACTTCGCTTGCCCTCTATACCAAGGTTAATGATTATGAATGGCCCTGGGGAACATTACCTTAAGGTTTCTTTTTCTCATCTTTCAGTCCCGAAAGAAGGTTATCCGCCCATATATTCGTACACATTCCACACTTATCCGATTGTCTTTTATTAGCAATCTCAGTTATTTTTACAACGTGTTTTTCCCCCAAAACATTTATAAAACTTTATAAAAATGGGGCTGTGAACTCACCTTGTGGTAGTTTGAGTTATTTTTCCAAACGCTTGACTTTTCCGGTCGTCCGATTTCCTAATCATGAAAATCGTGTAAACGACTACGTTTCGCTTATTTTTCTAAGTTATACATTCAACTTAGACTTTTCACACAACATTTTCTAAAGAAAATGTAATCCTTTGAAATCATTCATTTTCAAAATACTTGTCCTTATTTACGACTCGTTGGTGATCGTGACTCGTTTTTGGTCCGTTACTTTTATATCAAAACGCATAGCATCCTTTTTATTTTATCATCTCACACCCATTTTTACTTATCATATATTTATAATATCATGCATAAGTTAATTATACTATTAACATGCAAGACGCTTAGTTACACGATTAGTCGGTTCTAGGCGATATCTTCGGCAATTTCTCGAAATTCCAATTCGTGTGGCTTGTAAAAACATGTAGTATTTTAAATATACCTTTATTTACATGTTTTTATCTTAAAAATATACTTTTAGGACTTGTTTAAAATCAGATTTGTAATTCTTACAAATTTAGCCGTTTTTTCGCCTTTTTATCGCCTAGTTTTGTACCGGACATTATCTAAACCAAGTTTTTGAACCAATACTTAAACTTTTTGGTTAAAACAAGTTATTTGATGAACTTTTATGTGATTTTTAGTATAAATAATCAGACCTCAATTTTCTTTAAAATCACTTATTAAAGTCCATAATTCAAGCATTTTTAGGTCCAAAATTACCCATTTTCTTATAATTTAAAAATCTAATCATTTTCTTTTAAACATGGGTCATTTTATACACATTTTCAAGCCAAACTTACTGATCTAAATCAGGTTTTAAAATCTCCATAAAACCTTTAAATTTTCATAGATTTTATGTCCACAATATCACCTAATGGTTCATAACTTGTCATCCATAAACCAAGACTATAATGTGGGTTTTCTAAACTTTTATTTTTTTTATGAAATTTTCTGTTTTAAACTATCATTTTCAAAGTAAATTTCCATATGTTAAAACCATGTTTTAAATCAAGTTTAGTAGATACAAAACCCATCAACTTGTGTTTAATCAAGAAAATTCCATTTTCATACATACATACATACATACACCTCACGGCATACATACATATATATATATATATATATCATCTTTTTATTTTCCATTCTTGAATCAAAATCCCACACTCTAAGTCTAGTTTAATCATCTATAACAAGAATTTTAACAAAAATCTATAGTTACACACACACATATATATACACGGCTATATATATATATGTGTATAACTAGTTTAGTTTTTCCCATTTTTAACTCATACATTATCATCCCTTATTGTATAAAACCATGTTTTAATGCTTGAATCTTGTTTATCACATGTTAGATCATACATGCAAAAAGGGTTTTTGAGTAAAATTTTGAAATACAATTTCTTACACACATGTATATATACACGGCACATATACATATATGTATGCAAACTCAAGCCTACACCCACCAACACATCTTATCTCTCTTTATTTTTAATGAAAACCACATATTTATAAATTTTGTTGTGTGAATCATCCAAGGTTAGTGATGAAAGATGGAAAAATCATATGAAAATAGTTAGGGTTTATACCTTTTTGAAACAAGAAAGAAGTTAGCTTGAAAAACCCTTTAAAACCTTGCTCAAATCTTCATTTATTAAGCCTTCTTGGATGATTTTGATTCATACATGGCTGGATTCTAAGTGGTTTAAGTTGAAAAAAAAATGAATTTAGAGAGAGAGAGAGAGAGTGAGGTATACGGATGAGAGAGAGAGAGTAGGAGGGTTTGTGTGCTAGAATGGTGATGAAGTTGAAGGGTTAAAGTGTAGTTTAAATAATAATCATCACTTCTAGACCCTTGATTGCATGAATCACCAATTAGTGTGTGTTGGCTGCCCATGTACTCGACACATACCCCTATGTAGCATGGATTAGTTGTCAACTTGGTGTAATATTATTATTTAGTGGGTATTGGGTGTAGATTAGCGGGTATTTTACTAGTAAACGCGGGGTACCGTCTCTAACTGTTTTAAATACCCGACACCCTTAAAAATAATATTTTTGACTCCGGACATAAAAATATGTATGTCGAGTTAATATTAGGTGCTATCCAGCGTAAAAATGGCGAATTTTCATAATATAGGCGCGCAGAATGCGCGGTATCGCGTGTTGCGACTAAAATCACCATTTTTATACTCTAACTTTATTTCTCCATATTTTTCAACTAAATATGATTAGAAATATTAGTTTAAAAATTAAATTTCAAATTTCGGACTTTAAATATTACCAGGTCATCACCAACGATCGTATTTCGCGCGCAAAATCGCTACGCGACAAGATTTTTAAATATGACACCTCTAGTCATATTTTTATATATAATACAAGCTTTTGGACTTAAAATTCACTTTATTAACTCAAATTATTATTTTTAAACATACACCTAACTTTACATTAGTGCGGTTATTTCCCTGCTAAAACGCCGGGTGTTACAGTCTCCCCTTGTTTAGAAAATTTCGTCCTCGAAATTTCTTTTACAAGGTTCGTTTACGTCTCCTTCTGAAAAGATGGGGATATTTGCCCTTCATTTGGTCTTGGCGTTCCCACGTGAACTCGGGTCCACGCTTGGAATTCCACTTGACCTTTACTAACTTGATCCGATTTCGCCTTAGTTTCTGGATTTTCCAATCCATGACCTCAACAGGTTCTTCATCGAATCGAAGCTTGTCATCAACGCAAACTTCATCAGGCGGAATGATTAGTGGTGATGAAGATATCGCCTGAAAATGTAATAACTGATAATAGTTATTCCAAAATAAGGAGAAATATGTGGGTGATTAAACACAAGTGTAGTTTAAAATAGTTATTCCAAAATAACTTTATTGGACATTTTGGACAAATTTAAATAACTGATAATAGTTATTCCGCCTATAGGGTTGACCAGAAAAATCATATGAAAATAGTTAGGGTTTATACCTTTTTGAAACAAGAAAGAAGTTAGCTTGAAAAACCCTTTAAAACCTTGCTCAAATCTTCATTTATTAAGCCTTCTTGGATGATTTTGATTCATACATGGCTGGATTCTAAGTGGTTTAAGTTGAAAAAAAAATGAATTTAGAGAGAGAGAGAGTGAGGTATACGGATGAGAGAGAGAGAGTAGGAGGGTTTGTGTGCTAGAATGGTGATGAAGTTGAAGGGTTAAAGTGTAGTTTAAATAATAATCATCACTTCTAGACCCTAGATTGCATGAATCACCAATTAGTGTGTGTTGGCTGCCCATGTACTCGACACATACCCCTATGTAGCATGGATTAGTTGTCAACTTGGTGTAATATTATTATTTAGTGGGTATTGGGTGTAGATTAGCGGGTATTTTACTAGTTAACGCGGGTACCGTCTCTAACTGTTTTAAATACCCGACACCCTTAAAAATAATATTTTTGACTCCGGACATAAAAATATGTATGTCGAGTTAATATTAGGTGCTATCCAGCGTAAAAATGGCGAATTTTTATAATATAGGCGCGCAGAATGCGCGGTATCGCGTGTTGCGACTAAAATCACCATTTTTATACTCTAGCTTTATTTCTCCATATTTTTCAACTAAATATGATTAGAAATATTAGTTTAAAAATTAAATTTCAAATTTCGGACTTTAAATATTACCGGGTCATCACCAACGATCGTATTTCGCGCGCAAAATCGCTACGCGACAAGATTTTTAAATATGACACCTCTAGTCATATTTTTATATATAATACAAGCTTTTGGACTTAAAATTCACTTTATTAACTCAAATTATTATTTTTAAACATACACCTAACTTTACATTAGTGCGGTTAATTCCCTGCTAAAACGCCGGGTGTTACAGTCTCCCCTTGTTTAGAAAATTTCGTCCTCGAAATTTCTTTTACAAGGTTCGTTAACGTCTCCTTCGGAAAAGATGGGGATATTTGCGCTTCATTTGGTCTTGGCGTTCCCACGTGAACTCGGGTCCACGCTTGGAATTCCACTTGACCTTTACTAACTTGATCCGATTTCGCCTTAGTTTCTGGATTTTCCAATCCATGACCTCAACAGGTTCTTCAACGAATCGAAGCTTGTCATCAACGCAAACTTCATCAGGCGGAATGATTAGTGTCTCATCTGACAGACACTTCTTCAAGTTAGACACATGAAAGACGTCATGAATCCCACTCAGATCTTGAGGTAGTTTGAGACGATATGCAACTGAACCGACTCGAGCTAGGATCTCGAATGGTCCAACATACCGAGGGCTCAACTTTCCTCCTTTCCCAAATCTCATCACACCTTTCCAGGGTGAAACTTTCAAAAGAACACGATCTCCAACCTGGAATTCCAATGGCTTTCTTCTATTATCAGCATAACTCTTTTGTCGATCAGCAGCTGCTTTCAACCTTTCCCTGATCTGGACGATCTTGTCAGAGGTTTCTTGGACGATCTCGGGTCCAAGTAGCTGCTTTTCACCAACTTCACCCCAGCAAAGAGGTGAACGACATTTTCTTCCATATAAAGCCTCAAACGGTGCGGCTTTAATACTGGAATGATAGCTGTTATTATAAGAAAACTCAACCAACGGCAAGTGAGTATCCCAGTTTCCTCCAAAATCAATCACGCATGCTCGCAGCATGTCCTCCAAAGTTTGAATGGTCCTTTCACTCTGACCATCCGTCTGTGGGTGATAAGCTGTACTCATATCTAACCGAGTACCAAAAGAATCTTGGAGTGTGTGCCACACTCTGGATACAAAACGTCCGTCTCTGTCGGAAATGATTGATACTGGAAGTCCATGTCGAGAGACAACTTCCTTCAAATAAAGAGATGCCAACTTATCCATTTTGTCTTTTTCCTTGATCGGTAGAAAGTGAGCAGATTTTGTTAACCGATCCACAATTACCCAAATAGCATCATTTCCTTTTGCTGTTCGAGGTAATTTGGTTACGAGATCCATAGTAATGTGCTCCCATTTCCACTGAGGAATTTCTGGTTGTTGCAGAAGCCCGGACGGCTTTTGACGCGATGCATCACAGTAGACCACAAAGTCATCAGTTCCCTCCGGAAGTGACAAGATAGGTGCACTACACAACTTCTGCTTCAATAACTGAAAAGCTTCATCCTGCTTCTCTGTCCAGTCGTACTTCTTGTCTTTCTGAGTTAATAACGTCAACGGCTGCGCTATTTTGGAAAAATTCTGGATGAATCTCCGATAATACCCAGCTAGACCTAAGAATTGGCGTACTTCAGTTGGAGATTTAGGTGCTTCCCAGTTCTTGATCGCTTCAATCTTCAAGGGGTCGACATGAATACCTTTCTCGTTAATGACATGTCCAAGGAAGTGGACTTCCCTGATCCAGAATTCACATTTCGAGAGTTTGGCATACAACTTCTCATTCTTCAATAGCTCAAGAATCATCTTCAGATGTTGCTGGTGATCTTCTTTGGTTCGTGAATAGATGAGTATATCATCGATAAAGACTATCACGAACTTATCCAAGTAAGGTTTGCATACTCTATTCATGAGATCCATGAATATAGCAGGTGCGTTAGTCAAACCAAACGGCATCACCAAGAATTCATAGTGACCGTACCGAGTCCTGAAAGCAGTTTTGGGTATGTCTTCCTCTGCTACCCTCAACTGGTGATATCCCGAACGTAGATCAATTTTCGAGAAATAACTTGACCCTTGCAACTGGTCAAATAGATCATCAATCCTCGGTAGTGGGTACCGATTTTTGATGGTCAATTTATTCAGTTCTCGATAATCTATGCACATTCGGAATGAACCATCCTTCTTCTTCACGAAAAAGACCGGTGCTCCCCAAGGTGAGAAACTTGGTCTAATAAATCCTTTGTCCAACAATTCTTGAAGCTGCTTGGATAACTCTTGCATCTCTGAAGGTGCTAATCTGTACGGTGATCGGGCTATCGGTGCTGCTCCGGGAATAAGATCGATTTTGAACTCGAGTTGTCTTAACGGCGGCAATCCAGGTAAGTCTTCAGGAAAAACTTCTGGATAGTTTCGTACAATCGGAATTTCTTCCAATTTTTGTTCCTTAGCTTCTGTATCCACCACATTAGCCAAGAACGCTAGACAACCCTTACGCAAGAGCTTGCGTGCTTTCATCACACTGACAATCTTCAACCCTGAACCGCACTTATCACCACGTACTACTAGAGCTTCACCATTTGGGAGTGGTAGACGCACTAGCTTGTCTGAGCATACGATCTCAGCATGGTTTCTTGATAACCAGTCCATACCGTTAACGACGTCGAAACTCCCCAAATCAACAGGTAACAGATCAATGCAGAACTTATGGTTTTCTAGAAGAAGATTGCAATCACGGAAAACCTCACTGGTTTCTATACATTTCCCATTAGCCAGTTCGATCGAATACTTTTTATCTAGTTTACTCGGCTTCGAGCCAAGAAGAGATTTAAATCTTTCGGAGACAAAACTTAAATCTGCTCCACTATCAAAAAGTAGACTAGAAGGGCCTGTAAAACCTGCAGGGAAGTAAGGAATAATGGCATCCGCATGTTCCAATAGGATATCCTTAGGTATTTCCTCAATGTTACCGATATGAGGAAACCCTAACGGTTCCATATAGAATGATGTTACTACGGGAAAAGCCTCGTAGTAAGCGGGGTCAGATGCGGGGACAACAATCTGCGAAGGTATATCCTCCGTTTCATTGTCGGATACTAGGTCAATGACTTCGATAGGAGACATCTGTGACACAACAACACGCACTAAGTTAGTATATGATTAAACAAAATATTTTTCAAATTATTGCACATAAATGTACAAAAGTATTTTTCCAATATATTTTTAGCTTCGGAATTTCGGAATTTCTTTTTCAAAAATCTTTTCAAGTTGTAGTCTAGAATTTTTAGAAAAAAATTTTCTAGTTCGCTACAACCATTGGCTCTGATACCAACTTCTGTCACACCCCCAAAATGCACAGCGGAAGACTTAGCATGGTGATGAACGGAGGTTGGTAATCAATGATGTAATAGCAAGTAATAAGTATTTGGACAAATTTACATAAAACTTATAAAATAAAAGTTTTATAACTTAGACCCAAAAAGGATCTAATTATTGTTACAAGAGTTCCCAAGATCATCATTTTATTACAAGTCCAAACACTAAATTGCCAAAACACATATTATTCCGCCATATTCCGAAGCATTTATCTTGTACTTGAAAAACACGTCAAAACATTTGTCAACACTAGGCTGGTGAATTCACAGAGTTTAATAAATAACATTTTTGCTTACCTTGCAAAAATTTATAAAAACCCTTTTCGCTTTACCACGAAAAGTATATCTTATAGATTCAAGATATATATTTATAAACATAGATTTAAACATAGATTACTAAGACAATCATGTGGATTCATAAACTAGCTAGGAATATGAGTATGTGTTTACGTTATATGCTCATAATCAACACATGACAATTTGGTTCCCAATAGAATTTGAAGTAATTTTCCGAACTAAGACCAGAGCGACTGGTCGCGGCTAGGGTCGTCAACCCGATGGATCCACCAACACTTCGCTTGCCCTCAATACCAGGCTAATGATTATGAATGGCCCTGGGAACATTATCTTAAGATTTCTTTTTACTCTCAACTTCCAGTCCCGAAAGGAGATTATCCGCCCATATATTCGTACACATTCCACACTTTCCGATGTCTTTCACTAGTAATCTTATTTATTTTTACAACGTGTTTCTCCCCCGAAATATTTATAAAAACTTTATAAAAATGGGGCTGTGAACTCACCTTGTGGTAGTTTGAGTTATTTTTCCAAACGCTTGACTTTTCCGGTCGTCCGATTTCCTAATCATGAAAATCGTGGTAAACGACTACGTTTCGCTTATTTTTCTAAGTTATACATTCAACTTAGACTTTTCACACAACATTTTCTAAAGAAAAAGTAATCCTTTGAAATCATTCATTTTCAAAATACTTGTCCTTATTTACGACTCGTTGGTGATCGTGACTCGTTTTTGGTCCGTTACTTTTATATCAAAACGCATAGCATCCTTTTTATTTTATCATCTCACACCCATTTTTACTTATCATATATTTATAATATCATGCATAAGTTAATTATACTATTAACATGCAAGACGCTTAGTTACACGATTAGTCGGTTCTAGGCGATATCTTCGGCAATTTCTCGAAATTCCAATTCGTGTGGCTTGTAAAAACATGTAGTATTTTAAACATACCTTTATTTACATGTTTTTATCTTAAAAATATACTTTTAGGACCTGTTTAAAATCAGATTTGTAATTCTTACAAATTTAGCCGTTTTTTCGCCTTTTTATCGCCTAGTTTTGTACCGGACATTATCTAAACCAAGTTTTTGAACCAATACTTAAACTTTTTGGTTAAAACAAGTTATTTGATGAACTTTTATGTGATTTTTAGTATAAATAATCAGACCTCAATTTTCTTTAAAATCACTTATTAAAGTCCATAATTCAAGCATTTTTAGGTCCAAAATTACCCATTTTCTTATAATTTAAAAATCTAATCATTTTCTTTTAAACATGGGTCATTTTATACACATTTTCAAGCCAAACTTACTGATCTAAATCAGGTTTTAAAATCTCCATAAAACCTTTAAATTTTCATAGATTTTATGTCCACAATATCACCTAATGGTTCATAACTTGTCATCCATAAACCAAGACTATAATGTGGGTTTTCTAAAATTTTATTTTTTTATGAAATTTTCTGTTTTAAACTAACATTTTCAAAGTAAATTTCCATATGTTAAAACCATGTTTTAAATCAAGTTTAGTAGATACAAAACCCATCAACTTGTGTTTAATCAAGAAAATTCCATTTTCATACATACATACATACACCTCACGGCATACATACATATATATATCATCTTTTTATTTTCCATTCTTGAATCAAAATCCCACACTCTAAGTCTAGTTTAATCATCTATAACAAGAATTTTAACAAAAATCTATAGTTACACACACATATATATACACGGCTATATATATATGTGTATAACTAGTTTAGTTTTTCCCATTTTTAACTCATACATTATCATCCCTTATTGTATAAAACCATGTTTTAATGCTTGAATCTTGTTTATCACATGTTAGATCATACATGCAAAAAGGGTTTTTGAGTAAAATTTTGAAATACAATTTCTTACACACATGTATATATACACGGCACATATACATATATGTATGCAAACTCACGCCTGCACCCACCAACACATCTTATCTCTCTTTATTTTTAATGAAAACCACATATTTATAAATTTTGTTGTGTGAATCATCCAAGGTTAGTGATGAAAGATGGAAAAATCATTTGAAAATAGTTAGGGTTTATACCTTTTTGAAACAAGAAAGAAGTTAGCTTGAAAAACCCTTTAAAACCTTGCTCAAATCTTCATTTATTAAGCCTTCTTAGATGATTTTGATTCATACATGGCTGGATTCTAAGTGGTTTAAGTTGAAAAAAAAATGAATTTAGAGAGAGAGAGTAACACCCGGCGTTTTAGCAGGGAATTAACCGCACTAATGTAAGGTTATGTGTATGTTTAAAAATAATAATTTGAGTTAATAAAGTGAATTTTAAGTCCAAAAGCTTGTATTATATATAAAAATATGGCTAGAGGTGTCATATTTAAAAATCTTGTCGCGTAGCGATTTTGCGCGCGAAATGCGATCGTTGGTGATGACCCGGTAATATTTTAAGTCCGAAATTTGAAATTTAATTTTAAAATAATATTTCTAATCATATTTAGTTGAAAAATATGGAGAAATAAAGTTGAAGTATAAAAATGGTGATGTTAGTCGCAACGCGCGATCCGCGCATTCTGCGCGCCTATATTATGAAAATTCGCCATTTTTACGCTGGATAGCACCTAATATTAACTCGACATACATATTTTTATGTCCGGAGTCAAAAATATTATTTTTAAGGGTGTCGGGTATTTAAAACAGTTAGAGGCCGGTACCGCGTTAACTAGTAATATACACGCTAATCTACACCCAATACCCACTAAATAATAATATTACACCAAGTTGACAACTAATCCATGCTACATAGGGGTATGTGTCGAGTACATGGGCAGCCAACACACACTAATTGGTGATTCATGCAATCTAGGGTCTAGAAGTGATGATTATTATTTAAACTACACTTTAACCCTTCAACTTCATCACCATTCTAGCACACAAACCCTCCTACTCTCTCTCTCTCATCCGTATACCTCACTCTCTCTCTCTCTAAATTCATTTTTTTTTCAACTTAAACCACTTAGAATCCAGCCATGTATGAATCAAAATCATCCAAGAAGGCTTAATAAATGAAGATTTGAGTAAGGTTTTAAAGGGTTTTTCAAGCTAACTTCTTTCTTGTTTCAAAAAGGTATAAACCCTAACTATTTTCATATGATTTTTCCATCTTTCATCACTAACCTTGGATGATTAACACAACAAAATTTATAAATATGTGGTTTTCATTAAAAATAAAGAGAGATAAGATGTGTTGGTGGGTGTAGGCGTGAGTTTGCATACATATATGTATATGTGCCGTGTATATATACATGTGTGTAAGAAATTGTATTTCAAAATTTTACTCAAAAACCCTTTTTGCATGTATGATCTAACATGTGATAAACAAGATTCAAGCATTAAAACATGGTTTTATACAATAAGGGATGATAATGTATGAGTTAAAAATGGGAAAAACTAAACTAGTTATACACATATATATATAGCCGTGTATATATATGTGTGTGTGTAACTATAGATTTTTGTTAAAATTCTTGTTATAGATGATTAAACTAGACTTAGAGTGTGGGATTTTGATTCAAGAATGGAAAATAAAAAGATGATATATATATATATGTATGTATGCCGTGAGGTGTATGTATGTATGTATGAAAATGGAATTTTCTTGATTAAACACAAGTTGATGGGTTTTGTATCTACTAAACTTGATTTAAAACATGGTTTTAACATATGGAAATTTACTTTGAAAATGTTAGTTTAAAACAGAAAATTTCATAAAAAAATAAAAGTTTAGAAAACCCACATTATAGTCTTGGTTTATGGATGACAAGTTATGAACCATTAGGTGATATTGTGGACATAAAATCTATGAAAATTTAAAGGTTTTATGGAGATTTTAAAACCTGATTTAGATCAGTAAGTTTGGCTTGAAAATGTGTATAAAATGACCCATGTTTAAAAGAAAATGATTAGATTTTTAAATTATAAGAAAATGGGTAATTTTGGACCTAAAAATGCTTGAATTATGGACTTTAATAAGTGATTTTAAAGAAAATTGAGGTCTGATTATTTATACTAAAAATCACATAAAAGTTCATCAAATAACTTGTTTTAACCAAAAAGTTTAAGTATTGGTTCAAAAACTTGGTTTAAATAATGTCCGATACAAAACTAGGCGATAAAAAGGCGAAAAACGGCTAAATTTGTAAGAATTACAAATCTGATTTTAAACAGGTCCTAAAAGTATATTTTTAAGATAAAAACATGTAAATAAAGGTATGTTTAAAATACTACATGTTTTTACAAGCCACACGAATTGGAATTTCGAGAAATTGCCGAAGATATCGCCTAGAACCGACTAATCGTGTAACTAAGCGTCTTGCATGTTAATAGTATAATTAACTTATGCATGATATTATAAATATATGATAAGTAAAAATGGGTGTGAGATGATAAAATAAAAAGGATGCTATGCGTTTTGATATAAAAGTAACGGACCAAAAACGAGTCACGATCACCAACGAGTCGTAAATAAGGACAAGTATTTTGAAAATGAATGATTTCAAAGGATTACATTTTCTTTAGAAAATGTTGTGTGAAAAGTCTAAGTTGAATGTATAACTTAGAAAAATAAGCGAAACGTAGTCGTTTACACGATTTTCATGATTAGGAAATCGGACGACCGGAAAAGTCAAGCGTTTGGAAAAATAACTCAAACTACCACAAGGTGAGTTCACAGCCCCATTTTTATAAAGTTTTATAAATGTTTTGGGGGAAAAACACGTTGTAAAAATAACTGAGATTGCTAATAAAAGACAATCGGATAAGTGTGGAATGTGTACGAATATATGGGTGGATAACCTTCTTTCGGGACTGAAAGATGAGAAAAAGAAACCTTAATGTAATGTTCCCCAGGGCCATTCATAATCATTAACCTTGGTATAGAGGGCAAGCGAAGTGTTGGTGGATCCATCGGGTTGACGACCCTAGCCGCGACCAGTCGCTCTAGTCTTAGTTTGGAAAATTACTTCAAATTCTATTGGGAACCAAATTGTCATGTGTTGATTATGAGCATATAACGTAAACACATACTCATATTCCTAGCTAGTTTATGAATCCACATGATCGTCTTAGTAATCTATGTTTAAATCTATGTTTATAAATATATATCTTGAATCTATAAGATATACTTTTCGTGGTAAAGCGAAAAGGGTTTTTATAAATTTTTGCAAGGTAAGCAAAAATGTTATTTATTAAACTCTGTGAATTCACCAGCCTAGTGTTGACAAATGTTTTGACGTGTTTTTCAGGTACAAGATAAATGCTTCGGAATATGGCGGAATAATATGTGTTTTGGCAATTTAGTGTTTGGACTTGTAATAAAACGATGATCTTGGGAACTCTTGTAACAATAATTAGATCCTTTTTGGGTCTAAGTTATAAAACTTTTATTTTATAAGTTTTATGTAAATTTGTCCAAATACTTATTACTTGCTATTACACCATTGATTACCAACCTCCGTTCACCACCATGCTAAGTCTTCCGCTGTGCATTTTGGGGGTGTGACAGAAGTTGGTATCAGAGCAACTCACGATAATGGAAAATAAAAAAATTCTATAGGATTGCCGCCGTCAAGAACGCTATTGGAAATCATATGATTGCCGCCTTCAACTTTACATAAAACTTTATTGTTACATATAGGATTGCCGTTACAGTATAGGCAGAATGATTTTAAACTACACTTTAAAATCTCCATAACAACCCTAGTTGTTATGCTAGGATTCCAGCGGAAATCCCCAAGAAGAATCCCGTCTATTTCAACTGCGGTGATGAGGGACATGTCAAGAGAACGTGTCCTAAACTGAAGGGGAGAGCTTTTGAGATGAAAGAAGGGGATGCTCGGGAAGATCCAGCCGTCGTCACTGGTACGTTTCTAATTAACGACCAAAATGCTTTTGTACTTTTTGATAGTGGAGCAGATTTAAGTTTTGTCTCCGAAAGATTTAAATCTCTTATTGGCTCGAAGCCGAGTAAACTAGATAAAAAGTATTCGATCGAACTGGATAATGGGAAATGTATAGAAACCAGTGAGGTTTTCCGTGATTGCAATCTTCTTCTAGAAAACCATAAGTTCTGCATTGATCTGTTACCTGTTGATTTGGGGAGTTTCGACATCGTTATCGGTATGGACTGGTTATCAAGAAACCATGCTGAGATCGTATGCTCAGACAAGCTAGTGCGTCTACCACTCCCAAATGGTGAAGCTCTAGTAATACGTGGTGATAAGTGCGGTTCAGGGTTGAAGATTGTCAGTGTGATGAAAGCACGCAAGCTCTTGCGTAAGGGTTGTCTAGCGTTCTTGGCTAATGTGGTGGATACAGAAGCTAAGGAACAAAAATTGGAAGAAATTCCGATTGTACGAGACTATCCAGAAGTTTTTCCTGAAGACTTACCTGGATTGCCGCCGTCAAGACAACTCGAGTTCAAAATCGATCTTATTCCCGGAGCAGCACCGATAGCCCGATCACCGTACAGATTAGCACCTTCAGAGATGCAAGAGTTATCCAAGCAGCTTCAAGAATTGTTGGACAAAGGATTTATTAGACCAAGTTTCTCACCTTGGGGAGCACCGGTCTTGTTCGTGAAGAAGAAGGATGGTTCGTTCCGAATGTGCATAGATTATCGAGAACTGAATAAATTGACCATCAAAAATCGGTACCCACTACCGAGGATTGATGATCTATTTGACCAGTTGCAAGGGTCAAGTCATTTCTCGAAAATTGATCTACGTTCGGGATATCACCAGTTGAGGGTAGCAGAGGAAGACATACCCAAAACTGCTTTCAGGACTCGGTACGGTCAATATGAATTCTTGGTGATGCCGTTTGGTTTGACTAACGCACCTGCTATATTCATGGATCTCATGAATAGAGTATGCAAACCTTACTTGGATAAGTTCATGATAGTCTTTATCGATGATATACTCATCTATTCACGAACCAAAGAAGATCACCAGCAACATCTGAAGATGATTCTTGAGCTATTGAAGAATGAGAAGTTGTATGCCAAACTCTCGAAATTTGAATTCTGGATAAGGGAAGTCCACTTCCTTGGACATGTCATTAACGAGAAAGGTATTCATGTCGACCCCTTGAAGATTGAAGCGATCAAGAACTGGGAAGCACCTAAATCTCCAACTGAAGTACGCCAATTCTTAGGTCTAGCTGGGTATTATCGGAGATTCATCCAGAATTTTTCCAAAATAGCGTATCCGTTGACGTTATTAACTCAGAAAGACAAGAAGTACGACTGGACAGAGAAGCAGGATGAAGCTTTTCAGTTATTGAAGCAGAAGTTGTGTAGTGCACCTATCTTGTCACTTCCGGAGGGAACTGATGACTTTGTGGTCTACTGTGATGCATCGTGTCTAGGTCTTGGATGTGTACTCATGCAGAAGGACAAAGTCATAGCTTATGCGTCCCGCCAGCTTAAAGTGCACGAGAAAAATTACACGACTCATGACCTTGAATTGGGAGCCGTTGTTTTTGCTCTCAAAATCTGGAGACATTACCTTTATGGAACCAAGTGTACGATTTACACCGACCATAAAAGTCTTCAGCACATCTTTGACCAGAAAGAGCTCAATATGAGGCAGCGACGTTGGGTGGAATTACTCAATGATTATGAATGCGACATTCGTTATCATCCGGGTAAAGCTAATGTTGTAGCTGATGCATTGAGCAGGAAGGAAAGAGAAAAGCCGCTACGTGTTCGTGCATTGGGTTTAACTATCCAAACAGGTCTTTCGGAAAAGATTTGTAAGGCACAAAACGAGGCTTTGCAGGAGAGAAACCTCAAAGCTGAAGGATTACGAGGTTTAGAAGTTGATCTCTTACCCAAAGCTGGCAATATAAGGTACATTTTGGATCGAGTTTGGGTACCTCGATATGGGAACTTGCGGCAGTTAGTGATGGACGAAGCGCACAAGTCAAGATACTCTATTCACCCTGGTTCTACCAAAATGTACAAAGATCTTCGAGAATTATATTGGTGGCCCAATATGAAGGGAGATATTGCCAGATATGTCAGCAAGTGCCTAACTTGTTCAAAGGTTAAAGCAGAGCATCAAAAGCCGTCTGGGCTTCTGCAACAACCAGAAATTCCTCAGTGGAAATGGGAGCACATTACTATGGATCTCGTAACCAAATTACCTCGAACAGCAAAAGGAAATGATGCTATTTGGGTAATTGTGGATCGGTTAACGAAATCTGCTCACTTTCTACCAATCAAGGAAAAAGACAAAATGGAAAAGTTGGCATCTCTTTATTTGAAGGAAGTTGTCTCTCGACATGGAGTTCCAGTATCAATCATTTCTGACAGAGACGGACGTTTTGTATCCAGAGTGTGGCAGACACTCCAAGATTCTTTTGGTACTCGGTTAGATATGAGTACAGCTTATCACCCACAGACGGATGGTCAGAGTGAAAGGACCATTCAAACTTTGGAGGACATGCTGCGAGCATGCGTGATTGATTTTGGAGGAAACTGGGATACTCACTTGCCGTTGGTTGAGTTTTCTTATAATAACAGCTATCATTCCAGTATTAAAGCCGCACCGTTTGAGGCTTTATATGGAAGAAAATGTCGTTCACCTCTTTGCTGGGCTGAAGTTGGTGAAAAGCAGCTACTTGGACCCGAGATCGTCCAAGCAACCTCTGACAAGATCGTCCAGATCAGGGAAAGGTTGAAAGCAGCTGCTGATCGACAAAAGAGTTATGCTGATAATAGAAGAAAGCCATTGGAATTCCAGGTTGGAGATCTTGTTCTTTTGAAAGTTTCACCCTGGAAAGGTGTGATGAGATTTGGGAAAGGAGGAAAGTTGAGTCCTCGGTATGTTGGACCATTCGAGATCCTAGCTCGAGTCGGTTCAGTTGCATATCGTCTCAAACTACCTCAAGATCTGAGTGGGATTCATGACGTCTTTCATGTGTCTAACTTGAAGAAGTGTCTGTCGGATGAGACACTAATCATTCCGCCTGATGAAGTTTGCATTGATGACAAGCTTCGATTCGTTGAAGAACCTGTTGAGGTCATGGATTGGAAAATCCAGAAACTAAGGCGAAATCGGATCAAGTTAGTAAAAGTCAAGTGGAATTCCAAACGTGGACCCGAGTTCACGTGGGAACGCCAAGACCAAATGAAGCGCAAATATCCCCATCTTTTCCGAAGGAGACGTAAACGAACCTTGTAAAAGAAATTTCGAGGGCGAAATTTTCTAAACAAGGGGAGACTGTAACACCCGGCGTTTTAGCAGGGAATTAACCGCACTAATGTAAGGTTATGTGTATGTTTAAAAATAATAATTTGAGTTAATAAAGTGAATTTTAAGTCCAAAAGCTTGTATTATATATAAAAATATGGCTAGAGGTGTCATATTTAAAAATCTTGTCGCGTAGCGATTTTGCGCGCGAAATGCGATCGTTGGTGATGACCCGGTAATATTTTAAGTCCGAAATTTGAAATTTAATTTTAAAATAATATTTCTAATCATATTTAGTTGAAAAATATGGAGAAATAAAGTTGAAGTATAAAAATGGTGATTTTAGTCGCAACGCGCGATCCGCGCATTCTGCGCGCCTATATTATGAAAATTCGCCATTTTTACGCTGGATAGCACCTAATATTAACTCGACATACATATTTTTATGTCCGGAGTCAAAAATATTATTTTTAAGGGTGTCGGGTATTTAAAACAGTTAGAGGCCGGTACCCGCGTTAACTAGTAAAATACCCGCTAATCTACACCCAATACCCACTAAATAATAATATTACACCAAGTTGACAACTAATCCATGCTACATAGGGGTATGTGTCGAGTACATGGGCAGCCAACACACACTAATTGGTGATTCATGCAATCTAGGGTCTAGAAGTGATGATTATTATTTAAACTACACTTTAACCCTTCAACTTCATCACCATTCTAGCACACAAACCCTCCTACTCTCTCTCTCTCATCCGTATACCTCACTCTCTCTCTCTAAATTCATTTTTTTTCAACTTAAACCACTTAGAATCCAGACATGTATGAATCAAAATCATCCAAGAAGGCTTAATAAATGAAGATTTGAGCAAGGTTTTAAAGGGTTTTTCAAGCTAACTTCTTTCTTGTTTCAAAAAGGTATAAACCCTAACTATTTTCATATGATTTTTCCATCTTTCATCACTAACCTTGGATGATTCACACAACAAAATTTATAAATATGTGGTTTTCATTAGAAATAAAGAGAGATAAGATGTGTTGGTGGGTGTAGGCGTGAGTTTGCATACATATATGTATATGTGCCGTGTATATATACATGTGTGTAAGAAATTGTATTTCAAAATTTTACTCAAAAACCCTTTTTGCATGTATGATCTAACATGTGATAAACAAGATTCAAGCATTAAAACATGGTTTTATACAATAAGGGATGATAATGTATGAGTTAAAAATGGAAAAAAACTAAACTAGTTATACACATATATATATAGCCGTGTATATATATATGTGTGTGTGTAACTATAGATTTTTGTTAAAATTCTTGTTATAGATGATTAAACTAGACTTAGAGTGTGGGATTTTGATTCAAGAATGGAAAATAAAAAGATGATATATATATATGTATGTATGCCGTGAGGTGTATGTATGTATGTATGAAAATGGAATTTTCTTGATTAAACACAAGTTGATGGGTTTTGTATCTACTAAACTTGATTTAAAACATGGTTTTAACATATGGAAATTTACTTTGCAAATGTTAGTTTAAAACAGAAAATTTCAAAAAAAAAATAAAAGTTTAGAAAACCCACATTATAGTCTTGGTTTATGGATGACAAGTTATGAACCATTAGGTGATATTGTGGACATAAAATCTATGAAAATTTAAAGGTTTTATGGAGATTTTAAAACCTGATTTAGATCAGTAAGTTTGGCTTGAAAATGTGTATAAAATGACCCATGTTTAAAAGAAAATGATTAGATTTTAAAATTATAAGAAAATGGGTAATTTTGGACCTAAAAATGCTTGAATTATGGACTTTAATAAGTGATTTTAAAGAAAATTGAGGTCTGATTATTTATACTAAAAATCACATAAAAGTTCATCAAATAACTTGTTTTAACCAAAAAGTTTAAGTATTGGTTCAAAAACTTGGTTTAGATAATGTCCGGTACAAAACTAAGCGATAAAAAGGCGAAAAACGGCTAAATTTGTAAGAATTACAAATCTGATTTTAAACAGGTCCTAAAAGTATATTTTTAAGATAAAAACATGTAAATAAAGGTATATTTAAAATACTACATGTTTTTACAAGCCACACAAATTGGAATTTCGAGAAATTGCCGAAGATATCGCCTAGAACCGACTAATCGTGTAACTAAGCGTCTTGCATGTTAATAGTATAATTAACTTATGCATGATATTATAAATATATGATAAGTAAAAATGGGTGTGAGATGATAAAATAAAAAGGATGCTATGCGTTTTGATATAAAAGTAACGGACCAAAAACGAGTCACGGTCACCAACGAGTCGTAAATAAGGACAAGTATTTTGAAAATGAATGATTTCAAAGGATTACATTTTCTTTAGAAAATGTTGTGTGAAAAGTCTAAGTTGAATGTATAACTTAGAAAAATAAGCGAAACGTAGTCGTTTACACGATTTTCATGATTAGGAAATCGGACGACCGGAAAAGTCAAGCGTTTGGAAAAATAACTCAAACTACCACAAGGTGAGTTCACAGCCCCATTTTTATAAAGTTTTATAAATGTTTTGGGGGAAAAACACGTTGTAAAAATAACTGAGATTGCTAATAAAAGACAATCGGATAAGTGTGGAATGTGTACGAATATATGGGCGGATAACCTTCTTTCGGGACTGAAAGATGAGAAAAAGAAACCTTAAGGTAATGTTCCCCAGGGCCATTCATAATCATTAACCTTGGTATAGAGGGCAAGCGAAGTGTTGGTGGATCCATCGGGTTGACGACCCTAGTCGCGACCAGTCGCTCAGGTCTTAGTTCGGAAAATTACTTCAAATTCTATTAGGAACCAAATTGTCATGTGTTGATTATGAGCATATAACGTAAACACATACTCATATTCCTAGCTAGTTTATGAATCCACATGATTGTCTTAGTAATCTATGTTTAAATCTATGTTTATAAATATATATCTTGAATCTATAAGATATACTTTTCGTGGTAAAGCGAAAAGGGTTTTTATAAATTTTTGCAAGGTAAGCAAAAATGTTATTTATTAAACTCTGTGAATTCACCAGCCTAGTGCTGACAAATGTTTTGACGTGTTTTTCAGGTACAAGATAAATGCTTCGGAATATGGCGGAATAATATGTGTTTTGGCAATTTAGTGTTTGGACTTGTAATAAAATGATGATCTTGGGAACTCTTGTAACAATAATTAGATCCTTTTTGGGTCTAAGTTATAAAACTTTTATTTTATAAGTTTTATGTAAATTTGTCCAAATACTTATTACTTGCTATTACACCATTGATTACCAACCTCCGTTCACCACCATGCTAAGTCTTCCGCTGTGCATTTTGGGGGTGTGACAGAAGTGAAGTTGGTATCAGAGCCAATGGTTGTAGCGAACTAGAAAAAAATTTTCTAAAAATTCTAGACTACAACTTGAAAAGATTTTTGAAAAAGAAATTCCGAAGCTAAAAATATATTGGAAAAATACTTTTGTACATTTATGTGCAATAATTTGAAAAATATTTTGTTTAATCATATACTAACTTAGTGCTTGTTGTTGTGTCACAGATGTCTCCTATCGAAGTCATTGACCTAGTATCCGACAATGAAACGGAGGATATACCTTCGCAGATTGTTGTCCCCGCATCTGACCCCGCTTACTACGAGGCTTTTCCCGTAGTAACATCATTCTATATGGAACCGTTAGGGTTTCCTCATATCGGTAACATTGAGGAAATACCTAAGGATATCCTATTGGAACATGCGGATGCCATTATTCCTTACTTCCCTGCAGGTTTTACAGGCCCTTCTAGTCTAGCATTTGCCCATGACTCCACTGCCATCATGACTCATAGATTAGAGTCAAAGGCCATAGACCCTATCCCGACCACTCTAGCTATTGACTCATTACCTATTCCACCTGTGACGAGGGTCTATACCCGTCGCAGGAAGAGGGCACGAGTTGACATGGGATCGTCTACTGCTGAGCCTATCGCATTGCCACCACCACCACCTCCGGTTCATCAGGAGGGACATTGGGTGGGCAGGTGCTCTAAATGCGATAAGCAGTTGGCATCTCACGAGGAGGAGTTGGTAGCGGGAAAGGTGAAGATCAAGGAGCTTGAGGAGAAGATGAAGAGCTTGGAGGAGTTAAGGGCGATGGACGAGTGTGCTGTTGCGCACTACAGTGGCCAGATGATGTTCTTGCAGCACCGTGTGAACTATTTGATGGATGTTTTGGGCTTGCATTAGTTTGTTGGTTGGTTGTGATCTTTTGGTTAGGAAATTGAACTTGACATAGTTAAGGGTTAATACCCAATATTTTGTAACTAAAACAAGTAATTTCCTGTTTTATTATGATGTCTTTTGATGTTTTATTTATCTTCCTTATTGATTGTATGTTGATTATCTTTTTGAGTAACCACTAATCTTGATGTATCGCTAAAATCTTTTCTATTTGTTATAATAGAAGTCTTGCAAAATGCCACCAAGGAGAGAATCAGGCTTACCCGCAACACAAGAGGAGTTAGCTCAACTAATCTCCCAGCAGGTTAATGCGGCACTTGACCAGCATACTGCCACTCTTGGTGGAGGTCGTGGTAATGCCGGTGGCACAGGCACTGGAAACCAAACTCCTGGGTGTACATATAAAGCCTTTCAAGGTTGTAACCCACGGACGTTTTCCGGAGCCGAGGGACCTCTTGACATAGTCAGATGGATAGAAAAGATGGAGTCGGTTATAGAGATCAGTGGTTGCATACCCACACAGATAGTCAAGTATGCAGTCTGTTCTTTTCAGGACGAGGCTTTATCATGGTGGAACTCACAGGTTCAAGCTCGTGGTGAGACTGCTGCTTTCAATCTCACCTGGGCAGAATTGAAGGACATGCTGATTCGAGAGTATTGTCCCAGAAATGAACTACAGAAGATCAAAACGGAATTCTGGAACTTAACCATGAACGGTTCTGACGTTCAAGGCTACACATCCCGTTTTAAAGATCTCGCGAGGTTGGTACCACGAATGGTGACACCCGATTACGTCAGGGTGGAGAGGTATATCTGGGGCTTAGCGCCAGAAATTCGAGGAATGGTTACCTCTTCCCATCCGACAACAATCCAAGAAGCCATCTCTCTAGCAAAATCGCTCACAGATGATGCTGTCCGTAGAGGATTATTGGCGAAAAAGGGTGATACCGGGAAGAAGCCGGTTGGGTCTGAAAAGAAGTCGGTTGTTGAAGAGCAGAAGGCAGAAGGCTCCAAGAGAAAGCGTTCTGATGGTTCTCAGCGTCATGGTAAGAAGGGCAGGAATCAAGGTTCAAACCAGTTATTTGCTGCCAATGCAATCCCTACTGGAACTAACCGAAACCCGCCCGCAAGGTGTCAAAAGTGTGGCAGAAGTCATTCCGGGGAATGCCGACATTGTACCCGATGCAATAGATTTGGGCACCTGACTCAAGACTGTTATGCTAGGATTCCTGCGGAAATCCCCAAGAAGAATCCCGTCTGTTTCAACTGCGGTGATGAGGGACATGTCAAGAGAACGTGTCCTAAACTGAAGGGGAGAGCTTTTGAGATGAAAGAAGGGGATGCTCGGGAAGATCCAGCCGTCGTCACTGGTACGTTTCTAATTAACGACCAAAATGCTTTAGTACTTTTTGATAGTAGAGCAGATTTAAGTTTTGTCTCCGAAAGATTTAAATCTCTTCTTGGCTCGAAGCCGAGTAAACTAGATAAAAAGTATTCGATCGAACTGGCTAATGGGAAATGTATAGAAACCAGTGAGGTTTTCCGTGATTGCAATCTTCTTCTAGAAAACCATAAGTTCTGCATTGATCTGTTACCTGTTGATTTGGGGAGTTTCGACGTCGTTATCGGTATGGACTGGTTATCAAGAAACCATGCTGAGATCGTATGCTCAGACAAGCTAGTGCGTCTACCACTCCCAAATGGTGAAGCTCTAGTAGTACGTGGTGATAAGTGCGGTTCAGGGTTGAAGATTGTCAGTGTGATGAAAGCACGCAAGCTCTTGCGTAAGGGTTGTCTAGCGTTCTTGGCTAATGTGGTGGATACAGAAGCTAAGGAACAAAAATTGGAAGAAATTCCGATTGTACGAGACTATCCAGAAGTTTTTCCTGATGACTTACCTGGATTGCCGCCGTCAAGACAACACGAGTTCAAAATCGATCTTATTCCCGGAGCAGCACCGATAGCCCGATCACCGTACAGATTAGCACCTTCAGAGATGCAAGAGTTATCCAAGCAGCTTCAAGAATTGTTGGACAAAGGATTTATTAGACCAAGTTTCTCACCTTGGGGAGCACCGGTCTTGTTCGTGAAGAAGAAGGATGGTTCGTTCCGAATGTGCATAGATTATCGAGAACTGAATAAATTGACCATCAAAAATCGGTACCCACTACCGAGGATTGATGATCTATTTGACCAGTTGCAAGGGTCAAGTTATTTCTCGAAAATTGATCTACGTTCGGGATATCACCAGTTGAGGGTAGCAGAGGAAGACATACCCAAAACTGCTTTCAGGACTCGGTACGGTCACTATGAATTCTTGGTGATGCCGTTTGGTTTGACTAACGCACCTGCTATATTCATGGATCTCATGAATAGAGTATGCAAACCTTACTTGGATAAGTTCGTGATAGTCTTTATCGATGATATACTCATCTATTCACGAACCAAAGAAGATCACCAGCAACATCTGAAGATGATTCTTGAGCTATTGAAGAATGAGAATTTGTATGCCAAACTCTTGAAATGTGAATTCTGGATCAGGGAAGTCCACTTCCTTGGACATGTCATTAACGAGAAAGGTATTCATGTCGACCCCTTGAAGATTGAAGCGATCAAGAACTGGGAAGCACCTAAATCTCCAACTGAAGTACGCCAATTCTTAGGTCTAGCTGGGTATTATCGAAGATTCATCCAGAATTTTTCCAAAATAGCGCAGCCGTTGACGTTATTAACTCAGAAAGACAAGAAGTACGACTGGACAGAGAAGCAGGATGAAGCTTTTCAGTTATTGAAGCAGAAGTTGTGTAGTGCACCTATCTTGTCACTTCCGGAGGGAACTGATGACTTTGTGGTCTACTGTGATGCATCGCGTCTAGGTCTTGGATGTGTACTCATGCAGAAGGACAAAGTCATAGCTTATGCCTCCCGCCAGCTTAAAGTGCACGAGAAAAATTACACGACTCATGACCTTGAATTGGGAGCCGTTGTTTTTGCTCTCAAAATCTGGAGACATTACCTTTATGGAACCAAGTGTACGATTTACACCGACCATAAAAGTCTTCAGCACATCTTTGACCAGAAAGAGCTCAATATGAGGCAGCGACGTTGGGTGGAATTACTCAATGATTATGAATGCGACATTCGTTATCATCCGGGTAAAGCTAATGTTGTTGGGTCTAAAATTGATAGTCTAATGTTATCAACAAAGTCAAAGTCAACAAGTCAATGTTCGGTCAAGAAAAGTCAAAGTCGAACGAGTCACAGTCAACACGTAAGGCGAGTCGAGAAATTCGGATAGTAGATCGACGAGTGAAGCTCAAGTTATGATAGAGAAAGACGCTACGGATACATAAATATATTTTGTTTAGACAAAATATATTTATTACTTTAAAAAATAGTTTGCTAGTTTAGTGAGAGTTTTAGTATTTTGTTAACCCTAGGGACCTAAGTGTAATTAGCCTAATTATGGTTGGGCTATAAATAGAATGCTAGATTAGGGTTTTGAACCAACACACATGCTAGAGATTTTGGGGGTTTTATTGTATTCATCTTATGCAAATCATCTAGTGGGTTTTTTATTGAATATTTTGTGTGTGTTCATCTTTATATCTTCAACTTAATCAGATTCAAGCTCCAAATCGATCCTACAATTTGGTATCAGAGCTTGGTACTCGAATTTGGGATTTAACCATCTACAAATTCGTCAATTAATCTGATTTCTGTTGAAGATTTTATAGATTGTTTTAAAGTTTTTTTTTGGGTTTTTCATCAAGTTGCATACTTATTTGTGCACTTAACTCATAAGTTGTGCACTTGTTTCTTATTCTGCATACTTATTTCTTGATGTGTGCACTTAACTCATAAGTTGCATACTTATTTCTTGAAGATTTTATAGATTGTTTAAAGTTTTTTGGTTTTTTTCATCAAGTTGCATACTTATTTGCGCACTTAACTCATAAGTTGTGCACTTGGTTCTTATTCTGCATACTTATTTCTTGCTGTGTGCACTTAACTCATAAGTTGCATACTTATTTGCGCACTTAACTCATAAATTGCGCACTTGTTTCTTATTCTGCATACTTATTTGCGCACTTAACTCATAAGTTGCGTACTTGTTTCTTATTCTGCATACTTATTTCTTGTTGTGAGCACTTAACTCATAATGTTGCATACTTATTTCTTATTGTGTGCACTTAACTCATAAGCTGCATACTTATTTCTTGATGTGTGCACTTAACTCATAAGTTGCATACTTATTTGAGCACTTACCAAAGGAAACTTTGGGAGACATTGATTTAGCCTTCTGTGGCTTTATCACAGTGTACTTATTCGTGTGTTCTAGTCGTTATTCTGCCCGAAGTTTCTTGTGCCATCAGATCAACAAACCGTTAAATCTGCATACATAAATTCTGCATACTTAAATTCTGCATACTTAAAATCTGCATACTTAAATTCTGCATACTTAAATTCTGCATACTTAAAATCTGCATACTTAAAATCTGCATACTTAAATTCTGCATACTTAAATCTGCGCACTTAAGGACTGCGCACTTAAGGACTTGGACTTAGTATTGGACTTTAAAACTCTAAATTCAGAAAATCAATCTCAAAATCAACTTTAATCAATGGCTGGTAACAATAACAACTTAACCATGAATCCTATAACCCAAGCTGAACTGGAATCTGGAACCATATCTCGAATCCCTAAGTTAATGGGTGCACAAGATTATGGAACCTGGAAGAACCGTATGAAAGCCTTCTATTATGTGAATGATTTCACCCAATGGACCTCAGTTCAACTCGGACCACACATCCCAATGAGTACCACAGAGGCAGGAGAGGTGTTCAACACTGATCCAACTACTTATACAGACCTTGACAAGCAGTTGATTCAACGTGATCACAAAGCCTACGATGCTCTTACCAAGGCTCTGTCGAATGATGTTTTTAACATGTTCGAAGAGTATACCACTGCTCAGTCTTTGTGGTATGCCTTGTGTGACTACTATGAAGGAAATCAGGACATGATTCAGAAGAAGCAAGACATGGTTCAAAAGGAGTATGACATGTTTGGAAGCATTCGTGGTGAAAGTTTAAGCAGTCACATCGATCGTTTGATGAATATGCTCACAAAGATGAAGAAAGTCGGGATTCCTGTTAACAACCGCAATTCAATCAAGAAGTTGTTCAATTCACTCCCAAAGGAATGGAGCTTGAAATTCATGACGGTCAAGAAGGACTTTATGATTTTTCCAATGACTTTGTCAGATGTGATAAATACCTTAAAGTCGTATGAAAATGATGTCACAAAGGGTGAGATGAATCAAGTCGGTTACGTTCCATTATCAAGTCCACCAACATCAATGTCTAAAAACATGGCTTTCACTGCTCCTATTAGTGCGAAAAGCTCCACTCCATCCTCTATTTCAGCTGAAAATGTTAATAGTTCTTCAACAAATTCTAGAAATGAGATCAAGCCTACAAAAGGATCTGTGGTAGTAACAGATGAAAATGAGACTGCTGAAACACAAGCACCAAAGGCATTTGGGGAGGATTGTGACTGGGGTGAAGAAGTTACGGTTGCAGAAGTCGACAACAACAAGGCACTGATGGCAAAGATCTGCACAAAATCAACACTTGGTGTGAGCTCCTTGGAAGGGTCATCAGCGGAGATACCAAAAGGAGGAGGGATGGAGAAGGCTAGTCTAAAAAGTGTGTTGAGTGAAAACAAAGGAAAGGAGGCTGCTGCCGAGGAAGCTTTAGTTGCTGAGAAGACTTCCACAAGCAAGGCTGATCAACCACCGCAGAGTATGCAGAAGAAGGTTGAGGAGAGAGACCTGGTAAGTATTCCACTTGAAATAAAATCAAAGCTGTGCTCACCAAGGTGTGTTACAGCCGTCGCTTACTGTTTGTCCCACAATAGGAGAATTTTAAGAGAGATGGATGACATCCGAAAAATTAACACTGAAATGAAAGAAAATGAGTTAGCATATCAGCGAAAGTTAAATGCAACAATAGCTGAAATGCACACTCTAAAAGAATTTGTTCTCAGAAAAGATTTTTTAATAAATGACTTAACTGAAAAACTAGAAATATCTAGAAATGAAACAAATCATCTCCAAATTGTTGTGGACAAATGGAATGTAAGCAAGCATGCTCATACAGATATCCTTGATTGTTCAAGGAAATCTTTCGTCAAGGATGGAATTGGGTATAAGGATAAAAAGGGAATTGTAAAATCTCTATTTTTACCCTTGAGCAAAAGTGAATATATACCCATTCCAAAACCACATCCAAAAAATGATCTTTTCGAAAAAGAATGTGTCACGCCTGAATCAAACTCTAATATGATTAAAAGCAATGCAGAAGCGACACAAAAGGCAGAAGTTGAAGATGATGACAGCTGTGGTGGAAAGACTTTGGGGTTGGGTCACCCAGAAGCCAGTTACTCAACAGTTAATTGGTTTATTTGGAATAATGAAAAGACTAAGACCGTCATAAATTTGGATGGTTGTACTGGACCTAGACCTAATGTTGATTCGAATGGTGTGGTAAATGTTTGTGATAGGCAGAAACCTATCTCACGTTCTGATGTTTGTCATGATGATATTGTGCATGAATGTGCTGATTTAAAATCTGCATTTTGTGATGATAAAACCGTTTGTGCTCCACCTGTTTTTGTTCCCGCTCTTGAGAATAACAGGTTTGGAAAGTTCTTAACTGAAGAAATTCCAGAGTTTACTCCGTCAACATCATGCAAAGATGATTCACAAAGTGATTCGGAGTTTTGTTCATCCAGAGAATGGGAAAGCTCAAATGACTCAGAAACTTCAGTGTCAGAACTTGATGATAGAGTTGACACTACAAATCAACTCCATCAAGATTCACTGGAAGAAGATCTGTTTATAGAAGATTGCTCAACTTCAGATGATGAATCAGTGATGAATGGAAATCACACGGGGTCAAAGATCAGAGAGTCAAAAGGTGTTGTAAAACCCAAAGCTTCTCAACAAGCCGAATCAAGCTCAAAACAATCTACATCCCCAGTTGCTTCACGCAGGACAACAAATTATCAAAAGCCATTCAAGGCTTGCTTTAGGTGTGGTAAAGAAGGTCATGTGCTCAAGCAATGTCCAGAACGACAAAATCCAAGCGGAAAAGGTAATGCGGATTGCTTCTTTGGATCAAAGGATAAAATGCACACATCTTTGAATGTTAGGATGACTCATATTCCATCAAGATCTCCACATGTGAAGCCGGTTTCACATGATTCAAAGATTAAAAGGACCAAAGCATCAAAACCACAATCTATTCCTCCAGGTTTTAAACAAAAAATTGTTTCAAAAATTAAATCTTTCACAAACAAATTTTTTGAACCAAAACAGGTTTGGCAAATCAAAACAAAAGTTGAACAAGAAACTAATGAGGAAAAAGGTATGGTGTTTCAAGAAGTTACTTACATTGATGTAAAAGGACAAACTAGGACCACGATGGCCTGGGTTCCACTCTCTAATTAATTTACTCATGAGTGCAGGAACTACCATGGAGGACTGTTAGTAACACGGTTAGTAACAGTGGTTGTTCCAAGAATAGGGTTGGAGCGGAAATCTCACAGGTTTGGTTATGGTATCTGACCTGATGGCACAATTGACACCGTTGTCACACACTCATTTTCTTGCTGATATATGTTTATGTGTGTCTGATGTGGAAGACTTTATTTTTTTTTGTAAATATTATTTTAAAAAAAATTAATTAAAAAAAAGGGGTTGTACAAAAATTAAAGTTTAGGGGGAGTATGAAAATATAGTCTCGGCCATGAGATGTGATTAATGCAAATAATCCTGATCTTATATGGGAAATGATAGGAACTAACTTGTTTATGTCTGCACATGAATATGATCTAAAGGACGTTACAACTACAAGTTAATGATGTGCCGGTAGGTTCAGCCTTCAAGTTGAGTAAACTGCTATAAGGTGAATAATAATAAATCTACACGAAAAGCTGGATTCCCACTGTGTTTTAGGTCTGCACAAGCTGAGTCCGGTTATACATAGGTTGAGAGATTAAAAGACACAGAAAATTTTGTGCATATATATTCAAAAGACACCTAAGAGTGCAGGCTACCAATGCGGGGCCAACAAATCAAGTGAGCACCAAAAGACACGCAATGTTAGTGACGTGCAAATATATATAAATAGCTCAACAATCAGATGATCAACTTCTCTGCTTATGGAAACATAGACCTGAAGCTCTCATCATCTGATTGAGATAATGATCATCTTCTCTGCTTATGGAAACATAGACCTGAAGCTCTCATCATTATATCTCAATAAACCTTGAGGATTGGTAGGCTTATACCTAGCACAAGTGGGGTCCACAAAATTTTCGTCAATATTACCAAAAACATGATAATCTCATCACCAAAAGTATGTTGAAAGACGAGAGGCATGGACTTAAGAGGACAAACATACCGAAAATCGTTCTTGGGTTGTAGCTCTCCTCATGAAAGTTGAAACGTGGCTAGGCTTTTCAAGTTAGTGTGATCCCATATCTGATCCCTTCTATATCTCGAAGGTTGATGGTTGTTTAAAAAAAAGGATTAAAATTAAAAAAAAAAAATCTTTATTTGTGTACAGTTATTTTTAAGTCTTCCATGTCACATTATTTTTGTCTCAAGCCGTTTGAGATAATTACCTGATTGCACACCACAGATGTATACGGTTTTGTCTGTATGTTGAATTTGTCTAAAGAAAATTCGGAGTTGTGTTTGTGATTGTGGATAGGTTTCTTGGACTACTTGCTGCAATGATGGCCGATCATCAGTTGAGCAAGACACCAAACCAAAGCACCTGTTTCCTCAAGTTTGCAGAAGACACCAAGATAGGAATCCTCCTCCTACGTCTTTTAAACCACTCAAGCTACCGAGAGTTGAAAAAGTTTGTTCTTGATTTTCAAAGATGATGCATGCAAAAAGGGGGAGATTGTTGGATATGAGTACTCAAAGAACAAAGTGACAAGAACACCTTCAGCAAAGAATATATGGAAAACATCAGTCTAGGGGGAGTATTGTTGGGTACTGTATTTGAGACTGAAGCTTTCCAAATTGAAGATCAAAGTATGTAGAGATTGACGGTTCTGAAGATGATACGAGAGATTGATAACATTAGACTAAGGGGGAGATTGTTGGGTCTAAAATTGATAGTCTAATGTTATCAACAAAGTCAAAGTCAACAAGTCAATGTTCGGTCAAGAAAAGTCAAAGTCGAACGAGTCACAGTCAACACGTAAGGCGAGTCGAGAAATTCGGATAGTAGATCGACGAGTGAAGCTCAAGTTATGATAGAGAAAGACGCTACGGATACATAAATATATTTTGTTTAGACAAAATATATTTATTACTTTAAAAAATAGTTTGCTAGTTTAGTGAGAGTTTTAGTATTTTGTTAACCCTAGGGACCTAAGTGTAATTAGCCTAATTATGGTTGGGCTATAAATAGAATGCTAGATTAGGGTTTTGAACCAACACACATGCTAGAGATTTTGGGGGTTTTATTGTATTCATCTTATGCAAATCATCTAGTGGGTTTTTTATTGAATATTTTGTGTGTGTTCATCTTTATATCTTCAACTTAATCAGATTCAAGCTCCAAATCGATCCTACAATTGTAGCTGATGCATTGAGCAGGAAGGAAAGAGAAAAGCCGCTACGTGTCCGTGCATTGGGTTTAACTATCCAAACAGGTCTTTCGGAAAAGATTTGTAAGGCACAAAACGAGGCTTTGCAGGAGAGAAACCTCAGAGCTGAAGGATTACGAGGTTTAGAAGTTGATCTCTTACCCAAAGCTGGCAATATAAGGTACTTTTTGGATCGAGTTTGGGTACCTCGATATGGGAACTTGCGGCAGTTAGTGATGGACGAAGCGCACAAGTCCAGATACTCTATTCACCCTGGTTCTACCAAAATGTACAAAGATCTTCGAGAATTATATTGGTGGCCCAATATGTAGGGAGATATTGCCAGATATGTCAGCAAGTGCCTAACTTGTTCAAAGGTTAAAGCAGAGCATCAAAAGCCGTCCTGGCTTCTGCAACAACCAGAAATTCCTCAGTGGAAATGGGAGCACATTACTATGGATCTCGTAACCAAATTACCTCGAACAGCAAAAGGAAATGATGCTATTTGGGTAATTGTGGATCGGTTAACGAAATCTGCTCACTTTCTACCGATCAAGGAAAAAGACAAAATGGATAAGTTGGCATCTCTTTATTTGAAGGAAGTTGTCTCTCGACATGGACTTCCAGTATCAATCATTTCCGACAGAGACGGATGTTTTGTATCCAGAGTGTGGCAGACACTCCAAGATTCTTTTGGTACTCGGTTAGATATGAGTACAGCTTATCACCCACAGACGGATGGTCAGAGTGAAAGGACCATTCAAACTTTGGAGGACATGCTGCGAGCATGCGTGATTGATTTTGGAGGAAACTGGGATACTCACTTGCCGTTGGTTGAGTTTTCTTATAATAACAGCTATCATTCCAGTATTAAAGCCGCACCGTTTGAGGCTTTATATGGAAGAAAATGTCGTTCACCTCTTTGCTGGGCTGAAGTTGGTGAAAAGCAGCTACTTGGACCCGAGATCGTCCAAGCAACCTCTGACAAGATCGTCCAGATCAGGGAAAGGTTGAAAGCAGCTGCTGATCGACAAAAGAGTTATGCTGATAATAGAAGAAAGCCATTGGAATTCCAGGTTGGAGATCGTGTTCTTTTGAAAGTTTCACCCTGGAAAGGTGTGATGAGATTTGGGAAAGGAGGAAAGTTGAGCCCTCGGTATGTTGGACCATTCGAGATCCTAGCTCGAGTCGGTTCAGTTGCATATCGTCTCAAACTACCTCAAGATCTGAGTGGGATTCATGACGTCTTTCATGTGTCTAACTTGAAGAAGTGTCTGTCAGATGAGACACTAATCATTCCGCCTGATGAAGTTTGCGTTGACGACAAGCTTCGATTCGTTGAAGAACCTGTTGAGGTCATGGATTGGAAAATCCAGAAACTAAGGCGAAATCGGATCAAGTTAGTAAAGGTCAAGTGGAATTCCAAGCGTGGACCCGAGTTCACGTGGGAACGCCAAGACCAAATGAAGCGCAAATATCCCCATCTTTTCCGAAGGAGACGTAAACGAACCTTGTAAAAGAAATTTCGAGGACGAAATTTTCTAAACAAGGGGAGACTGTAACACCCGGCGTTTTAGCAGGGAATTAACCGCACTAATGTAAAGTTAGGTGTATGTTTAAAAATAATAATTTGAGTTAATAAAGTGAATTTTAAGTCCAAAAGCTTGTATTATATATAAAAATATGACTAGAGGTGTCATATTTAAAAATCTTGTCGCGTAGCGATTTTGCGCGCGAAATACGATCGTTGGTGATGACCTGGTAATATTTAAAGTCCGAAATTTGAAATTTAATTTTTAAACTAATATTTCTAATCATATTTAGTTGAAAAATATGGAGAAATAAAGTTAGAGTATAAAAATGGTGATTTTAGTCGCAACACGCGATACCGCGCATTCTGCGCGCCTATATTATGAAAATTCGCCATTTTTACGCTGGATAGCACCTAATATTAACTCGACATACATATTTTTATGTCCGGAGTCAAAAATATTATTTTTAAGGGTGTCGGGTATTTAAAACAGTTAGAGACGGTACCGCGTTAACTAGTAAAATACCCGCTAATCTACACCCAATACCCACTAAATAATAATATTACACCAAGTTGACAACTAATCCATGCTACATAGGGGTATGTGTCGAGTACATGGGCAGCCAACACACACTAATTGGTGATTCATGCAATCTAGGGTCTAGAAGTGATGATTATTATTTAAACTACACTTTAACCCTTCAACTTCATCACCATTCTAGCACACAAACCCTCCTACTCTCTCTCTCTCATCCGTATACCTCACTCTCTCTCTTTAAATTCATTTTTTTTTCAACTTAAACCACTTAGAATCCAGCCATGTATGAATCAAAATCATCCAAGAAGGCTTAATAAATGAAGATTTGAGCAAGGTTTTAAAGGGTTTTTCAAGCTAACTTCTTTCTTGTTTCAAAAAGGTATAAACCCTAACTATTTTCATATGATTTTTCCATCTTTCATCACTAACCTTGGATGATTCACACAACAAAATTTATAAATATGTGGTTTTCATTAAAAATAAAGAGAGATAAGATGTGTTGGTGGGTGTAGGCGTGAGTTTGCATACATATATGTATATGTGCCGTGTATATATACATGTGTGTAAGAAATTGTATTTCAAAAGTTTACTCAAAAACCCTTTTTGCATGTATGATCTAACATGTGATAAACAAGATTCAAGCATTAAAACATGGTTTTATACAATAAGGGATGATAATGTATGAGTTAAAAATGGGAAAAACTAAACTAGTTATACACATATATATATAGCCGTGTATATATATGTGTGTGTGTAACTATAGATTTTTGTTAAAATTCTTGTTATAGATGATAAAACAAGACTTAGAGTGTGGGATTTTGATTCAAGAATGGAAAATAAAAAGATGATATATATATATATGTATGTATGTCGTGAGGTGTATGTATGTATGTATGTATGTATGAAAATGGAATTTTCTTGATTAAACACAAGTTGATGGGTTTTGTATCTACTAAACTTGATTTAAAACATGGTTTTAACATATGGAAATTTACTTTGAAAATGTTAGTTTAAAACAGAAAATTTCATAAAAAAATAAAAGTTTAGAAAACCCACATTATTGTCTTGGTTTATGGATGACAAGTTATGAACCATTAGGTGATATTGTGGACATAAAATCTATGAAAATTTAAAGGTTTTATGGAGATTTTAAAACCTGATTTAGATCAGTAAGTTTGGCTTGAAAATGTGTATAAAATGACCCATGTTTAAAAGAAAATGATTAGATTTTTAAATTATAAGAAAATGGGTAATTTTGGACCTAAAAATGCTTGAATTATGGACTTTAATAAGTGATTTTAAAGAAAATTGAGGTCTGATTATTTATACTAAAAATCACATAAAAGTTCATCAAATAACTTGTTTTAACCAAAAAGTTTAAGTATTGGTTCAAAAACTTGGTTTAGATAATGTCCGGTACAAAACTAGGCGAAAAACGGCTAAATTTGTAAGAATTACAAATCTGATTTTAAACAGGTCCTAAAAGTATATTTTTAAGATAAAAACATGTAAATAAAGGTATATTTAAAATACTACATGTTTTTACAAGCCACACGAATTGGAATTTCGAGAAATTGCCGAAGATATCGCCTAGAACCGACTAATCGTGTAACTAAGCGTCTTGCATGTTAATAGTATAATTAACTTATGCATGATATTATAAATATATGATAAGTAAAAATGGGTGTGAGATGATAAAATAAAAAGGATGCTATGCGTTTTGATATAAAAGTAACGGACCAAAAACGAGTCACGATCACCAACGAGTCGTAAATAAGGACACGTATTTTGAAAATGAATGATTTCAAAGGATTACATTTTCTTTAGAAAATGTTGTGTGAAAAGTCTAAGTTGAATGTATAACTTAGAAAAATAAGCGAAACGTAGTCGTTTACACGATTTTCATGATTAGGAAATCGGACGACCGGAAAAGTCAAGCGTTTGGAAAAATAACTCAAACTACCACAAGGTGAGTTCACAGCCCCATTTTTATAAAGTTTTATAAATGTTTTGGGGGAAAAACACGTTGTAAAAATAACTGAGATTGCTAATAAAAGACAATCGGATAAGTGTGGAATGTGTACGAATATATGGGCGGATAACCTTCTTTCGGGACTGAAAGATGAGAAAAAGAAACCTTAAGGTAATGTTCCCCAGGGCCATTCATAATCATTAACCTTGGTATAGAGGGCAAGCGAAGTGTTTGTGGATCCATCGGGTTAACGACCCTAGCCGCGACCAGTCGCTCTGGTCTTAGTTCGGAAAATTACTTCAAATTCTATTGGGAACCAAATTGTCATGTGTTGATTATGAGCATATAACGTAAACACATACTCATATTCCTAGCTAGTTTATGAATCCACATGATTGTCTTAGTAATCTATGTTTAAATCTATGTTTATAAATATATATCTTGAATCTATAAGATATACTTTTCGTGGTAAAGCGAAAAGGGTTTTTATAAATTTTTGCAAGGTAAGCAAAAATGTTATTTATTAAACTCTGTGAATTCACCAGCCTAGTGTTGACAAATGTTTTGACGTGTTTTTCAGGTACAAGATAAATGCTTCGGAATATGGCGGAATAATATGTGTTTTGGCAATTTAGTGTTTGGACTTGTAATAAAATGATGATCTTGGGAACTCTTGTAACAATAATTAGATCCTTTTTGGGTCTAAGTTATAAAACTTTTATTTTATAAGTTTTATGTAAATTTGTCCAAATACTTATTACTTGCTATTACACCATTGATTACCAACCTCCGTTCACCACCATGCTAAGTCTTCCGCTGTGCATTTTGGGGGTGTGACACAGGATGGGGGTAATGTATGCTACATGCACACTCGATGAGTTACAGATACTTGGATGGAGAACGTTGCACCCTATGATGAAATCTAGAAATTTGACGGATGGGTCTGAGATCGACGCCTACACTACCAAGCTACGGGAGTTAGATACTTTGTGCTCAAATCTATTTAACCTACTTTTCCAGCGGATCGAATTTCATACCAAAAGGGTGGGTCCCAAAGATTCATGGCTTGGCAACTACAGCTCACCTACCTAGAATCTAACAAATCTTTCAACTGGCTCGCAAACACACTGACTAGGCTGTTGAGCATGGTACTTTTCCGAAGCATGGTGCTTCATCTTCTACTTTTTGTGATAGCAAGAGAACGTGGGATAATGTGAGGTATAGGTCCTTCAACAACAACAACAACAACGGCAACAACAACAATGGGGCTCGTGGAATAGCAATTGTGAATGGCTCTGGGGAAGCTAGGACTGATAACAATGTCGTGTCGGGTACGACACTCTTGCTTCTATTTTATATGATACTGGTACAGACTATAGGGTTGTGTCATCAAAACTTAGCAAACAAATAGGGATGGTTCCTACTCTTCTTGATACCCCGTACACCATAGAGCTAGCTGATGGGAAGCCTATTGAGGTAACTCACACCCATTGTGACTATAAGCTTGAGCTAGATGGGCAATTGTTTGTCATCGACCTCCTACCTATCACCCTAGGTAGCTTTGACCTCGTGGTTAGCATGGACTGGTTGTCCAAGCAACACGCTGAAATTCTCTGTTAGGAGAAGATTGTTCGTATTCCCCTCCCAAGTGGAGAACTTTTATCTGTACAGGGTGATCGTGGTGGTGCCATGGTGGGCATCATCTCCTTTTTGAAGGCCCAGAAGTGTATTCGTAAGGGCTGTCCAGCCATTTTGGCTAACATATCTGACACTCGAGCTGAAACTGAAACTAAGATTGAGGACATCCCAGTAGTCCGAGATTTCCCAGATGTCTTTCCAAAGGAACTACCTAGACTTCCGCCTGTTTGTCAAGTGGAGTTTCAAATTGAACTTGTACCTGGGGCAGCTCCAATTGTACGCGCACCATACTGCCTAGCACCAGGCGAACTTCAAGAACTGATTACCCAACTCCAAGAGCTATTGGATAGGGGCTTTACTAGACCTAGTTCTTTGCCATGGGGAGCTCCAGTTCTGTTTGATAAGAAGAAGGATGGGAGTTTCCACATGTGTATCAGAAGTTGAACAAAGTAACGGTTAAGAACCGCTACCCTTTACCTCGTATTGATGACTTGTTCGACCAACTTCAAGGGTCGAGTTTCTATTCTAAGATTGACTTGAGGTCAGGATATCATCAACTGAGAGTCCGAGAGAAGGATGTGGTGACGACAGACTTTCGAACTCGTTATGGACATTATGAGTTTTTGGTGATGCCATTTGGGCTAACCAATGCACCGGCTGTGTTCATGGATCTAATGAACCGCGTGTGCAAGCCTTATTTGGACAAATTCGTCATAGTGTTCATAGATGACATACTGATTTATTCCAAGATCAGGGAAGAGCACGAGCAACACCTACAGCTGATCTTGGAACTTTTGAGAAATGAGCAGTTGTATGCAAAATTCTATAAATGTGACTTTTGGGTTCGAGAAGTCCAATTTCTTGGACATGTGGTTAACGAGGCAGGAATACATGTTGATCCCGCCAATATTGATGCTATTAAAAAGTGGGAGGCTCCTAAGACTCCTACAGAGGTACGCTAGTTTCTTGGTCTTGCGGGATATTATCACAGATTCATTGAGGGATTCTCTAAGATCGCTCAACCCCCACTACCTTGACACAGAAGGGTACTACTTACAAGTGGGGAGATGCCCAATAATCTGCTTTTCAATTATTAAAATCAAAACTTTGCAGTGCACCTACACTGTCATTACCTAAGGGTACAGAGGACTTCGTGGTGTACTGTGATGCGTCTATCCAAGGGTTAGGGTGTGTGCTGATGCAGCGTGATAAGGTGATCGTGTATGCCTCACGTCAATTAAAGGTTCATGAGAAGAATTACACCACCCATGACTTGGAACTGGGAGCAGTGGTTTTTGCTCTAAAGATCTGGAGGCATTATCTCTATGGGACGTAGTGTACGATCTTCACTGACCACAAGAGCCTCCAACACATATTCGATCGATGGGTCGAGCTTCTGAATGATTATAACTGTGCCATCAAATATCACCCAGGGAAAGCTAATGTAGTAGCTGATGCCCTCAATCGTAAGGAAATGAAACCCAAACGGGTGCGAGCTTTACAACTCACTATACATTCTAATCTTCCTGATATGATACGTGAAGCCCAGGGCGAGGCTTTGAAAGAAGAAAACATCGGGCTTGAAACTTTACATGGTGCTGATAAGCACTTGGAACTGAAGACGGATGGTCTTCAATACTTCATGAAGCTCACACCTCTCGACATTCGGTACATCCTGGTTCGGACCAGATGTACCAAGATCTCAAAACTCTTTACTAGTGGCCAAACATGAAAGCTGAAATAGCCACTTATGTTAGTAAGTGCTTGACTTGTGCGAAGGTTAAGATTGAATATCAGAAACCTTCAGGCCTACTCCAGCAACAAAAAATCCCTATGTGGAATGGGACGGGATTTCTATGGATTTCATCACAAAGCTTCCTAGAACGCCAACTGGCCATAACATGATTTGGGTTATCGTGGATCGTTTAACCAAATCGACACACTTTCTGGCAATAAAGGAAACGGACTCGCTGGAGAAACTAGCTAATCTCTACATCAAGGAGGTAGTCTCTAGGCATGGGGTGCCTACTTCTATTATATCTGATCGCGATGTGCGATTCACTTCTCATTTTTTTTACTACTCTCCAAAACGCTTTGGGAACTCGCTTAGATATGAGCACAACCTATCACCCACAGACGGATGGACAGAGTGAACGTACCATCCAAACATTGGAATATCTGCTACGAGCGTGCGTGGTGGATTTTGGCAACAGTTGGGATAAGCACTTGCCCTTGATTGAATTCTCGTATAACAACAGCTACCACACTTCGATATAGTGTGCGCCTTTTGAGGCACTTTATGGACGCAAGTGTAGGTCTCCCATCTGCTGGACTGTAGTTGGGGATAGCTAGCTAATAGGTCCCGAACTTGTGCATGAAACTTCTGAGGAGATAGTGCGAATCAGAAATCGGATGGCTGCTGCTCGTGATCGACAGAAAAGTTACTCTGATAAGCGTAGGAAACCTTTGGAGTTCCAGGTTGGGGACAAGGTTCTATTGAAGGTGTCACATTGGAAGGGGGTGATACGCTTTGGAAAACGGGAAAAATTGAACCCACGATACGTTGGACCATTCGAGATTGTCGAAAGGATTGGTCCTGTAGCTTACAAGTTAAACTTGCCTGATGAACTCAGTGGAGTGCACAACGTATTCCACGTATCAAACTTAAAGAAATGCTTATCGGATACATCACTAGTGGTGCCACTGTAGGAGATCCAGGTGGACGATCAACTACGGTTCATGGAAGAACCGGTGGAGAATCTTGAGCGGGGCGTCAAGAAACTCAGACAAAACACTATACCTATTATTAAGGTACTATGGAATTCCTGTCTAGGACCGGAATACACGTGGGAACGCATGGATCAAATGCGGCTTAAATATCCACATCTCTTTACTGAACCTGAAACTATGCATAAAACAAACACTAAACTTAAAGCAACTATCTCAAAGTGAATTTTGGGGCGAAATTCCGTTCAACTTGGATATGATGTGACATCCGGGAACCAAGCACACATTTTTCTAGCTGACTTTACTGTATACTTCCTGAATTTCGGGACGAAATTCTTTTCAACTTGGGATGATATGACACCCCGCATTTTCATGTTAACTCTTTTACTGAACTCTAGTTAATTTCCATAATCATACGTGGTTAAACACTTAGCTAGGGTTAGTTAAACAGGTCCTTCAGGATGTTATGTAACAATAACATATGTTAGGTGACATTAGCGTACGTTATAATTAGGAAAATCATTGTCTTGACACACACACGAATCCTGTATCTCGAACGTTGATGATTGGTTAGGCATGCATGAATATATGAACTGTTGAGTGTTGACGAATGTGAATAACACGTATATGTGAATTACATGGTTATGTGAACTACTGCGTATTAGTTATGTAAACTTTATGAAATATGTGCACCTATGATAACCATGTTATGAAATGATAAAACGATAGTTTTATACGAGTTAGTATAATTATTATTGTCGGTATTAGTCTCGGGAGTTAGATATTACTAACGGGCTCAATTAACATATAATAACTCTTAGAACCCGAAAACACAAACCCTAAAAACCTCTATAGGCGCCATGGACTAGGAACCACCCCACACCCACCTTTCAATCTCAATCTTCATCAATTTCTCACTAGTTCAAGTTGATTCGGGTGCTATCTTGAGGTTTTAAGGACTCTAGCTTTGCAAGGTATATGTTTTATATGTTGTACGATTAATTTTAATGCTGAAAAGTTGTAAAACTCTAAGAAACTTGCATGTTAAAAATCGCAAATCATTGTATGAAGGATATCTTGGATGTTTATTGTGGTTATTGATGAGTATTGTTGATGGAAATCGTATCTAGGATATATGGTACATAAATACATAGATTTGAACGTGATAATATGGATTGAATACTGTTAACATGAGTTATTTTATGATTATGGGTTAATAAGAATGATTAGGGTTCATGAGAAACATGTTATTAGAATTCTGATTTTCTGACAGATTCATTGTGACGAATTGTAGGGCTGTTATAGGGTGATTAACATGTGTAATCTGATTGTTTTCTGATGCTAAAACATAACTTATGATGTTAGCTTTTCAAAAGTCCAAAATCATGCGTTTTGGACTTGTTTTGATATGTATTCATGATTTTATAAGTTTAAAGGTCATATCAGATTTTCGGAATTATAAATTGGGTCAACTTTAAACGGTCATAACTCGAGATTTACAAAGGGTTAAGTTATGAAATTTGGAAAGTAGGTCAAAATTGGAAAAACTTGGCTTTTCCAATTGGATTCACCTCGTTTGGGTCAATACACAATTTTTGGGAATTTTTCTACTAAACTGACCTGCTGTGGAAATTTTCTGGACATAGCTGTGTTGTACGAATTTTAATAATTTTTGTCTTTGGTTGTGAGACAAAACAAAAATATGGGTTATCAACTGAATAACAATGAATATTCAGTAAACATTTGGGAGTTTAATTCGTTCGTTAAGTATTTTAAATAATTCTTTTTTCACAGCGTACAATCTGCCCTGAACACGCAGATTGTGTAAGGGATGTTTACATGACTTTTTGGAGTCTTATATGGTATGTATTTGACATGAACTTGCATGAATACTTATATGAGATGTGTATGAGGTATAAAACTGATAATAATCAATATGATCACCAACGGGATACGTAGGACTTACTTGTGCATGTAGAGTCATTAGGTGTCACTACACGATTTGAACTTTAAAAGTCTTGGACAAACGAGTTGTGTGGTGTGTTGGTTATGCACATATACTCACCTAGTGACATTTGTAATAGAGAGTCGGTAGCTCATTTCTGTTTGAGGAATTTGGATTATTCACGTGCAACCTAAGGTGAGTTTCACTACTCTTTTCTCAAAAGCATGCGTCTCGGGTTGAGACAACGTACTTAGCTTTTTCTAGTCCGGGTTGGGACTACTATTTTCTAGTCCGGTTTGGGACTACTTACACATCCCGGGTTGGGATGCTATGGATCCTTGTGTGGGTCGGTGTTTGACTCCTTGTGTGAGTCGGGTTTTGCTAGTTCACAAACTGTGTCCTTGATGAACTAAACCAACTCTATCATCTGTAAGTCCTTCACATACCAAATGAGTTGCCGGGTTATGGCAAGTGGGTTATTAGTTGATAGCACTATTAGGTCTTACAAACCTCACACCGGCTCAGGGAGTGCGGGAATGAACTATAACTTAACTGATTTTTATCATTGTTGATAGGCAATGATGTAAGGCATGCAGCTCAAATTTGTGACTACACGTACATCAGCAGTTCGGTATATCGGTATTAGTTATCATGAATGGGTTAGCTACCCTTGACATGCGATGAACTAGTGTTTACACGGTTCTTGGAACCAACTCAATTACTTGTTTACGTGGTTTTGGAAACCAGCGCACTTACATATTTATTTACTTTACTTAGTGAACTCACCAACATTGTTTGTTGACCCACGATATACATGCTTTTGCAGGTAGTTAGCTTCCGGTGCCAGGATTAGCAAGCACTGCACACTTCACTGCATTTGGGGTCTTGGGCATACACCTAAATTACATATTATGCTTTACATTTTCTTTCATATGATTTTGATTTGGGCGCGTTGTTTTGCGCATTGTTTTAAAAGGTTTAAATTTGGTTTACGCTTCCGCAGCTTAACCTAACTTGGTTTTTGAAAACGAACTAAATGGTTTGGGCATTTAGAGTTCGTTCATATGACTTATGGCTATGGGATCCTGGTATGTCATGCGCCTCGCGGTATAAACCCCGCAGTGGAAATTTGAGAGTGTGACATTAACTGCTGAAGTGTTGACAGAAGTGTCAACTACTGAAGGATTGTCTTCAGTACTTTCAGAGTCTTCAGCAGTTTCTTCATTATGGCCTTGGGAAGTTTCAGCTTCATCTTCAATAAGCCTTTGTTGATCTTCTTTTTGTTTTTGGGCTTTTTCTAGAAGTTGTTGTTGTTGTAGAGCCACTCTTGCCTTTATCCTGGCTTCTAGTGACTCCTTAGGTTCCTTAATCTTCTCCCCCTTTTTGGCTTCATCCACTTCTGGAAGCCTGCTAGGTTTGGAAGTTCTACCAGTGAGTTCCGCAAGCTGTCTTGAGTTGTTGTCTATCTTGTTGGACAGCTCACCAAGTTTCTTGTTGATCACCTCAAATTGAGTTTTGCTTGACAACTCCAAAGCAGTTGTGAAAGATTTGAGGTGATTGGCAATTAGGGTGTTCATCAATTGGTATAGGGGACCATCTGGGCTGCATAGTTGGTTCAAGTCTATGCTAGACGACCCAGGGAATTGGGTAGGCATTTTTAGTGAGGGGTGTGTTTTTGGGTGATCTTCATGTTGTACAGAAGATGCCACTTTATGGGAATCAGGTGTGACCAGCTCTTTGAGCTTAGAGACACCAGGTGCAGGACCTTCACTAGCAGCCGTCAATTCAAGTTTGGTGGAGTGTGAATCATCATCCAAATCAATGGAATCATCTGAATCCATGCTTACTTCCTCAATGAGGACAGTATCAGTTATATCATGAGTTCGGCCCAACCCAGTTGTCTCATGTACCTCTTGTTCTTGGTTCAGAGGATTTCCTACCTCAGACATTAAGCCTTCATCAGTAATTGCCACAAATGAGGTCTTAGCAATGTTACTTCTTTCCTCAGATCCACCACTGGGTGGTATATGAGTAGTAGCAGCCTCAAATGTACCTAGAGTCTCTAAGTTTGGGCTTAGAAACCCTGATTCATCCTCATCTCTTGGGTTAGGGCTATGGATATCCACATCTATGTCAAAGTCTGAAGGTATGTCCCCTGTTTGATGTGGTTGTTGGGGACTGACATGTTCTGATGGGATGGTCTCTTTTAGCCTAGAGAGAAGTTTGGCAATTTCTAGGGCTTCAGGTTCAAAAATTTGTGGTACTGGTTCAGTAGTTTGGTCTAAGGGTTCAGCAGTTTCAAAAAAAGAGTCAATGGGGATTGTTTTCTTAAATTTCTTTCTTTTGAATAGAATTGTGATTGGTGCTCTAGTGGGGGTTTGAGATGGATGAGACTGAGAGGATGTTTCAGTCACATCTTTATCAAGTGCAGATTGCACATTGGCAGGTTCAGGCATCTCAACTTCCTGAACTGCCTTTCTTTTAAGGCTGGTGGGTTTTTGTTTTTGCTGTTTAGGTTTCTTGGCCTTTTTGGGTGAGAGTTTGGAAGATGAGGGTTCCATGGGGACTGTTGTATGTTCCCATTGGTCATCTTCTGGCCAGGCAGCCGGTTTATTGAGCCTAGAGAATGCTTGTGAGGTTAATGGGTTCAAAACAGTTGTTTTACCCACAAGCACCTCTTCTCCAAGTTCTTTTATTATGCATTGCATAATGAACCTTGGATACAACAAAAACTTCTTCTTAGAATTGAGATGATGTAACACCAACTCATTAAAGAAAAGTGTTGATGCCCTAAATTTTGATTCATTCACAATGGAATGAAAAATAGGTTGAAAAGTAGAAGGCATCTGATCATAAGATCCAGTTTTTGGACTCAAACACATTATAATGTATTGAAACAAAAGTTTATATTTTGGTTCAAATAATTTCTTAAAAATAATTGCATGTGAGAGAGTACCTTGGTAACCACACTCTGTCATGGTCAGATGAATTTCAGAGTTTGGAAATTGATCTGGGGCGCCCAAATCATCTAGACCCAGTCTAATCCCCAAAGTTGCTGGTGTGATTGCCATTCTTCTCCCTTGGATGGTTGAGTTGGGGGAGATCACTTGATCATTCACTGTCACCGTCTCGGCATTCGCCCAGAACTCATTTAGAGTTTCAGTGTGGATTGGAGGATCAATGGTGAAGGCAGTGAAGTATTGGGATTTAACGACTAAATCAATGATTTCGTCGTATTGGGACCAGGCTTCATGTTTCTCAAAGTAGCCTCTTTGATTGTGTCCATGTTTCAGTATTAGAGCCATGTGGTTTGTGTGTGTGTGGATCGAACAGTATTTTTGCAGGTTAAGGGTTTGAGAGTGTTTTTGAGAGAGAAGGAGGGTATTTTGCTTTTTGAAAGGATAAGTGTTGGAAAAGGTGTTTATCAGAAGTTTGTAACCGCCCTAGGTCAAACTTCTGAAGTGGGAAATGTCTGATTTGCCCTTAATGACAAAATTGTTGATGAAGAACAATTATCATCAGTAGTTCCCATTTTCTCTTCAGTAGTTTGTTAACAACTGATGAGAATGTTTATAAACACTTTATTCATAACTTCTAAAGATTATTTTATCAGAAGTTAATCATTTTTCAGAAAATATTCCCATACTGATGTTTTGTTCATCAGTAGTTTCTCTCTTTTTGTTTTTCAGAAGTTTTGGACTAAGAAAAGATGTAAGTGAAAAATAAAATATGTGCAGGAAAAGTAAAAGAACACTTACAAAGTTAGCATCCCAAGCATGGATACTAACTTCTGAAATGTTGATGTGTCAAGGGGTTTTGTGAATATGTCAGCTATCTGATTAGCTGTTGTCACATGCTTCACTTCAATCTTGCCTGATTTCAATATGTTTAGTTTTTGAGAACTGAATAGGATTTTGAATGATGCTAATGGCAGATTTGCTGTCTACAAGCAATGGTGTCTTGGTCTCTTTGATTCCATAATCAAGAAGTTGATATTGGAGCCATTGTATCTGTGATGTACAACTTGCAGTTGCAATGTATTCAGCTTCAGCAGTTGAAGTTGCAACAGATGTTTGTTTCTTTGATTGCCAGGACACTAGACAGTTTCCCAAGAATTGACAACCACCAGATGTTGATTTTCTTGACATTTTGCACCCTGCATAGTCACTATCTGAAAAAGCTGATAACTTGGTATTGCTAGAAGCAGGATACCAAATTCCAAGTGTAGGAGTTCCTTTCAGATATCTGAAGATTCTTTTGACTGCAATTAGGTGTGATTCCCTAGGAACTGATTGATATCTAGCACAGACACATGTTGAAAACATAATATCTGGTCTAGAAGCAGTTAGATACAAAAGGGAACCTATCATACATCTATACATGGTTTGATCAACCTGTTTTCCTTGATCATCTGGTTCAACTTGTGTGGTAGGTGTCATAGGAGTGGAAAATGATTTACAGTCTTGTAAAGAAAATTTGTTCAATAATTCTTTAACATATTTAGATTGATGTATAAAAGTTCCATTTGTTTGTTGTTTAATCTGCAGTCCTAAGAAGTACTACAGTTCTCCCATTGTACTCATCTCAAATTTTGATTGTATGAGTTTTTTAAATTCATCACACAATTTTATGTTTGTTGAACCAAATATGATATCATCAACATAAATTTGAACAAGTAAGACATGATTTCCAACATTTTTAATGAAAAGAGTTTTATCAATGGAGCCTCTTGTAAAGTTATTTTTGAGCAAAAAGTTGGAAAGTGTTTCATACCAGGCTCTTGGAGCCTGTTTTAGCCCATAAAGAGCTTTGTCAAGTTTGTACACCCACTCAGGATGAGAAGGATCCTCAAACCCAGGTGGCTGACAAACATACACTTCCTCTTTGATCTTTCCATACGAAAATGCACTCTTAACATCCATTTGAAAAACTTTTATTTTGTTGGAAATGGCATAAGCCAGAAATAACCCGATGGCCTCAAGCCTTGCAACTGGAGCAAAGGTTTCATCATAATCAATTCCTTCTTCTTGAGAGTAACCTTGTACCACCAGTCTTGCCTTTTTCTTAATGATCATACCAGCCTCATCTTGTTTGTTCCTGAAAACCCATCTTGTGCCAATTGGTAGCTTGTTTGGTGGTAAGGGACAGATTTCCCAAACCTGTTGCTTCTTGAATTGAAGCAACTCATCTTGCATAGCTTCCACCCAATTGTTGTCTTTGAGGGCTTCTTGTTACTTCTTAGGTTCCAACTGAGAAATGAATGCTGAGAAGAAGCAAAAGTTGGAAAATTGGTTTCTTGTGAGAAAACCTGAAGCAATATCACCCATGATTTGTTCCAATGGATGATCTTTGTGTTCAATCAGTTATTGTAAACCACTGACAGGTGTAGGTAGCTCTTGTACTTCATCAAACAAACCACTGAGTTTTATAATGTCTGGTTCAGTTGGTTGAGCATCTTTAGTAGTTGTAGGAGCTGAAGCAAATGTTTGAGTTTGTACATCAGCAGTTGTTGAATCAGAAGTTTGTAAAACTTCTGAAGGCTTGAAAGTTGACTTAATGACTGTTTGAGGAGTCCATGGTGCTGGATCCTCATCATCAAACCTCTGATCACCATAATAAGTAGGTTTAGATGAAGTGACAGTCTTTTCATGTCCAAAGTGGAAGCTGTCAAGGTCAAAGAGTTCAGCAGGATGTGCTGGAATAAGAGTGTGTTTTGACTCATTGAACTTGACATTCAGTGTTTCTTCTACTATCTTAGTTCTTGAATTAAAAACCTTGTAGTCTTTTCTAGTGGAAGAATAACCAAGAAAGTAACCTGAGTCAACTTTAGCAGCAAACTTTGAAATAGAGTCTTTAATGTTTAGAATGAAACATTGACATCCAAAAGCCCTGAAAAAGGAGATAAGGGGCTTTATGCCATGAAGAACTTCATAGGCAGTCTTGGAGTGTCTCTTGTTGATAAGGACTCTATTTTGAACATAACATGCAGTGTTAACTGCTTCAGCCCAGAAATACAATGGTAGGCCTGATTCAGCTAACATAGTTCTTGCTGCTTCAATTAATGTCCTGTTCTTCCTTTCTACCACACCATTTTGTTCAGGAGTTCTGGGAAAACTGAATTGTCTAATAATCCCTTTAGACAAACAGAATTCATCCAGAGTTTTGTTCCTGAACTCTGTCCCATTATCACTTCTAATGGTTTTGACAGATAGAGAATATTGTTTCTCTACTTGTAGAATGAAGAACTTGATGATTTCAGCTGCCTCATCCTTGGAGAATAAGAAGAATACCCATGTGAATCTTGAATAGTCATCAATGATGACTAAGCAGTACTTCTTCTTACCAAGGCTCATGATTTTTACTGGCCCAAATAAGTCCATATGGAGTAGTTGAAGACATGCAGTTGTTTTTGATTCTTCAATAGACTTATAGGAGGACTTATGTTGCTTTCCTTTTAAACAGGATACATAGTGTTCATGACACTGGTATACTTTCAAGGTTAGACCTCTGACCAAGCCCATTTTTGTGACTTTATTTATGGTTTTAAAGTTTACATGGCCAAGTCTCCTATGCCAGAGATCAGTCTTTGAAGTTGATGCCTTTGAGAAGAAACAGGCAGTGTTGTTCAGTACTTTGTCTTTTTCAATGTCCACTACATAGACATTGCCTCATCTTTTGGCTATCAACAAAGTATGATCTTCAATGATCTTCTCTATCAACTTCTAGCCTTCTGGTGATATGATCTTGCATGCTGTCTTTGTGAAAAAGGAAGAATATCCTTTATCACACATTTGTGACACACTCAGCAAGTTGTACTCAAGGTTTTCAACCAGATTGACCTTGTCAAACTGTATTTTGCCAGAGGAGACATTGCCATGTCCTAGCACATATCCCTTAGCATTGTTCCCAAAGGATACAGATCCTTCTCTTTGACTTATAAAGTTGTTTATTAGGTATCTGCATCCTGTCATGTGCATTGAGCCTCTACTGTCAACATACCAAATGCTATTTAAGCCTCTGGAGACCCTCTGCACAAAGTAGCAAATTAGTTAGATTTAGGAACCCAAGCCAGTTTGGCTTTGGGTTTGCTCTTGAGAACATAAACAGTTTGTTCTTGACCAGGTTGAGGAATCCATGTCTTTTTGGCAATGGATTTTTCATTAAGAGCAATGGTGGTATCCTTTTGAGGACCACCATCAACCTTGGTCATCATTAGTTGTACCATATACATGAGATCTTTAATCTCAGCAGTTTGTGAAACTGCTGATGATGTAGGTCTAATTACTGAAAGAGAATTTTGAGAAAAAGATTTTTGTTGAGATTTCATCTTTTTCTGAGAAAAGGTGTTTGCTGGTTGTTGTTTCTTAGGAGAAAAAGTTTCTTCAAAATCATTTTTGATTTGTTTTCCCACAACCAGTTGTGAAATTTTCTTGTTGTACTGAATTCCTTTTCTATATCTACAAAATTTTGTCTTGTGGTTAAACAAACCACAGATTTCATATTCTTTTGCCTTTTCTTTTTCATTTGAAGGCAAATTTCTGACTGTTTTGATTTTTAGGTCATCAGTAGTTTTCAGGTTCTCAACTCTTGATGTAGATGAAACTACTGATGGCTTAAAGTCAGATTTTATCAGTACTTCTGAAGAACTTTCTTTGTGAGTTTTTAGAAAGTTTTCATGAAAAGATGTGCATTCTTTCTCTTCAGAAGTTTCACCTGAAACAATTTTTCTCTCATCTTCAGTAGTTTTGGGGGGAAAATCTGTTGGTGTTTCAGTGTGATTGTACCCTATGCCAAACCTAACATTTGAAGCACTTTGTTTGTTAAGCAGTAGTTGGTACCCTTTACAAGATTCTACCCATTTTTCACAAGTAACCTTGGTGTCAGCAAGCTCTTTTCTGACATTTCCTAGGTCATCTATCATGATTTTAAGTTGTACTTGGGTTTCAATAGCATTATTAGTTAATTTAGAATTTTCTTTTGCTTTTGCGGCAAGTTTTCTTTCTAAATCACATTTCATCCGAGTGAATTTTCTCTCAGAGTCATTTGCTTTGCCTTGTAAGTGCACATTAGTCTCTCTTATGAGAGCAAAAGATTCTTTACATGAAGTTGAACAAAGTTTTGTTAAAGATTCTTTTGATACCTAAGACAGGGCAGATTTTGAGGTGCAGCCCTCAAATGCCATTAAGGAAAAATTCTTTCTGCCATTGTCAGGTTCTCCCAAGTTGATGTCAAACATTTTGTTGTCTGCATCTGGATTGCACTCAATAGTGTCAAAAGGAAGACTGCTCCAGTCAACATACCCTGAGGTGAACAAGCTTTGTTGTGAGGGTTGCTGAGTTTGTGGAGGATGTTGAGCAGCTGGAATGGGAGGGATTGATTGTTGGCTCTACATCTGTTGAGCCTCTACATCTGTTGAGCAGGCATCTGTACATATTGTACTTGTGGCACATATTGGACTTGTGGAGCTTGTGCCTGTACAAAATGTGCACTCCCCTGTGTTCCATTATTCCTATTATAACTAGGGTTAAACTGATTTCCAGACTGAGATTGGTTGTAGCTAGAGCTTCTACACTCTCTAGCAAAGTGTCCCAACTTCTGACACTTGTGACATCTAAGTTTAGACTTGTCAAAACTAATTTTTGTAGAACTGTTTAGTCCTGGAAATTTCCTTCCTGACCTTTTATAAAATTTGTTTGTTTTAATACTTAACATGGCCAGTTGGTGTAAGATGTCCATTTCTTCTAAGTCATCATTGCTGAAATTTTTAAATCATCCATGATAAAACACATGTTATCAGCAGTTTGACTATATTCATCATTGTCATAACCTGGGAATGATCTTTCTGATGAGATCCCAGCAGTTATGTCAATGTGGTCAAAAGATCCAAAACTATTTGAACAAGTAGGTGAATCTTGTCCCAATAGTGCTGTACTACCTGGTAGATAGTCATTAGCAGTTTTACCAAAACTTTGCAGTTTCTTCTTTTGATCAATTTCTCTTTCAAAAGTTACTAATCTCCCATGCAATTTTGTAAGAGTGGGGGAGCTAAAGTCTGATGAGGATCTGAGGACTATAGAGTATGTTTCTCATTTTTCAGGTAAAGACCTTAAAAATCTATGAAGCATAGATACAGTTGTGTAGGTCTGACCATTTAATTTTAGCTTAGATATTAATGAGGAGAATCTTTCAAATTGTTGAGTTAAAGGTTCCCCATTTATATGAGCAAAAGTTTCATATTGTTGAGCCAGGATTTCTCTGGTGTTGGCAATCACCTCTTCAGTTCCTCCAAACTGTTCTTTTAGGCAGTCCCAAAGCTCTTTGGCACTATCACAATGTAATAGTCCAAAGTAGATTTCATTTGGGAGTGTCATTGCCAACATAGAGAAAGCTTTAGCATCAAGCTCAAGTTTTAGGAAATCATCATCTGTATAGTCTTTTGGGTCTTTTGGTATTTCTATTTTAGTTTCCAGATTAATATTTACTGGTTTGTGAGGACCATATATCATAGATTTTCAGCAACCAGTGTTGGTCTGTGATAATGTATGAGCCATTCTCCTTTGCCGGATATTGTATTCATTTCTAACTAGCATAGCAGGTTTATTGGCAGAACCAGTATTATGTGGATCCATTTTAAAGAGTATTGATTTGTCAAATATCTCTTAAAGTGATGGATGTTGATAAAAGTGAACTTTTAATCCTTTATTGAATATCAATAAGAGCATGTGTCTGATTCTTAATGTGTTAGATTGATATGTGATCAGATAAACCAGTGCTCTGATACCAATTGTTGGATCAGTAATGCTCTTGATGTATTGCTTGCTAGCGAACACTTATGTGTTTAGCAAGTTCAATCAGATTTGCACAGCGGAATGAGTAAGTGAAGTTACACTATCAACAGGAGTTATTACTCCCCCTGGATGTTTGAAAATTAAAGACAAGTTTAATGAGAATCTAAGTATTGAATATGAATGATAATAAATACTCAAACAGATTCTCAAAAAATGAAATGGAAATAACAATATTAAGCTTTGAAGGATTTCAGTTTCAATTAAAATCAATGTCTAAAACAAAGGGATGAATCCATCTATTTATAGACTTACAGAGTACATGAACCTTGCCAAAAAGCAAGTCTAAAACAAGTTGCAACAAGTTGCATTCTTAGAACTTGCACAAAAAGATAAAGTAATACTAAACAAATAAACTACTGAAACATAAGGCAGTGGAAAGATTCTTGTACAAGTGCTGATGAATGACAAACTACTGATGAGTAGTTTGTCTTCAGTAGTTCTTCAGTGAACTTGTCTGGTTAGACTTCAGAACTTCTGATACTTCTTCTTCAGTACTTGTTGAATCCTTCTTAAGTACTTTAGTCTTCTTTCTTCAATAGTTCTATACTTAGAATATTTGCAGAAGTATGAATTAGACTAAGTTTTACAAAAGTGGTTTCCTCAATCATTTTTTTCCTAACAGTAACTGACAAAGGTTTGTTTTCTTTTTATTGTAGCATACAGATTCTTCTGTCAATTCTAATGGTATTTTAAACCATGAGTGAGCCGTTCGCCCTACTGGCAATAATAAGGATGCGATGCCTGAGGCGGCAACTGCAAGAACAATCATACCAGCTGATCTTAAGCGTGAAATCAGTGTCTTCCAAAGGTAAGTTTTCCCAGTACCGCCATGACCATAAACAAAAGCTAACAATTATGCTGAGTTTGTGACAGCCTTCATGACTGCATCATACACAAATAACTGTTCACTGTGCAGGGCTGCATGCAAAAATGTGTGTTCAGCCTGAAACGCATTTCTATCATATTTTTTTTCTTCCAGGAGCAAGATATTAGTCAACACTGAAAAGGTAGATGGGCCTGGAATTGGCAGCCCAAAATCAGCTAACGAAGGCGGATTTGAATTGGAATTTAGCAACACTTGAATTTCATATAATACGTATTGTTGCAAATCTGAATCATTGATTCATATTCCGTCTTGGAGTATAGCCGTTTGATGTGTTGAATGAAAATCAATTTAAAAAAAAATTCAAATTTATGGTAAGATTTTCCCCAAATCTCATGGTATTGGCAGAATCCTATCTTCTGTTTAAAGTAGCCGTCTACCATTCAATTCATGCATTTATTGGATCTGACCGACAACATTTATCAATTAGTTTGTCTTTCGAAAGTTTGATAACTATGACCTTTATCCCTTAGGCATATTGATGTGGTATTTGGATGATCATAAGTTTTAGGTAACTTTTAACATCACTAGAAACATAAAATGAAAATAACTAGTTTGTGGTAAGGGTATGTCCAATTCACACAAGTACATAACCAAGGACACAAGTAATATAATAAAAAAAAAAGTAAAAAGAAAAACACATAACTGAGCTAGAAATAAAATAATGAAAACATTATCTTAAAGATGAGATGCATCTTAACTAGAATGTCTCTTTCGTACCTCTCATATTGATAAGGCATTTGGTTGATCATAAGTTTGACGTAACTTCTAACATCACTAGAAACATAAAATGATAATATTGTTATGAACGCACTGTTAGAAAGTATATAAGGAAACAATAAATCAACTAGCCGTTGGACGTAAATTAACTAGCCGTTGGATGACATCTCTTCCTTATTTAACATTTTGTGTATTCTATAAATTAAAGTCATCCTTGTATTTTCAATTAATCAATCAATATAACAAAACTATTATTCTCTGATTTCAACCGAAAATATGGTTTCAGAGCAGTGGACGTTCTTTATCGATTCACAAAACTCTTCATCTACCGCAAGCCACCATATCTTCCGACGGCGACTTGCCAAACCAAAGCAACACCGACAATATGAAAACCAAAGCAAACCTCCTTACCGGTATTCAATCCCAAAACGGCACCACCAAAATCACCCCTACAAAAACCCCAAAGAAAATAAATCTGTTAGATCACAACTCCATCAAATACTTACCCGACGAAACCGTCACTGAGATCGTGACTAGCCGCGGCTACAAGGAGGATGTTAGAATAAGTAACGTTAAATTGTTGATCGAAGCAGTTATTATTATTATCGCCTTTTTTGCTCAGCTTCACAACAAAAAATTTCCCGATCAAAAGATTTTTTCAATTGGATACCATGTGTCGTATGTGTTGTTTAACCGGATATTGCAGTTAATTGTCCACACCAAGGAACAATTCTTCAGACTTGTCGACGGCAACGATCGCCAACAGAGCGGTGGCTTCGGTGGGATCGCATTTACCGGAGGAGAAGATGCTTTGGATGGAGGTAACAGGTTTGAGGGACTAACCTCAAATTTTTTTTGCAATCCTAGATTTTATTCCCCAAATTTATTAGAGATAAACAACCCAAAAAATGTGTGTGAAGAAACAAAGAAGATAAAGTCCACCATAAATGTTGGTCAAAAGAAATCCCACAAAACTCTCACTGTAGAAAACACGAGAAAAAGAGGGAAACGTGCCTCTGGTCAAGCTCACCTTTTTAAAACCCCAACTCAAAAAATATTTAAAAACAAAACTTTTTTTAAGCCTAGGATTAAGTACAAAATGGTTTTTAAATTGTTTCAAAAACAAAAAAGTAAAATATCTTATTTTCCTAAAGAAAACCTTGGAGTTAGAAAAAAATTAAAAAATGGTTTTATTGCAAGACAAGCTAATATAGCTCAAAATTGCATAACGGATGAATCGTGGATATTTGACTGTGGTGCTACTGACACCATGACCTATGATTTGTCTGATATAATTTCAAAAAATAAACCTAGAATCAACCACATTAAAACCGCTAATGGAGGTGTAGTTCCTGTTAAAGGAGGAGGGACTATTGAAATATCCCCTACCTTAAAACTCTCAAACTGTCTCTATGTCCCGTCCTTGTCACATAAATTGTTATCCATTAGTCACGTTACAAAAGAGTTAAATTGCACCGTCTTGATGCATCCAACCTTCTGTATCCTCCAAGATATTAGGACAGGAATGATCATTAGGCGTGGCACTGAAAGGTCCGGATTGTACTATGTGAAAGAAGTAACTCAAACAGGAAATGTGATGCTTGCGCATGGGACTACAAATAGAGAAGCTTGGCTATGGCATAGGAGATTAGGACACCCATATATCAGATATCTTCATCTTTTATTTCCAAAACTTTTTCCGTCTAATAAAACTTTGGATTGTGAAACTTGTGTTTTGGCTAAGAGCCATAGACATACGTATAATTTAAATAATACTCGGGTTGAAGCTCCTTTTTCTCTAATCCATTCTTATGTGTGGGGTCCTGCAGAGGTTAATGGGGGGCAAAATTTTTGTTTTTTTTGTTTTGTTTATTGATGATTGCAATCGAATGACATGGATTTATTTTTTGAAACATAAGTCAGAGGTCTTTGAAAAATTCACTATTTTTTATAACATGATACAAACTCAGTTTATAACCAATATTCAAATCCTTCGTTCCGACAATGGAGGCGAATTTGTAAACGAATCTTTGAAGCAATTTTGTCAAAACAAAGGGATAATTCATCAAAAAACTTGTCCCTACACCCCCGAACAAAATGGCACCGTTGAACGAAAAAATCGCATTCTTCTAGAAATAACTCGGGCCTTCTTAATTGAATCCCGTGTTCCAACATCTTTTTGGCCAGAAGCTACTGCTAGTGCTACATATTTAATCAATCGACTTCCTACCAAAGCACTCAGTCTAAAAACCCCTATCCAAGCCCTATCCAAGTTTACCAAAATTCCTCCTCCTCTTACTCTTCAACCACGTGTGTTTGGATGCACTGTTTATCCTCATATACCTAAACATGCTAGAGGTAAACTTGGCTCATGTGCAGAAAAATGTGTCTTTGTAGGTTACGGAATTGACCAAAAGGGGTATCGATGTTATAGCCCAAAACGTCGACATATGTACACTACCCTTGACTGTGACTTCCTTGAAACCGAATATTTCTATACCTGCCAAAACAGTGAACAGGGGGAGAAGGAACATATTGATCCACTGAATTGGTTGAAATGGGTCCCCGTATCTACTGCATCCAAAAGCAAAGTTCATCACAATACCCAAGGTGACACATTTACTTCCTCACAACCCGAACTGACCGTTAGTGCTACTGACCAAAATTCTCCTAGTCCTACATGTGAAACACATGAGGAAACTGGAAATGATGGTCACCCACATACACATGTAACACATGAGGAAACTGAAACTGAAAATGATGAAAATGTAGAATCTCAAGACCCCCTTAATATAACTGGTAACAATGTTTTTTCTGCTAATATGTCTAATTATAATGAAAAAGCAAGAGAACAGGTTATGCAGGAAGAACATGAGGTACAGGAGGAATCAATACAAAACAAATGTCACACCCTCAAATTTCCACTGCGGAGTTTTACCGCGAGGTGCATGACAAACCAGGACCCATAGCCATAAGTATCATGAACGACTCTAAATGCCCAAACCATTTAGTTCGTTTTTAAGAAAAAGTTTCAAAGTTTAACCAAGCAATTTAAAGTAATGCGGAAGCGTAAACAAAGTAAAACATTTGCAAAAGTCTGCGCAAAACAACGCGCCCAAAACCAAAGTTTAAAAGTACGAAATAGTAAATATTCATAACCCAAGACACAAATGATGCATGCCTTAAAACGTGCTCCGTACCTAAGGACCTGCAAAGCATGCTAAAATGTGTCAACATAAGTCGGTGAGTTCACAATATAAGTAAGCGATGAAAATAAAAGCGTAGGTTCTCAAAACCCCGAAAGTCAAGTGTACAACGTTGGTCTCTCAGACCCTGTAAACAATGGCTAATTCAAATGTCAGGGGTAGCTAGCCCACTCATGATAACTAAAACCGGCGAATACCGAACTACTAATGAACAAGTTCCCATAACCGGGATAAAGATGCCTTGCATCATTGTCCATCGACAATGATTATGTTTGAAGCTAATAGTTCACATCCGTGCTCCCAGCACGATGTGAGGTTTGTTAGACCTAATAGCGCTATCAACTAATTAACCCGCTTGCCCAACCGGCAATTGATTCGGTATTTTGAAGGACTTAAAAGATGTGTTTGGTTTAGTTCATCAAGGACATAAATATGAATTAGTAAAAATAGATTCACCACGTGAACCATGCACCCCAAACCCGGGATGTGTAAAAGAAAGTTGTCTCAAGATAGACTAGAAAACGTTACCAATGTAGTCTCAACCCGAGACGCATGCTTTGAGAAAAAGTAGTGAAACTCACCTTATCGCGTAAGCAAAGAATCCGAACAGCAAGTATTATATGCTACCGACACCCTAATAACAGTGTCACTACGTGAGTATAGGCGTAACATCATTACACCATATAACTCGTTTGTCCAAGGCGTTTTAATATTCAAAAGTGTGTATGCGACGCCTAGTGATTCTACATGCAATAGTAAACCCTACGGACTCGTTGGTGAATGAGTTGGTTATAATTAGTTTCTACAGCCCGTATGTGTCATAAACATGTGTACTTCCGATTTATGTCAGTTTTAGATCACCTAAGACCTCAAGTAATCACATACGCACATAATACACAATCTGTGTTTTCAGGACAGATTGTGCGCCATCAAAACGAATTTATTTAAAATAGTAAACCAGTGAGTTATCCTCCCAAATTTTTACTGAATTTTATTTGGGATTCACTTGGCAATACCTATTTTTGTTTTGTCTTAATTCCAAACACAAAAATTATAAAAATTCGTACAACACAGCAGTGTTCAGAAAATTTCCTCAACAGGTCAGTTTAGTAGGAAAATTCTTAAAAATTGTGTATTCATCCAAACGAGATGAATCCACTTGGAAAAGCTCTATTTTTCCAGTATTGACCTACTGTAAAAATTTCATAACCTAACTCCTTGTAAATCTCAAGTTATGACCATTTAAAGTTAGCCCAATTTACAAATCCAAAAATCTGATATGACCCCTAATCAATTAAAATTCCAAAAACGACTCATCCGGCGTCCAAAACACATGATTTTACCCATTATGAAAAGCTAAGACCAGGTGTGACCTAACCATGCCAAGAAAACACTAAAATCATTATGTTAGAGCCGTGTTACAGCTCCTACAAATTTGACTAACCATTCTGTCCAGATTTTAGTTTCGCCTAAATCATACTTTAATCGCCTACCGTGTGCATAAAAACTATTAACAATCATCAATTATCAACACAAAACATTCCTAATACCTATTCCATCAGATTCTATGATTAAACATGTCAAGATCAAAGCTTTAAGAATCAAAGCACCAATTACTTGCGCAACAAGTACCCTATGATGTTACTAAGCGTTTATGAGTATGTTTCATCCATTTAATCTTCAAAAAGATTCATGCTTTAATGTTTTATAAACTCATTCAGACCTGGACAAACTTGTTATATGACTTTTATTAATGAAAACACAAGATAGAAGCATAAGAAATCGTAAAATATACCCTTAGCTCTCCCAATCGATCAATCACGCGCCTTGGAGCCTCCCAATTGATGATCTTGAGCCTTAGCAGGGGTTGTTTGAGTGAAATATTCGTGTGGGGGCAGTAAGGGGGCGATTAGGGTTGAGTATGAGGGTTGCATGGGGGTTAAGGATGCTTAAATATGAGTTTGAGGCGGTTTAGACCCGTCAGGTTAAATGGAGCGGCCGCTCGGAGCCTGTGAGCGGCCGCTCACAGGTCTGGGTGGCGCGCTTTTGCCTCGTTTTGTCTCCCGACGCGTTATCCTTCGACGTTTTCGTTATTTCGGACCGTAACAAGTGTAACCCCATGCATTAAGACCCTAATCAACCTCATGCTCCACTTTTAATGATTTCTATTAACGTGTTCGGTTTAGGTTCACATAATCACGTATGGTTTTCACATAAGTTTGTCAGGTATCACCGAGACCCATAAGTTTATTATTCACCAACGTCCGAGGTTCACTAATCATGCAATCACACATTAACTCATAACCATGCACGTATGTCTTATATAACTAACCCTAGTTAAGTATAATGCAAGGAATGTAACTAGAGTTTAGTTAAAGTGAGAACCTGAATTTTCGGGGTATCACAACAAAACAGCTGAAAAGTATGTGTTACCTCCGAGGGCCAATAGAGGAGTACCCCCAAGACGATACTCTCCAGAAAAGGAGACAAGATCAGCTAGGTATTCCATGGCAAACCTGGCTTACGGGAATATGTCTGAAGAAGCTAAGGCCTTCACAGCTGCCCTATTTAATGAACAACTTCCAATCTCAATAGAACAAGCCTTGAAATCCAAAGAATGGAAAGAAGCTATGGAAACGGAAATGGAGGCACTTATGAAAAACAAGACTTGGGAAAAATGTGTTCTCCCCACAGGAAAGAAACCAGACGGATGTCGGTGGGTCTTCACTATTAAACACAAACCAGATGGTTCCATTGAGAGATATAAAGCAAGGCTCGTAGCTAAAGGGTACACACAGACATACGGGGTTGATTATTCCGAGACATTCTCTCCAGTAGCAAAAATCGATACAATTCGTGTGCTTTTATCCATTGCTTCAAATGAAGGATGGCCTCTTCATCAGTTTGATGTTAAGAATGCATTTCTTCATGGAGAGTTGGAAGAAGAAGTATATATGGAGGCTCCTCCCGGGTTCACAAGCAACTTCAAAAAACAAGAAGTATGTCGGTTAAAAAGGACCCTCTATGGACTTAAGCAATCTCCTCGAGCCTGGTTTGGCATATTTACCTTAGCTATGAAGAAATACGGCTTCAAACAAAGCAACTCGGATCATACGTTATTTCTCAAACGAAAAGGTAAACTTGTAACTTGTTTAATTATATATGTTGATGATATGATCATTACAGGAAACGATAAAGAAGAAATGGAAAAGTTACGAACAAATCTGTTTAAGGAGTTTGAAATGAAAGATTTAGGAAGACTGAAGTACTTCCTCGAAATTGAAGTCCTAAGATCCAAGCAAGGGATTTTCATATGTCAAAGGAAGTACATCCTTGATCTTCTTGCTGAAACTGGAATGATTGACTGCAAGCCAGCTGATACACCAATGATGACAAATCAAAAACTCTATACGGAAGAAGGAGCAAAACTGGCAGATAAAGAAAAGTATCAACGCCTGGTGGGAAAACTTATATATCTCTCACACACTCGTCCTGACATCGCATACGCAGTAGGAGTGGTCAGCAAATTCATGCACCAACCTCAAACTAACCACATGGAGGCTGTATGGAGAGTAATAAAGTATCTTAAAGGGACTGCTAGTCATGGGATTCTCTTCCGACCAAATAAGCATTTTAAAATCCAAGCCTATACAGACGCCGACTGGGCAGGAGATAAACAAGACCGGAGATCAACATCAGGCTACTTCACCTTAGTTGGAGGGTACTTAGTCACTTGGAGAAGCAAGAAACAAAAGGTTGTTGCTTTATCAAGCGCTGAAGCAGAATTCAGAGGTATTGCAAGAGGGCTGGCAGAGGTTCTATGGATACGCAAACTCCTAACTGAAATTGGGTTCTCTCAAACCGAGTCAAGCAAAATCTTATGCGAAAACAAAGCAGCTATACAAATTTCTGAGAACCCTGCTCAGCATGACCGTACCAAACACGTGGAAGTTGATAGGCATTTTATTAAAGAGAAACTAGAAAATGGAACTATAGAACTCCAGTTCGTCCGATCAGAAGACCAACCAACAGACATATTAACGAAATCTGTTAACGGGAAGCTCTACAATAAGTGTCTACACAAGTTGAGCATCGGAAACCCCAATACTCAACTTGAGGGGGAGTGTTAGAAAGTATATAAGGAAACAATAAATCAACTAACCGTTGGACGTAAATCAACTAGTCGTTGGATGACATCTCTTCCTTATTTAACATTTTGTGTATTCTATAAATTAAAGTCATCCTTGTATTTTCAATTAATCAATCAATATAACAAAACTATTATTATCTGATTTCCACCGACAATATGCACCAATAATATGATGACTTCCACATACATAACCTCCATCTATTCATTATGTTTGTATTAATTGTATAACCTATAAATAGTGGCTCATATATATTGTATTATACACACTCAATGAATAAGACTTCTCTCTTCTATCCTTCTCTAAATCTTTCTCTAATCTTTGTTCATAGTTCTTATATTTTGCATGCTAGTAGGCTGTTGTTTTACAACACGTTATCAACACGAATTGCTTTTGGAGTGGACCATATTATGATAAGGTAACTCGAGTTTGTTTCAAACAACATCCATATCGTAATTCATATAATATTAGGTTATGTTAGAGATTTTTTTTTAATTTTCCGAACACTAGTTCTATTGCAATTCCTATATGTTTAGATCAAAAATTTTTCCGAACACTAGTTCACTTGTTTGACAAATCTTTAATATCAAAATAAGAATTCTAATAAAAAAAAGAGATTTTCTAACACATTGAAAAGCATATTAATAAAAGCTGAAAAACATTTATGCTCTTTTAAGTAAAATTGGTATATTATTACTTTGTACTATATATCATAGCATGTTACATAATTAAGTCTCTACATCTTTGTGACACGATAAAGAAAGAAACGAAAACGAGGTGATTAAGGAAATGATAGCCTATTTTATAAATTTAATTTAATCCCTTTTAGTATTATATTAAATTTGTATCTTCAATTTTTCATTCAAAAAATAAATCGTTTCATATGTATTAACTTATCTTTTATACAGAATGTCTAATTTTCCATGTGGAATTAAAGAGACATTAGTTGCTAATAAAGTTTATTCAATTTCTTTGGTTTAAACTAAAACATTAATAGCTTTTGGATACAAGATGTCAAGACTATTAATAACGACTTTAGTTGTCTTATTTCAAGATTATGACAATCACATAATAGATGGGTAGCATATAACTGTTTTATATTATGGTATCTAAAATGTTGAAATTGCATATAGTTTCTATGGATATTTGTGAATGTTAAATTCATGCTTATATTTTGATATTTAAAATGTTTATGATGAAAATGCTATATCGTGATAAACTAATATATAAAGTATATGTTTTTCTTATAAATGATGAAACTTTATTTCACAAAGATTGTTTCATAACTTGTTTTATTTGGTAACATGTTATAGCATCATGTGTTGGATTATGTATACAATTAACTATCTTGTATTTTATATGTTATCATTTACTTAGTATTGAATAGAACAAATAAAACAAAGTTATGGTTTATTATCACTCTCATGAAAGATTTAAATTTGACATCCAAAGTGTCATAAACCTTGAATCTCATTATCATGTTATAAAATGCCGTAAGACGTTGGGCCGATAATATTATATGACTTGGACATATAATTACTTTTCCATGGATGTTAAGTGAAGAAAAGTGTATATATGACGAAAATTGGATAAAACAAATTTTGTTTGTTTGTCAAACCTCAAATATGCTCTTGAAGTAGCAATGTCATTAAAATTGGGTGAAAGGTTTGAAGTGACTTTATATCCGTCCAAAAAAAAAGGAATGAATATCCATGAATGTTTTCAGATTCTATCTCATTCCCTGAACTGAATGCGATGCTATAATAATCGGTGTAAAAATCGTGATCATGGTAATTGTAATAAATTCTCATGTTGCTCATTTTAATGAGATCAGCTTTGTTTATAATATGATATGATGATTACAAAATGATCATTATAGAGGTTATGATCATAGTAAATGAGGAAGTTGTAATGATCATCATGTTTATAACAAGATCACCCATGTTAATACTAAATGAGGAAATTGTAATGATCATCATGTTGATAATAAGATCAACAATGTTAATATTGAAATCGACCACAAGAAGTGGCACGCTAAGGAAGTAATTATACGAGAATAAGATACATTATTCTCTCGTATTTCTTGTCGTGTATTAGACAAGAAAGAGTGCAACATGTCTAATAATTTGTCACATATGAGATGTGCTCATGAAGTAACCATATCATTAAGATAGTATGAAAAGTTTGAAATCATTTCATATTCTTGTGATCGGGTAAATAATGAAAAGTTATGAAGCTTGTTTCGTTTATACTCTATTCCATGAAGTGAATGTGACTACATATTAATCATTGTCAAGGTAATGATCATGGAGATAATTGAGAAATTTGTAATGATGAGATCGACCATTTGGAATTGTAATGATGGTCATGTTAATAATGAGATGATGGTTTGAAGATTCCATGCATACTCTCATATCCTATGTTTTGTATAACATACGTGCAAGTAATAAATATTTGATCATAAACTAGAAGTTTCGTTTATGGATCATAATTATTTAATTAGTTGGCATGATCGGTAAGACCACACCGAGTCGATGATGATGTAAACATACTGAAGAACTTAAAGATTCTTTAGTCTGAGTTGCTCTTAAGCGAAATTTTATATTTGGAATTGATTAAAGGATACACATATCCTAACATGATACCCTTTAGTATTTAAAATCGATGCATCGTCAAAATGGTTATCAAGTGCACAACCTGAAGTTTGTGTGATATATGGCGTAGCTAATAAGATATCACGCACATTATTCCAAAATGGCATATTTCGTGAATTCAATTCCTAAATATTGAAATACTAGTAGCTTATGTTCATACACATATTGCTTTCATTAAGATGATCACTAAACGTCTACTATTGATTGCAACGTCAATGATCATGAGAGCAAAAGTTCATGTTTATATTTGATTAAATGTGATTTAACATGCAGTAACATTTATTCACATCAAGCCAATACGTGGTAATAGTTTCTCCCCATTATAGTTGGTTTTTGGTCAGGAACCAAATATTGCGCATCTAAGATTTTTTGTTGTGCGACATATATTGATATTGATCCACCACGACGCACAGAGATGGCACCTTAAAAGGTGATTGGGAATATATGATGGTTTATTGAGCTTTCAACAAGAGATTTATTTACATCTCAATTAATTGATATCCATATCAATGGATTAACATTCCCAACATCAGGGGGAGATAAAAGGCAGTTGGTAATAGAAATGAGTTAGAATGAAATATCATTGATCCTCGTACTAAACAATGTGAACCAGAAGTTCAAAGGACAAATCATTCACAGAGTTTAGCGAATACCAGACGCATTAACTGACCTAAATATGATGAATAGCTAATCAAGTCACATATACCAACTGTTAATGCTCCATTTAAGATGAGTGTCCAGGAAGGACAATCATATATTGGCAATAAGCCTACTGCACGCCTGAAGCGTGGTAGACTAGTCGATTCCAAAGAATAAAAATCCTTGAGAAATTGGAGCAAGTAAGAAAGATGGTCAAGTGGAAGGTTATAGTAAAAAGGTCTCCTGAAGAGACATTAGACATGATGGTTATCATGTATACGAAATGTATGGAATCAAAATAAAATCGATGTCGTTATAAATTTTATGTAATGTAGCGCTTAAAATGAGGATCAAGATTTAAGATCTGCCTATGAATGAATACAAAGAAATGATTGGCCAAAATAGAAAGACGCAAATACGGCAGAGTTGAATTCTCTATTGAAAAGAAAAGTTTTGGACCAGTAGTCCATACAACAAAAGTTGTAAAGCATATAGACACGAAAAAGTTTTTGTGCGAATCAACATTTGAAAAGAAAATGATATAAGGTAAAATTGGTGGATCAATAATTTCGCAAAGACCCATAATTGATTATGAGGAGACGCATTCTCCAGTGGTGGATACAATGATTTTTCATCATGTTATTAGTCTGGTAATTCAAAAAAAGAATTGAAATTCGTCTAATAAATATCATGATTTACTTCACATTGAAAGTTTACATGAAAATACCTAATGAAGGATTTAATGTATCAAAATCTTGTAACGTCAGTTCTCGAGAACGTTATGATCAGAATAAATAGATTCAATTCTGAATACGTTATGTTTGTTATATGATTGAATTGAACATAAGTGGAACTCCTCATGAGTATCCTTAAGCAACCGAGTTCTTAAAAGGTAATATGAAACATCGTAGGATGTAATTATTGTGCACCAATACACCACAGGTAATAAACTGAACCTGGTGATTATGATACTTCAATGTATAAGAATGGTACAATATATATTGAAGAAATAGATGTTATTGTTTTTCCAATCGAAGAGTGAATGCACTTGCGTAATTGGTCAAGATGGAAAAGTCCTCGGTGGATTGATGATGCCTGCAGAATTGATATCAATACCTTAAGAAGTATTATGTAAAGGTAATAAAATATGTATGGACTAAAATAAGGGGGTTGAGTGTTGTAAAACTCATGAGATATCCCGATAAAGAGCAACATAAGCTCGATAGTATTATCCAGCTTTTATCAAAATTTCTCTCTTAAAAGTTCACTCGCAGTTTACAGTGATGATGTATGAGCATTATCGAGAGACTCTGTAGAACTTTTACAGAGGGGATTTTTGAAAGTCCTTGACATAGTGCATTTGTTTCTTGACCTATAATTCGAGTATATGTGTAATGATATGTTTACCAATCCATCAAAGTATATCTTGAAAAGATGGTGGGACATTTTACAATAGACATAGCTCATACTTAAAGTGCATTAAAGGTTGTCTAATTACTTGATATAATAAATTATTCATTTCATCCCCTATCAAAGTAGAGATTTTCACTCTAAAAGTACCATAGTTAAATATATATGCACATTAGTATATGTATTGCTAGTTATGCATGATTATTATATCTTCCACATGAACTTATTGTCATAATATAGTCTATGTCAAGCGAGGAGACACCAGAATGAGTTAAAACAAATACTTCAAGTATGAGCGATATTCGATTATATTTCACTAACCCATGCAAACAAGTTTGGTTAGTCTTGTAAATGCAGGGAATATAACACATCACATTTGTTGATCTTGTGACATTTATTTACGAGAGGAGGCAACATTAGTTCAACTTAAAGAATTGCACTTACGAGAGCAGGGATTAAAATTCTGGAATGAAGATCATACATCAATGATTCAACTTAAAGATTTTCACATCAAGTGATCAAGAACGCAAATCATTAACTACAAAACTTTGAGCAACTTTCTTAGAAGATCGACACCATCATTCAAATGAAACATATTAAAATGAGGGGGAGTATTAGACCCGTTGCACTCTTTTTACCTTCACTAAGTTTTGTCCCATCGGGTTTTCTTAGTAAGGTTTTTAACAAGGCAACACACCTGATCCAAAAGTATCGGTGGGAGTTAATACGCGCTGCACTCTTTTTCCCTTAGCTATGTTTTTCCCACTGGGTTTTCCTAGCAAAGTTTTTAACGAGGCAGCATTACAAAGCGTATTATAAGAATTGTGTATTGTTTTATTAGATTATGTGGATAGTCAAGAGGGAATTTTATGAAATCACCAATAATATGGTGACTCTTCACATACATAACCCCTATCTATTCATTATGTTTGTATTAACTGTATAGCCTATAAATAGTGGCTCATGTATATTGTATCATACACACTCAATGAATAAGACTTCTCTCTTCTATCTCTCTCTAAATCTTCCTCTAATCTTTGTTCATAGTTCTTATATTTTGTATGCTAGTAGGCTGTTGTTTTACAACAAATATCATATAATTTTATGTTGGCTAATATATAATATTATTAAGCGGGTCAGGCAAAAGATGATACGTTTCTATGAATTTACCGAGTGTTAATTTGATGTAAAGGTGTAAATTTGTTTTCTTGAGGTTTTATGAACTTAATTTTGTAAATAATGTTTCTTTTTGAAAAAATGCAAACGACGGACCACTATAAATTATGTGTACGCCTAGTTGTTATAGAAAGTGTTGTTTTAAAAAACAAGATGAACCTTCGAGGGAGATTTAGACTTAATGATACCCGACTAACACTCTGTTCTAGAGTTTCATTAAAGGATGGAAGTGAAAGGATTGGAAAGGAAGTGGGGAAAAAATATGTTCCAGAGTTTTTTTATAGGAGGGAAAGGTAAGGAATGAGAGGGATAATAAAGAGGGTTTTAGGGTGATTTTTAATCTTTCCAATTTGAAAGGAATTGGAGAGAAAGGAAGAGGAGGAAGATCCTTTCTCTTTCATTCTTTAATGAAACTCTGGAACAGAGTGTAAGAGCATTTTTCGCCAATAAATATCGCATCTATGTAAATACATTATTGCGATTTTCACATGCTTAAACATATAGCAAATTTATAGTGTAGATAGACTAATTAACGTTTAAGAAAATCACCCACCACATGGTATTTCATAGATGAAACTATTAAACTCTATAAGACCATAGGTAGTGGGGTTTGAAATTTCAATCTCTATCATGGGACATTGTGTACCATGTGAGTCTCACGTGGGGCTTGAAATGACTTGAAATTAAAAAGGGATGTAATGGTATTTAAATTGAGGAGTGTGTGTATATAAAGATATTAAAAAATGAATTAAGAAAAAGAAAAAAATAAATAAAAATAAAGTAGGCAGAAGTAGAATAATATGATTGGTGGTCAAGTGTGATTTCAAGCATGAAAACATTCACGCCAAACTACTCTACGCCCTTTTCAAGCCCAAGAGGGCGGTGTGCGCAATTTTTTTTGGGCATGGATTGCCCCTACCACATCCGATTTGGTTTCCACTACATGTGATCTAAGTCTATAAGGTTATAAAAAGGTACATCTATATTACTTTTTTTAAAGGCTTAGTTTAGTGGAAATCCTTGTATAATCCTAACCTGGCGGTCCTAAGTTCGAATCCCTACCCACACATCGGTGTCCTCCTTGCCTAAGCTCAAACCGTCATGGGGAATTTTTTTTTGTGTTGTGCATGGATCGAACCTGTGACCTACCCTTAGGATGGGAACTCCTAAGGGAAAACCCACCCTACCTCAAACCAGATAGGCTGGAGATCATTAATTTTATCCATAATTTAAGATGGCATGTGAAGAGTTTTTTGCTTCACACCCAAAATATCATGAAAATCTTTTCAGTGTTACCCCTCCTTGCAAAATCCACTAGTACATTATTATCATAACCCCAATTTTGTGGATTCAATGCTTTCATCTTGAACGACAACTCTTCATAACCCAATGAAAACCAAAAGGCAGCTCTTATGACTTCATTATAACCAACGACTCTTCATGGCCCAATGAAAACCAAAAGGCAACTCTTATGACTACATTCTAACCAACGAACAATTAAATTTCAAAATCATGAATTTCAATCGGCCCACCCTCGATTCATTTCAGTTTCAAATCCTATCTCTCCTACAATATATATTATGAATTATACAATCTTTGTTGTTCATCTGAGTAAACGGTGAACCGAAAGAAGTGCTTGGAAGCTATATCACAGGTTAATGTTTTCACTCTTTTATGTGGATACGAAGATTGTGTAGATGTTCTAATACTTTCATGGTTGTGATGATATCAAGTGTTTGCATTTGTAGTTGTGGTTGAAACAATTGTGAGTTTATTGTTCTTTGTTCCTAAACCGATTGCTTTAATTTCAAGTTTATTCGGTCTTTCGATTGGCTTTTGTGCTTTTTTCTCAACTTTGTGTAGTGTTGCAATGTATTTTGGGTCAAGTAACTTTCAAACAAAAAACTACAATGAAGGATATTTAAGGTTTTAAAAGATTACAGACTCCAACAAAATAAGGATCTTCGAACTAGAAACGGGTTATCGAAAGTGAAATGTACAAAGGAATGTATTCAATATAATGATTTTAGTATACACATGACAAACATATATTAAATTTTTTAATATAAATCATCATCATCATCATACTTAGTTAATCCCACCAATAGCAAAAGCTAAGGTAGGGTCTGAGGAGGGTAAGGTGTAGACAGCCTTACCTCTACCCCGTGGAAATAGAGAGGCTACTTCCAATGGGACCCCCGGATCAATAGTGGTTTTATATCAAGCCTTAGACATAAGGAACATAACACTTAGCAATCGGGACAATCCCGACTGGTGCATGTACCCCCTTGTCTTTTGGCTATCAACAGCACCACCTGATGCATGATTAACCGTCCGTCATTTTTTAAGATAAATGTATGTATTTTAGAAATTATGTTCTGAGTTGAAAATCAAGATTTCATTTCATTTCATTTTGACATCCATTTTTTAATGCTAGTATTCATCTTTCCATATGTTATAATGTTATATCATAACTGTGTTGAAAGATTGAAACAGTTTGACTAAATGCATCCATTTAGATGACAGAAAAAATAAATAAATTAGTCAATATTTTTTTGAAAGATTTTATATATTCATGTGCATGAATACAGATAAATAACGGTTGGCTGGTGACAAGAGATTCGCGTATACATAACAGTTCTGGCTTCATTTGCATATGTACTATCTTTTATTTGTTGTTGATTGTTAGTTTATTTATTTATTTATTGTTATTTTCTAACAGTCATATATTGAAGTTGACTTTTAGCTTCATAGCCCATAGGGAATGTTTCTAATAAAGGTTGTTCTAACAGCAGCTAACATTTGTTTTGGTTGATTAGTTGATATAACTAAACGGGTCAAAATATGTTGGCAATAATAACAGGTCGAAAAGAATCACGCCACATTGTTCAACAATCTAATGGGTAACAAATGTTTTGGCACAACTCAGTCGTCACATGACATTACAAACATGCGGGTAAAATTGCTTGCTCTTAATAATTAGGAAGTCAGATTTTCTATTTCGATTTACCCCATTTTCAATTGGAAATTACCTCTTGCGTATTTGTGTCAATATCCAGTTTTCAAAATCTTTTAAAATAGAGGCTTATTAGTAGAAAATATCCTAATCTGTCCATAATATGTGCGCATGTATCCATTAAAGTAAGTGGACATGTTATATATAAAAACAAATTATGCTAACGGATATTTTTACCAACATATTTCATAGATAAAAGAGTTGTACATGTTCAATTTTGTTTATGTACTGCTCATCATTGTTGACTATGATCATGTTCACGGAACCCTTCAACAATTACTATTTTAAATATAATTACATAAACTTATTTCATGTTGAACCATGTTCATTGATAAGTGAAAATTGTAGGTTGTAAACGACTAAATATAGTTTGGTCACATGATCTGGTTGATGCGTTTCTTTGTTATTGCTCATTTACGCGTAACTAATAATTGAGATTAGTATAGATGTGTAGCCTAATAGATTGAATATACTTTGCAGCATAATAATTAAAACATTGATGATATATGAGCCATAAAGATAGCAGCTTGAAGTCCGCATGTTGTGCATAGTGTTGTTCACGAGCTGTGGTATTTTTGTAGACTTGTTTAGTTGATTTGTTAAACTATAAAATTAGTAAATGATTGTGTGGTTTTATGTTTATTTTATAAGGGTTTATGGTAGGCTTAAACAAAGGTATTATTCATCGTATTTCTAAATGTTAATTTCTGATTGTTTTAAGTCATTCATAACCAAACATAAAGCGAACGACTCACAAACAAACACAGCAAGTGGTTGACTACGTCATAACGCGCGAATCCCCCACCATAGAAAACACATAAATATATTCTGGTATGCGAGTACATTAGAGAATTAACAACATAAAACGATATACAAATTAACTGTAACCATACAAATAATGGAAGTTACTTAAATTATTAATCGGTTTGGAGGTTGTGCGATAATAAAGCATACGTGCCCATGGCAACGCACGAGCATTCCCACTAGTATGGGTATATGGATTAAATGACCCAAAACATATGACCCAAACGCACGAGTATACGTACCTACGGCAATACACGAGCATTTTCCAGTAGTACACAGTTGAGTCCATGGGCCAAAATAGTTAAGTTTGGTTATATTTAGACAAAATTTTATATTAGTTTTTATATATGCAATCGATAAAGGGTTATTTTTGCATTCTCTGTTATAGCATTTACGAACGTTGTTGTCTTTTGTATTATTTTATTAATATAATCATTTTAATTTTTCATTTATAACTTTAAAGATATGATATTCTATAATTGATGTGCTTATTTTTATTTACGATTTAATGTAAATTTTATTTAAAATCGAGTTGTTAGCAACAATATATAAGTAACCTTATATAAGTAACCGAAACACAAAGGTACATATTAGTAAAGTTACCTTATAATTTGATTTTTTTTTTATATAGAGTGAGGTCGTTTGCTATTTTTGTTTATATAATAATATAATATAACAAAAAGAAGGTTCTTTATAAATGGTTCTTATCCTACAAATAGCTCTTCACATGAAAAGTGAAGGAGGGTTTTTTTTCAAGTTTTTTTTCAATAAATATTTTAGTATTTTAGTATTGAAATCTAAAAAGAGAAATTTTGTGGCATCCGTCACCCTCATCTTTTATCAAGTGTCAAATCTAGTCCTTATACTTTTCATCAATTCGAAATTATTAAAACACGAGTTTCTTTTAGTCGTTACATTTTGTTTTCTCTGAAGTGTCTTCATTTTAATTGAAAGTATACTAAACGTACCTAAAATGTACAAGAATGCGGCATTTATAACCAAATTATTTGTTACTAATTGTATTTAAATCCCCAGTATAAATGTTTAAAGTTTATTAAAGATTATGTGAGATATCAAAATTTTCTAGTTAAAATTTACGAAATACAAACTTATTTAGTAATTTGATAAATAAAGTTTAAAAAGTTTTGGAAACTTTTAAGTTAAGTAAGTTAACTTGGTTAACTTTTTATAAGGAAAACTTAACCAATAACATAATAGGTTAACATGGTTATATAGGAGGGACTAACTGTGCCAGGTCTTGAAAGTTTCAAAGTTTGTTTCCCTCATCTCCTTTGGTCACGTTTTCCGGCGAGTTCACTGGCCAGAATCTGGCCAAAGTTCCAGTGAACTCTTTTCCGGCGAAGCATTTTATAAGCTTTTAATGTTCGTTTTCTGATTGCAAAGGTATCTCCCTCATTGTTAACCAGTTTAATGGCCATTGATATGCATTTAACGCATTCAAATCGAGATTAAATCGACTTTACGAAGTAATGTTTGTAACCGTTGAGCTATGTGGTTTAATCATACAATGCGCACGTTTCATGTTATAGAGTATAAAATGAGTCTCGTTCCACCTTCAGAAGCCTTTTCCGATCAAATTACCACCATCAAATACACCCAACATCGATTTTAACTTCCTGGTTTGGTGACCATGAGCATCTCGGCCGATCCCTTTCATCACGCCTCAAATCGTGACTTGTTGATATCCTCGGAATTCCCATTCCTTAGCTCACGACAACTTAAGTTGGATTTTGATCGCTTTTGCAAATGGTGAGTATATGTCACACCACGCCAATGGCGGAAACACGTGGCGCAACGCTCGAAGATGCATCAAAGACAAGATTAACACAAACAATAATTAATTAGAATTGGATCATGTTTATTAAAATGTCAAAAAGTGTTTCAGGTCCATACATTACATAAATAAGCATAGTTTGTTTCAGAATAAGGGTTTTGCAATTATATCCCAACCCTATGGAAAATAAAAGTAAAATCCCCCAAAAGTTCTAACGCTCCATGATCCCCCGCACTAGCCATGATACCTTCCAGCACTTAGTTACCTAAAGGATATATTTAAAAAGACGTCAATATATACATATTGGTGAGTTCACAGGTTGTAGTTCCATAATACAAAACATTTTAACAACAAACATGTGAGAAATAAACACAAGCAATGGCTATTGTACGGAGTAGCTAATTCCTACAAAACAATGACAAGCAATCCCTTGAGCCCATAACCAAACCAAGATACGCAATGCCCCGCTAGTTGTTTCTCGGATTATAACAACTTTGTTCAGAATACGTGCACCCTTTGTCTTGACCGGGTTGACACTATCAACCAGAGGTGGGCCTTGTCAGGCACCAATAGTACTATCCAAATATTCTGTCACACCCTCAAATTTCCACATGCGGGGTTTTACCGCGAGGCGCGTGACACACCAGGATCCAAGTCAACGGTCACAATAAACGACATCTATATGATATGAAAACAACGTAAATCGCCCATTTAGTTTCACAATCTATCCATCGCTTGCGGAAGCGTAAAACCTTATTACAACTCAAAAGTAAAACATGAAAGTCTGATAACACTTAAAAAGAAATGCAAATGGATCCTAGACGCCGTGAGACTCCGTGCGCCTAAACTCAATGCTGCTACCTTAGCGACCTGAGAAAACATGCCAAAAAGACGTCAACATATAATGCTGGTGAGTTCACAGGTTTTAAGTTTACAAAGTGTTTCAAGCGTAAAGAGTTTCATCTCAAAAGTACCAAGTATGCAAAACCGTTAAATACATAACAAACGTTTCCTTACTACTACGATTGTGTTGCTAAAACCATTACTGACAAAAGTTGCTCAAGTTGCTGCCCATGTGCCAAGTGTCAAAGTAGAGACAATATGCACCCGCCCGGCTCCCAGCCGTCAGGTGGGGTTCGTACGCCCAATAGATCTATCCACATTTCCCCTGTTGTGCCCCGCACATCCATGGTTTCAATAGGGACTTAGGTTTCATCGAATAGTAAATAAATGCCAAGCGCCAAGTGCCAAATGCCAAGTGTCAATGTTTAAAAGTGTCAAGTGCCAATGTTTAAAATATGCCACGTGCCAAACGTGTCACGTTTCTTAAAAGAGTTACGTTCCAAAAGGCGTCATGTTTCTAAAAGTGTTACGTTTCCAAAAGTGGTAAGTTTCATAAGAGTTGCGTTTTCAAATCATAAACGTTGCATTGTTAAAAGGTGTGGAATGCTTCTCCCCCGAGAGAAAAGAGTATAAAAGAGGGGCTGTGAAACTCACCTTAGAGTGCGTCCTTAGTAAATTAGAAATCCGATATGTGTGTAATAGTCCCTACTAGCGCCGACCTATCAATGAGTTTACATAAGTGTGGTGACTACTAACCCGAATGCTATAAGACATGTTGCTATAAGACATGTTGCTATAGGACATGTTGCTATAGGACATGTTGCTATAAGACATGTTGCTATAGGACATGTTGCTATAAGACATGTTGCTATTGGACATGTTGCTATAAGACATGTTGCTATAGGCGATTAGGATCCTAATTGCCTATACTATTGGTGATTACGCGTAATCATCTATAATGTCATGCAATTACGCGAAATCACTATTTTAACACATATAAACACGTATTCACATACCGGCAAGTCACATAATGATTACAAACATATAATGCACGATAACTAACACATTTGCGTCCGTTCACCAATTCCCAGGACTCGAGATTTACGTGTGTGCGTTAAACCCGGCGATTCTACAAATCACCCATCCGTGTTCACATGGTTATGGACCGACTCCCAATGATCTCGTGGATCATTGTAACGACTCCCGATGATTCCTGGAACCATCATAACGACTCAACCGACCTAGTTAAGTATGTTTGAAAACGTTTTTTGCTAAGGTAGACTTATATGTTTTATAAAATGTTAACCTAAACGTGCCGAGTGTCACATATTCCTTCGATTTCACACACCTGAATTAATAGTTACACTAGCGAGGACTCACCCCGAGTGTTGTACAACAAACCCAAGTACCCATCATGACACTTAACATATTTTCACATTTTACAACATTTTAACAAAACATATCTTTCCCCCAAAACAAAAATAGTAAAATGGGGCCGTGAAACTCACCTCAAGTACAACGTGCAATCAAGTAGTAGAGAATAAGCAAGTCCATGGTCAAACACCTACAAACGTCCTAGACATATAAATCACTAAGTCCATAGCGCATGTTTTCGGCAAGTTGTACACCCAACTCCCAACACCACTATTGAATACAATCTCCTATTAATTTAATTAAAACGTGTGTCCTAGGACCGTTGGTGATGGATTACCCTCGTTATAAGTTACACTTATATTTCCATTAACCGTTATATTAAAAGTTAGTTAGGTTCGTCACCGCGTACGAAGATCATTGCCCGAGTTAATCACGTCATGATCCATTATATATATTTCCATATATATATCAATTAAATTGTAGAACATTATCCTCGTCTCGACTCACTTTACCGTATAATTATTTTCCCATTAAATAATTATACAAGGATCTTGTCGATTCGATAACACATTTTACATTGTCAAGTTCACATACTTAACTTAGTTTAAACGTGTAATCTTTAGAGATTATTTTACGTTAATTCTCCCACAAATAAATTTCCAACACTTAGGAAAGTGTCATATATTTCTCACTCATAATTATTCTTATATATTTTAGTCCATAAAATATATATTTTCTGCCCACATTTGATGTAATAACATATATACGTATCTTGTAGGAAGTTATACAATATATATTTATCCGCCCGTTTCACATTTTTATCCGATAACACGTTGCAATATAAATATGTCCACATTTGATTATTTACTTGTATATTCCCGCATCTCAAATAGTATAAGTTGTTCATATATATAATTTTGTAGGAATAATTACTTGTCGACGTAATATTATTTTTCCTACTTCCAAAATATATTTAGTTATTTTTCTTAAATTTTCAAAAATATGTTTTACTTGAAACTAATCATCTTTTAATTTTGTCACACACCCTGCCAAGGCGGAAATACGGGGTTGCGACCTCAAAAGGTTTTCAAGCACAAGGTTCAAGCAACACACATATTTATTTAAATAGGTACCATCGGAGGATGAATATTGTCATAAACTATTCAAATCATCATAACATTGTCTAAGAAATAGAAAATTGTCTGGAATTCATGACTTAAAACCTGAAACATCATGGGACTGACAAGACCCAATCCAAAGCGGTACCACCCGGTGCATGCTCGAACCCCTATCCCAAGCCTCTGCTTCTCAATCATCAATTACCTGAAAAACATGCATAAAAGATTGTCAAACCTCTTGACTGTTGTGCCTTGTGCATTGTACACTAAAGATAATGTATGTATAGTAGAATACTAACACTCTTTCGTATGTAAACGGTTAGAGCGACTAACCAAGAGTGGGGGTGTCAACCCAATAGATCTATTAAAGTGTTCCATGGCCTTTGATAGCTAATGGTTACAGTAAATGTAAGTACGAGGATTGTTGAGCTCATGAACCAAATGTCTCATGTTCCACATGGTAGTCACAACAGAATATACATATAAACTGATATTTGTACTAGTTTTGTAGCATGTTTGTCCCCCAAAACGTAGGAATAGTAAAATGGGACCGTGAAACTCACCTGAGAGTGATACGTTTCGTCTGGTAAGGCAGGAAAATGAAATAGCTATCATCCCGACAATTGATACCCTATGATCATCATGGAGATAATAAGTTGTACGGTCTTGTCATTTATCACACAAGTTGTTCACCCGACGTTTGTGGGCCTTCGTTTTAGTGTATGTGGGCCATGTTCTTGGTGCACATGATGATTTATAATCAAAACAAGTATTTTTACATGTGTTTAGACCCTCATTGTATCAAAGTTAGTTCTAACATATGTTTTAGTCTTACTAACATGTGTTATAATATGGTAGCCGAAGCTAACACATATCATGGGCTTCAAAATTTATCGTTTTAGGGACTAAAATCAATTGATTCATGATTGCCATGGTACCATCAAACCCTTACAATGTGTGTTAGTGTGTTGGTGCTAAAATCCAATTATAAACACCTTGATTACATACCCTTAGCTTGGAACATAGACCAAGCGATTTTGGTTATGATAACCAATCACTGGCTAGTTGATTAAGTTGTGGTTTGATGCCAAAACATTATTTGAGAAATGGTGGTATCATAAGGGCCGATTGTTATGAATCATGTGAGGTTTTCTTTTAGAAATGCGATCACTAGATAGTTGAAACAAATATAATGAAACAATGTGTGCAAACTTATGTAAAGGTTCGATTGAGTGAAATCAAATGTCTAATAGGGTCGGGTAAACCAAAAGGAGTCGACGAGATCAAAGTTTAGAGTTATGGGAAACTTACCAAACGTTGGTGAGTGTTAGATAGCTTCTTGATCTCCACCTTGAACCTTGAAAGCTTCGAAGATCTAGTGTGGTGATCGGTTGGCTTTGTTATGGCTAAGCGTAGCCGAGAGTTTCTGAGAGGAGTAGAATGGTTTGTGTGTGGCAATTGTTAGTGAGGTATGGCCTCCTTTTTATAGTGGATCAATCAAGTGAAGATAAAGGCAAGAAAGGAAAGTCTAGCTCATAGGTTGAAGCATGGTTAAGCCTTTAATCACAATCTCATGAATGACAGGGACATCCATGAGGTAACCTTGCTTGTCTTATTTAGGCCACTAATTGTAGGAAGATCAAGGTATTTTTGGTAAGGGGTCAAAGGCTAACAAGGATTGTGGAAATGGATTAGGACTTTGTTTGTATAACAAGATTAGTTGTCATGTGATAGTGACTTGTGAGGAAGCTTGTACTCAGCCGATTATTATCAAGTGAAAGAATGAAAGATTTTCAATTTGTCATGTTAGGTCATTGTGAAAGGGTAAATAGGTTATCCTTGTTTGGTCAAGCATCATCATCATTGTCACAATCTTGGCCCTTAGCCATGAGATTGCGGGAGTGGTGTCGAGGAAAATGGATTATCTAGTGAGAGGAGCATGCTATGGATGTGATGATAAAGAAAAAAAGGGTGGTTCCATTGTATAGCTAACATAACTAAGGATTGCATACACATGTGAGTGTACATATATTGTCATGTATGTATATATATAGTTGTAAATGAGTGGGTATTGTACAAGTTAGTATGGGTACATGGTGTGTTTAAAGACTCGATGACGATATCAACTTGTGTTAATACTCATTAATCATGAACACATGTTATTATATGTTAGCATATGATAATGTTTATGATTTGTATACATGTGTTAGAGTGTGGTAACCTCATACAATGTATTGTGATTGCTTGGGTTTTGAGTGGATTGTATAGTTTCCCACTCGGGTATCATCAAGTGTTTTGTTGTTTTGTATTGTGTGGTAGACGAGTATCCGGTTGCTCTCTAATGAGCATTTAATCGGCTTGACTGTTCAATGCCAATTGTTTCGTATAGTTCGGATGTTGTATGCATAAACGAGTGATTTATCGAGTTTCTCAACAGTAAGTGTGTGCAAAATGTCTAGTTATGCACATGAAATGACAACAATAAGTGAAATGCGTACGGATGTTGACCTGGATCGTTGACTAGTGTCACAAATTTCTACATATTTTAACTTGGAAACTTATAAAATAACTTTTGTATTTTCGAAACCAAGACTTGAAAATTTTTAATACAAAATGCTCCAATACTTTTATATTCCCATAGATATAAAATGTTCAATTTTATAAAATTTCGCCAAGTCTTTAAATTGCCAATTTTTGTAATAAAAACCTTGATTTTTATTTTTCTCATCATCTTTGGAAGTTTCATATATTTTTAAAATCCTATTGTATAAAAATACATTTTATACAAAAATACATTTTGTAAGTTTTGTAGATATTTTACTTAACTTTCCAAAGTCACATTTTTGGACATAAGTTTCCCATAATGTCATGTTACACCCTTGAACTTTTAAAGTTAGAATTATCATTTTTAAGATTCAAAAGTTGCATTTTCTTCTTGATATTTTCAAAGTGACAATTTTCCACTAACTAGTAAACTTGGGTTTGTTAACTTTTTTGTTATGTATTATTATCATGTTTCAACTTTGTCAATAGTCCATAATAACTTCATGAAGGATAATAATAGGTGTATTGGGTGGGTTAAGTCCAAAATGTCCATTTCTGGTTCTTTAAAGTTAGTAACTTTGAAGATGAACCTTTTATGTCTTGTAACATTTTAGAGATCCATCATAATATTATGTTTTAGATAGTCATTTTAAGATGAAAACCAATTTTAAGTTTATTCAAGTTATGTTAACAAAATATGTTTAGATCATCATTTTACATAAGTGTATGTGAATATCTTCAACTTACATGAACAACTACAACAATAACTACAGCCTACAACCCTATACATAGTTTTAAACATACATTATATTCTTGTGAAACATGTAACATTTCATGTTTAAAGCCCATGTTACATACTATGCTTAGATCTATGTTTATCATTTTAACTCACACACAAAAAAAAACACAATAATTCTACCCCAAACCCCACGTCCATACATCCCATTTAACCATCCATTTTAGTTTTATATCAACATGTAGATTCTTATGTTTAAAAAAACATGACCCTACCCCATGTACTGTCACACCTTAAAATTCCACTTGCAGGGTCTTACCGCGAGGTGCGTGATATACCAGGATCTAAGTCAACGGTCACAATAAACGACAACTAGTCAATGGTCACAATAAACGACAACTATATGATAGGAAAAACGATGTAACAAAGATAACCTAAACCGTCCAAAATTTTAGACAACCAAAACACCACAAACAGTTATAAAAGTTACAAACCAAAACATGTTCAAAAGATGCATAGTAACCCTCATGCACCAATGTTGAAAAGTAGTTGAAACTTTAAAGTTTATGAAGCAGAAATGTAAAACAGGATGTTGTGCGACTCCGTGCATCCTAACCATGTGCAGCCACCAGCCCAATCCGTTCGAGGATTGCGAACTGTCTGACATAAAGAGGTTTTAGTTTACCACGCTTCCCAAAGCATATAACGCCCTTCCATGGTGAGACCTTCAAAAGTATCATGTTGCCAACTTGGAATTCCAACGGTTTGTGATGACGCGGCATAACTCTTCTGACGATCCCGAGTTGCTGCCATACAATTACGAATTTGCATGATCTTCTCGGAAGTTTCGTACACAAGTTTTGGGCCGGCGAGTTGGCTCTCACCCACTTCAGCCTAACAAAGAGGAGGCCGACATTTTCGTCCGTATAGAGCATCGAACGGAGCTACCTTAATACTAGAATGTTAGCTGTTGTTGTAAGATAATTCCACCAATGGTAGGTGACTCTCCCAACTCTTTCCAAAGTCAATGACACACGCCCTAAGCATGTCCTCCAATGTTTGAATCATCCGCTCACACTGACCATCAGTTTGCGGATGATATGTCGTACTCATGTCCAACTGAGTACCTAATGCCTTCTGCAAGGCCTTCCAGAAATGCAAAGTGAAACGAGAATCACGATCATAGATGATAGAAACAGGCACCCCATGCCTAGAAACCACTTCTTTAAGGTAGATACGAGATAACTGCTCTAATGTGTCATTTTCTCTGATAGCTAGGAAGTGTGCCGACTTGGTCAGATAGTCGAGAATTACCCAAATGGTATCACAACCACTTGGTGACTTCGGAAGTTTGGTTACAAAGTCCATAGTGATTTGTTCCCACTTCCATTTAGAAATTTCAAGCTGCTGCAGAAGACCAGACAACTTCTGATATTCAACCTTGACCTTAGCACAAGTCAAGCATTTACTTGCATATAAAGCTTTGCCAGCCTTCATGTTCGGCCACCAATAAAGTATATTCAGATCATGATTCATCTTATCAAAGCCGGGGTGAATGGAATACGAGGACGTGTGAGCTTCGTCCAAGACAAGCTCCCGTAATTTACTGAATAAAGGTACCCAAACACGCCCTGCAAAATAACGTAGGCCATCAGGCCTGAGTTCCAGATGCCTGTCACCACCATGCATGGTTTCAGCAATAAGGTTTTCCTCCTTCAAAGTTTCTTGTTGTGCAGAACGGATTTGGTCGGGCAATCTGGAATGGATGGTGAGCTGTAAGGCTCGAACACGCCGAGGTTTAACAGACTCTTTCCTGCTTAAGGCAACTGCCACAACATTTTCCTTACCAGGATGATACTTTATGGCACAATCATAATCGTTCAGAAGCTCGACCTATCGACGCTGTCGCATGTTCAAATCCCTCTAGTCGAAGATATGCTGAAGAATCTTGTGATCGGTGTAAATGGTGCACCAGGTACCATACAAGTAGTGTCTCTAGATCTTTAAAGCAAAAACAACCGCACCCAGTTCCAGATCATGGGTAGTATAGTTCTTCTCGTGAACCTTAAGCCGACGAGAAGCGTAAGCAATAACCTTCTCGTGTTGCATCAACACACAACTGAGACCTTGGATAGAAGCATCACAATAAACAACAAAATCATCCGTACCCTAAGGCAAGGATAAGATAGGCGTAGAACTGAGTCTAAGTTTCAGCGTCTGAAACGCCGACTCTTGAGAATCACCCTAGTCGAACTTTCGGTCCTTCTGGGTAAGCGATGTGAGGGGTTGAGCAATCTTCAAAAATCCCTCAATAAAACGACGACAGTAACCCGCGAGACCTAGGAATTGCCACACCTCAGATGGCATCTTCGGTGCTTCCCAGTCTTTGATGGCTTCTATCTTAGCTGGATCGACATGAATTCCTAGTTCATTAACCACATGACTAAGGAATTGGACTTCACGTACCCAGAAGTCACATTTTTAGAACTTAGCATAGAGCCGTTCTCTTTGTAAGAGTTCCCAGACAAGTCGTAGGGGTACCTCATGGTCTACCCTACTCTTGGAATAGACCAGGATGCCATCAATAAAAACAATGACGAAGTTATCAAGATAAGGCTTGTAAACACGAATCATCAAATCCGTAAATACTGATGGAGTATTGGTGAGACCAAAAGGCATGACCAAGAACTCAAAATGGCTAAAACGGGTTCGTAAGGCAGTCTTCGGAATATCGGCTTCATGCACTCTAAGCTGACGGTACCTGGATCTCATATCAATCTTTGAATAATAACTGGAACCTTGAAGCTGGTCAAATAAGTCATCAATATGGGGAAGAGGATAGTGATTCTTGATTGTCACCTTGTTGAGTTCACGGTAGTCGATACACATACAAAGTCTTCCATCTTTCTTCTTGACAAACATGATAGGGGCTTCCCACAGAGATGAACTAGGCCGAATGAAACCTTTCTCTAATAACTCCTGTAGCTGGTTGGATAATTCCTGCATTTCGGGAGGTGCAAGATGATAAGGGGTTCGAGCGATAGGAGCTGCACCAAATGTAAGATCATTACGAAACTCAACCTGACGTTGAGGTGGAAGACCAGGCAAATCATCAGGAAATACATCAGAAAAGTCACGCACAACAGGAATGTCTTCAATCTTCTTGTGTTCCGTAGATGATACAATAACAAGTGCCAAAATGGTGGTATACCCCTTTTGAAGATACTTGTAGGCCTTCATACAAGAAATGATACTCAAAGGAACACTAGTCTTCTCACCATAAATTGATAAAATCTCGCCATAAGGAAGTGGAAGTCGAACAATCTTATCAAAACAAAATATCTTGGCCCGATACAAGGATAACCAATCCATACCCACGACGATGTCAAAACTACCCAAATCAACCACCATAAGATCAATGGGGAAGGACAAACCCGAAAGTTCTAGGCGGCACTCCTTATAAATGTGTGTAGCCTTGATTTGTTTACCGTTAGCCAATTCTATCAAGTACTTAGCCTCTAAAGGTGTAGGTACTATGCCTAGTAACTAGCTAAATGTAGCAGATATGAAACTCTTATCGGTGCGAGAATCAAATAAAACTGAAGAGTAGCGATCGTTAAGAGGAAACATATCGGTAACTATGTCTGGATTCTGTCGGGATTCCCCCGAACCAATAACGAAGGCACAAGAATTCTTGCCACCGCCCTCATTGTTCCCGTTACCATTCACATTCTCACTCTTCTTTAGCTTAGAACAATCGCGCTTGAAATGCCCAGCCAAACCACAGTTATAACATCCCAGGTTAGGTTGAGGAGATACCAGAGGAACAGTCTTGTCATCCAACTTGACTCTGCAGTTCGGAATCTCGTGACCAGGCTTCCCACACCGATGACGCTCGAACTTGCGGCACTGACCATTGTGGTGATAGTTGCACTTGTTACACTTCGGATAGGACTGCAAACGAACCGAACAAACACGACCAAGGCTTTGTTCGTGTTCGTTTGTTAAGGAAATGATGTGTTCATGAATAGTTCATGAACACTTGCCGAACAAGATTTTATGTTCGTGTTCGTTTGTTAATTTTATTCATAAACGCACACGAACACAAACAAACATTAATGAATACAAACAAGTGTTCATGAACACAACACAAACGAACACAAAGAAGTGTTCATGAATGAAAACAAACACAAACAGACATATATTAACTTTTAAATAAGATATAATTCACATACATTAAGACATTAGCTAGATCCATCTAAAATATAGCTTAATTATCCAAACATATTTAGTAATTAACATAATGTTGGTAACATAATAAATTAATGTCTCAAAAACCTAAGTTCACATTGGAGGAGAACGTTGGAGGACGTCAACGCTAGAAGGTGGAAACATATAAAACCCTAATAAAGTTTTTTTTACATATTATCAACAAAATAAAACCCTAAGGACTATTTCTGTCAACTCTTAAAAATTTTGAAACCAAACCTTCCCACCCTTATGTTCCATCCCGTTTTTTTTTTCGGTTGCCAAGAATCCGGCCAACGACAACTCTGGCAACATCAAATTTTGACTTTTAATGCTTATTTCTCTATATTAATCATTCCTTGGTTTGCAAGCCATTAAAGTTTTGTATGAACACCCCCAAACAGGGTTTTCATTGGCGCGAGTTGTGTCAGTAGAGAATTTAGACCCAAAACTCCTACCGTTATCCATTTTGCTTCCTCGTCGACGACCAGTACCTCCAGAACCGCTGCTAGAATTGGCTCGGGTTGCGTCAAGTCGAGCAATTTCCTCAGCAATCACCCTAGCTAGCTCAGCGGGAGTGGCTGGTAGTGGCTCGCCATCGTTGGTTCGTGCAGATTGTCGGGTTTGCATGATTCCCTTATAATACATCACACATCAAAAGTGTAAGACATATATTTCACAAATATTGTCATTCATACAAATGCAACAACCAAATATAACCACACATAGTAAGTCAATCATAACCACAAGAAAAAAGGATAAACAAGATAGAACATAGATCAATACCATACCTGCATTACACATACATAGCTTAAAGTGCATCAATGTCAAAGTACAAAAGATTAGCGGCTAAGCCGCAATAGTTTAAACTATAAACATGAATAACACAAAGTACAACCATGAAACATCCTACGAAGATGAAGATGGAAAAGTAGCAGCAATAGCAACAACCGCATCCCACATGCGCTGGTCCATCTCTGCCATCCACCTCTCCAATGCCTCCAATCGCCTCTCAGCTTCAACTCTCCCCATGGCAGCTGCTAGCCTCCCCTGCTCAGCCTCTGACGTGCGGTCCTCCAGGTCTCGGATGTGAACACCCATAGCCACCAGCTGCGTGTCATGGGATAAAAGAACGCCACACTCGGTGTACAATGGTCTCCCAGAAGATCCTCCCAACGTCATGGCATCCGCATCATCCTCCTCGTCCCTGTGGACCAAGTCACCAGCAAGATTAGGGAGGTAAGGCCACTTCCGGGCCTGGGAACGCCTCCTCAATCTTCGGGATGGCTCGGGCATAGGTATGGGTGCCTCCACAGCATATGGCTCCAGAGTAGGGTTAGTAGGAAGATCAGGCTTGTCGGTAGGGATAGAGTCGGCGGGCAGTGTAGTGACTGGAGCACGGGCGGGAAGGGCAAGGACTACCGCATGTCGAACCCACTTCCGGGGTGGTATACTTCCGGAAAGTACGACCGAAACGTCTATGCGAAATGAAGGGGCTAGGCTCGAGGCAGAGTGGGTAGTGGGAGGTGTCACTACAGGATGGACGTCCGGGTCAGCGAGGGAAGGAGGGACATCATCCTTAGTGTCGTCATCGGAGACACGTCATGCCACAGGTGTAGGTTCTACATTCATGTCAGAGTCGGAGATTAAACCTCCTCCATGATGGGGGAAATCAGGGGCCTCATAGGGTACGCGGGCAGGCTAGGTAGGCTGGATGTCCTCCTCCGGGGTAACGTCCACAAGATAGTCATTCTCGGAGTCAGATAAGATAGTGAGGTCAACCGATATGGCTATGATCCTGTCAAACGCATGCATATATATATATATATATATATATATATGAATCAACATGGTTGTAAATAAATGAACTACTATACCCGTGCGTCATCGTGGAGCAGCTTGAGACTTGAGAGGTGCAAGGTGAGATACACCTCGCCAAGGCGGAAACACAGGGATGTGATTCGAAAGGTTTTCAAGCACAAGGTTCGAGCAACACATAAGATGTAATTTAAAACGATACCATCAACAATAAATATTGTCATACATAATTAAGTTAAACATAAAATTATCTGGAAATCATTGTCTCAAATACCAAAACACAACATAACCAATTTTATTAAATTCCAACCCGTGATGGTACCAAGATCTGCATGCTCAAACCTCTCTCCCAAGTCTCCACTCCGCATGGTCAATTACCTAAAAAAAACATGTGCAAAAGATTTGTCAACATAATGTGGGTGAGTTCACAGGCTTTAATGTACTATGTAAAGTGCTCGTGTAATCCGTGTATGACCAATCATAGGCTAGCTAAGTGAATGATTTATGTGCAAACCATGAGTCCCATAACCATACATCTTGATTGTTGCGCCTCGCTCATTGTACAATAAAGACAACGTATGTATAGTAGACTACTAACACTCTTTCGTATGTAACCGGCTAGAGCGACTAACCAAGACTGGGGGTGTCAACCCTATAGATCTATTTACGTGTTCCATGGCTTTTGATAGCTAATGGTTACGGTGTAAATGTAAGTACGAGGACTATTGATCTCATGAATCAACTGTCCCATGTTCCACATGGTAGTCACGATAGAATAACAAACCAAAATGAATTATACAAGAAACGTAGCATGTTTATACCTCAAAATGAAAAATAGTAAAATGGGGCCGTGAAACTCACCTGATGACAGTACGTGTGGTCTGGTAAAGCTGGGATGTTAGGTAACTACCGTCCTGACAATGATCGCCCTATGATTGTCAAGAGTATGGTAAGTTATATGTTCCTGTCATTTATCATACAAGTTGTTCACCCGACTTTGTGGACCCTTGTATTTAGTGTATGTGGGCCATGTTTTAGTGCACATAACAATCGTTAGTTAATTAATAAGTACCTTGTAAAACATATAACTCCAGAAACTTCAGGCGTTTTGTTGTAAGATGGTATCGATTGTAAACAAAATGGACCCCACATGTCATCATGGGCTATAAATTGACAGCAATCCATCATGTGTGGTCGGTTTTTGGAAAAATATGTATTTTAACATATGTTTATACCCTTTTAATGTCCAAAATAGCACTAACATATGTTATGGTCTACTTAACATATGTTATGATGGTATAGCCAAAAATAACACATAACATGGGCCTCAAAATCAATTGTTTAGTGAATAAAAAATGATTATTCATGTTCGTCAAGGTATAGTCAAAGGATAACAAGTGTGGTTTGGGGTATTCTTGATGAAACCGATTATAGTTACTTCTCAAAATATGGTTTAGGTTCGGTTATAAAACAAGCATATGTTTAGTTATACCATCGACTATATGAGGCCTCTTTTGACTTGGATTCTACTCGTGTGGGTAGCCGTGTGTGTTATGTGTATAATTTAGTACCAATGTTTGTAAGTTAAGTGATCTAGGTCAATTATTATTCCAAGATGTGGTGGTTCGGGTGAAATAATGTTAGGGCCGATTGATATACAATCAAAAAGTGTTACAGTGACTTACCTATAGTTGTATGACAATGGCCGATCCCTAAAGGTCTTGTGTTTCTTCCCTTGAGCTTGAATCTTCCAATGTAGCTTGTAGATAGTTGGTTTTGGTGTTGGTGCAAGAATGGTTTGGGTTTTGGGGTTATGTTTTGGCCGAGAGAAGCAAGGAAGGAAGGGAATGTTTTGGGGTGTTGGTGCAAGGATTCTAGCTCACACAAGGCCCCTTTATATAGCCTCCATCATGGTAAGTCCATCCTATTGATCTTTGTAGTCTTGCAAGTACATTCTAAACTTGTATAAGAGGTTAACATGGAGTGAAAGAGACTTAAGCTTCTTGTGGTTTTGGAGTTTGGCCGAGATCAAGGAAAAGAGAATCAATCATGTTTTGGGATAATATCAAGCCTATAAGTGATCTTTATGAGGCCTATTATGGTATAAAAAGGGGTGTACTTTGTCTCCAAGTGTAATTCATGTGGACAAAATGATTAAAAGCTTGTCATGTTTGTGGTGTCCCTTTCGGCCGAGTTTGGGAAGAAAAGAAGAATGTTTGTTTGTTACTAAGAAGGGAAGTTGATCTCTCTTGAGAAGTGTGGTTGGTTTAGTTAATTTGTGTAAGTATTGGACCCTTATGATGATAATGACACATGAATGGTGGCTTGTGCTTGGTTCGGCCGATTATGGGGATCAAGAGGACGTCCTTGTTTGAGTTAAGATTACATCATAGGATTGTGTAGCGTCATAGACATAGGTTCTAAATAGGCATATGTGTGATCCTCCATTTGTCCCTTGTTGCTACTAGTTCTTCAGCCCAAGCAAGACAAAAATGTATTTCTGGAAAGGACTTGAGCTTGAGTTAAGTGTGAAGAGGTTTATGTTTAGTGTAAGTGTAGCAATCATCTAGATGATCTTAGGTGTCATCCTCTGGGATTGATAGTGATTGATGGGGGAAAGACAAAAGATATATGTATATGTATGTGGGGAAGTTTTGGCCGAAAAAAGGACAAGGAAAGGGATCTTCTATTTGGGGTTATGATCATCTCATAAGAAGGTGAATGGACCCCACATCTCTTAATAACTCATGCTTTACCAGACTGGGGGAGGGGGTATAGTGTGTGCAAAATGTCAAATTATGCACATGGAATGACAATAATAAATAAAATGCGTACGGATGTTAACCTGGATCGTTGACCGGTGTCACACAATCAATTTAAATAGAAAACCCTAATTATGTAACTCACCTGAAATAAAAAAATTACATCAAAATAATTCTAAAGAGTTCACATGTTTTTATGTTTGCAATAATAAAACCTGTATTAATCTAGATCCACATAATCCTTACATATATATATATATATATATATATATATATATATATGATGCTAGAGAGACATCGTTAGAAGTTACTTGAGCGTTACGAACCATGGCTGACTGTTTGTAATACATTTGCCTTGTTTTCCCCCGCCAGCGACATCACCCAGTGACGTAATGTTAGATAGGACAAATATGCACCCGTGCGACCTCCAGTATACACGGGTGGGGCTTGTCGGACCCAATAGATCTATTCACACTTTCCCCGCTATGTTCCACATATTCATGGTTCAAACTATTAGAAGGACTTTAGATAAGTCGCTTAGTGCACAAGTGATATAATGTAATATATGTGATCTACCGTGTTCGTGTTTGCATAGCATGTTTCTCCCCCAACAAGAAAATAGTAAAAGGGGCCGTGAAACTCATCTTAGGTTGCGTTGTTTGAAAAGTAATACCAGGCGTGTTTGAAAAGTAATACCAGGCCGTGAAACTCACTTTATTATAGGGAATGAGACCCAAGAAGGTGCCATTCGCTAGAATCTTCACACGAATGAGTGAAGAATCATGTCATTTGCTATAACAGAATGGTACTTGTAGCAAATAAGTTATTTCAAGCGAAGGAGACAAGGATCATCTCATTCGCTAGAACTTTCTAGCGAACGAGGACCATGTCCTTCTCATTCGCTACATCGATCTAGCGAATGAGAGCTCATTCGCCCTACACAAGCTGTTTATCAATTTTGACGAACAAAACCCCCAAATCAGATTGAAAACTTATCAAATCATCACATAATGATACGGTAACTTATCTCTAACCTATTAGAACAATATCATATCTGATAGGGTCATCAATCAGTGCATTTTGCACACAAAGTCACATATTTCTAAAAAAGGGCAAATTATGGAGATGTCATATCAATTGCATGAAAAACTTACCCTAAATGGCAAATATAGAAATCAACCATGTAACATCATTTTCCAGATCATTAAACCTAGGTTTAACCATCCTAATATGCTTCTAACATGTTATCATAATCCTATAGCATACCAAACCCGAGATCCACACAAAACCCTAAAATAGGTCAAAGCTCATAACATTCATAACACATCAAACTCCACCTAAACATGTTTCTAACACCCATACAATCATCAAATCAGTAACATAACACCATATAGCATACAAATAACACAAAACTCCCAAATTCTAGGTCCCCAATCCAACACCCAAGTTTATACTTTGTGAAAACCAACTTTTAGTGTTTAGATCTAGTTAGAAAATGATTAGAAAAGGGTTTTTATTTAGTAAAACACAATAATATTAGATCTGGACACTTAGGGTTCATAAAACATTGATAAAATGAATCAAAAAGGGTTTTAATGGATTACACAACTTGAATCTTCACTTGATATTGTTTCTAATAGTGATTTGGCTCAAGGATATAATAAATTAGAGCAAAAAGTTGTTTCTATAGGTTAAAGTTTGTAATAGAGCACTTGAAGGCGAGTTAGGATTTTGAAAATGGTGAGAATGAGTGAAGGAAAATATTTATAGGCTGCTCCCATTCGCTAGGGTGTTCTAACGAATGACACTCATTCGCTAGGATGGGTTTCCTGGATACTCATTGGTTAGTTCATTCTAGCGAATGGGTCTTCTGGTTCTCTCATTCGTCTGAAACAACAGACAAATGAATGTTTTCTTGGGTCATTCGCCCAAACGACCTCAAATTGCACATAAAACACATATTATCATATCAGTTCGCGTAAACATATATTCACAAGTTATCAATTTATCACAGGACATATAATACTCGACAAGTTACCCTTATTATGTTAATTCATCAAAGAACGGGATACGAGACTCGTGTGTGTTACCCGATGATTCCCCGAATCACCGAACCCGTGACCATAGTGTGTGTAGATCCACTTATAACTAACCCAGTTAAGTTTGTTTTACAAATGTTTTGCTAAGGTAGACTTATGTGTTTGTTAGAAAAGTTAACCTAAGTTTGCCGGTTATCACATAAATTGTATTCAAAATCAAGTTGTGTCAACACCCACTAGGTTCTCAAGGTACCATATTCAACACCTTCTGAAAAATATTTTCTAACAAATGCGTAGTAGTTTTTTTTTTTTTTACCAACACGTGTTCTTTCGTTTTTACAGCTACTGATGTAGGCCTGTAAACGAACCGAACGTTCATGAACTGCTCGTGAACTGTTCGGCGGGAAGTTCGTTTGTGTTCGTTTATTTAAATAAATGAACGAACACGAACACAATTTTTTGTTCGTTTAATTAAACGAATGAACACGCTTTGTTCGTTCATTTATGTTCGTTTGTTTATTTTTGTTCGTTTATGTTCGCTTAGTTAGACTTAACTTTATTTTTATTATTTATTTCCTTTTGTTAAGTATCTTAATTCATATGTTCTAAAAATTTAACCCTAAACCTAATATTCTAACTATATCACATATCAGATGCTATCCGTATTTTACAGCCACACATCCCTTCTTCTCCACACTCCACAGCCCTACCTTCTTCTACTTCCGGTCGACCACCTCCACAGACCCGCCTCCACTCTCCAGCCTCCAGCCTCAACAGTGTCGCCGTCTCCCTTATCCCCGCCTCCACAGACCATAGCGCCGCCGTATTTCTCATCCCGTCATTTGGTTTTGGTTGCATTGTGATGAATCATTATTAACTTGTTTTTGATTTTGTTCGTTTATGTTCATTTGTGTTCATTTATATTGATCACTTGTGTTGGTTTATGTTCATGAACAGTTCGTTTAAGTTTTAAATGAACGAACATAAACGAAAACGAACACGACAAATTTCTTAATGAACGAACACGAACACAAAAATGTGTTCGATTATGTGTTCGTGTTCGGTTAAAGTTAAATGAACAAACACGAACACACCTGTGTTCGTGTTCGTTCGGTTCGTTTACAGGCCTATACTGATGATCAAAGACCCCCAAAAAAACGCATCTCCTGCTACCAAAAGTTCAATGCTCATTTTGCAACAATATTACTTTGTAACTCGTAATTTTATGTTTGTGTTTGGGTAACTTTTATGATGTGGTATTACTCTAAACAATATTTCCAGTTTGGTACATATACAAAATACCATTTGCGCTAGGCCGGAGAATTTCCCAGTAGTAATTAGTACTATTGTGTGGCAACATCGTATTTGTAGAAGAATAAAAAATAAATAAAATATAGTATGCAAACATCATTATTAAAGTCAAAAGAGGAACTTACATTATTATCTGTCACTAAATAAATGATATGTGGTGTCCACTTGAAAATGACACCAACGGCTGATAATATGTATAAACTTATTTTTTTAGCGACGACAAATGAGAGCCCGGTCACCCGGGTAGACTCAATGGCAAAAGGCCATCAACGCTCTTAAACTGCAGACAATGTTGGTGACCTGGCCTGTCATCGTTTCAGAGGAAACCTTAAGAGGAGTGTTCGAAAAAAAAATATTACTTGGCAAGTTGGGCGTTATTGGCATACACGCTCCAACTTGAGAGGGAGTATTAGAGATTATGACCATTTGACTAGTCAAATAGTCAAAGTGGACCTTATTATTATAGTCAAAGTCATCCTTACATTATGCCCCTTAAGAATAGCTCCTTGTCTTATGCCCAAAGATTAGTCACTTTCCATTTTATGATTTTCTTCATGTAAGGTTATCTCCTCATTTGAATGTACCAAAATATTACAGTAAAACAACATCTTTCATATTCTCTTTACATTTCTTGTACCAACAACCACTTTGCCATTTTGAGAGTCGATAATTAAAAACCGAGCAGCCCTCCGGCTGCAGGGCTGAAATCAATAAACTAAACCAAATAAAAAATCACTTCCGCTTTAATTTCTATATGGTATCAGAGCAATGTTTCTGATCATGCTCATCAAAAAAAAATATCTACTTTTTCAAAAGAACTGATTATAAAAATAATAATAATAAAAATGAGAGGATGTGATGGGCGAAAGTAAGATGGAGAAAATCGAAGACCAAGAAGAAGAAAAGTCGGGTTCAAATCTACGAGCCCGCAAGAAAAAAAAAAAAGTCGAGTTCTTTGAACTCGGGAGAAAAAGAAAAGTCGGGTTCTTTGAACCCGCAAGAAGAAAAGTCGAGTTCTTTGAACTCGCGAGAAGAAAAGTCGAGTTCTTTGAACTCGCGAGAAAAAGAAAAGTCGGGTTCCTTTGAGCCCACGAGAAAAAAAGTCGAGTTCTTTGAACCCGCGAGAAGAAAAGTCGAGTTCTTTGAACTCGCGAGAAGAAAAGTCGGGTTCTTTGAACTCGCGAGAAGAAAAGTCGGGTTCTTTGAACTCGCAAGAAGAAAAGTCGGGTTCGTCGAACTCGCTAGAAGAAAAGTCGGGTTCTTTGTCTCGAAAGAAGAAAAGTCGGGTTCGTCGAACTCGCAAGATGAAAAGTCGGGTTCTTTGACTCGCAAGAAGAAAAGTCGGGTTACATTGAGCCCGCAAGAAGAAAAGTCGGGTTTCTTGAACCCGCAAGAAGAAAAGTCGGGTCCAAATGTATGAGCCCGCAAAAAAGAAAATAAAAACACTCCAACTTGAAGAGGAGTGTTCGAAAAAAAAATATTACTTGGCAAGTTGAGCGTTATTGACATACACGCTCCAACTTGAGGGGAAGTATTGGAGATTATAACCATTTAACTAGTCAAATAGTCAAAGTGGACCTTATTATTATAGTCAAAGTCATTCTTACATTATGCCCCTCATGAATAGCTCCTTGTCTTGTGCCCAAAGATTAGTCACTTCCCATTTTATTATTTTCTTCATGTATTTATAGAGGAGGTTATCTCCTCATTTGCATGTACCAAAATATTACAATAAAGCAACATCTTTCATATTCTCTCTACATTTCCTGTACCAACAACCACTTTGCCATTTTGAGAGTCGATAATTAAAAACCGAGCAACCCTCCGGCTGCAGGGCTGAAACGAATAAACTAAATCAAATGGAAAATCGTTTCCGCTTTGATTTGAATGACATACCGCCCGAAAGCCCACTATGATAAAACCTCTAGCTAAATGTAGAAATTTTTTTATTTTAGGTGAGACTTCAACCTATAACCTCCACATTAGAAGGCCTCCACATTGAAAAGTTATGAAGGTGTCACTTCACCCGAAGGTGATTTATAAACTTATTAAAAGGAATATATATGAAACTAAAAGAAAGACGGGCAACATTAAATTGGTATTATGTTGCACTGTTGCATATTGATTGAATGACACCACTGCATTCAAAGATATATTGATGGGTTTGGCTATTTGTTGAATCTGGCAACAATATTATTGCATGATTTAAAAAGCAAAAATAGTAAGATTTACAACTACCGACTCTTTGATTTGATCATGCAAAGTTAAAAGACAAAAAATAGGCGATGTAATACGGCACGGCTTGTTGTCATTATTATAAAAGCAAATCCTAACTAAATATAGTTGAGAATTTATTTGATTAAACTTAGGCCGTCCGTTTTAGAGCCGCGAGAGACCGGGCGTAAGCCACCAACGTGACTCTCAAGTAGATCACTTTACCATGTTGTGGCTGGAGGTGAGCATCGGCGCGACCAAAGGTCAGTTTCTCTTGTTAGCCCATGGGACCACCGTCGCTTGTGCTCGCTCGCACCAGGGTTTGCGTGGGGCTGTTGTGGCTAGAGGTGAACACCGGTGAAAAACTCTGTTCGCGTAATGCCGCTCGCACTTTCACAACAGATAGTCTTAGGACTGAAATGGCGTCGCGTTGAAAGTTTAATAGTTGAGAATCTTTTAGATTTAATTGTGATTCTAACTTCAGACCAAATAGACGGATTGACGTGTTTAATCTTGGTATAATCCAAACATGACTTAATTTATTTAAACTCAAAACTAATGTCAATAACATGTTCTTCATTTTGTTCTATGAAAAAAGTATGGAAGTTGTGAAAAAAAATCTCATTGTAACAAACTTATGGTTTTGGTTTAAAATGTCTCATATTAAATTTCACTGTGTCATGTTTCTTTTTCTTGTTTAGTTTTTAAGACTTTACGTGCATCTTTCGACATACCTAAAGTGTAAAAAATAATATTTTGAATGTGTTTCATGAACCAGATAAGGTTAACACGGTTAATATAAGCCGGTTAAAGAAATTTAATACATCATACATGTCATATTTTTGACTCTTTGAGAGAATAAAAGGTGAAGTAATTATTTAACGCTATATGTTTTAAAATTTTCAGTAGCCGACAGTTTTAGATAATACATCAACCACCTTATAAATTATTACGCCTAATATTTTTTTTTGTTAGTGGTTTCGGTGAAACTTTGTGTAATGTAGTAGAAGCCGACTTTTAGTGAAAACCGGTTTTACTATATTTGGTTCTTATTAAAGAAACTTACATTATCTTTTTTTTTTTAAGTGTATTTTTTTTAAATGATCAAACGAAAATTTTATTCATCTAAAGCTAGCGGCATACTAGCAATACACCATACATATAATAGTAAACCAAATTTTTTTAAGTGTATTTGAGAGATAATATTGTATAAATTTTATTCATCCAAAGCTAGCAGCATACTAGCAATAACCATTTATAATTCAATGGTTGAGATTAGCGATTCAAAATAACTGAAACACTTTAAAAAAAACAAGTGATGAAAGTGTAAAATAGGAAAAGTTCTTTCAAATTTACTTGCTTCACGATTTTTAAAAATTATAATTTTTTCATATGATAATATTGTATAAATTTTATTCATCCAAAGCTAGCAGCATACTAGCAATAACCATTTATAATTCATATGTTGACCTGACGGGTGTATCTCCCCTAGTTGGGTTGAGGGACAGTGGCTTTGTTGCAGGGCAAGCGGTCCGGAAAGCAGAGGCAAAGAAGGTAGAAAAACATGCTAAAGCCTGCGAGGAGAACCAACACGTTTTTATACCTTTGGCTTTTGATACCTTTGGCTCATTGGCACCGGAGGCTACCCGTTTCCTGACCAGGGTCCAGCGGGTTATTCACAGTAGTGCCTCGGCTCCGGGTGGACATGGTTATGTTTTTAGTAGATTAGGATTTGCTATCCAGAAAGGGGTGGCGGCGCAGCTTGTTGCCCGCCTGCCCGCTATCTTAATGTAATTTTCTTTGTCTTGGAATGAAAAATTATTATGATATCAAAAAAAAAAATATATATATATATATTTATATTTAATAATAAAAAAAAAAAAAAAAAAAGTTAATATTTAAAAAAAATAAAAAATACACCATAAAAATAATTTTAGTTTAGGCTACTGCTATAGATTTTTTTTTAATTTAAAAAAAATATTTTACAAACTACATGATTGCGTATTTTTATTTAATATTACGTGACTTTTTGTATAACGTTACAGAATTATATACTATATGTAATGATATAATATGCATTTTACTCTAGAACATGTTTAACATTACATGAATATATACCATTACATAATTACGTAGCGCTATTTGAATAAGTATCATTACAAAATTACGTACCACTACGTACTTACTAGGAAAAGTTTTATGGCTTTCTACTACATACTACTACATACCAGTGGGAATGCCTGTGCGTTGCAGCGGGTGTTTCAACTGATATCAGATTCAATTATGATATCTATAACGAACCACCATCCATTTCGGGTTTCAAACAAGTTTGTTATAAATGTGATTACATGTCATTTGTAGCGTCTTTCTAAATGTGTCTGTATAGATAGATATATGTAGGAGTTGACGTTATCCGTGTTATGGGCTACCCGTTAATCGTTGCAATTTCTTCTCTAGGAGATCTATGTCATCCTCTTTATATACTTTATATTTAGATACGTATTTGTTGTTGATTTTTTTGGTGTGCGTGTACTGATTTGAGCTTTAAACTTCTTTAATACTATGTTTTTTTTTTTCCAATTTCCTCTCCAAAAAAATCAAATATAAGTCTATTTTAAGGATTGATGTTTACATGTCGCACAAACTATTTGAACCCTTAGAGACCACCTTGGTTACTCCTTGTTTTTTAAAGATAAAAATAAATGGCTGAAAACTACAATTATATACCCCAGCATCATAGAATACTCATCTTTCCGTCATCTTTTCCAAGATTATTATTGCAGTTTCAGTCTAGCCTAAAACGAAAATCCCGTGAATGAGAGAATTATAGGTTAGGTTTTTCTCCATCATTGACCATCTTAACAAACAAAACAAGGGCCATGTTAGTATCATTTTTTCTACAATATGTGTTTAACAATGGCGTATAAGGTAACCTATTAGGCCTTAATCCTCTGCATATTTTTTTAGAATTTCAACTGCTTTTGTCTTGTAACCGTGACAACATTGAGCATCAATGATGGTGTTATAAACTTGAATATTTATCACCAAACCCATTAACTTCGTTTAATTCATAAGTTTATCTACAATACCAAAAGTTATTTCCAAAATTGTTTTCATAGTTTTCTTTATCAATTAAAGATTAAAATATGTGTGTGTAGACCAAACTTATAATCTAGAAAAAAAACCATGTATCCTATGCAGAAGGTCTTACAATTTTTCTCTACCAACTTATTATTAATTTTAACAAAAGATTAACATGATGAAATAAAGCAAAAGTGTTGCTGATATATTAACATGATGAAATTCTATTCAATTTAATGGAGGGTCTCATTATTCATTTTAGACATTCAATTACAATGGGAGATTTCACTAATAAGTGATGGTGATGAAAAGAGGAGCATGGCAAATTGGGATTGTATAATAGGTATCAAATGTGGTACACAAGGGTAAATTTGGAAGAAATGAGGTAAAAACTTGAGGATTACACTTGAGACTTTTGGGATGTTATCTTAAATTTGCTAATTTGGACATATTTAACCATCACTCCTCCTTTATAACGTAGTAGAGATTTATATGGATCATATACCCTTGGCCTGATGTAGATGTGTCAACTTTTTATGGTATCTACCCATCACACATATTTGATGTCTTGTACAGTAACCTTCCCCTTTAAACATAATAGACCTATTTGTTTATTTAATCTTAGGTTATATTATATTTAAGAAAATCAAATTATTTATAAAATTTAATAGAGCGCGTTTATTGCTATAATTAGGTTGTATGTGTTTGCCTGATGCTGAATTTAGTAATAAAACACATTTATGCCCATATGTGGATAAGAGGATGAGATTCTTTATGATTATGGGAGGCCTAACCAATTCCAACTTGAAATCTGCCTTAACATGGGTGAACTGTATTGAATCTAGATCTTATAGATTCTTAAGTATGCAAGTAAGTAGCTCATATCATATCATATTCATATTGTTTCCACGTATCCCCTTGATGTCGTTTTCCATGTAGCAAAAGACTTGTTGGAGGATAAGATAGCCAACTACCTATGGTACAATTTGGCATTGGTCTTCCTAACAAACATCAATTGAGCAAGTAGTAGACGCAATATCAAACGAAACTATTAGGAGTTGGTCCTTTGATTTCCAAAAGCAAGCAAACTTCTTCATCATTAAAATTTTCTCCAATGCTTATTACATTTAGAGGTTGACGGGAATATCTACGAATTTCAACGGGAGAAACGGTTATTCATGGTTCATATGTACTTCATAGTACGTTAGATATCGAGATAAATGAACTTTGGGATTCTTGAATCTCCTAGACGTACCATCCAATTCCCAGCAATAATACCTTTACCCACACTCTATAAAAAAAATATATCTATTTGGTATGAGGTAAAGGAATGGATGAGGGAATGGTATGGACAAGGAAATGGAATGGACAAAGAAATGATTCGGGTCTGTTTGGTATGAGGTAATGGAATGAACGGAGGAATGGAATGGAGAAGGTAATGGAATGGATCAAGGAATGAAATGGATGAATACCATTCCATGGTCTTGTTTGGTTACAAGAATGGAATGAATCATTACTTTGTATTGTTTGGTATGTAGGAAAAGACAAAGGAAAAAATTGGCGGTGGTCAGTGGTGGCGGTGGGTGTTAGCAACGGGTGCCGGTGGGTGGTGGCAACAGCGATGACGATGGTGGTGTTAGTGGTGGTCAGTGGCGGCGACGACGATGGGTGGTGGTGGTGGGCGGCGACGTTTGGTGGTGATAGTAGCGGTGATAGTGGTCGGTGGCGACTGGGAGTGACGAGGACAGTGAGTGGTGGCGGTTGGCGGTGGTCGGTGATGGTGGTGGTCAGTGGGTGGCGGTGGCAGTGGTCGGTGGGTGGGTGGTGGTGGTCAATGATGGCGGTGGTTAATGGTGGCGTCAGGTGATGGTGGTGGCGACAATGGGTGGTAGAGGTAGGTGGTGGTGGTGGTGGTGGGTGGTGGTGTGTGACGGTAGCATGGTGGTGGGTGGCGGCAACAGTGGCGATGGGTGGAGGTGGATGTCGGTGATGGTAGGTAGGTGACGATGGTGAGCAGTGGCGGTGGTGGGTGGGTGGTGTTGGATGGCGGCGGTGGGTAGGTGGGTGAAGGTAGCGGGTGGCGGTAGAGGTGGTGGGCGACGGTGGTAGGTGGTGGGTGGTGGCGGCAGCGGCAACGGTGGTGGGTGGTGACGGTGGTGGTGGTGGGTGGTGGCGACAACGATGGTGGGTGGTGACGATGGTGGGTGGTGATGGTGGGTTATGGTGTTGTTAATAAAGGATGAATGAGGGATGGAATGGAAAAAAAACATGGGGGGTGGATGGAATGGTTTTGAGGGAATGGAATGCCTTGTGGAATGGGTGATTCCATTCCTTTAACCAACCAAACACACTATTTTTCATTACCTCGTAATGGTCCATTCCATTCCCCCTTCCATTCCACCATACCAAACGCTACCGAAATGGATGATTACCATTCTATGGTCTTGTTTGGTTACCATGTAAGAATGGAATGAATCATTACTTTGTATTGTTTGGTAGGTAGGAAAAGACTTAGGAATAAAACCGCCGGTGGTGAGTGGTGGCGATGGCGGTTGATTGTGGGTGTCGTCGACGGTGGTTGGTGGTGGTGGTCGGTGGTTGGTGGCGGTCGTGGTAGCGGCAACGGTGGTGGTCAATGGCGACGGCAACAAGGGGTGGTGGTGGTGGTCGGCGGGTGGCGACGTTTGGTAGTTATTGTAACAACCGGCAAAATTAAGGTAATCCCGTACTAATTAATTAAACGCAATTAACGTAATTAACCGTAATTATGTGCTGATTATTTAATTGAGGCCTTAGAAAGATAGAAGTTCCCAAATAATGCATAGGAATGCATAAGTTTAATAGCAAAGCGTGATAGGATCATGCGCAGGCAAAACTATCCGGTATGGACACTGGCGATTACCCGGTAAAACTTAAATAAGCGAAACGAACTCCGGACACCCGGACTATAAAATAAATAATATTTTCACAAAATATAATGGGTTTTGGAAACCCAAAGCCATACGTGAAAGCTTATTGTACAAATCTCCCGGTAACGAATAAAGTGCGCGTACCGCACCCGATACGCGCGTAACACGTAATTTCACCCGGCAAAAGCCGAAATAAATTATCAGCAATTTAACTGGGCAAAATTTAATGAATATTAACGGTATTTTAATATTTAGGTAACCCACGGTTAAAATTCAAGAAATACCCGGGCGGTACCCAAAAGAGATTAACTTAAACATATTATGGAGTATTAATTAGCAAAGTGGACCCCACAAAAATACCCCTTGGGCCGGCCTATGGCCACCAAGGTGAGATAACTTGTGGTTAATTAAAAGAAATCATTGGAAGATATTAATCATTTGCTTGCATGGGCTTATATTGGATAAGAAAAATTCCACTAATCCACCTCTTTCTCTCTCTAAACTCGGCCAAACACCCTCTTAATCTTCTAGAGATTTTATTTGGTGATCTTCCATATCCTCTACAATCTTCCAAAATCCAAGACAAGATACATATAATCTTTGCAAGATTTGGAAGGATACTATAAGCACACTTGAAGAACACTTGAAGCAAATCACAAAAACATTCTTCTTCTTCTTCTCTTGGCCGTAGGTTTGCACCTCCCCACTAACATCTCTCTTTCAATTTTCATACCTCTAAATCATCTCTAGATCATCATTATTCAAAACCCCTTTTGTGTGTTCAAGAGTTTGGAGCATAACCCACTTGGAAGAACACATTAAACCTCACCCAAATCCAAGATCTTTGTCTTCCCTAGCCTTGAGCTAGTAGTAAGTCTTACATTGTTTTATTACTTGAATGTTCATGTTTTGTGCTATGAAAGCAAGTTGTACATTATTGGGTAATAAAATAGATTTTATAAAGATAATGGGTTTTGTTAGAATAAAAATGGAAGAATAATAATAACATTGATGAACCTTGGATTTATGTTAATAAATGTAATGTTTGAAGAAATGATGATGAAATGCACATACACTTGAGAAAAATGATGATTTGGGTATAATTAATGAGAAGGACTTGAATGAGATGAAGATGATTTTAATCATCATAGGATGATATATTAATGTCAAAAAGATATTAAAATGGGTTAGAAAGTCATAGGTGAAAAAGTTCCATCTTCAAAGTCCACTCACTTGGATGAGTGAAAAATGGGTATTTTGGATGAAAATATGGAATAAACATGTTAATGACATCTAGGATGGATTAGAAGATCATTAAAAGTAAAAAGAAGTAAAAACAACTAAGCATTAAGAAAGTGGTTCTTCAAAGTCCACTAAAGTGGAAGAAAAATATTAACTTTGAAAGTTAGGGTGAAAAATGCAACAAGTATAAGTTAAAGGACTAATATGGCAACTTTGGAAGTTGAGGGACTAAAATGAATATTTTGAAAACTATTAGTCCATAAACACAAATAATGGAAAGTTTGGTGTCAACAGTGTGAGTAATAATTTTGCAAGGTTGATTTGGTAAATACTAGTAACATACTTGGGCATTTTGTGTAAAAAGTATATTTTTATAAAATGGACGTTTGATAAAAATAAATGGAGTAACGCAAGTATTTTATAAAATGAGATTTTATAAAATAAAGACTTGGGAAGACTTGTACAAAAATAGGATACTTTTATATAAATGGGAATATAAAAGTATCGGAAACATTTTTGAGTAACAAGTTGGACAAGTTGGGCTAAAACGTACAAAGTATATTTTTCCAAGAAATAAACGTTCGGAATCGGAAGTAGGAACAATACTTCCATGAGGACGCGCAACGGAAATAAATATGAGAAACGCTAACTAACGAACTTAGTTACACGAACCAACGTAAACGGACATATAAGAAAAATGCCATTACGACGAGATAAAAATATACATATATATTTTAAGAAAATAAAATATATATAACAAGGGTGAAACGTGCGACACACTTTCCTAAGTGTAGAAAGAATATTCGTGGGAAAGGAAAAACACAACGTAACAAATTAAAAACGCTAAACGACACATGAACTTAACGAGTAGTATCAACGCGATGGTATATGTACATATACTCGTTTTCGACGAAATTCTAGTATATCTATTTGAATGGGAAAATAGATATGCGAGAAGGAAAACCGAGACGAGTAGGTGAAATATATCTACGAACGCGTGAATACCGACAAGATCCTAGTACATTTATTTAAATGGGAAAATAAATGTATGGTGTGGTAAGTCTAGTCGGGCGTTAAGATTTTGTTACCAAACGACAAGAACTTAGCATATTTATTTAAATGGGAAAATAAATATGTGGCAAAGTGAGTCGGGCCGGATAATAAGAAATCACACTATGTCGAGCGAAACGATCCTAAGTATAATAATTTAAATGGGAAAATAATTATACATTGGGTAGAGTCGTGTCGAGTATAATATTGTACAAGTCACAAAGGATATTAATAAGAATAATATATGACTTGTAAGGAAAGGGTAATCCATCGCCATTGAACCTAGGATACGAAACTATTAAACGGGAATTGGGATAAAGACGTGGTCGGGAAGTTGGGTGTACAACTTGCCAAGGCACATACACCATAGGTGTAGTGACTTATACGCCTAGAACCTTTGTAGGTGCGGGATCACAAACTTTACTATTTTCTTCTTTGAGCCGAGCACAGTTACAGGTGAGTTTCACGGCCCCATTTCTAAACTATTTAATGTTTTTACGGGGGAAAGATATGTTGGGATTGTATGACGGGTCGGATACTTGAGTAAAGATTGCCACTCGGGGTTGAGACCTCCCCACTATAATCATTAATTCAGGAAAGAGAAACCAAAGGAATATTTGGATAGTACTATTGGTGCCTGACAAGGCCCACCCCTTATCGATAGCGTCGATTATGCATCGGCGTATGCCTGGGGTGCACGTATTCTGAAATCAAGTCGTAGGGATACCGAGTAACGACTTGGGGCGGGGGCATTATTAATTGTCTTGGTTTGGTTATAGGCTCAAGTAAATTGTAGGACTTTGCAACTCCTATAAATGTCATAACAAGGATATTCCCACTTTATAAAGATTTATTAAAATAAAACCTGTGAACTCACAAATATTTATATATTGACGATTTTCAAACATATCTTTCAGGTAATTGATTGATGGAGGTTAGCATGGCGAGCAGGGTCGGGGGTATCTCCAAGTCGGGCGTTGGGAATGTCGAAAAAGGGTCTCATCTCTTTATTCCATGGACTTAGGGATAAAGGGAGGAGCCTCCTTATTAATTTCAAAAACAATTTATAATTATGTACGGATAATTTGACATGATTATTAGCATTGAATAAATGCCCGTTGTTTAATTACTATTGTGGTTTGCATTAATCTTGGCTTAATACTTTTGAACCGTCGCGCCACGTGTTTCCGCCATAGGCGTGGTGTGACAGTTATAGTAGCGGTAACGGTGGTGGTGGTCGGTGGGTGGGTGGCGACAGGGAGTTACGGGGACAGTGAGCGGTGGCGATGGCGGCGGTGGTGGTGGTGGTCAGTGCTTGGTGGTGGGCGACGGTGGTCGGTGGTGGTGGTGGTTGGTGACGGAAAGTGTCGGTGGTGGCAGTCGGTGCTGGCGGTGGTCGGTGGTGGAGGTGGAGATGGTGATTGGTGGTGGGTGACGGTGGTGGTAGTGTTCGGTGACGGAGAGTGTCGGTGATGGCGGTCAGTGCTTGGTGGTGGCAGTCGGTGCTTGGTGGTGGGTGGCGGTGGTCGGTGGTAGTTGGTGACGGAATGTGTCGGTGCTGGTAGTCGGTGCTGGCGGTGGGTGGCGGTGGTAATAGCGGTCGGCGATGGCGGTCAGTGCTTGGTGGTTGGGTTGCGGTAGTCGGTGATGGCGGTAGTTGGTGGGTGGGGTGGCGGTGGTCGGTGACGGAGAGTGGCAGTGGTTGGTGATGGCGGTGGTCGGTGGTGGCGTCAAGTGGTGGTGGCGATGGGTGATAATGGTAGAGGTGGGTGGTGGTTGTGGTCGGTGTCGATGAAGGGTGATAGAGGGAATGGAATGGAAAACAACAGGGGGGATGGATGGAATGAATTTTGGGGTTTTTAGAGGGAATAGAATGGAGGAGGTAAAAATAACTGTATAACATGTGAAGCCTATTATGAATTCTACAATAGGACTATTGTTAAGCGCTTGTTAAATCTATACTACTATATAATCCATTTTAAATGGGCAAACATGTAATTTAACTTCATTAGAGGAGGACATCATTGTAATTTACCTCAAATTTTAATACACATTAATACATTATTTAATATAAACATCATACCCTCAAATTTCACGTGCGGAGTTTTACCGCGATACGCGTGACACACCAGGATCTAAGTTAACAGTCACAATAAACGACAACTATGTGTGAAGGGATTACGTTTGAAAACAACCACGCAACTTAAAAGTTTAGCGGAAACATAAAAAGTTTACAAACCAAAACTAGTTTAAATAGTTACAACTCAAAACCAACACAAGTTAATGTTTGAAAAGTAATCAAGACAAGGTTCATGCAGCGGGAAATGAACAATTGAATGTGGTGCGACTCCGTGCATCATATTCCTTGACTGCTACCTTAGCGACCTAAGAAAACATACTAAAATCGGTCAACATATAATGTTAGTGATTATCTAAGGTAGTTACCATAATCGTGCCATTTATTCATTAGTAACTACCTTAGATAATATAGATTAATAGTTTTTTTTTATATATATTCTTAGAATTTAATGTTTAATGTAAAAAGACAATTGCTCTTAATATTTATTATTGTTTTTTTATATTTTCAAAACCTATAGTTTTTTTTATAAATCTACTAATGAATAAATGGTTATGTACCCTTTCAAATACCCAAGTTAATTTCATGATTAACTTATAAATTTAATATTTATATTAACTTACTCATCAAATTAATATTTATATTTAAATTAATTTTCTTATGAATTTAATATTTCTATTGAAAGAAAATTTTGCCCTCCAAATTATTTCATTAAACATTGTACGGTAAGCATCAAATATTGTATTTATAATATAGTATAGATGGTATATAGATTTAAGCAGTGGCGGATCCAGAAATTTTATTGACGGGGGGCATAAATTGGCTGGGTTAAAAGAAGACAAGTCAAAACAAGTCAGGTCAAACTGGGTCGGTAAAACCAATTTACACTAATCCACTTAATAATAATTGGAGACAAATGAAGTTGTAATATAAAATATAGGAGTTTTTTTTTTTTTTATCTTGTATGTTGGTTACCTTTTTATATTTTTTTAAATAAGTGTATACATATAAAAACCGAGGTTGTTAACTTCTTTTAATGTAATTTTTTAACATTAGTTAAGTTGGTGTTAACTATGTTATGTAGTAATCTATATTTTATCAAAATATATCTGCAAACAAATGTTTCTCCTTAACGATCAAAATTAAGTGACAAGAAATAATATATCATTAACTAAATAAAATAAAAAGTAACAAAATAAATACTTAATGATCAAAAATTTATACAAAATAATAGATCATAAACTTATAAAATAATAAGTAATAGACTAAAACATAATAGACTAAAAAACAAAGTAAAAAATAATATAAAATAAAAAAGAAAAAGCTTTATTATACTAAATTAAATACTCCTATTAAATACCTTTAAACAGTGACATATAACTGTCACTTACTGCCACTCACCCATCACTTTGACAAACTACTATTTTTTAATAAGAAAACAAAAATAATTTATTTTTGGTCATCTTCTTCACCTTTTCTTTTGAACATGAATCTGCAACACATTCTCTATAAAAATCTTGGTTACTGGAAAAAATCGAAAAAAAAATAAATACACACACAAGCATTGTACGTGGGTTGGACGGTGGGCACCTGCCCACCCTAGTTAGTGAGTGTATCCGCCCCTGGATTTAAGATTGTAATAATAATAATAATAATAATAATATATTAAAATAATCAAGTTTAATAGGTACCAATAGTTAAGGTTATTTATAGGTTATAGAATAAAAACTCAAAAGATTAAAAGTACATGAATGGATTTCAACTTCAAAGATAACTTACTTAGATAAAATTTTAAAACTTTTACGAGGAGGAACATAAATAAATTTTAACTTTAAAAGCATTTTAAATCATGCAAATTCATTGCATAATATTTATCAATTTATTTATCATGTAAGAAGACCATTTTATCCTTTACTAACTTTATAAAGTTGTTATACCATAAGCTTAAAATATTGTAATTACTTAAATTTGGTTGGAATCCTTCCGTCATGCTTTATAGTATAGATATAGATAGTCTAGATATAGATAAAAACAACTTTCAACACATAATAAGAAGCATTAGTGTAACGATCATCATACAAGCCAAAGAAACTTGCTTTGACTAGATTGAACGTTGTGCAACTAAAACCAGCTCACTAAGACTTTACAAGGGCCCAAAAAGACTTGTTGGCATAAGTAGGGCTGTTCAAATCGCTCGCCGCTTGTAGATCGCTCGCCGCTTGTTTGGAAAATGCTCGAAAAATGCTCGCTCGATCTTTCGCTCGGTTGTATATGAGCCGATCGACTCGGTTCGGTTTGTAAATGAGCCAAGCATGAGCAAAGGTACGCTCGGCTCGGTTCGGCTCGAATAAATTTTTATTTATTTAATAATAGATATACACACAATTTACAGATAAATTTATAGCTTTATATATAAGATTCTATTGGATTTAACTCAGTATATGCAAACAAAATATAACCAGCCCACTTAATAAAAAAAATTAACACCAGATTTAATAGTAAAACAATAAGTCATGAGGTGACAATCTTGACTTCTTTATGTTATTAATCGTCCATCGCTAATTGTCGCTTAATATCACACCTACATCACAATGCAACAATTGTTCTCTAACGTATGCTCATCGTCTCACCAGCCTCAATCTAAGCCCCATCCTTGAACATTGGGATCTCAATATTAGTGTTATCATCGGACAGTTCGACCTTAGTTGTCAAAAGAAGTTGTCACCCGACAATGAAAACGTCGAAGGAAACATCCCAATTTTATGATCGTCCATATTATTCTCCACTCGATTCTCGCTCGACGCTCGCTCAGAAAATTTGCGCTCGAAAAATGCTCGTTCGGTTTTCCGCTCGATTGTAAACGAGCCGCTCTGCTCGGTTCGGTTTGTAAACGAGCCAAGCACGAGCAAAGCTCTGCTCGGATCGGCTCGGCTCGTGAACACCCCTAGTCATAAGAGTTGTCATGTGATTGATGGTGTAAGCAGGAATAGTGAAGTCGATATTACTTGGGTGATATAGATTTAATATCGCCTCATTAGTCTTGTAGCGCTGTTATTTCTCGCGTCCAGTCTCTTACTAGACGAGCGTTAAAAATATCCTGCTGCTTTGAAAAATAAAACATGAACGCCATATTAGTTGCAATAATTGTTATCTCAATCAAGCTTATAAATGTTGCTTTTTTGTTACTTCTACACCGATCATGATGTTCACGTTACTTCAAATAAAACAAAACTAAGAGGGTGTTTGGGATTTCAAAACAACTTATTGACTTATTGGCTTTTTCAAAAAGCCAATAAGTCAATAAGCTGTTTGTGTAACCCAAAATCACTTTTCGTTTTGACTTTTGGCGTTTTGCTTTTAAGGGTGGAAAAACTGTTTTTGAAAAGTTAGAAATCCTGGCTTTTGGCTTTTAACTTTTAAAAAAAATTACAAATCTACCACCCATACAACCAATATTCACAATAAGTTAAGCGAAACACTTAAAAAAACAACAATTTATTGACTTTTTGACGTTTCTCAATCCAAAAGCTAATCCAAACACTTTTTTTTAAAATTCATTTTCAAAAAGTCATAAGCCAATAAGCACTTTTGACCAAAAGCACTTTTGTATCTACAAACTCAATCCCAAACACCCTAATTTATACAAGTTTCGGTCTTCCATTTTAAGCTCGTTAGGTTAACCACAACCAAAATCACTAAAAACTTCATTAACACCCCTTTTGAAGCATATACCTAGTATAAAAATTTTTCTAATATTTATCATAGGAAGTCTCGTCCAACAAACATAAATGATTCCATCTAGCTAGTCAATAAATTAAGTTAATTTATTATATACTAAAGAATTAATTAAAGATGCTTATAATCATTCATGGGAACCTATTTTCAGAAAAAAAATGATTGTCAAATTTCACACGTAAAACTTGAAACATATTGTAACATTGTTTTCTAAGCTACGATCCTCCTTTAAATCCTTAGTATTTTATAGATTTTTTTTTTTTTTTTTGTTAATCTTCCACACATACCATCCGCCATCACCCCTTGACGTTGTTGCCACCCATATCCAGACAACTAGTCGCTCACCTTCATCAACCGTCTCCCACCACTACCGGTCAATATCACTAGAGCAGTCCCTGAGAATTCAGATGCCCAGGCCGAGCGACGAAAAATGCGCCTCTTACCCTTAAGCCTTGACGAAATAAATAACGTAAACTATTTTCTTTAAACAACGATTAAAGTATTAAAATGAGTTAATGACATACGTAATAAGCGAATAGGTAACCGAGGATGAGTGAAGCTCTCTTTAACATTCTTTTTAGCCCAAAGCTTTTGAATTGGGTTGAGGGAAAATTTTGTTTGCTTATGTGTGTCATAAGTTTCGTCTATTTTTTTTTAAATTTAGTTAAATCAAATTGGTAGTGAGCTTTTAAACTTATTATGAGTTACTAGTATTTAGGTTATTTTATAATTTAAAAGATGTGTTTAAAAAAACATACACACACACATCTATATATATATATATATACTAGTTTTTATCCCGGGAGCGTCCCGGGTTGAAATATCTAATATAACATAATATATTATTATTATTATTATTATTATTATTATTATTATTATTATTATTATTATTATTTTAAACAAATCTCTGCCATAAGTTATCATATTCCAATATAAAAAAACGAATCTCTGCGCCGGGGTGTAAATCTAGTGCCATTACAAATGAATTCGAAAGTTTGTAATCGATCATTCTAAAAAGAACTAACATGAAATAAGAAAAAAAAAAGTTAATTATTGAAATATCGAACGCATTAGTCTAAGGGTTATGTGATGCGTTAAAAAATTCATGGGTATATGATCGGGTATGTAGTTCGGGTATTTGGGTATGTTGTTTTGGGTAATCGGGTCGGGTATCACCTAATCCCAGACCCGACCCAAACCCACAATTTTTTTAAACTAATCCCAAACCCGACACAATACCTGTCGGGTTACAAAAAATAGTCATTTTTTTCTCCGATTTTTATATAGCACTATGGTACTCGTTGGAAAGATAATAAAATGCTCGTTAATTTGGTATAATTTTTTTCTTTAAAAAATCTCGTATATAAAAGATATTAACGTTTAAAAGTTATGTGAGGAAACACGAGAGATAAAATAATAAATGTTTAATATTTAGATTTAATAGATTAGGTATTTAATAGATTAGGTTAAAGATTATAATAGATTAGGTTAAATCATATTTATTTCTTTTTTTAATTGGTTTAAAGTTGCCACATCACATCCTATGTGGCATCTCTCAAAGGAGAGATTGCATAAGAGCATAACATGTAGGATTAATCCCTTTGCAATATGTATATATATATATATATATATATATATATATAGATTGCAAAAGGATTAATCCTACATGTCATACTTTTATGCAATCTCTCATTTGAGAGATGCCACATCGATGCCACATAGGATGTGATGTGGCAAGTGTAAACCAATTACAAAAAAGGAATAAATATGATTTAACCTAATCTATTATAATATTTAACCTAATCTATTAAATACCTAATCTACTTAATCTAAATATTAATACTTTACTATTTTTTCTCTCATGTTTCTTCCCATAACTTTTAAACGTTAATATCTTTTATATACGAGATTTTTTAAAGAAAAAAATTACACCAAATTAACGAGCGTTTTATTATCTTTCCAACGAGTGCCATAGTGCTGTATAAAAAACGGAGAAAAAAATGATTATTTTTTGTAACCCGACAGGTATTATGTCGGGTTTGGGATTAGTTAAAAAAAAAATTGTGGGTTTGGGTCGGGTCTATGATTAGGTGATACCGGACCCGATTACCCGAAACAACATACCCAAATACCCGATCATATACCCATGAATTTTTTAACCCATCACATAACCCTTAGACTAATGCATTCGATATTTCAATAATTAACTTTTTTTTCTTATTTCATGTTAGTTCTTTTTAGAATGATCGATTACAAACTTCCGAATTCATTTGTAATGGCACTAGATTTATACCCCGACACAGAGATTCGTTTTTTTTTATATTTAAATATGATAACTTATGGTAGAGATTTGTTTAAAATAATAATAATAATAATAATAATAAATTTTATTATGTCGTATTAGATATTTTAACCCGGGACGCTCCCGGGATAAAAACTAGTCTATACATATAATAAACCAAAGCCATTTTAATGACATGACATTCAAAGAAGCATTCTCTTCTTTGAGTGTGCCATGTGTCATCCCATGTGACATTGAGATATTTTAGGAAAAAATAATTTAAAAAACAAAATTGGATTTTTCACCCTAATGTTCCCCCTATAATTTTTAAACGTTAATATCTTTAATATACGAGATTTTTTAAAGAAAAAAATTACACCAAATTAACGAGCGTTTTATTATCTTTCCAACGAGTACCATAGTGCTATATAAAAAACGGAGAAATTTTTTTGTGGGGTTTTGTTCATACAGGAAAAAAAACAAAGTGTTAAGGTAAATCATTAATCATGTATAGACAAGTCACTAATTATGTTTAAATCAGTAAATATGAAAAACAAAATTTCAACCAGAGTCGAATATGTTAATATAGTTATACGTTGTTTTAAGCTAGTTATCAATATTAGTATGTTAGAGTTGTACATTTGTTTAGTCTTTAGGATAGTTATTAATATTAGAGTTACATTAAAGTTCTACATTCTTTTAGGTTAGGTGTTAGCATTGGAGTTGTACATTGTTAATTTGTTTTAGGTTACATATTAATATTAGAGTTATACAGCAGTCTATTTCATATGTAAAATTGATATATCATATTAAATTTCTCAACCCGGGACGCTCCCGGGGTATAATCTAGTATATATATAGGATTTTTTTTATAAAATGTGCCCCTGATATTTTCGGACCCTGACCGGTTGGCCTCCCCGGCCTATCCAAGGGCCGGCCATGAATATCACTCATCGCCACCGCCCACCACCAGTCACAGTTATATCCTAACACAATTACTTTGATGTATTTGTCAATGTTAGGACAAAAAGGATTGGTGAAACCACTTTTGCAAACCTTAGTCTAATTCACTTTCTGTCAAAATACTCTAAGTATGGAACTGCTGAAGACAAAGAATCAAACTGCTGAAGAAGAGATTCAGAAGTACTGAAGAAGAAGTCATCAGAAGTTCTGAAGTTCAAACCAGACACTTCTACTGAAGAACTACTGAAGACAAACTACTCATCAGTAGTTTGTCATTCATCAGTACTTGAAGAAGATCTTTTCCACCGCCTTTGTATATCAGTAGTTTAATACTTTAGTATTTCTTTTTGCTTTATGTACAAGTTCCAAGACTGCAACTTGTTGCAACTTGTTTCTGAACTTGCTTTTTTGGCAAGGTTCATCCTTCTGTTTTACACATTGATTTTAATACAAGAAATCCTTCAACTCTTATTATTGTTATTTCCATTTCGTGTTTACTGAGAATCTGTCAAAGTGTTTCATTCTCATTCAATACTTAGATTCTCAATAAACACTTCTCATTTATTAGTTCTTGATTCCACGGGGAGTAATAACTCCTGTTGATAAGTGTAGCTATAAAACTTATAAACATTCCGCTGTGCTATTACTCACCAAGAACTTGCTAAACACTTAAGTGTCAACTAGCAAGTTCAACTAAAAGAGCAGCTTACTGATCCAACAATTGGTATCAGAGCACTGGTTTATCTGATCACATATCAATCTAACAAATTGAGAATCAGACACAGGCTCTTATTGATATTCAATAAAGGATTATAAGCTCACTTTTATCAACATCCATCACTTTAAGAGATATTTGACAAATCAATACTCTTTAAAATGGATCCTCATAATACTGGTTCTGCCACTAAACCTGCCATGCTTGTAAGAAATGAATATAACATATGGCAAAAGAGAATGGCACATACCTTGTCACAGACCAACACAGGTTGTTGGAGATCTGTGATATATGGTCCTCATAAACCAGTAAATATCAATCTTGAAACTAAGGAAGAGATTCCAAAAGAACCAAAAGACTATACTGATGATGATTTCCTAAAACTTGAGCTTGATGCAAAAGCTTTTTCTATGTTGGCAATGGCACTCCCAAATGAAATCTATTCTGGCCTATTACATTGTGATAGTGCCAAAGAGCTTTGGGACTGCCTAAAAGAACAGTTTGGAGGAACTGAAGAGGTGATTGCCAACACCAGAGAAATCTTGGCTCAACAGTATGAAACTTTTGCTCACATTAATGGGGAAACTTTAACTCAGCAATTTGAAAGATTTTCCTCATTAATATCTGAGCTAAAACTAAATGGTCAGACCTATACAACTGTATCTATGCTTCATAGATTTTTAAGGTCTTTACCTGATAAATGGGAAACATACTCAATAGTCTTAAGATCTTCACCAGATTTTAGCTCCCTCACTCTTACAAAACTTCATGGGAGATTACTTACTTTTGAGAGAGAAATTGATCAAAAGAAAAAGTTACAAAATTCTGGTAAAACTGCTGATGACTATCTACCTGGTAGTACAGCACTATTAGGACAAGACTCACCAACTTGTTCAAATAGTTTTGGATCTTTTGACCACATTGACATAACTGCTGGGATCTCATCTGAAAGATCATTCCCAAGTTATGACAATAATGACTTTGGTCAAACTGCTGATAACATGTGTTTTATCATGGATGACTTAAATAGTTTCAGCAGTGATGACCTTGAAGAAATGGATATTTTGCACCAACTGGCCATGTTAAGTTTAAAAACAAATAAATTTTACAAAAGATCAGGAAGGAAGTTTCCAGGACTTAACAGTTCTTCAAAAATTGGTTTTGACAAATCTAAACTTAGATGTCATAAGTGTCAAAAGTTGGGACACTTTGTTAGAGAGTGTAGAAGCTCTGGCTTTAACCAATCTCAGTCTGGAAACAATTTTAACCCCAATTATAACAGGAATAATGGAACACAAGGGAGTGCTCATTTTGTACAGGCACAAGCTCCACAACACCAATATGTGCCACAAGTACAATATGTACAGATGCCTGCTCAACATATGCAGAGCCAACAATCAATCCCTCCCTTTCCAGCTGCTCAACAACCTCCACAGCAACAACAACCCTCTCAACAAAGTTTATTTACCTCAGGGTATGTTGACTGGAGCAATCTTCCTTTTGACACCACAGAGTGCAATCCTGATGCAGACAACAAAATGTTTGACATCAACTGGGGAGAGCCTGACAATGGTAGAAAGAACTTTGCCTTAATGGCATTTGAGGGATGCTCCTCAAAATCTGCCTTGTCACAGGTATCAAAAGAATCTTTGACAAAACTATGTTCAAATTCATGCAAAGAATATTTTGCTCTCATAAGAGAGACAAATGTGCACTTACAAGGAAAAGCTAATGATTCTGAGAGAAAACTCACTCAGATAAAATGTGATTTAGAAAGAAAACTTTTTGCAAAAACAAAAGAAGTTTCTAAATTGACTAACTCTGCTATTGAAACCCAAGTACAAATCAAAATAATGATTAATGACCTAGGAAATGTCAGACAAGAGCTTGCTGACACCAAGGTCACATGTGAAAAATGGGTGGAATCTTGTAAGGGGTACCAACTATTGCTAAACAAACAAAGTGCTTCAAATGTTAGGTTTGGCATAGGGTACAATCACACTAAAACACCAACAGATTTCTCTCCCAAAACTACTGAAGATGGGAGAAAAATTGTTTCAGGTGAAACTTCTGAAGAGGAAGAATGCACATCTTTCCATGAAAACTTTCTAAAATCACACAAAGAAAGTTCTTCAGAAGTATTGATTAAATCTGACTTTAAGTCATCAGCAGTTTCAACTACATCAGGAGTTGAGAACCTGAAAACTACTGATGACCTAAAACCAATCAAAACTGTCAGAGATTTGTCTTTGAAAGAAAAGACAAAAGAATGTGAAATTTGTGGTCTGTTCAACCACAAAACAGAATTTTGCAGATATAGAAAGGGTATTCAGTTTAATAAGAAAAATCAACAACTGGTTGTGGAGGAACAAATCAAAAATGATTATGTAAAAACCTTTTCTCCCAAGAAACAACAACCAGCAAAAACCCTTTCTCAGAAAAAGACAAAATCTCAACAAAAGTCTTTTTCTCAAAATTCTCTTTCAGTAGTTAGACCTAAATCATCAGCAGTTTCACAAACTGCTGAGATTAAAGATCTTATGAACATGGTACAACTACTGATGACCAAAGTTGATGGTGGTCCTCAAAAGGATACCACCATTGTACTTAATGCAAAATCCATTGCCAAAAAGACATGGATTTCTAAACTTGGTCAAGAACAAACTGTAAATGTTCTCAAGAGCAAACCCAAAGCCAAACTGGCTTGGGTTCCTAAATCTAACTAATTTGCTATATTGTGCAGAGAGTTTCCAGAGGCTTGAATAGTATTTGGTATGTAGACAGTGGAGGCTCAATGCACATGACAGGATGCAGATACCTGATAAACAATTTTATCAGTCAAAGAGATGGATCTGTGTCCTTTGGGAACAATGCTAAGGGATATGTGCTAGGACATGGCAATGTCTCCTATGGCAAAATACAGTTTGACAAGGTCAATCTGGTTGAAAACCTTGAGTACAACTTGCTAAGTGTGTCACAAATGTGTGATAAAGGATATTCTTCCTTTTTCACAAAGACAGCATGCAAGATCATATCACCAGAAGGCCAGAAGTTGATAGAGAAGATCATTGAAGATCATACTTTGTTAATTGCCAAAATATGTGGCAATGTCTATGCAGTGGACATTGAAAAAGACAAAGTACTGAACAACACTGCCTGTTTCTTCTCAAGGGCATCAACTTCAGAAACTGATCTCTGGCACAAGAGACTTGGCCATGTGAACTTTAAAACCATAAATAAAGTCACAAAAATGGGCTTGGTCAGAGGTCTACCCTTAAAAGTATACCAGTGTCAAGAACACTGTGTATCCTGTTTAAAGGGTAAACAACATAAGTCCTCCTATAAGTCTATTGAAGAATCAAAAACAACTGCATGTCTTCAACTACTCCATATGGACTTATTTGGGCCTGTAAAGATCATGAGCCTTGGTAAAAAGAAGTACTGCTTAGTCTTCATTGATGACTACTCAAGATTTACATGGGTATTCTTCTTATTTTCCAAGGATGAGGCTGCTGAAATCATCAAGTTCTTCATTCTACAAGTAAAGAAGCAATACTCTCTACCTGTCAAAACCATTAGAAGTGATAATGGGACAGAGTTCAGGAACAAAACTCTGAATGACTTCTGTTTGTCTAAAGGGATTATTAGACAATTCAGTGTTGCCAGAACTCCTGAACAAAATGGTGTGGTAGAAAGGAAGAACAGAACTTTAATAGAAGGAGCAAGAACAATGTGAGCTGATTCTGGCCTACCTTTATACTTCTGGGCAGAAGCAGTTAACACATCATGTTATGTTCAAAATAGAGTTCTTGTTGTCAAGAGACATTCAAAGACTGCCTATGAAGTTCTTCATGGCATGAAGCCCCTTATCTCCTTTTTCAGGGCTTTTGGATGTCAATGTTTCATCTTGAACATCAAGGAATCTATTTCAAAGTTTGCTGCCAAAGTTGACTCAGGTTACTTTCTTGGTTATTCATCAACTAGAAAAGCCTACAAGGTTTTTAACTCAAAAACCAGGATAGTAGAAGAAACACTGAATGTCAAGTTCAATGAGTCAAAACACACTCTCATTCCAGCACATCCTGCTGAACTCTTTGACCTTGACAACTTTCATTTTGAACCTGAAAAAACTGTCACTTCATCCAAACCTACTTATTATGGTGATCAAAGGTTTGATGATGAGGATCCAGCACCATGGACTCCTCAAACAGTCATTAAGTCAACTTCAAAACCATCAGAAGTTTCACAAACTTCTGATTCAACAAATACTGAAGGCCAAACTCAAACATCTGCTTCAGCACCTGCAACTACTGAAGACACTGAAACTGCTGAACCAGATATAATAGACCTCAGTTGTTTGTTTGAAGAACATGAGCCACCAACACCTGTCAGTGGTTTACAACAACTGATCGAACACAAAGATCATCCACTTGATCAAATCATGGGTGATATTGCATCAGGTGTTCTTACAAGAAACCAGCTTTCCAACTTTTGTCTATTCTCAGCATTTATTTCACAGTTGGAACCAAAGAAGTACCAGGAAGCTCTCAAAGACAACAATTGGGTGCAGGCAATGCAAGATGAATTGCTTCAATTCAACAAGCAACAGGTTTGGGAAATCTGTCCCTTACCACCAAACAAGCAACCAATTGGCACAAGATGGGTTTTCAGGAACAAACAAGATGAAGCTGGTATTATAATAAAGAACAAGGCAAGACTGGTAGTACAAGGTTACTCTCAAGAAGAAGGCATTGACTATGATGAAACCTTTGCTCCAGTTGCAAGGCTTGAAGCCATCAGGTTATTTCTGGCCTATGCCATTTCCAACAAAATAAAAGTTTATCAAATGGATGTCAAAAGTGCATTTTTGTATGGAAAGATAAAAGAGGAAGTGTATGTTTGTCAGCCACCTGGGTTTGAGGATCCTTCTCATCCTGAGTGGGTGTACAAACTAGACAAAGCTCTTTATGGGCTCAAACAGGCTCCAAGAGCCTGGTATGATACACTTTCAACCTTTTTACTCAAAAATAACTTCACAAGAGGTGCCATTGATAAAACACTTTTCATAAAATATGTTGGAAATCATGTCTTACTTGTTCAAATATATGTTGATGATATCATTTTTGGTTCAACAAACACAAAATTGTGTGATGAATTTAAGAAACTCATGCAATCAAAATTTGAGATGAGTACAATGGGAGAACTGCAGTACTTTTTAGGACTGCAGATTAAACAACAAACAAATGGAACTTTTATACATCAATCAAAATATGTTAAAGAATTATTAAACAAATTTTCTTTACAAGACTGTAAATCATGTTCCACTCCCATGACACCAACCACACAAGTTGAACCAGATGATCAAGGAAAACAGGTTGATCAAACCATGTATAGATGTATGATAGGTTCCCTTTTATATCTAACTGCTTCTAGACCAGATATTATGTTTTCAACATGTGTCTGTGCTAGATATCAATCAGCTCCTAGGGAATCACACCTTATTGCAGTCAAAAGAATTTTCAGATATCTGAAAGGAACTCCCACACTTGGAATTTGGTATCCTGCTTCAAGCAATACCAAGTTATCGGCTTTTTCAGATAGTGACTATGCAGGGTGTAAAATGTCAAGAAAATCAACATCTGGTGGTTGTCAATTCTTGGGAAACTGTCTAGTGTCCTGGCAATCAAAGAAGCAAACATCTGTTGCAACTTCAACTGCTGAAGCTGAATACATTGCAGCTGCAAGTTGTACATCACAGATACAATGGCTCCAATATCAACTTCTTGATTATGGAATCAAAGAGACCAAGACACCATTGCTTGTAGACAGCAAATCTACCATTAGCATCATTCAAAATCCTGTTCAGTTTTCAAAAACTAAACACATTGAAATCAGGTATCATTTCATAAGAGATTGCTATGAAAAAGGCAAGATTGAAGTGAAACATGTAGCAACAGCTAATCAAATAGCTGACATTTTCACTAAACCCCTTGACACATCAACATTTCAGAAGTTAGTATCCATGCTAGGGATGCTAAATTTGTAAGTGTTTCTATTTATTTTTCTGCACATTTTTTGTTTTTCACTTACATCTGTTTTCAAACACTTGAAAAACTTCTGAAAAGAGAGAAACTACTGATGAACAAAACATCAGTATGGGGATAATTTCTGAAAAGTGATTAACTTCTGATAAAATAACCTTCAGAAGTTATGAATAAAAGTATTTATAAAATATTTCTCATCAGCTGTTAAAACTACTGAAGAGAAAATGGGAACTACTGATGAAGATAATCCTTCATCAGCAGTTTAGTCAAAAAGGGCAAATCTGACTTTTCCCATCATCAGAAGTTTAACCTAGTCGGTTTAAAACTTCTGATAAAGAGATTTTTAACCTAGGCGGTTTAAAAACTTCTAATAAAGAAGATCCAAGCGGTTAAAAACTTCTGATAAATATCTTTTTTCAACACTTATCCTTTCAAACACAAAAATTCCCTCCTTCTCTCTCAAGAAAGCTCTCAAACCCCTGAACCTGCAACACAAAATCACTATTCGATTCATCAACACACACAAACCACATGGCTTTAGTTCTCAAACAGGGACACAATCTCAGAGCCTACTTAGAAAAACAAGAAGGCTGGTCCCAATACGATGAGATCATTGATCTTGTCGTTAAATCCCAATATTTCACCGCTCTCACCATAGACCCACCAATTCATCCTGAAACTCTAAATGAGTTCTGGGCTAATGCTGAGACAGTGATGGTGGATGATGAAGTTATCTCCCTCAACTCAACAATTAAAGGGAGACAAATGGCCATAACACCGGCCATACTCTCAAACAGACTGGGGTTGAATGATGTGAATGCCCCTGAGAAGTTTGACAACTCTGCTATCCACCTAACCATGACTGAGTGTGGTTATCAAGGTACTCTCTCACAAGCTACAATATTTAAAAAGTATTTTGAACCAAAATATAAACTTTTGTTTCATTATATTATTATGTGCTTGAGTCCTAAAACTGGGTCTTATGACCAGATGCCCTCAACCTTTCAACCAATCTTTCATTCTATTGTGAATGAAACAAATTTCAGGGCATCAAAACTTTTCTTTAATGAGTTGGTGTTACATCACAATAACACTAAGAAAAAGTTTTTGTTATATCCAAGGTTCATTATGCAGTTCATAATATCTGAACTGGGTAATGAGGTGCTTGTGGGTAAAATTGAAATTTTAAAACCCTTAACCTCACAAGCATACTCAAGGCACAACAAACAGGCTGCCTGGCCAGAAGATGACCAAGGGGAACAAGCACCAGTCCCCATGGAACCCTCATCTTCCAAACCTACTCCACCAAAGGCCAAGAAACCCAAGATAACAAAACAAAAACCCACCAAACCCAAAAGAAAAGCTGTTTAGGAGGTTGAGATGCCTGAACAAACTACTGTGCAATCTGCACTTCTTAAAGATTTGACTGAAACATCCTCTCAGTCTCATCCATCTCAAACCCCACCAAGAGCACCAATAGCTATCCTTTTCAAAAGAAAAAGACTTAAGAAAAATATTCCAATTGACTCTTCTTTTGAAACTACTGAACCCATTGCCCAAACTACTGAACCAACACCCCAAACTTCTGAACCAGACATCGAAATAGCCAAACTTCTCTCCGGGCTAAAAGAGAAAGTCCCATCTACACATGTCAGTCCCCATCAACCACATCAAACAGGGGACATAGACTCAGACAGTGACATGGATGTGGACACTCATAGCCCTAACCAAAGAGATGAGGATGAACCAGGGTCTCTAAGCCCAAACTTAGAAACCTTTGGTACTTTTGAGGCTGCTACTACTCATTTACCACCCAGTGGTGGACCTGAGGACAGAAGTAAAATAGCTAAGACCTCAACTGTGGCAACTGCTGATGAAGGCTTAATGCCTGAGGTAGGAAATCCTCTGAACCAAGAACAAGAGGTACATGAGACAACTAAGTTGGGCTCAGCTCATGATGTAACTGATACAGTCCTCATTGAGGATGTAATCAGGGATTCAGATGATTCCATTAATTTGGATGATGTTTCAAAACACAAAACTACTGAATTGACGGCTATAAGTGAAGGTCCTTCACCTGGTGTCTCTAAGCTCAAGAAGCTAGTCACACCATCTCAGGTTAAAGCCCACTCAATCCATGATTCTCCTAGAGTGGCATCTCCTGTACAACAAGGAGATCAACCAAAAACACACCCCTCACTACAAATGCCTACCCAATTCCCTGGGCAACCAAGCATAGACCTGAACCAACTATGCAGCCCAGATGGTCCCTTGTATCACATGATGAACACCCTCATCAAAAATCACATCCAAACATACACAGCTGACTTGGAGCTGTCCATGAAGAACCAATTTGGAGTGATACAGACGAAGATGAATGATCTGTCCAACAAGATTGATCACAACAACAAACAGATTGCTCATCTTCAAGGTCATTTCTCCCAAGCTTCAACTTCCAAAGGTGATAAAGCCAAAAAGGGGGAGAAAATCAAGGTGCCTATGGATACACTTGAAGCCAGAAGAAAGGCAAGAGTGGCTATCCTAGCTAGAGATCAACAAGATCAAGCCAGAAAAGAGAAACTGGCACAACAATTTGGTGTTTCTATTCAAGAGATAGAAGATGCTGAAAAGACTGATGAATCCCAAGGGCACAATAAAGAAACCTCTGATGGCCAAAGTTCTGATGAAGAATCAGAAAGTACTGAAGACAATCCTTCAGTAGTTGACAAACCTTCAGAAGTTGTCAACCCATCAGAAGTTAACACTTCCAAGACTCAAACTGCTGACCCTTCCAGAACAACTGCTCCTATTCAACCAACCTCTGCTCCTATCAGGCCTACTACAACAGTTACAACAATGACTGTGCTAAACCCTTCTCCAATCTCTCAATCAGCTGAATTACTTGAGAAGAGTTCAGTTGCAGCCCAAAAGAAGGCCAGAGAAGATCTGATTTGGAAAAATCTGGAAGAAAGGGATGACTTAGATCTAAGCCATGAAGAAAAACTTCAGGCTTATGAAGCTGAACTACAAAGGCAGGCTAGCCTAGATGAGATTGCTGAACAAGACAAAAGACATCAACTGATGTCTTACATTATGAAGAACAGCAAAGTCAAAGCCCACACATTGAAGAGACTCTCTGTGGAAGAGCTGACAAGAAGAGCTCAACTTATTGCAGATAAACTTGCAACAAGTAAAGACACAAAGGCCAAGAGAGCTCAGATGATAGAAGAACTGGTAGCCAATGGTTATGGTTCAAAAGCCTCAGTGTCCAAATGGAAAGAAGAAAGATTGGTGGACACATATAGAAAATACAAGGCTGAAAGGGCTGCTAATCTAGAGAAGTTTCAAACTGCTGAAGCTTCAACTTCAGTAGTTAGAACTTCTGGTGTTCAAAGAAGACCAGCTACCCAAAGAAAGAAGTCAGAGGAAAAAGTAAAGACTGATTTCAGAATGGTACTACTAGAAGGTAGTACAGTAGTACATTCTGATTTTGACATAGAAGAGAAGCCTCTGCTCACACAATTCAGGGATCCTTCCACCTTTGCATATCAAATCCAGAAGACCATCGCAGACAAACTGCACACCAAGGTAGTAACTGAACATCATTTGCCAACATTTCAGATACCTAATATGATGGAACAACAGCAGGGAAGTGAATCCCACCTGAGAGTCACTGAAGTTGAAAACATTCAACACTCAGGAGAAACCCAGGGTACCACCATGGTTCCCTACACTGCAGACTTTGACAAGTCTAAAGTACCAGTCATCAGATGGTCCTTTACTGATAATAACTCAGTACTTGTGACAAGAAGAGATCAAACAAGCAGGGAATATAGGTCGATGAATGAACTGAAGAAACTATCAACCAAAGACCTGCTTACAATCCAACACTTGGAACCAAGAAAAGGGTCTCTTACTGATGATCAACTAAACCAGCTAAAGAATTCCATGTTCAAAGGAATATGGAAAATTGTGAAGAACAGAAAGGAACAATAAGGAATTAGTAAGGTTTTGGCTTCATCAATCCAGGGGGAGATTGTTAGGACAAAAAGGATTGGTGAAACCACTTTTGCAAACCTTAGTCTAATTCACTTTCTGTCAAAATACTCTAAGTATGGAACTGCTGAAGACAAAGAATCAAACTGCTGAAGAAGAGATTCAGAAGTACTGAAGAAGAAGTCATCAGAAGTTCTGAAGTTCAAACCAGACACTTCTACTGAAGAACTACTGAAGACAAACTACTCATCAGTAGTTTGTCATTCATCAGTACTTGAAGAAGATCTTTTCCACCGCCTTTGTATATCAGTAGTTTAATACTTTAGTATTTCTTTTTGCTTTATGTACAAGTTCCAAGACTGCAACTTGTTGCAACTTGTTTCTGAACTTGCTTTTTGGCAAGGTTCATGTATTTGTAAAGTCTATAAATAGAAGGATTCATCCTTCTGTTTTACACATTGATTTTAATACAAGAAATCCTTCAACTCTTATTATTGTTATTTCCATTTCGTGTTTACTGAGAATCTGTCAAAGTGTTTCATTCTCATTCAATACTTAGATTCTCAATAAACACTTCTCATTTATTAGTTCTTGATTCCAGGGGGAGTAATAACTCCTGTTGATAAGTGTAGCTATAAAACTTATAAACATTCCGCTGTGCTATCACTCACCAAGAACTTGCTAAACACTTAAGTGTCAACTAGCAAATTCAACTAAAAGAGCAGCTTACTGATCCAACAGTCAATTATCTAATTCTCACCTTTGAACACGTTCACCCAAATTTTAATAGCTTTTCAGATATTGAAAAGATATCATAATTCTAGAAAACCGAAGATAGGGAAGTAAAAACAGCTTTCACACCCACCATTTTATTTTTTTTATCTGATTTTATCAAGTGTATAAGTAAGGTGTGTTACCAACGGGGTGGTGGTCTATTGGCAAAGGCAAAACTTTTAAAACACCTAGGTTGTAGAAGGTCTTAAGTTCAAGTCTTACAAACTACAGGATTTAAAAGAAATTAACCTTTAAAAAAAAGTAAGACGTGTTGCCAATTGTACAATAGAATCTATATAACGTGGAGGCTTGAAAATGTGGCATTATATGATTTTCAGGTGTAAACTCTAGATATGCTCTTTTAAATAATAACTAGAATTAATTGTTAGTCATTTTTGTTGTAATATTTTTTTTGAAAACTAAGGAATCGTCGGGTACTCTCGTACGCGGCCCCTAATGGCAAAGGGAAGCCCACTGACTCGGAGCCGAACTCACGAGCCTCGCGGCGGCCCAATTAGTACGCACGAGAGCCCCTAGCCCACCCGTGTGCCAGTTTCAGGGAAAACCCGGCCCGCATACCTACCCGAAGGTACGACGGTAGCAAACCGGTAAAACCTGGCTGGCTCAGGAGTCGAACCCATGACCACAAGGATCAAGTGTCTCCCCCTCATCACCTGATACCACTCCACCACAAGGGTGGATGGTATTTTTGTTGTAATATTTGTAGTGGTTGGTATTAGTGAGTGAAAAAATGTTTGAAATCATTTATTACTATCACTCTCACTATCACGTCAATAGTGAAACTTTCACTTACTAACCCATTTAAGGATCCTGATCAAGTGGCCTAGTGGTAAAAAGGGCCAGTTCTCTCTTTGGGGGAGCCGGGTTCGATTTTCACGGGAGGCATGTGATGGATACCCCCACCCTTGTGGTGGGGTAGGTGGTTGGGAAGTGATGGAGAGACCCTTGACCCTTGTGGTCATGGGTTTGACTCCTGATCCCTCTAGGTTTTACCGGTTCACTACCGTCGTGCCTTCGGGTGGGTTTGTGGGCCGAGTTTTCCCTGGAACAGGAGACGGGTGGGCCGAAGGGCTCTGTCCGTACGGACTAGAGGCCGTCTGGGGCCCCTTTCGGCCATTGGGGGCCGCGTACAGAGTACCCGGCAATACTTTAGTTGATCGTTAAAAAAAACTAACCCATTTAAGGTATGTATAGTGGTTTAGTTAGTGTCCGGTCATTAACTAATCTATTTTCATTAAAGATACTAATTTTAATTATAAACAACACAAAAATAAAATAAAATAAAATTATAGAATACTTAGATAAAATTTACAATACAATTAAAAAAAATCACAAAACAAAGTTGAAAAAAAAAAAAAAAAAACAGTACAAACTAGAAAAACGAAACTACTGGAAATTATTGCATCATCTAGAGTGTATTTGTTGTTTCCTTTGCTCGAAAAAAGTCACAATCCTCCTCCGGTAAATGTGATACGTATTTCTCAAGGAAAGCAAGATCGAAATTGATTCGTTTCCATGCTCTAACCCTTACTAGTCGTTGGTTTTCGAGTCTAAACTTTTGATATGCACTTTGACATCGGGATTGATTGAAGAAGTAGATGTAGTTGAAGACGATGGTTTGTTTTATCGTTTGTTTTTCTCTTCCGGTAGGACAAAACGGTTCTAAATCTTTCGATGTAAAATACTCTTCGTCCATTTTGTAAAAGGTAACTTGTGTACTTTCAAAAGATTTATTTCTTTTGAACAGTAGCGAATGACTACTTTGTGTGTCATGGAATACACCTAATGGATACGTACCATCGATCAAACCTGTTAATGGGGCATCCCCCCCCAAATGGTGCTCCTGCATTAGAATTCGGCGCACCTAGTTTGTGAGCTAGCAAGTGAGTAACGCCCATTCATTGCACTTGGTCTTATGTTCCTTGTTTAATTTTTTTAAGACATATTTAAACTAATTTTCTTTTATTATTATTTACTCTGTGTTTTATGTTAGTATTTTGTTTTTTTAATTATTAACAATATCTCTATGGTATTATTTATAAACAATTTTATAATCAATATTTTAACACTAATTTCTTTACATCTAAGTATCATCTAATATTGCATTTATTAGGATTTGCGCTCATACCATTTTTATCGTAGACAAACACAATATTTGACACACGATTTTGAAACTACATGTTATTGTTAAATATATATTAGACTTTTATTGATTTTTACGTTTAAGTTATGTGGAGCTTCTTTGGTTAAAAGTTCTAATTATGCTACAACTATATAAAACTAAAGGATATGTATTTTATTAGCTCAAAATAAAAACAAGTATATAAGACATCTGTCGGTAAAAAAAAAAAAAAAAAAAAAAAAAAAAAAAAAAAAACTCTTGTGGATCAAATTTAAGCAGTGCTATTTTTATATATTGATAATAACTGTCAATAGTTATGATATAGGATATTAATTTAGTTTAAAATTACACAACTAATAAATAAGGTATCAAAGTATCTTTGCCATCACCATCGATATCTTTATGTTATTGCCTTGTCACCATAGCTTTACCAATTCGTCTTGCCCATTATGTCGTTTTCACTTTTCATGATATCATCGATGTGTGAAGTTTTAGAATTTCAATTTGTTTTGGGTTTTGGTTAGTTATAAAAAGGACCATCAATCTATTTTTTGGCATCGAATTCAAAGTTAAGGTCTTTTTTAATTAATAGAAACCTTAGCTAACAAGTGTCCTACTGTATTACCGATTGATAGGGATAAAGATAACATATAGTTTATGGAATCAAATTTTATATTCTTTTAAGATAATATAAATAACAATTAATTTTTATTTTTATAAAGATATATATTAACTAGAGTCGTTTACTTGTGCGTTGCCGGTACACCCCGTGTGTTGCCACGGAACACTGAACACGGATTGAACTCCGTACGTATAAAAACAGAAAGGCCAACGTTACCGAATAAAGCATTGTTGCTAATATAACATCATTTTCAATGAATTTTATACTGTCACGTTGAGAAACTATAAAAATGAATACGGTATCGGTGCAAATATGATAGTATAATTGGTCCGGTTCTCCACAATAAAGAAAGATATCACTAAACCGATACCAAACCGGTGCCGAGAGTACCAGGTACCAAATGCTCATCTCTAAAAAGAAAGGAAAAACAATACCAGTACTCGATACTAAATAAAAAAGATTTCAATAAAAATGTTTTTTTTTTTTTTTTTTAAATATCAACGGATGTTAGCAAAATATGAGGGGTGTACATTAGCAAAATATGGGCAATTTAGGTTAGCAAGGTAGGGTGATGCATGCTAGCAGAAGGACACTTTTCTTCTTTTGATATATAGAGGGAAATTATATATTAATATATAAATATAAATTTCATTTATATATATATACATATATATATATATATATTAATGTTTATACTTATTTGGTTATAATCAAGCCAGAATGGGATGCATACCCCATTTGTGTGATCCCCAAAGTGAACCTGTGTTGCTTCGCTCATGCATGGGGTTATTAAATTGTTATTTAGTCTACGGGCCTGCCAACATTTGTTCGCTAAGGAAATCGTGTCTCTTTTTTTATCAACGCCTCTGAGGTGTGATTGACGATATCGTGGTGTGTGGGGGTCCGTAATTTGGGGATCTACTATGGTGATTGGCGTCCCTACCGTGTAACAGTACTGATTTCTGGGAAATTAACATGGACCTTTGTATGACACCCTAGGCAAATCCCACATCGGCCGTGGCCAGGAGAGATCCTTGGTTCATAAGTAATCCAAAGCCTCTTAAATCACCAACGCGTTTTGGGCTTAATGCTAGTGGAAGAGAGGAGAACTCCACAGTTAAGCGTGCTCAGGTGGGAGTAGTATCAGGATGGGTGACCTCCTAGGAAGTCTCCACCGGGGCGACCAAAAACAAATCCGTGAGCTCTGGATAGGCAACCCATCGGGGCAAAGCGGACAATATTGGTAGTGAGAGGGGCCGGATGTTACAAATGGTATCAGAGTCACTCCTGTGTCGTTCGGGATGGTGGGGCAAACCTCATCGAGGACGATGAGTCCCTAAGGGGGGTGATTGTAACAGTACTGATTTCTGGGAGATTAACATGGACCTTTGTATGACACCCTAGGAAAATCCCACATCGACCGTGGCCAGGAGAGATCCTTGGTTCATAAGTAATCCAAAGCCTCTTAAATCACCAACACGTTTTGGGCTTAATGCTAGTGGATGAGAGGAGAACTCCATAGTTAAGCGTGCTCAGGTGGGAGTAGTATCAGGATGGGTGACCTCCTGGGAAGTCTCCACCGGGGCGACCAAAAACAAATCCGTGAGCTTTGGATGGGCAACCCATCGGGGCAAAGCGGACAATATTGGTGGTGAGAGGGGCCAGATGTTACATACCGTCCCATCTAGGGGGCTGAGGGCTCTATTCAGCCGCGGATGTATTCATTTACGCTTTTGTGACTTTGAAGGTGCAGTTTTGGAAGTTACAAGACCACATCGTGCGAGATAGTAGGGTGGCTGGGCTGGACCATGATTACGATTGTGCATTAGGGAGCCTACACAGGGAAAATTCCTCGATCTTGTTCTAGGAGGTTTCACTAACAAGGACTGTGACACCCATAAATTTATCAGGTCAAAATCAGTACACTTTCTAGTCAAGCCTTTGAATTGATACACATATTAGACACTATTGTATAGGCATAAGTCTCTTGAAAAGTCTAGCAAGACTCGAACTAGTGCAATTTCACCCACATGGATGTGCAAATATCCAAATTATCGAGAATTGTTGACGCGAGTTTAAACAATCATAACTTTCTAACTACAAACATGTACGTATGTTTACCTATCTAAATGCATATGGATAAATGTGTGAATATATATATATATATATAGGAGCTTGAAACCATATTTCAAAAATAAATTTCCTATAAATATGTATACGATATATATATATATATATATATATATATATATATATATATATATATATATATATATATATATATATATATATATATATAGGGGAAAGGGATTAAAGAAACCCTTCAAAATGAGTAAACCCCCACAAACCCAATGAGTGGACCACAATCATCCACATATCCCTTCAACTTTATTATTTTTTTATTAAGAGAAGGTTATTATAGTAATTACACACACCCCACCACATATATAAGTGTTTCTTTCTCTCTCCCATTTCAAATTTTCACATTCCCTCCACCTTACCCTCTCCCTCATCCTCTCAATCTGTGTTTACAGATCTGATACAGCTCAATCTGTGTTTACAGATCTGAATCAGCATCATCGTCATCTCGAAGCTCGAACCACGAACAACACTATCATCGTCAATCTGTTTTTTTTTTTTGTACAACCAACACCACATTCGGTGGTGACCGGACAAAGACCGCCGGAGAAGCTCACCGGAGAAGACGACCGGAGTAGACGACCAGGTTATGAATGATTATTCCTCCTTACTCTGTTTTTACGCTTCTTACTCTGTTTTTTGTAAATGAATTGATAATTTTCTAGGATTCATATTCTAGTTTTTTGTGACATAAACTTGCTGCTTTACATGTATTTGGAATTATTATTATTATTATTATTATTATTATTGTAAGCTTATAACTTGCTGCTTTAATTTTTGTTAGATTGAATTTTTTTTTGTTTATGATCGACTCTTCATTTGATTTTATTGTAATTGTTTGTACAGAGTCAACTCTTCAGTTGGTTTAATTTTTTATTTTTTTTAAGTTGGAAATAATTGTTGTTTTTTTGTGTGTTACTAGCATCTCTTTTTTTTTTTTGGTGATTTATTATGTTAAACATCGAAAATGATTTTTCGTTTTCTGTTTTATGTTCGTAGTATCTTTTGTGTATAGTTAGGGTGTTTTTATCGTCTATATTTTCGTATAATCTTTGTGTTTAGTTAGCCTGTTACGTGTGTAGCATATATATTTTTCTGCAGTCAAATTATGTTTTTCTGTTTCCCAGCATATCAAATTCTGTTCTATGTTTATTGCAGACTACATAAGTGTTGTCAGTGTTTTTCCTGTTACACATGTAAATAATTGTTGTTTTTTTGTAAATAATTGTTGTTTCACATGTAACTAAGTGTTGTCTGTATTTTTTTTTAAGTTGTAAATACTTGTTGTTTTTTTGTGTGTTACTAGCATCCCTTATTTTTGGGTGACTTATTATGTTAAACATCGAAAATCATTTTTCGTTTTGTGTTTTATGTTTGTAGTATCTTGTTGTTTAGTTAGGGTTTCTAGATCGTCTATTTTTTCGTATATTTTTTGTGTTATGTTAGGTTGTTTACGTGTGTAGCATATATGTTTTTTTTGCAGTCAGATTCTGTTCTATGTTTTCTAGCATATCAAATTCTGCTCTATGTTTACTGCAGACTACAAAAGTTGTCTGTTTTTTCCAGTTACACATGTAACAATTGTGTGTTTTTGCACCATGTCTTTCTATTTTTTTTTTGTTTGGTTTTCGAATGTATGAGTTTGTTTATATTACCTATGTCTTTTTTTTTTTTTACAGAAATTGTCTGTTTTTGTATGCCTATGTTGTTTAGTTATGGTTTCTAGATCGTCTATATTTTCGTATATTTTTTGTGTTATGTTAGGTTGTTTACGTGTGTAGCATATATGTTTTTTTGCAGTCAGACTCTGTTCTATGTTTTCTAGCATATCAAATTTCTGCTCTATGTTTACTGCAGACTACCAAAGTTTTGTCTGTTTTTTTCCAGTTACACATGTAACATTTGTGTGTTTTTTGCACCATGTCTTTCTTTTTTATTATTTTTTTTCGAATGTATGAGTTTGTTTATGTTACCTATGTCTTTTTTTTACAGAAATTGTCTGTTTTTGTATGCCCCCCATATATGTGTTTAGTTAAGGTGTTACGTGTGTAGCATATCTTCTTTTTTTTTATTGCAGTAAATGTGTGTTTGTGTGCAGTCAGAATGTTTTGATGTTTTTGCAGACCTACAAAATTTTTTAGGTGTTTGCAGAAAAAAATTCATGTTTACACACGTAACACTCGATTTTTTTTTAACCAGATTTGTTTTTGTTAATAGTGAAATCATGAATTCCAACCCCAGCACTCCCCCTTGGGAGGTTTTTGAGGCCTGTCAGCAACTCATCCCTATCGCACCCGAGCCACCTCAACTTGAACCGGTTCATGCCATTTGGACCTGATTTACTCCCACATGTTGAATTAGATGTACCCCCTATTGAAGCTGAACATGAACCCCTCTCCCCTGTAGAACCGGTTATACCCATAGACCAGGCAGACGGTGGGTTTATAAGCGACGATGATTTCGATTGGAATGCGGCATATGATTACGTTTTCCCAGAAAAATATCCGCTACCAGAAGACTATATGACACCGGAAGATGATGCGCATGATGTAGCTCACGACACCTGAATGGGCTGTTGGTTACAAAACAGACCCAGGGGGCTGAATATGAAGAACCATATGAACCGAAATATAACAGACCTGGGCTGTCGGTTATGTCTCAGGAAGGTGGGCGTATTAGGGCAGAATGGGAGGGTATAAGTTATACCGAGGAACAGTGGGCTTTTTATGTCAAATATGGGTATTGGATGCCGTCTGCTACTGTTGGTTGCAATGCAGGATGTCTGGGTTTGCACATTACATATGAAGAATTGGCTTTTTATGAGAAGAATGGTTATTGGAAGCCAAATGATGGTGTATGAATCTTTTTAATAGTATGTTTTTGTTGTTGATATAGTATGAACAATATGTTTGTGTAGCTTTTTTTTATTAGTATGGAACAAATGTTGTTGGCTGATGCATCTTAACATATTATGTTTGTCTCATGTTGTGAGTTTAATCTTAAAGTTATATATTATGTTTGTTCTTTTTAAAAGTAGTGAATATTAAAAAGAGAAACGATTTTTGCCTTTTCGTTACGGACGCAACAACCCTCGTGTTGGTACAATAAAACCCAAAAAAAAAATGTGGTAATAAATCTGATTCTGAACTGCTGCTGGAACAGTTGCTATAATTCTTATTGTTACGTACGCAACACTGCGTATGTTACATATGTAACTCGGGCATCTGACAATTTATATAACAATGTGAAAAAAGTAAGAGAGAGATGATGTGATGGGGGTGTCATATCAGCTTTTGTCAGTCTCTTTTTCAGAAAAACCAAATTACCCTATTACCCTTTCTTGTCCTTTATCACATATTTAATTAAATTAATATTATAGAAAAAATGGTGACCATAGATTAAATGGATGGATGGCTAGGATTTAGTTTGCAAGGTTTACTCATTTTGAAGGGTTTTTATTATAACCATCCCCTATATATATATATATATATATATATATATATATATATATATATATATATATATATATATATATATATATATATATATATATATGATTGTGCATGCATGTGTAAATTACCAATAATAATAACATGGATGGTCAAATTTAAGTTGTGTCATTGTGACACCCGTAACCCCCGTCTTTACCAAGTTGTCAATTCTAATCCTTGTACTTTACGCTATTTAAATTTGATTTTTTTTGTCTAAGTTTAAACGAATAAAGTTTACAGAAAGTTGTGGAGAACATCAAATATTTTTTTTTTTATAATAAGCTTACTATATAAAGTTTAAAATAAATTATTAAGAGTTAAACCTTATAAAGTTTTGTCATATTTTGGTTAACATGGTTAAACTTGGGTTAAAGTTTATATAGGAGATAACTAAGTATAACATTAAAAATTAACTGCAGGGACTAGACTTGCTAATAATGAAAGTTTTAAAACTAAACAGTCCCTCCCTTTTTCTCCCACTCGTCTCCGGTCAAAGGAGGTCGCCGCCGGCGAACCTCCGGCGATCTGTTTTTCACAAATTAATGCACTTTAACGCCTTAACTTGTATCCTATACGTTTCTCCTTGACCATACAATGATTTTCGCTCATTTAATGGATTTAATAATGTGAATACTCGCATTACCATTCGGGTTTGAGAAGTGTAACGCCGGATGTTTTTAAATGAATTAAAACCCCTCGAATACTCGTTTATTATTTAAGCCATCGACATCATTAGTTTTCTGCAATTTTCCACATTCCTAACCCACTAAAATAAACGCTTAAACGTGACCGAAAGACCCTCTAATCGTGCATCTAAGTGCGACTCTGTTTCTTCACATTTGCGACATCAAACGGGTTTGTAAGTACGTTTTATTGATGCCATTTTACTAGGTTATTGTTCAGGAATAAAAGCCCCATAATCTTAGGCGCGATCTGGTTTGTTATCGGGTCAATTGAAAAAGGGCTAGGGTTAGGGTTTGGCTAGTGAAGATTGGGGAAGAAGATGAGTATGAATATTATGTTAAATATTATTTGTTTCCAAAGAAATCAACAAACATATCATTGGTGTAGTGGTTGTGATGTGTTATGTGGGAATACAGATTCGGGTTCAAACCCAGGCACCATCATCATCTTTTTTTTTTTTCAGATTTCCTTTTAATTATTCATTCACTAGCTTATACCTTGGGAGCGTCCCGGGTTGAGAAATGTAAGTAAAGTGAATAAAATTAGAAGTATCTAAACTATAAAAATGACATCTATATAGCAATTACCTGTTTGAGAGCGTCCCGGGTTGAAATATCTAATATGACATAATAAAATATCTAATATGACAACATAATTAATGACTTGCCAATATATGATTAATAATTATTATTATTATTATTATTATTATTATTATTATTTTAAACAAATCTATATCATAAGTTATCATATTCTAATATAAAAAAAGGTAATTGGGTAGGGTATCACCTAATCCCAGGCCCGACCCAAACCCACAATTTTTTTTAAACAAATTCCAAATCTGACACAATACCTGTCGGGTTACAAAAAATAGTCGTTGTTTTTCTCCGTTTTTTTATATAGCACTATGGTACTCGTTGGAAAGATAATAAAACGCTCGTTAATTTGGTGTAATTTTTTTCTTTAAAAAATCTCGTATATGAAAGATATTAAATTTTAAAAGTTATGAGAGGAAACATGAGAGAGAAAATAATAAAGTTTTAATATTTAAATTTAGTAGATTATGTATTTAATAGATTATGTTAAATAATATTTAAACCATATTTATTTCTCTTTTTTTAATTGGTCTAGAGTTGCCACATCACATCCTATGTGGCATCTCTCAAAAGAGAGATTGCATAATATTATGACATGTCATCAAAATGGCTTTAGTTTATTATATGTATAGATTCTTATTTGTTATTGTTATTTAAAAACACAATCATAATACTATAAACTTAGAATATTTATAATAAATTCATTTTTGCTCTAAAAATTATGAAAATTTAGGTGTAGCATCTTGGCACTATAAAGAAAATTATCATACTTTTACTTTGTGAAAATTATTTAATTTTCGTTATTTTATTAATTTAAATTCTTTTAATCATAGTTAATTGATTAAAAATTCAATTTTAATGATTTTAATCTCAAACTTTTTGGTAAATTATTTTTAATCATAATGAACTAAAATAAAAATTATTGGTTCAGAAAACACTTATTTTTATTAATTTTCCTATTTTAATCATTTAAACATGATTTAATCTTATTAAATCAGTTTTAAATATAAATAAGTTTATAAAAATTATGGAAAAGACCATTTCATTGATTTACATCAGAAAGTATCAATTTTATATAAAAAATAGCATTTTTGATCATGTCTTGTATTCTTAGTTCTATTTGTGTTTAATTAGACATAATTAATCATGTATTTATTTATACATCTATTTTATAAATAATTTTATTATAAAATAGAAATATTTCTATGTTTAAAAATTTTAATTACAATTTGTTAGATCATTGTGTAACTCATAATCATTTAGTTATACATTTATAATTATTGTATTTATTTACAATAATTAGTTACAGTAATTAACTACATCGTTTTATCTTAATTAGTCAAACATAATTTTTATCTAAATATTTAATTGGTAATAATTATATTACCTAAACCGTAGTTTCAAACTTTGGTATATTATTATACAACTTTTATATTAATCCAATTTACCATAAAAAATCCCCCAAATCGACTTAGCAAACCCTAATGCCTTAGACCCTAGTTGCCTTAGACTCTTAGACATTTCCTTATTAGTACTCTCATACATTATAGGTTGGATTCTTCGAAATTCCCATTACTTAGCTCACGACCGCTTAAGTTGGATTTTGATCGCTTTCGCAAACTGTGAGTATATCTTTCCCCTTTTTCATTTTACTATTTTGGGGCTATTCATGTACACTATGACTAAATGTTATTCTTTCACTAAATGCAATCCTCATGTGTGTTTGCGTTATGTTAATTTGTGTGTCTATGACTTGTCAAAATCATTAACCATTGAGGGCCTGACATTTCAATGAATAGTACTATGGTATATACCCTTGTGACTCTGTTGAGAGTCCTCGTCATTGCTATGTATTACATTACTACTAGCGCATACTATATATATCTGCTTTTCTTTACATAGGGTTGATTTTGAACGGATATTACTTATTACATAATTGCAAATGGTACCGCACATGAATTGCTAAACACTTTTCCTACTATATTTATTCAAACAGGGTATGCTCACCAATACATTTTGTATTGACCAAATCATTTTCGTACATGTTTCAGGTTCTTATGAGATTACTTCCAAGCGTTTGGAACATAGACTTAGATTGAGATTACTGTATCTTAGTTTAGATTGCTAGTCGTAATCGTTGTATTTCTTTTAATGTAATAAACTATTAAATTCAATGTATTCAAATTTACATTACTAGTCCATGAGCTATTGAACAATCGTCACTACGTGACACCTTGATGGTGGCTTTAAACCCTATGATCCATGAGGTGACACTTTAATCTATGATTTAACAACACTCTTTTTCCTTTTTCTTTTGATGTAATCGGCCCAAGAAAGAAGAACAAGGGAACATCACCTCACTTGACTAAAGTATGATCATACCTTAATATGGTTAGCCACCATAATCTTTCACAAACCTAAGATGTTGGTCTTTCCTAATTTGCTAAAGTCTTTCTCTCCCCTTGGCTTGTAAACCGTCGCATACCACCCCCCATAATATTCTTTTTGTTTTCAAACATCAATCCAAGATCACTGGTATGGTTATTCATATGGAATATTATCAAGCACTAAACCCATGTTTGGTCTAATGAAAAGTGTTAGTCAACTAATGCAAGGAATCTTGAAACATAATCATGGTTATTAACTAAGATGGTAAGATTTCTTTTATCATTAAAACCCATGGAAGATTGTTTTCCCAAATTTCATTACTCCTCCCCTTGTGTCCCCTTTGTAGCCATCGCCTTCGCCTTCCCCTATACAAACCATATTTTTTTTTATTAAACACTATGTGACACCCCAGGAAAACCCCACATCAGCCGTGGCCAGGAAAGATCCTTGGTTCATAAGTAATGTCTTTCCTCTTAAATCACCAACGCGTTTTGGGGCTTAATGTTTAGTGGATGAGAGGAGAACTCCACAGTTAAGCGTGCTCAAGTGGGAGAAATTTCTAGGATGGGTGACCTCCTAGGAAGTCTCCACTGGGCAACCAAAAACAAATCCGTGAGCTCTGGATGGGCAACCCATCGGGACAAAGTGGACAATATTGGTGGTGAGAGGGGCCGGATGTTACAGATGGTATCAGAGCCACTCCTGTGCCGTTCGGGATGGTGGGTGCATACCTCATCAGGGACGATGAGACTCTAACAGGGGGTGAATGTGACACCCCAGGAAAATCCCACATCGGTCGTGGCCAGGAGAGATCCTTGGTTCATAAGTAATGTCTTGCCTCTTAAATCACCAACACGTTTTGGGGCTTAATGTTAGTGGATGAGAGGAGAACTCCACAGTTAAGCGTGCTCAGGTGGGAGAAATTTCTAGGATGGGTGACCTCCTAGGAAGTCTCCATTGGGCAACCAAAAACAAATCCGTGAGCTCTGAATGGGCAACTCATCGGGACAAAGCGGACAATATTGGTGGTGAGAAGGGCAGGATGTTACACACTATGACTAATCAACTTTCAAAAACATATGATTAGTCATGTTATGGAATGATGAAGCAAACATAATCTTGTGATTAGTCACCTTCAATTGATTAGATTAGTGTGATAAGTCACTTTGATTTGAAGAGAATCCACTAAGACTTAACACCAAATTAGTATTATTTCTTAATCACACAAAAATATACAAGTTGACCTTCCTCAAATAGAAGTCTCCCTCCCTTCTTCCGTCTTTCTATCTCTCTCATCTCCCCCTCTCTCTCTCTCGCCACCCTCTCTCTCCCTCTCTTGCACTCTATATAATGGAGGCCAAGGATATGCATTTCATTTGTTGATTCACTTCACTTGTTCAATCTCAAACACATACACTCTCAACTCTCCACACTACTCCCTCACCACTAGTAGCAAGATCCAAGACTTTCCTTTCCAAGATCTAGTGGTATGTTAACTCACTTAACCTTGATATTGTTATGTTTTAAACATTAGTGTTCACCTAAGTTCCCAAATCATTTTTCCTATAAGTTTAAAACAATTAAACTAAACTAGAATGTGGCAAGTTATATGTGAGTACTTGTGTATATGTGTGTGTGCGTGTGTTATATATATGATGTATGTGTGTGTAAAACAAATGTTTGTGTATTAAGTGTAATGACTCCATAAACATAAATGTTGATGTGAATGTATCGAGATATATACATATATGGGTGTGTATGTGTGACGATTTTATGAACATGAATATTTAAGTGTGTGTGTGTGTGTGTGTGTGTGCGCGTGTGTCAAGTACATGAGTATACATAGATGTGTGTGTGTGTGCGCGCGCGCGTGTGTACATAGATGTGTATGTGTATGTGTATGTGTGATGTGTATTATAGCAAACATATACATATGTGTGTTGTACATATATGTGCGTGAGTGTGTATATATATATGTATGCGTGTGTATGAGTGTGTTTTATAATACATATGTACATGTGTATGTCGTGTGTTATGTATATACATATACATCGGTAATTAGTTTGATACAAGATCTATAAGAAAAATAAATTGTTTTAAGTTAACATATGTTTTATATCTAAAACATATGGTGAAAAGTTATGGATTTTTTAAAGTATATTTTATACAAACTAGTAGAAAACCCGTGCGATGCGGCGGGAGTGACACTTTTTATTTCGGTACTTATTTCAAATTCGTATAGTGTTTGTTGTGGCATCATTGCAGTGGATATACGTCATAAGCGTTACACATGTCTAGTAACTAAAAAGATTTAACATTTAAATTGTAAAGTACTTTTAAGAAACATTTGATAAAATAAAGTAACATCCAAAAGGAAAAATAAGTATTAATAAACATAAAAGTTGAGAAAAATAAAAGCTAGCGAACTACTCGAATCGTGAGATCAATTTAGTCATACACGTTCCAAGTCTGCATGATCTCATCTATATTGTCTGCCCACCATTCGTCATCAAGAATGATCACTGAAATTTTTTGTATATCTCCATGTTTGATTATTACATCTTTTGGTGAGGATGAGTTTTGTCACACCCTCAAATTCCACGTGCGGGGTTTTACCACGAGGCGCGTGACAAACCAGGATCTAAGTCAACGGTCACAATAAACGACACTATATGATACGTAAAAATGACATAAACAAACCATCAAGTTTTCATAAATCCATCGCTGCGGAAGCGTAAACTTTATTACAAACCCAAAATGCAAAAGTACGTAAGTCTGAAAAAGCTAAGTAAAATGCATATGAATCCTAGACGCCGTGGGACTCCGTGCGCCTATGATAAGCTGCTACCTCAACGACCTAAGACAAACATGCTAAAAACGTCAGCAAATAATGTCGGTGAGTTCACAGGTTTTATGTTAAACGTTTAAGTAATAAAAGCCATCATGTTATCACTAAGTCAGAAATGATAGCGTTAGCTAGACGCGTGAATAATACTACTATGACCGGAAACCATTACAGACAACGATATATGATTTTGCCCGAAACGATTATGCACTACCGCTCCACGGTAGCGTTATGACCGAGACAATATGCACCCGCCCGGCTCCCAGCCGACGGGTGGGGTCTGTCAGTCCCAATAGATCTATCCACATTTCCCCCGTTATAGCGAACTAGTTTTCTTTTAAAAAGTAAACTATAACTACAATGGTTTTCCAAGCGAAAAGTTTTCATTGCATGAAAAATGTTTTCATCACGATGCACTGCCCAAGTTCCATGCTCTTTTCACATATTTTATTCACGCGAGTATAGTATATGAGTTCTTGACGCTTATATATGTGTATGTGTACATTTGGATTTTGACAGGATCATGACTTCGCCTACTCAACTAGTCATCATTTCGGATTTGGAGGATGACTCCTACATGGTTCCCGAGACGTCCAGTGACGATGACGTCGACACCTAATTCGCTGACTCGGAGCCCGACGAGGATGAGAACGTGGACATTATGGGTGACGACATGCAGTTGGATCTAGGGATAAGCTCGGGACAGTATCGGTACCAAACCGATACCGATCCTGACAATACCGATACCGAAAAGTCCAAAAAACCAATACCAATACCGAACACATACGGTACGGTATGGTATCGGTTCGGTACCGGTATGGTATCAGTATTTTACCTTAAAATACCGATACCATACCGATCTCCTATCGATACCGATAATACCAAAACCGAAAATCCATAAATATGGGTATCGATACTGATCCCGAAATCCCTCGGTTCGGTATCGGTTTGGTACGGTATCAGGATGGGACGGGACTGGATTGGTATTCGGCCTTGTATGCTCATCCCTAGTTGGATCCCATCGTCTTGGATTATGAGCCCGACGTCCCTGCTGGTGAGGCCCAGGGAGTCGCTGTGGATGATGCTGATCCAGCCCTTATGGTTGTGGAGCCGCCAGCTAAGGCCCCTCGCTTGGAGGAGGTACCGCCTGCTGAGGAGCCGAAGCCCTCATTCCGCCCCTACCGTCCGATCCCTGGTGGCGTGCGTCTCATGTGCACCCGTGGGAAGCGTGTGCACAGGCTCCAACCCGTTGAGCCTACAACACCAGCCCAGTCCAGTCATGCTGCTGAGTCTTCCGAGCCCCCTTAGAAGTTGCTTAGGAGGTCCTAGGCCCGTAGACGGACCTTCCTACCTACAGTGGCAGGATCCTTGGCCTACAGCTATGAGGACTCTGATGATGACATCTTCATTGTTGCTGATGGTGGCGAGACCTCACAACCCCCAGCCGACCCTCTTGCACCTAGTCCTTTCGGGACACTACCTATGCGTCGCCCTTTTTACTCCATTCAAGACATGGTCAATGTGCACGATGGCATGATTCGCGAGCTTTGTGACCAAGCGGACGAGCTTGAGGCCGATGCGCACTTTGAGGGTCAGACTAGGGCTGCTATCATCGAGCATTTCACCTGTCTGCGAGCGCGATTGGACGAGGCTGAGCGTGGGCACATGGAGGGCGAGTTTGGGCGAGTTGAGGCATGGAGGCGTGTGGACATCCTTGAGCATAGGGTGGACTAGCTGGAAACACCAATTCCAACTTGAATATTAACATCAAATTTTTAGCAATAGTTTGTTGAGAAGTGTTTGGTATACATTTGAAAATAAGATCATTATTAAGATCATTATGAATATGGAATGAAGATTTAGAAAGTGAAAATGGTTTAAACCAAAAAGATATGTAAATACATATGCCACTTTCCTATACTTTTATAGAGAGAAAATAACCATTTAATTTAATTAATAATAAAAGAAATAATTAAGATAAAGTAATGTTGTCAGAAAAACCAAAACTTCATTTTTAAAAATATTTAGGGTTGAACATCTGCTAAAGTATTTCTAAAAGTTTGTTGAAATAAAATTACCATCTGTTTGATGAAAATCTACCAGTGTTGAAACGCATACCCACAAAATGCTATATTGCCAAGTAACGCATTTTACAATATTCAAGTTAACAAACTAAAAGGAAAATTCTACCTTTGGTAGAATCCTTTCCAGAATTCAATACAAATAAAGAAAAGTATAAACATGTTATTCTATGTTAATTACCGATTTCCTTCCTATGTCACCAGCCGAGTTCTCCGGCCAATACATATTCATTGTTTGTAAGGATTTTTCGAGAACACCAATTCCAACTTGAATACTAACATCAAATTTTTACCAATAGTTTGTTGAGGAGTGTTTGGAATGCATTTGAAAATAAAATTATTATTATGATCATTATGAATATGGAATAGAGATTTAGAAAATGAAAATGTTTTAAAGGAAAAGGATATGTAAATACAAATGCCACTTTCGTCTACTTTTATAGAGAGAAAATAACCATTTAATTTAATTAATAATAAAATAAATAATTATTAAAAAATAATATTATCAGAAAACCCCAAACTTCATTTTTAAAAATATTTAGGGCTGAATATCTGCTCAAGTATATAAAAGTCTGTTGAAATAAAATGACCATCTGTTCAAGTATATCAGCTCAAGTATAACATAGTTACATTATACGGCAATGTAACAAAAACGTATAGTATTTACAATATATATTAAGATGCAAATCTATTACATTAAACTTGTAACGTTTTGTATTTTCATTGTATTTTGTTATATTGTAATTCATATTTCAATTTCAATCATTGTAAATCCAAGACTTTGATCATGATGGAAATCGTATTTTTATCAAACTTACACAATATATAATCAACCACAAATACGTGTTTTTATACCACAACGAACCATACTTTAAGTCTATAATCGCTTCGGAATATTATCATACATTTTAATCGTTATACATACTTTCATACACTTATTCATAATTAAGAGTTTTTAACTTAAAATAATAATTACATCAAACTCTATGGGTTAAATTGAAAATACTAATTATATTAACTCCCAACCACCTCCTAACTCCCAACCACCTTCTTTATTACTCCTTATAAATACCAACCTCCACCACCTCTTAAACACTTCCCACACTCTCTAATCACTCTCAAATCTCTCTAATCTTCAAAAATATCAAGCAAATTTTCTGCTCAAAATTAGTTAGTTCTAAAGCCTTAATCTTCATTTTTCTTCCACTTCCTTCACTTCTCCTCTTTTTCTAACCCCTTGAGGAAACCTCTAGGACCTTGCCATTGTTTTCTAAGGCAAATAAACATGAGTGGGACACCAATTTGAGGCCTCAAAGGTGGTTATCTTCTATTATTATTTTTATGCACTAGGATGTTAGTTGTAGTGATACCAACCGAGTTCACCCATAACTTAATGTTGGATGGACTTGTGTTATGGTTTATGGTTGACAAAGGAAAGCCAAGGCTCATCCAAACTAAGTCACCATACTCTACTTTAATTTCCTAGTTATACTATGTAATACTAATATATACTTTCAAAACCTTCATCCTACAACTATTAATCTAATAATTTGGAAGGTTTGTGGATGCATCCCCACCTTACAAAACTCTTGAACTTTTTTGTAATTCGGATTTATTCCATACAAGAATGGGAAAATCCCTTGTCTAAGACCCATGCTTGATCCATAAGCAAAGTGTTCATGACATGAAACTCTTTAAGATGGATTCACATTCCTAACTTAACTCTCACCATCCGAATCACCTTCATGGTGGTTTTGTGCTTGGTTACTAACTCTAACTCTTGACCATCCGAATCACCTTCATGGTGGTTTGTGCTTTGGTTCGCCGTAAAGGCAATGCATGACCTTCTTGAACACATGAATCATTCCTCCGAATCTAAAATCCATTCCTTTTTAACTCTAGAATAACCGGAGCTAAATCTTTTCCTCCCAAGACTCTTAATGGGAATCTAACTAAGCACACCCTAAGGTGAGTTCATACTTGTCCCCTTTTTCTCTTTATCACTTTTGGGGCTCAACATGTATCATATGCAAATACACTAAATGCTTATCATACACATGCTCAATCTATCAAACATGCCTATATGCCATTGCCATGCTAGAAATGAAATTATAAAATACAAGAGCCTTAAGCATACAACCCGCCTTAACATGTATAGCGCTATAGGAGTAGCACACCGCCCTCTTGGGGTCATTGTTAAGTTCTAACGACCTAGCACAATAGTGTTAGGATACGCAGTGGTAACAAGGGATTGATTATGTCTTTTGTATGATTTTGTATGTGCAAACTATAGCATGATGATTCGAGTAAAACATGTTGTTATTACGTATGAATTAAAAAACTAGTATGCTCACCAATGCTTTATGTGTTGACAAGATATTTTATACATGTTGCAGGAAATATTTGATGCGTTGATTCAAGAAACTCACTAGGGTTGGACTTAGATATTCACAACTTAGATTTTGATTATTATGAATGTTGTATTTTCTATTTGAACAACATGTACTCCTTTGCCTTTACGTTATGAAATGAAACCATTTAAATTATATTGCTGCAAATCTAGTGTCATGAAGTTTTGAACAATCTATCACAAGTCGCGCCTCGATGTATTCCACCATCGGTTAGGGTGTGACAAAACTAATATGAACATTTTACAATACATTGTAATAAACGTCATAACAACTAACTATGATAACAATATAAACTTATAGGGGCAAAAATATTCCAATTCCAAAGTAACATATCATAAAACATAGCCGAAATTATATTGATTGAAAACATGGAAAGAAAACAATTCCAACTAAATAAAAGATAAAATACATTAAGGTAAACTAAAAATAAGGTGAAATACAAGATTCGTTAAACAACACTCCCCTTATTCCACGAAAAATGTTCGCATGATAAAGGTAGTCGAAGTAAGCGCTATCCATATATACTTCAACAACTTGTTGCCAAGCAGCATTCCATATCCATGTACCTTCACTCATCACATGTGTAATATCGCACAATTGACGAAATGGAACTTCACGAACATGTGGAAAAGATAATACCTTGGTCCAAATTTCAGCATCCAACTTCCAGAGATCAATAGAGAAGTTGGGGAACCCTTTAGTAACAAACATATGCAATTTATCCTTAATACTTACAGTACGACCTTAAGGAATCCAAGAATCTTGAACACACAGAAAGCGTATCTTTTTAAGGCCTCTAGATTAACATCGTATGTAATTACAATGCTTTCAAAATCTGACCAATACTTAGACACTGTAAAAAATAATTTATCGTTGCAAAACGTACCAATAGACCAAGCATAATCACTTGTGTTTTACTTGGATTCACTTAAGAAAGGTATAGTTCTCCATAAGGCAGACCGTCTTGAGTAAACATAAGAACGAATAACATCAAGATGACGTTTAATGTGTAATACTTTGTAGTCTTTGCTTGAATCTTTATATATACCAACCGTATCCAATTTAAAGTTGTAAAAATTTTTAGATTCAAAATCAGATAGTAATTTAAATGATTTTGTAGTTGGATTCCAAAGAATCAACGAACAGGTATTTTTTCGCAAACCAATAGTAGTCCATCCAAACCGAAAAGAACTTCTATATCACTAAAGCTTGTTTGGATAAGGAAATATTGTATACTATCAAAAAGAGCATATTGTTGTCCGCCAAACGTGTTGTAAAGAATAAGTGATGCACCTTTCTTTGTAATAATTTTTTTAGTTTCAGAATTTTTCATACGATTAATATGCATGATGGCAAAGTTTTCGGTTGACAATTCGAAATTCCATTTTTTAGATAGTACCTTTAAATGACCAACCGTTTTATTAGGACGTCTTGTAAATATTTCTGAAAAAATAATCTCAAAATCGAGCTCTCCCATGATATTAATAGGTTTAGTAAACAACTGAAAAAAAAAATTAATTTACATTAGATAATAGTAAAATCGAAGAAAAACTAAAACTGTATAGGAGTATGTGTATTCTAATGTTATGGTTAATTGGTTGTTAGTTTGGATTGGACTACTTATTGTCTACACAATAAAAAGCACAAATATAATATCATACAATTCATAATCAAACAATGTAAAACCATAATCCGATTTAAAATCATAACAAAGACTTGATCCTTCTTTATGAATCAAATAAAAGAGCAGTTGGGAGTTATTAACTCAAATGTTATTTATTGAACATATTGTCACACTCTCAAATTTCCACTTGCGGAGTTTTACCGCGAGGCGCATGACAAACCAGGATCCAAGTCAACGATCACAATAAACAACTCTATATGAAGACACAAGACATTCAAAAAGACATAGTTTTCATAAACTTAAATCCAGTAGCGGAAGCATTTAATAAGTTACAGACCACAGACCAAATGTGCCAAGTATTATTACAAAACATGAACTAAGCCTAGATGCCAGTGCAGACAAGTGCGCCTAGTTCCATTTGTTGCTACCTTAGCGACCTGAGAAAAACATGCCAAAAAGACGTCAACATATAATGCTGGTGAGTTCACAGGTTTGTTCAATATGTTACCATAATGTTACCAAAACGTTACCATGTCCATACTATATCAATGTTACCAAGTACGCTAGCTAGGCGTATGTTTTATTACTACTACGATTGGAAACCATTTCTAGACACGTTTAGCAATGTTTAGCATATGTTTAAGCAGCCCGAATGTTCAGCATGATACCAATGTTCCTGTTCGAGACAATATGCACCCGCCCGGCCCTCCAAGCCGACGAGTGGGGCAGGTCACGCCCAATAGATCTATCCACATTTCCCCCGTTGTGCATCCTCGCACATTCATGGTTTCCCCCGGGACTTTCAAAGATCGTATAGCAATACAAATTAAAAACCATAGTATGACATATGTTACCAAAATAGTTTAGCGCATGTTTTCTCCCCCAAAAGTTAAAGCAGTAAAAGTGGGGCCGTGACTCACCTTAGATAGCGTTCTTCAGTTACAAGTAAAAATGCTAAGCCCTTGATAATCCCTCTACCGGAGATCTTGGATTCTTGTTTAGATGTTGTAGATAGGTTAGATTATGAAAAATAAGAGCAAAAACTCCTTCCTTAGTGATTAAAATCGTTTGAGAGTGTTTTGAGACGGTTAGGGTTTGTGAAATGGTGAAAAATGACAAAGTTTGGTATTTATACTGATCCTCCTTCGCCCCCTGTAAGTGGTCGAAGGTAGCCTCCTTCGACCCTTCCACAGGGTCGAATGAGCCCTGTCCTGGTAGAAGGGAATTCTTTCAATTCCACATCCCAGGTTCGCCCATTTAAAAAGGGTCGAACCAAGCAAAAATTCTTCCTTCGACCACTCGAAGTGGTCGAACCAGAATCCATGTTTTTCTAGTTTTCCAGTTTGTCGTGTTTAACGCATTCTAACATACCTTAACATATGAGCATGCAACCTTAGTCTATGTTTAACATATTTAAGCACGAATAATCATTTACACATCATTTAAACACATCTATGTATATAATCCACTATACGACCCGTAATCTACACATATACTTAATTAGTTCATGTAATGTCACCAACAACGGGACCCGGTACTAGTGTATTCCCAAAACGACTCCCAATGATCCTCCAGATCATTGTACCCTGGACAATCCTAACTTGACCCGACTCAACTAACCCAGTTAAGTTCATTTATAAACGTTTCCCGCTAAGGTAGACTTAGATGTTACTAAAATGTTTAAGCCAAATATGTCGGGTGTCACATCATCCCCACGTTGAAAGGAATCTCGACCCGAGATTCATTCCGCTTCAGCAGTAACATGCCTCGATTCAAACGCGCGTTTCGGAAAAAGATGAGGATGTTTAGCTTTCATCTGATCCTCCCGTTCCCACGTGAACTCCGGTCCACGATTCGAGTTCCAACAGACTTTGACGATGCGGATTTTACTTCGACGAAGGCTACGAATCTTGTAGTCGAGTATCTCGACAGGTTCCTCCACAATACGAAGACGATCATCAACCTTGATCTCCTCCAGTGGTACAATGAGAGATTCATCAGCCAAACACTTCTTCAAGTTAGACACATGGAAGACGTTGTGCACACTACCGAGCTCCGCCGGTAAGTCAAGTCTGTATGCCACCGGTCCAATCCGATCCCGGATTGCGAATGGTCCGACATAACGAGGGTTAAGCTTGCCACGCTTTCCAAAGCGTATGACGCCCTTCCATGGTGAAACTTTCAGAAGTACCCTGTCCCCAACCTGGAACTCCAAAGGTTTTCGACGGCGATCGGCATAACTCTTCTGACGATCCCGTGCAGCAGCCAAACGGTGACGAATCTGTACGATTTTCTCCTAAGTTTCGTACGCAAGTTCCGGACCAGTGAGCTGGCTCTCGCCCACCTCGGCCCAACAAAGTGGTGATTGACATTTCCGTCCGTATAGAGCCTCGAACGGAGCTGCCTTGATACTAGAGTGATAGCTGTTGTTGTAGGAGAACTCCACTAATGGCAGGTGGATCTCCCAACTTTTGCCAAAATCGATGACATATGCCCGAAGCATGTCTTCCAAGGTTTGGATCGTTCGCTCACTCTGTCCATCAGTTTGCGGGTGATAAGCCGTACTCATATCCAACTGAGTACCCAAAGCCTTATGCAGAGCCTTCCAGAAACGCGAAGCAAAACGAGAATCACGATCAGAGATAATAGAGACAGGCACCCCGTGCCGAGCAACCACCTCCTTAAGGTAAAGTCGAGCCAACCGCTCGAGTCCATCGGTTTCCTTAATAGGTATGAAGCGTGTCGACTTTGTCAACCTATCAACAATCACCCAGATCATATCGTAACCACTAGGTGACCTTGGCAACTTGGTGACAAAATCCATCGTGATTCGCTCCCACTTCCATTCCGGAACCTCTGGTTGTTGCAGGAGACCAGACGGCCTCTAATACTCCACCTTGACTTTAGCACAAGTCAAGCATTTGCTGACATAAGAAGCTATATCAGCTTTCATGTTTGGCCACCAATAAAGTATCTTCAAATCCTGATACATCTTATCGGAGCCAGGGTGAATAGAATACCGGGATTTGTGAGCTTCATCCAAAACAAGCTCGCGCAATCCCCCGAACAATGGGACCCAAACACGTCCCGCAAAATAGTGTAAGCCATCGGTCCTGAGTTCAAGATGCTTGTCAGCACTGTGCATAGTCTCGGCCTTAAGGTTTTCCCCCTTCAAGGCTTCCAACTGTGCAGAACGGATTTGGTCAGGTAATGACGAATGAATGGTGAGCTGTAAGGCTCGAACAGTGCGAGGGTTCGCAGACTCCTTCCTACTCAAGGCGTCCGCCACAACAATCGCCTTGCCAGGATGGTATTTGATTGCACAGTCATAATCGTTCAGGAGTTCAACCCAGCGACGCTGCCGCATGTTCAACACCTTTTGGTCGAAAATATGCCGAAGACTCTTGTGATCGGTATATACTTCACACTTGGTAGCGTACAAGTAATGTCTCCAGATTTTCAACGCAAAGACTACCGCACCCAGTTCCAAGTCATGAGTAGTGTAGTTCTTCTCATGAACTTTGAGTTGACGAGAAGCATAAGCAATAATCTTCCCGCGTTGCATCAACACACAACCGAGACCACGAATAGAAGCATCACAGTAAACAACGAAGTCATCCGTACCCTCAGGTAAGGATAAGATAGGTGCAGAACAAAGTTTAAGCTTCAGCATCTGAAATGCTGATTCTTGTGGTTCATCCCAGTCGAACTTTCGGTCCTTCTGGGTAAGAGTAGTGAGGGGTTGAGTGATCTTCGAAAATCCCTCAATGAAGCGACGATAATAACCTGCAAGACCTAGGAATTGCCGCACCTCAGATGGCGTCTTTGGTGCTTCCCAGTCTTTAATAGCTTCGATCTTAGCCGGATCGACATGAATTCCCAGTTCATTCACCACATGCCCTAGGAATTGAACTTCACGTAACCAAAAATCACACTTCAAGAACTTAGCATACAATTGCTCCTGTCTCAAAAGTTCCAAGACCAACCGTAGATGTTCCTCATGATCCGCCTTGTTCTTAGAATAAACCAGAATATCGTCGATAAACACAATGACGAACTTATCAAGGTAAGGTTTGCAAACGCGGTTCATTAAATCCATGAACACAGCCGGTGCGTTAGTGAGACCAAAAGGCATGACCAAGAACTCAAAATGGCCATAACGAGTGCGAAAAGCAGTCTTCTGAATGTCAGCTTCCCTGACGCGCAACTGGTGATAAACAGACCGTAAATCAATCTTCGAATAGTAGCTGGAACCCTGGAGCTGGTCAAAGAGATCATCAATGCAAGGATGAGGATAACGATTCTTGATGGTCACCTTGTTCAGCTCACGATAATCAATACACATGCGAAGACTTCCGTCCTTCTTCTTTACAAACAAAATAGGAGCTCCCCACGGGGAAGAACTCGGTCGGATGAAACCCTTTTCCAAGAGTTCTTACAACTGACTGGACAACTCTTGCATCTCGGGAGGTGCAAGACGATACGGAGCTCGGGCAATAGGAGCTGCACCCGGAGTTAGATCGATACCAAACTCAACCTGACGATGGGGAGGAAGACCAGGCAAATCATCAGGAAACACATCGGGAAAATCGCGAACCACCGGAATATCTTCGATCTTCTTCTCATCATCAGTAGAAACGTTAACAAGTGCCAGAATGGCCGAACATCCCTTCCGAAGGTACTTACAGGCTTTCATGCTAGAAATGATGCTCAACAGAGCACCACTTTTCTCGCCATGAACCAAAAGAGTCTCTCCATCAGGGAGAGGGATCTGAATAACCTTATCAAAACAAACGATCTCCGCGCGATATAACGATAACCAATCCATGCTGACAACGACATCAAAACTACCCAGGGGTACCGACATAAGGTCAATGGGGAAAGACAAACCCGACAGTTCCAAGCGACATTCCCTAAGGGTGTGTGTCGCTTCGATTTTCTTACTATCAGCCAATTCTATTAAGTACCTAGCCTCTAAAGGTGTGGGTACTATATCTAGCAATCGACTAATATCCATAGATACGAAACTCTTATCGGCACCAGAATCAAACAAGACAGAAACATAGCGATCATTAAGAAGGAACGTACCGGTAACTGTGTCTGGATCCTGCCTAGCCTCTGCAGATCCAATGACGAAAGCACGTGCAGTCCTGCATCCGCCGCCGTTGTTCCCATTACCGTTCCCGCCCCTCCCGTTATCGCCCTGCTTCAGTTTAGGACATTCACGCTTGAAGTGTCCCGTATCACCACAGTTATAGCACTCCTGCTTCCCTGGAGTCCCCTGAGTGGCAGGAGTAGGAGTAGCAGCAGGAGTCTGAGTTGGGGTGAGTGCCACCCTGCAATCCTTAGCATGGTGCCCCAACTGATGGCACCGATGACAACGAGCCCGATCACAACTCCCGGAATGGTGAAAACCACACTTGTTGCACTTGGGATGCTTCCCAACATACCCACTCGACATTTGCCCAGAAGAAGACCCAGATGAATCAAACTTCTTCGCTGGTTGAGCTGGCACAACACTCTTCCCCACACTATCCCACTTCCTCTTGTTCCCTTCAGTAACCTTCACAGCAGCACCCTTAAGAGGCAAAACACCTTCTGCCACCTTCAGGTTAGTCATCCGATGAGCTGATCGGACGACTTCCGCAATAGTGGGAAGATTCCCAGCGGCCACCAACCCCGCAATCTCCGGCACCAGCCCAGACACATAGTGCTCAATCCTCCTATACTCGGGTGTGTGCAAATCAGGGCACAACACCGCCAGTTCATTCCTCCTCACAGTGTACTCTTCAATCTCAGACCCAACCATCTTGTAGCTCCAGACCTCATGTTCTAACTTCTGTACCTCCTCTCTCGGACAGTACTCACCTCTCAACAGCTGCACAAACTCCGCCCATGGCATAGCAATAGCCTCCCCTAATCCCATGTTCTGAGTAGTAGCATTCCACCACGATAGTGCAGGCCCCTCAAATGTCGCAATAGCATACTTCACCCGGTCCCTAGCAGGACAGTTACACATGACGAACACAGACTCAACCTTCTCCAGCCATCGGAGCAGACCCACCGCTCCCTCAGTTCCAGCGAAGTTATGGGGCTGACAGTCCGAAACTTCTTATAAGAGCACTGAGGTGGGGGTGGATTGGCACCAACACCACCCATGGCATTAATCCCAGCCTGGAAATTAGCCATAGCCATGTTTACTTCCTGCTGTAGCAAGTTGTTCAGCTCAGCTTGGGTCATGTTGATGTTTCCACGACCACCGCCTCCAGCACGACCACCGCTGCCAGCACGGCCACCGCCGCCACAACGACGTCCACCACCGCGAGCACCAGACATGATCTAACAAATCAAGAAATCGAGGGATTCAGATTCACTCCTAGTGTCAACCACTAGAAATTTACAAGAGTTAACTTAGGGACAAATTCAGGACCATACATCCAAACTCGAAGTCCATCAGGATTTTCATGCATTTCAGTTTATTATTTCGTGTGCACCCGAAATGATAAACTGTTCTACATGGTCCTCCAGATGTACCCCTAATCCAGATCCCGGCCTCTGAATATCATCGCCTAGTAACGTGTTACGATAGGCATGTGTGTGCTAGAACCAACAGATCAACCCCTCCTTCTTCAATCCAGAAGAAGAAGACAGAGTAGGTAAGAACCCAAATAAAAGTGGACGATGTAACGGAGAAGCATGACGAGTGGGGTGTAACACCCCAACCGATGGCGGAAACATCGGGGTGCCACGTATTGATGATTGTTTTCAGTAGCACATGGTATAATATAAATTTTAAATAATTTATTCAAACATAATATCCAAAATGTGAAATGATGTCTAAGAATTCAAATACATGATATCAAATAACAACTTCAATAACTTCAAATAAAACTTCAAGTAAAATCCTCATGCTAACTCAAGCCTCAGCTTCATTGTTACCTGAAACATGTTAATTTTGAAAGTATTTTGGGTCAACATAAGTTGGTGAGAATTACATAGGTTTTTGATAATAAAATGAATAAAATGTTGTGCAATTCATGTGTCATGTCAATCTAGCCCATATGTGAGAACATACTAGAAATAAATCGAGTGCATAATCAACCCTGATGACTGTTATAAAATGATACATACCATACACTCATGGTCCAATTGAATATGTTATGCGATAACAAACACCCACGTAACCTTTGTAGGAGGCACGTATCCAGGTGGGATTGTCAGTCCAATAGATCTATCAATGTATACCGTCGGCTGATCAATGTTAATGATTATGCTAGAATGGTGCTTACTCTAATCATGCTCAAGACATAATGCAACATAGAAAACACATAGACACATTGATGATTGAATTGCAATGATAATGTTATAACATGTTTCACCCCAAAAATGGTGATAAATAAAAGGGGCTATGTAAAACTCACCTTAGCAAATGCTAAACTTGTTGAAAAGATGAAATAATAGTGTTGCCCAAAATGATTCCAAATATCACCCTATAATAAGGTAATATATAATAAGTCTAAGTCTAATTAACTTATAAGTGTATCCTAGGGTTTCGATTTGGGGATAATCAATTGTTGAATTTAAATTAAAATGTTAATTAATAAAGGAAAATTTGATAATTAATAAAAGAAAGTCTTTTTATAAAATTTGAATTTTGAATGTACACATTAAAGTGTTTGAAGTATAAAAATAATTTTTATAAAATTATTTCATTTAAAATAGATTTTTAAATCTATTTAATACAAATAGCCAATATTTAACTTTAATATTCAAAAATACTAAAATTAAAGAATTTCTATTTTAAAAATCATATTTCTGTTCTAAATAATTAAAAATAATTTGTATAAAATTTTGGTGCAAAAATGATGAAAATTGGATTTATTATGATTTAATTATGATTAAATCTAACACAAATTGATTAAAAATATAAAATAAATGATTTTACCGAATTAAAAATTATTTCAGTAAAGTTTATCTTTATAAAAAGTCAGGATAATTTTTGGAGAATTTAATAAAATTATTTTGATATATAAATGGATTTTTATAAATATAATAGTATAAAAATGATTTAATTATTATAAATACTAAATAAATGAATTTTTGAAAAATAAAAATTGTGAATAACACTTTTATCTCAGATTAAACAAATATAATAATTTTTTTAGAATTTATAAAATAGTTTTGATATTTTAAAATGAATTTAAAAGATTAAAAGGTTTAATATATATATATAATAGTTTTGTTTTAAAAAAAATAAAAGAAGCAAAAAGGGGCAGTAGCCGGGACTCGAACCCGGGTACCTTCTGTATTGAGCCAAGGTCACAACCACTTGGCCTAGGCCAGTGGTTGTGATATCCTCTGGTTAAAATTTAATAAATACATAACGCGAATCGTTGTTTATCCCCAATTCAAAGTAACGAGCCCTAGAAATTGCAATTGGACAAATCACACATCAATAGCCTGATTAACCATAGGGCTATTGATGTGTGATGGCCGATGAACAAAACCCATATAAATAATCAAACTCACAGTGTTGTTTCGAGTTCGTGTGCTTGGTCAAACCAGAAGTCAAACGACGAACAAGATAATTATAATTAGAGTGTTTCAGAGATAATTGGAGGTTGAGAGAGAGTTGTGAGCGAGTTTCCAAGGATCGTAGGTCATCTATTTATACTGAGGATCAAAGGGTTGGGTAAATTGGAAAGTTGACCCTCGTTTAATAACAAACGCGTATGATTTTGAAATTGGTCAATGATTAGGGTTAATTGACGTGTAATTGAGTCACACTGGGCCGATAATCACACGAATTTACCATATAAAGATCAATTATCAGTTAATTCCTTGGATTGATTAACAAGCTAACCCACAGTTGACTTCCTTTGTCAACTGTGAAGGTTTTAAAACGCGCTTATAATTAATAAGGATCCAGGTTTATTCCAAGTTGAAGGCCAGCCCAGCTGGTTAAGTGTGTGGGTTTGGTTAGGCCGGTCTTGGCGCGGGTTCGATTCCCGGCCAAGACATAATTTTTTTTTGATATAATTCCAATGTTATAATATATATAATATATATATATATATATATATATATAGTATTAGGGTTCCACAAATGCGACAAAAATAATAAATGCAACGTAAGAGACGAAACTTGACGTTTTTATTAAATATGAACGTGTAACGTACAAGTTTAAATGCGTAATGTTACAGTCTCCCCTACTTTTAGGAACTTCGTCCCGAAGTTGGAGTTGGAGAGTCTGGTGGGAAAAGATGTGGATACTTCGACTTCATCTGGTCTTTACGTTCCCAAGTGAACTCTGGGCCTCGTTTAGATTCCCAACGAACCTTAACGATTGGAATACGACTGCGCTTGAGTTTCTTGACTCCAGTGTCAACAATCTCGACGGGTTTCTCGATAATGTGCATGCTTTCATCAATTTGCACATCCTCAAGAGGAACATGAAGGTTCTCATCTGCTAAGCATTTCTTGAGATTCGAAACATGGAAGGTCGGATGAACATTGCTTAGCTCAGGTGGAAGTTCAAGTTTGTAAGCCACTTTTCCAACTCTGTCAAGAATTTTGAAGGGGCCTACGTATCGAGGAGCTAGTTTTCCCTTTCTACCGAAACGAATAACTCCTTTCCAAGGGGATACCTTAAGTAGTACAAGGTCCCCAACTTGAAATTCCAAGGGTTTACGACGTTTATCAGCATAACTCTTTTGGCGACTTCTAGCCTTGAGAAGATTATCCTGAATAAGCTGAATTTTGTCTGTGGTTTCCTGGATTAGTTCGGGTCCAGTAATACGAGCTTCACCAACCTCAGTCCAACAGACAGGAGAACGACATTTCCGACCATAGAGTGCTTCAAAAGGAGCCATGTTAATGCTGGCGTGATAACTGTTGTTGTATGAAAACTCAACCAAAGGAAGATGAGAATCCCATGCGCCACCAAAATCGATGACACATGCCCTGAGCATGTCCTCAAGTGTCTGGATGGTTCGTTCAGTCTGACCATCAGTTTGAGGGTGATAAGCAGTGCTCAGGTTCAACTTGGTACCCAAAGCATCTTGTAGAGATCCCCAAAAGTGAGAGGTGAAACGACCATCGCGATCAAAAATAATGTCCAAAGGTATACCGTGACGACATACGATTTCACTTACGTACATCTTTGCCAACCTTTCCACAGAATACTTCTCACGAATAGGTAGGAAGTGAGCTGACTTGGTCAAACGATCGACGATTACCCAAATACTGTCAAAACCTTTGGGTGTGTGAGGGAGTTTCGTGATGAAATCCATAGCTATGCTCTCCCATTTCCAGACAGGAATCTCTGGTTGTTCAAGCATACCAGATGGTCGTTGATGTTCAGCCTTAACCTTGGAACAAGTGAGGCATTTTGCAACGAATAGGGCAATGTCTTTCTTCATACCAGGCCACCAATAAGAATAGCGAAGATCTTGGTACATCTTGTCAGCTCCAGGATGAATAGAATAACGAGACTTATGAGCCTCGTTCATGAGAAAAGTACGAAGATCATCACGGTCGGAAATCCACAGTCGGTTAAGGAAATAAAGGAGTCCATCGGGTTTGGTTTCAAGTTGAGTCTCAGCACCACAAGACATTTCATCGTACATGTTACCTTGGGTGACTGATGTGTGTTGAGCCTGGAGAATGCAATCTTGAAGATCAGTACGAACTCTCGCACATTGGAGTTTGATACGCTCTTTACGACTAAGTGCGTCAGCCACAACATTCGCCTTGCCAGGATGGTAGCGAATTTCGCAATCATAGTCGTTAAGTAATTCAACCCAACGTCGTTGCCTCATGTTAAGATTCTTTTGATCGAAGACATGTTGGAGACTTTTGTGGTCCGTGAACACCACACATTTGGTCCCATAAAGATAATGTCTCCAAATCTTGAGTGCAAAGACAACAGCGCCCAATTCAAGATCATGGGTGGTATAATTTTTCTCGTGAGTCTTGAGTTGTCGAGACGCATAAGCAATAACCTTTCCTCGTTTCATGAGAACACAACCAAGACCTTGGTTCGATGCATCACAGTAGACCACGAAATCATCATTACCATCAGGTAGAGACAAGATAGGAGCTTCACAGAGTTTCAGCTTAAGAGTTTCAAATGCTTCCTCTTGCTTAGGTCCCCACTCATAGGGTTTACCCTTGTGAGTTAAGGTAGTGAGAGGAACAACGATCTTGGAGAAATTGGCGATGAATCGACGATAATAACCAGCCAACCCAAGAAAAGAACGGACTTCCGTTGGAGTGGTAGGAACACTCCAATTCTTCACAGCTTCGATCTTTGCAGGATCAACATGAATTCCGTTCATATCAATGACATGTCCCAAAAATTGAACTTCCTTAAGCCAAAATTCACATTTTGAGAACTTGGCGTACAGTTGTTCTTTCTTTAGGAGACTCAAGATAGAGTGAAGATGTTGCTCGTGATCGGATTTTGATTTAGAGTAAATCAAAATATCATCGATGAAAACGATCACGAATTTGTCGAGATAGGGTCTACAAACCCGATTCATCAAATCCATAAATACTGCGGGAGCATTCGTCAACCCAAAAGGCATAACCATGAATTCATAGTGACCGTAGCGAGTGCGAAAAGCCGTCTTGGGAATATCTTCATCGTGGACTCTAAGCTGATGATAACCAGAACGGAGATCAATCTTCGAGAAGTGGGTTGCTCCTTGAAGTTGATCGAAGAGATCGTCAATCCTAGGAAGTGGATAACGATTCTTGATGGTGAGTTTGTTGAGTTCACGGTAGTCAATACACATCCGAAGAGAACCATCCTTCTTTTTAACGAATAAGACAGGGGCTCCCCATGGAGAAGAACTAGGGCGAATGAACCCTTTATCAGAAAGTTCCTGTAATTGACTGGCAAGTTCTTGCATCTCAGAGGGTGCAAGACGATAAGGAGCTTTAGCGACAGGATTAGCACCAGGAACAAGGTCAATACGAAACTCCACTTGTCGAGCAGGAGGCAAACCAGGTAAATCCTCTGGAAAGACTTCAGGATAGTCCCGAATAATAGGAATGTCTTGGATACTTTTGCCTTTGTCCTTCTTCTCTATCACGTTAGCTAAGAAGGCTGTATACCCCTTTCGCAAGTACTTTTGGGCAGTAGTACAAGACATAAGCTTAAGCTCACCACAGGGTTTCTCACCATAGATCTTCAAAATCTCACCAGATTCGAGATGAATGCGTATGACTTTCTCGAAGCACAGAATTTCGGCACGATGAGTTGACAACCAGTCCATGCCTACTATAACATCAAAACTACCAAGATGCATAGGGATGAGATCGATAGGGAAGGTATGATCGTCGAGGTTCAACAAGCAGTTACGAATAATAGAGTCAATCGAAATAGACTTCCCGTTAGCTACCTCTACCACGAAAGGTTCTTCTAGATTAGTGTGGGGTAAGTTAAGTAAAGGTTCAAACTTCAGTGACACAAATGATTTATCAGCTCCTGAATCAAATAATATGGATGCATAGTGGTTATTAATGAGAAACGTACCATTCACCACTTCGTTGTTATCACGAGCCTGGTTAGCGTTGAGATTGTAGGCGCGACCTCGAGCACCTTGGTTCTGGTTGCGGTTCTGGTTTTGGTTCTGATTTTGGTTTTGGTTACGGTTACGGTTAGGGCAGTTGTTGATGTAGTGATTAGGGTTGCCACACTCGTAGCATTGACCACGAGTAGGCCCGTTGTTTTGTTGGTTGGGAGCTGGGTTGTTGTTGTCTTGGGTAGTAGGAGATCGACAGACGTTCACCAGGTGACCATATCTTTGACACTTAGTACAAAATCGACATGGCACCTGCGTGGGATGGTGGTACTTGCAAGTGTTGCACAAAGGGTGAGGTCCGGTGTATGGTTTCTTGGCTGGGTTTTGGGCAGCAGGTGGAGTAGCAGCAACCATATAGTTTCTAGCCTTGCGCTTTTTGTTGCTTGAGGTCTCAGGCTTGACTTCAATTGCAGGCTGTGGAGTGTCTTTGGCAGTAGTCTTCTTAGTGCCCTTGCGAACGAGAGTACCGTTCTTCACGTGATTATCAGTAAGAGTGGCCGTTAGACGTTTGGCCTCTTCCAGAGTTGCAGAATTTCTACCCCAAACGGTGTCCTGGATTTGCATGGGCAGACCACCGATGTACTTCTCGATGGCTACCGGCAGAGGAGTAACTTTGTGAGGCAACAATAAGCTAAGCTCATGAAAGCGGGTGTTGTAGGCAAGGTTTTCCCCACTATCTTGAGCTAGGGTGTGGAACTCATCCTCAAGTTTCTTAACTTCATTGCGAGGACAAAACTCTTCCTTCATGATCTCTTTGACCTGGTCCCATGTCATAGCAAGAGCAACTTCGGCCCCACGAGTACGCTTTTCTTCATTCCACCATGTGAGTGCTCGTTTATGGAGAACACTCATGGCGTAACGAACCTTGAAGTTGTTGGGGCACTCACTGTTGATGAAGGTATTCTCAATACCCTCAAACCATTGGAGAAGTCTAGTAGCTCCTTCTTCACCGCTGAACTTTGGAGGGTTACAAGAGTTGAAATGCTTAAGGGTGCAGGCTTGGGGTCCATTTCCATTGCCATTGCCGTTCCCGTTCCCGTTGTTGTGACCATTCCCGTTGCCGTTCAATTGGATGACCTGAGCAAGTAAATTGGGAACCAGAGTTGCGATTTGCTGCGCCATTTGTTGAGAAATGATCGCAGCCAGTTGAGCATCGACCCCATTGTTGTTGTGGTTAGGAACTTGGTCATGGTTGTGGTTATGGTTATCACCACCTTCTTCGTGGTTCTCACCATTGTTGTTGCGAGTGCTGCGACGAGGAGGCATGATCTGTAATAGACACAATGAAATGAATGAGAGTTTATATAAGGAATGTAATCATTTATTCATTAATTAAAACGAATAAACGAAAACGTTGACTTATTAAAGATTCTAAATTCTAATAACATATGAAGACATGCTTTAGCCTATAAGTGAACACTCATCCCGAGAATTCCCAGGTAGGCATCCGGGTCCCTCGTCTGATTGGGATATATGCGCAATGCCAGCCTAGACAGAAGACTCAGAATACAGGCGTTCACCCTTCCAGATTGCACGTGTTCGTTATTAAAATCTAGAACTTCGACGAGATCTCAAGGGGGTTCAGGTTAAACCTGAGGATTTTGTCCTATAAATCTAATGGTGGATCAGGATTGCAGCAGACAATTAAGAGTAGTCACATGTAGGTTTAGGGTTATAAGGCATAGGATAAGGATAGGATTAGGAAAGCAATTAGGGTTACAAGTAGGAGAAGCAAGTACTGTTTAAGTCCCTAAGGTTATAGTCTAGATTATTTCTAATAACCTAATTCCCTATAACCAAGGCTCTGATACCAATCTGTAACACCCCAACCGATGGCGGAAACATCGGGGTGCCACGTATTGATGATTGTTTTCAGTAGCACATGGTATAATATAAATTTTAAATAATTTATTCAAACATAATATCCAAAATGTGAAATGATGTCTAAGAATTCAAATACATGATATCAAATAACAACTTCAATAACTTCAAATAAAACTTCAAGTAAAATCCTCATGCTAACTCAAGCCTCAGCTTCATTGTTACCTGAAACATGTTAATTTTGAAAGTATTTTGGGTCAACATAAGTTGGTGAGAATTACATAGGTTTTTGATAATAAAATGAATAAAATGTTGTGCAATTCATGTGTCATGTCAATCTAGCCCATATGTGAGAACATACTAGAAATAAATCGAGTGCATAATCAACCCTGATGACTGTTATAAAATGATACATACCATACACTCATGGTCCAATTGAATATGTTATGCGATAACAAACACCCACGTAACCTTTGTAGGAGGCACGTATCCGGGTGGGATTGTCAGTCCAATAGATCTATCAATGTATACCGTCGGCTGATCAATGTTAATGATTATGCTAGAATGGTGCTTACTCTAATCATGCTCAAGACATAATGCAACATAGAAAACACATAGACACATTGATGATTGAATTGCAATGATAATGTTATAACATGTTTCACCCCAAAAATGGTGATAAATAAAAGGGGCTATGTAAAACTCACCTTAGCAAATGTTAAACTTGTTGAAAAGATGAAATAATAGTGTTGCCCAAAATGATTCCAAATATCACCCTATAATAATGTAATATATAATAAGTCTAAGTCTAATTAACTTATAAGTGTATCCTAGGGTTTCGATTTGGGGATAATCAATTGTTGAATTTAAATTAAAATGTTAATTAATAAAGGAAAATTTGATAATTAATAAAAGAAAGTCTTTTGATAAAATTTGAATTTTGAATGTACACATTAAAGTGTTTGAAGTATAAAAATAATTTTTATAAAATTATTTCATTTAAAATAGATTTTTAAATCTATTTAATACAAATAGCCAATATTTAACTTTAATATTCAAAAATACTAAAATTAAAGAATTTCTATTTTAAAAATCATATTTCTGTTCTAAATAATTAAAAATAATTTGTATAAAATTTTGGTGCAAAAATGATGAAAATTGGATTTATTATGATTTAATTATGATTAAATCTAACAAAAATTGATTAAAAATATAAAATAAATGATTTTACCGAATTAAAAATTATTTCAGTAAAGTTTATCTTTATAAAAAGTCAGGATAATTTTTGGAGAATTTAATAAAATTATTTTGATATATAAATGGATTTTTATAAATATAATAGTATAAAAATGATTTAATTATTATAAATACTAAATAAATGAATTTTTGAAAAATAAAAATTGTGAATAACACTTTTATCTCAGATTAAACAAATATAATAATTTTTTTAGAATTTATAAAATAGTTTTGATATTTTAAAATGAATTTAAAAGATTAAAAGGTTTAATATATATATATATATAATAGTTTTGTTTTAAAAAAAATAAAAGAAGCAAAAAGGGGCAGTAGCCGGGACTCGAACCCGGGTACCTTCTGTATTGAGCCAAGGTCACAACCACTTGGCCTAGGCCAGTGGTTGTGATATCCTCTGGTTAAAATTTAATAAATACATAACGCGAATCGTTGTTTATCCCCAATTCAAAGTAACGAGCCCTAGAAATTGCAATTGGACAAATCACACATCAATAGCCTGATTAACCATAGGGCTATTGATGTGTGATGGCCGATGAACAAAACCCATATAAATAATCAAACTCACAGTGTTGTTTCGAGTTCGTGTGCTTGGTCAAACCAGAAGTCAAACGACGAACAAGATAATTATAATTAGAGTGTTTCAGAGATAATTGGAGGTTGAGAGAGAGTTGTGAGCGAGTTTCCAAGGATCGTAGGTCATCTATTTATACTGAGGATCAAAGGGTTGGGTAAATTGGAAAGTTGACCCTCGTTTAATAACAAACGCGTATGATTTTGAAATTGGTCAATGATTAGGGTTAATTGACGTGTAATTGAGTCACACTGGGCCGATAATCACACGAATTTACCATATAAAGATCAATTATCAGTTAATTCCTTGGATTGATTAACAAGCTAACCCACAGTTGACTTCCTTTGTCAACTGTGAAGGTTTTAAAACGCGCTTATAATTAATAAGGATCCAGGTTTATTCCAAGTTGAAGGCCAGCCCAGCTGGTTAAGTGTGTGGGTTTGGTTGGGCCGGTCTTGGCGCGGGTTCGATTCCCGGCCAAGACATAATTTGTTTTTGATATAATTCCAATGTTATAATATATAATATATATATATATATATATAGTATTAGGGTTCCACAAATGCGACAAAAATAATAAATGCAACGTAAGAGACGAAACTTGACGTTTTTATTAAATATGAACGTGTAACGTACAAGTTTAAATGCGTAATGTTACATGGGGCAGGTCACGCCCAATAGATCTATCCACATTTCCCTCGTTGTGCATCCTCGCACATTCATGGTTTCCCCCGGGACTTTCAAAGATCGTATAGCAATACAATTTAAAAACCATAGTATGACATATGTTACCAAAATAGTTTAGCGCATGTTTTCTCCCCCAAAAGTTAAAGCAGTAAAAGTGGGGCCGTGACTCACCTTAGATAGCATTCTTCAGTTACAAGTAAAAATGCTAAGCCCTTGATAATCCCTCTACCGGAGATCTTGGATTCTTGTTTAGATGTTGTAGATAGGTTAGATTATGAAAAATAAGAGCAACAACTCCTTCCTTAGTGATTAAAATCGTTTGAGAGTGTTTTGAGACGGTTAGGGTTTGTGAAATGGTGAAAAATGACAAAGTTTGGTATTTATACTGATCCTCCTTCGCCCCATGTAAGTGGTCGAAGGTAGCCTCCTTCGACCCTTCCACAGGGTCGAATGAGCCCTGTCCTGGTAGAAGGGAATTCTTTCAATTCCACATCCCAGGTTCGCCCATTTACAAAGGGTCGAACCAAGCAAAAATTCTTCCTTCGACCACTCGAAGTGGTCGAACCAGAATCCATGTTTTTCTAGTTTTCCAGTTTGTCGTGTTTAACGCATTCTAACATACCTTAACATATGAGCATGCAACCTTAGTCTATGTTTAACATATTTAAGCACGGATAATCATTTACACATCATTTAAACACATCTATGTATATAATCCACCATACGACCCGTAATCTACACATATACTTAATTAGTTCATGTAATGTCACCAACAACGGGACCCGGTACTAGTGTATTCCCAAAACGACTCCCAATGATCCTCCAGATCATTGTACCCTGGACAATCCTAACTTGACCCGACTCAAATAACCCAGTTAAGTTCATTTATAAACGTTTCCCGCTAAGGTAGACTTAGATGTTACTAAAATGTTTAAGCCAAATATGCCGGGTGTCACACATATTTTATGTGACATTCAAATAGTAGATGAAAAGACAAATATTGTGATGAATATGGACTTACAAATTGAAAACTGACGCAAGATTATTGGCGTCTTTGAATAAACAGTGGAAAAGGAAATTGTTATGTATATATTTGAATTGAATGTTAGATAAAGTGGGAAAAGGGTTGGATTTTGAGTTGAATAATGATAAATCAACTTAAATAAACGGTTTGTTTTAGAAATGATTGTATGTAACAATTAATAAATAAAGCAAATCATAATATAGTTTATATATAGATAGTTTGAGAAACCGAATCGTCTTAGATATCCTGTTTTAATGTTTTAATTACAAACCGTGTTTCGGTGTTTAAGTTTGTTTGCAAATTAAAATCAAGGCCGACATAATAAATCTAGTAAAAATCGGATTATAAAAGAAGTAAGATTTTTGAATCAGTAATCTAACTAATAAAAATATTTACAATAAATTATAATATGATATACATTTTGTTCGATTCATTATACCTTATATAAATAACCTAATGTTTAGTAAATAACATTGATATTATACGTTTTTATATAAATAACCATCTGTTTCACGGAAATCAACTAGTGTTGAAACGTATCTTCTGTTTACTCTATCAACTGTTTGATAACATCTGTTGACTGGTCAACAGTATCATAAAACAAATGAAATGCGTTAAAAATTCCCAAACAGAGTTTAGTATGTGGGACATATCTTGACCATCAAAATTTTTGATCAGATCTATGCCACATCACTTCTCAAAAACAGGCTTTTTGCCATATCAGCAACCCTTTTCATTCTTTTCTTTCTCCAAAACAGACGTAACACTGTCTTATTGGCTGCTAAATACACAAAAACGGTTTTCCCTCTTCCACAGCCTAAAACAATTTCACCTCATCTCCTTCATTCTTCTGTATGGATCTTTAAGTAAAAAAGCCCTCATAATAATTTACCATACCTGGTTAAAACAGATGATAACCGCCAATTTCACTCAATAATCGATATTCTCTCCAATTCGAAATACCTACCCATCCTCACTGCTGACGCTCCCATATATGTTGACACTCTAAAAGAATTCTAGGTGAAGGCGGAATTTATAGTTAAAGATAAAAAGATTGTTTTGAAAATTGGAGATACAGATGTTCAGATAACCCCCACAATCCATCTCCACTACATTCTTACTAAACGACTTGGAAGGTAAAGTTTCTTTTTGAAAGATGAACTCAACGCAGAGTTCACTAAAAGAGGGTATCTAGGTCGAGCGAGTGGGGCAACAATATTGAACCCACATTTTCCCCCATAAATGAAGTTTTTCTTCCATACCCTTCTTATTTGTCTCTCTACAAACACAACTTCTTTTAATGAAACATATGTGAAAATACAGTATCTTGGATATGCAATTTTAACAAACAATGATTACAATTTATCCCAGGCTGTATTCTCAAATCTAGTTGGCAATTTGAAAGTAATAAACTCTACTAAAAATAAGGCATTCTTGCTATATCCAAGACTGATAAACTTCTACATGCAAAACCTTTTGACTGACAGCAATTTTAAAAAACGTGTACCTTTTACAATTAAAAGCTTGTCAAATAAAACTTTCACAAAAATGTTGCAAATTAAAAGCAAAGAACATGTTGTTTAAACATCTGTCGTTGCAACATTTGTTTCTGAAACCACTGCTATTACTGCTGTCCAAAGTACTACAACCACTGCTATAGAAACCACAGCAGGTAGGTTGACAAATAAACCTAAACCCAAACAGACCAAAAAAATCAAAAGAAAAATCATAACTCTGTAAGATGAGATAACAGAAAAAACAACTATTGCAAGAAAACACCAACCTTCTCATTCACATCCTACTTCTAGCATTGCACCAACTTTTGAACCCTTGTTTCAAGCTATTTCTCAAACTCAGCCAGATACCATTTTCTCTCCATTTTCTATAACTGAGAATTTACAAACAAAACAGACTGACACTGAGAAAAACAAAGTTCTTAGCCCACAAACACAGGAGATTAGAAACCTTGAGTTACAAGTAACTCTTGGTGAAAATTCAATGGAAGCAGCCACTACAACAGCAGAGTGCATTGCCTCATAGTTGGACAATGGTTACATCAATCAGACTTCCTTGAAGGCAACAACTGTTGAGACTATACCTATAGACTTTGTTCCAGTTGTAAGTCCCCATAACCAAGAAAAAGGGGCATTTAGCTTCTGTTGTGGGTGAAAATCCTCAGGGTGATTTTACCATACATCCCTAATATACCATCCTCGAGATGCTGAAGGACACTGCTGACTTCAGGATGTAACTGTAATTCAGCATGTGCACATCCTGAGAATGAACTAACGAATTAGCTTTTCTTATATGATTGCAGGTACAACTAAGTTATGATATGGAACTTTATGATAAAGCAACGTCTATATTATAACTCTCAAGTGAAGAAATCAGTGATAGAAGTGTAACTCATGGTCTATGATTGAATATGGAGCCAAACTTGTGACCGATACATATTTAATATCGGCGATAAATAAGGAAACGGCTGAATCATTGACTGACCAAGAAGAAACAGTCAACCAACGACTAGTTTTTGTTGAAAGACCTCCAACGTTCACCTGAAGAAGCTGTTACACAACATTGAAGACTTTAACTACTTAGCGGATTTCGTGGGATCCTTTAGTTATTCTCATGTATTATATATATGGGAGTATGGGACGAGTATAGGACACTTACATACACTTTGCTTACTCTATAGCTGCACACAAACACTTAGACACATACACAATCATTGTAACCTTAGTACACTCGACCACATACTCATCCAAACTTGTACTTTTTTTTTACAAAATTAATATTAACAAACAAGGCAGGGGCCTAGTCTCCTCCCGAGGTTTTATGCCGACGATCTACTATTGATCAAGGGCTTTCCCCGTATATCGAGTGTTGTTCTTTGTATCTTACTTACTCATTCGTTCATTAAAAACAGTTCCATCCCGAGGATATAACTGTCCATCCCGAAGTAAACCTAAGCCATCCCAAGCATAGTTGTCACTAATTTACTCTTTTTTGCATCCTGAGTGAACCTTTTCAGAATATAACTGGTTTTAATAGCAAATTCACATTCTTAGCACACTACCTCACAATTTCTAATTTGGAATACAAGATTATTTTTACTAGATAATTTTTTACCAAAACAATTTGGCGCCCACCGTGGGGCAAGTGGTGCTATTTTAACAAAAAACTTTATTAAAAACATTCTTCATTTACTTCTTTTTTACAAAACTTGACAACTATGTCGTCTTCCTAGAAAAATGTTTCCTCATCCATGCCTTCATCAACTTCTACCCGAAATACTACTTTACCACCTTCACCTGCATTCTCAAAGAGTGCCACCTCTCAAATCTCACCTAGGCCAACATTGGGGGCATCTGGATTTTCTCCTGTTCTAGTTTCGAACGATGAGATCCTATCTATGTTTTCAATGGTGAAGGATCAAATGCAGCAATAGCAGGAGACCAACAGAATGCTGATGAGAGAGATACAATCCCTTAAGTCATCATCAAAAAGACCAAGTGACGAAATGGGGACACCGTTACAACCAAGGGTGTTAGATTTCAATTCTGGCATCTCTGGAGGTGTTCATCAAGGAGATTTCATCCCCATGAATACTGGATTCTCTGCTCCTGAAACGACTACTGCACCCAGGATGGCAATTACCAGGGATGCAGGATATGCACCTGTGCCATCCCAAGGATATAACAACAACGGTAACAATTTGATATCTAGTACTTTTGCTGCTAATGATGTTACTTCTTTGCAGGATACAGGAATAAGCCCTCAACTAGCAAGAGAGCTTCAGAAGATCAAAGATATGGTATCGAGTGTGCCTAGGATAGTGCAACCTATCCCTGAGGTATCCTCAGCATGCCATAGGGTGTCAAGATTTGCACCTCCAATATGTGATGAAGAGATCCCAAAGCGGTTTCAAACTCCAAGCATGAAGCTCTGTGATGGATCAACTGATCCTGAGGAGCACGTGGCTTAATATAGGGAAAGGATGGAAATAAATCCAATCCCTACCAACCTAAAAGAAGCATGCTTATGCAAGGGATTTGGTTCAACTCTCACTAGTCCAGCCCTGAAATGGCTCCTAAGTGTTCCTCTCTATTCTATTACTTCCTTTGCACATTTAATTAACATGTTTAATAATCAGTTTTCTTGTAGTCGAACGTTCAAACGTTTGACAAGTGATCTGTACAGGGTGACTCGACCACAGGGGGAATCACTAAGAGAATTCATTACTAGGTTTGGAAAGGAAGCACTTGACATCCCGAACCTGGATGTCACAACAGCGGTTCAGGCTTTCAAGATGGGACTACAGAAAGATTCACCATTCTACCAAGAGTTGGTGATGAATCCATGCAGGAACCTAGATGAAGTCAGGAACAGAGCCTTAAGATTCATCCGACTTTGAGGATGATAAGAAGATACAAGAGAGGATAGAATCATCCTCAAAATATAACCATCCCAATCGAAAATCCACTCCCACATACGAACCATATAAGAATTAACCATATGCTAGGCCTGATAATAAGAAGGTTAATGTGGTAGAGGATAACGATGAGGATGACTGCCCTAAATTGTCAGACTATTGTTTTTCTGTGGATGTAACAGGTTTGATGTATGCCATGAAGGATCTAGGGGACAAAGCAAGATGGTCAAGGAAGGACAACAAGGCAGGATGGAAAGACAAATCAAAATGGTGTGCCTTTCACGAAGATTTTGGCCATATCATTGAAGATTACATTGCACTAAGAAAGGAGATAGCATATCTCTTAAGCAAGGGTCACCTCAAGGATCTCCTGGGCAAAAAGAAATCAAGATCTCAGGATGGCACAAACATCCCAGAAAGAGCAGCATCCCCACCTAAGGATGCTGGCATTATCAACTTCATTTCAGGAGGGTTAGACATTTGTGGAACCTCATACTCAGCTGCTAAAAGACATGCGAGGGAAACAAAGTCTGAAAAGGAGAAAGACCAATGAAGACGACCATCCTGACAACCTCAAAAGTGATAAGTTTTGAGGAAGAAGACAGAGAAAACATCCTTGATCCTCATCATGACGGTTTGGTTATTACTTTATATATTTCTAACCACTTTGTTCGCAGGATTCTTGTAGATGGAGGAAGTTCAGTAAACATCATCCAGCTCGAGGCCCTCAAGAGGATGAACATCCCGGAATCGGAGATAGTTTCCAGGTCATCAGTTTTGGTGGGCTTCAGTGGAGAAACCAAGAGCACAGTGGGTGACATCAAGCTACCAGTATATGTAGAAGGGGTGAACTCTATCCAGAGATTTTGTGTGATAGATTCCCTATCCTGCTACAATGTCATCCTAGGGAGACCCTGGATACATGACATGAAGGCAGTGCCTTCAATATATCATCAATGTGTGAAACTACCCACACCTTGGGGAGTTATGAAGGTCAACAGTGATCAACAAGAAGCTAAGGATTGCTACACGACATCAATGAAGGCCTCATCCCGTCAAGCATAGCAATTACAGCAGGATGAACAGTGCCATCCTCAGAATGTTAAAGCACATCCTGATCAGGATGTAAAAGCCATCTGCCTTGACGACAACAACAAGGATATCACTGTGCAAATCGGTAAGAATATACCACATGATATTGAACAATCACTAATATCTTTTCTTAAATGTAGGTTGTCTACTTTTGCTTGGAAACATGAAGATATGAACGGCATATCAAAGGATGTCATTACTTACAAACTTGGGATTGATAAGAGTTTCAAGCCCATTCAGCAAAAAAGAAGGAAGTTTGATCCAGAAAGAAATATCATCATCCAAGAAGAAGTAGACAGGCTGATGAAGTCTAAGATGATAAGGGAAGTAAAATTCCCAAGATGGCTGGCAAATGTTGTGGTAGTCCAAAAGAAAAATGGGAAATGGAGAGTGTGTGTGGACTACATAGACCTTAACAAGGCCTGTCCTAAAGATCCATTCCCACTACCACACATAGATTCAATGGTGGATGCTACAGCAGGCCACGAGATGCTGACATTCATGGATGCATCCTCAGGATTCCAACAGATACAAATGGAACCAGATGATCAGGAGGACACAGCATTCATGACACCGTCAGGTATATATTGTTATATAGCCATGCCATTTGGATTAAAAAATGCAGGTGCCACTTATTAGGGGCTAGTGAACATGATGTTCAAGGAAAAGATTGTGGACACGATGGAGGTCTACATTGATGACATGGTAGTAAAATCCAAGAAAGCAGAAGATCATCTTTGGGATCTCAAAGAAGCTTTTGACATCCTGGATGCTTACAACATGAAGTTAAACCCAGCAAAGTGCCATTTTGGAGTTAGAGCTGGGAAGTTTCTTAGATATTTGGTAACAAAAAGAGGGATAGAAGCCAGCCCTGAACAAATAAATGCCATCCTTAATCTCAAATCCCCAAGAAATATTAAGGATGTGCAAAGGCTGACTGGCAGGATAGCAGCCCTGAATAGATTCATCTCGAAATCCTCAGAGAAATGTAAAGAGTTCTATGACATCCTGAAAAAGAATAACAAATTCTACTGGGGACAGAGGCATGAAGAAGCATTAAAGAAGCTCAAAGATTATCTTGCAGCAGCTCCATTGTTGATGAAACCTGAGGATGGAGAACCTCTCAAGCTGTATCTTGCAGTTTCTGGGAAAGCAATAAGTGTTGTATTAGTAAAGGACTTCGAAGGGCAACAACATCCTGTCTATTATGTAAGTAAAACCCTCCTAGATGCTGAAACCAGGTATTCACATCTCGAAAAACTTATTTTAGCTTTAATAATGGCTTCTACTAAGTTAAGGCATTATTTTGAAACATATAAAGTATATGTTCAAACTAACTATCCCATTAAAAATGTATTAAGAAAACCCGAAATGTATGGAAGAATGGCAAAATGGTCAGTTAAATTAAGTGCCTTTGACTTAGAGTATGAGCCTAGAAATGCAATCAAGTCACAGGCCCTAGCAGACTTTGTGGCTGATTTCAGTAGTGACAGCCTGAGTGAAGTAGAGTCTGAAGTTCAACAACTAAATGAAAATTTAGAAAATTGGACTCTATACACTGATGGTGCTTCGAATGCAAGAGGCACAGGTCTGGGAATACTACTAAAACCCACAAAGGGACAAGATACCCCATGCCATTAGATGTGCATTTCAAAAAACCAATAATGAAGCTGAATATGAAGCTCTCATTGCTAGTTTACAACTTGCTAGAGATTTACATATTGTTAAAATTGAAGTCTTTATTGATTCTTTGTTGATTACTAACCATTTCAATGGATCATATGCAGTAAAAGGAAAAAAGTTAGCCATTTATCTTGAAATCGTTAAAAATTTAGCTACTTATTTTGTAGAATTTTCACTAACGCAGGTACCTAGGGAAGAAAATGCTGAAGCTGACGCCCTAGCAAATCTGGGATCCTCCTTTAATTTACCAGAAGGATCCAAGATTCCCATCATTCACATCTTGAAACCGGCGACTGAAGAGTGACATCCTGAGGATAAAACAGACCATCCTGAGGATATCACTGTTTTGGCCACTCAGAAACAAGACGACTCATCATGGATGACTCCCATAATCAAATATTTACAAGAAGATGTCATTCCTGATGAAGAAAATCCAAAGGCTTTCGGGATAAAGGTATCTAAATTTACAATTATAGACAATATTTTGTATAGAAAGTCTCTTGCAGGTCCATATTTGAGATGTCTCAACAAGGATGAAGCAAACGAAGTACTCAAAGACATCCAGAAAGAGATTGTGGAAATCATACAGGAGGAAGATCTCTGTACTCGAAGACTCTGAGGACGGGATACTATTGGCCTACTATGAAGAAGGATGCCATGCTGTATTCCCAAAAGTGTGATGCATGCCAAAGACATAGCAACATACTTCACCAGCCTGCTGAACCACTACATCCTATTGTTTCACCATGGCCCTTCATGAAATGGGGAATGGACATCGTAGGAAAGCTACCCAAATCTCCTGGAGGAAAGGTATTCATGCTAGTGATGACAGATTACTTCTCGAAATGGATTGAAGCTGAAGCATTTATGCAAGTTAGAGATAAAGAGGTGGTCTCATTCATCAAAAGAAACATCCTGACACAATTTGGAGTACCATCTGAAATCATTTATGACAACGGTTCTCAATTCATTAGCAAAAAGAACAACTGACTTTTGTGAGAGTTAGGGGATCAAGATGATAACTTCAACACCAGTCCATCCTCAAGCTAATGCACAAGCGGAATCCTCAAACAAAATCATTGTCAACAACTTGAAGAAGAAGCTTGGGGAAAAGAAAGGAAAATGGGCAGAAGAACTTCCATTTGCACTTTGGGCTGATAGGACTACTTCGAAGAATGCTACTGGTCAGACACCTTTCTCTTTGGTCTTTGGAACAGAAGCAATGCTTCCAGCAGAGATGGTCATGCCTACATCAAGGAAGCATCTTCAGGATGCAACTACTAATTCTGAAGCATTACTACAAGACTTGGAAACTGTGGATGAACTCAGGGATGCCGCTAAATTAAGGATGGCAGCATATCATCAAAGGATTGCTAAAGCTTACAACAAGAACATCAGGATAAGAAGATTTCAAGTGGGAGACTTGGTATTGAGAAAATCCTTCTAAAATACAACAAAACCAAGCGATGGTAAGATAGCTCCCAAGTGGGAAGGTCCATACTTAATCGATTCTGAAGCAGGAAAAGGAGAGATTCTACCAAGAGCTTAGAATGCTATACACTTGAAATACTACCATCTTTAAGGATGCGCATGAGAAACCATGATCCGAATCACAGGTGGGATGAAGGTGAAGGCTGATAGAGATGAATCATCTCCATATGTAAGTACTTATCCTTGATTTATTTCGATCGATTATATTTTCACTAAACATGGTCTAGAAATAGTCCATCCTGAGAATTTTGCAGTACCATCCTAAAGATGGAATGCTTAGAAGACTAGGGGGCTGGCCACCCTCTCCTCCGTTAAGGTATCCGACACCTTCCTAAGGTTTAAAGGTTTTCACCTTTCACATTGGGTTAGCAACCCTCGCCTGGAGCGCACGATTCCCATGTATATTCTCGGGATGGTGGGACCAGTCCCTGTAAAAGTGGCTGACAATTTCATTATCTTTGAGATATACGATGGAGCTCTTAAGGTTTAGACATTTTTCAATGTGTCTAATGGTTAGACGTTTTTCAACGTCTCTTTGGGCCTTATCGCTAGTTATTCCTAAGGGCCTTGTCGTCAGTTATTCCTAAGGGCCTTGTCGCCAGTTATTCCTAAGGGCCTTGTCGCCAGTTATTCTCAAGATGATACGTAATGATTTTATCACCAAAATATAACAAAAGGGTTTTTGATCCCAGATTAAACCAAAGGCCTAAGTCACCGGTATAATAAAATCTTCCTTTGCAGGATTGTTTTGGTCAAAAATTATCTAATAAAACTAACTTTGTATTCCAAATTAGTTTATGTGAGGTAGAGTACTAAATGTGTAGAAATATGTTTGTAAATCAATAATATTCTTAAGATGATGTATCAGGATGTTTAATAAGTAAAAATATGACAACTATGATCGGGATGGCTTAGGTTAGTTTCGGGATGAACAATTATATCCTCAGGATAGACAGTTATATCCTCAGGATGGAACTGTTAGAAATAGACAAATAAAGCAAATAACGAGAAGAACGACACACGATCTACGAGGAAAGCCCTTGATCAGTTGTAGATCGCCGGCATAAAACCTCGGGAGGAGTCTAGGCCCCTGCCTTGTTTGTTAATATTAAAATGGTAAAAAGATACAACTTTGGATGAGTATGTGGACGAGTGTACTACGATTACAATGATTGTGTGAGTATTTGTGATCAGCTAAGTGTATGTGTGTAACTATAGTGTAAGCAATGTGTATGTAAGTGTCCTATACTCGTCCAATACCCCCACTTATATAGTACATGAAGTAAACAAACGACCCCATGAAACTCGCTAAGTAGTTATGTTCTTTGAAGTCTTCTTATGACCATTGTGGCTGTTTCATCTCAAGTGACCGTTGTAGCAACGGTTTCTCCTTAGCTGGTTTAATGTTTCAGTTGTTTCCTCTTTTGTTGCCGACATTTAATGTATATCGGTTACAGTTTTGACTATGTCTTCCATCTTGACCATATCTTCCATCTTGACCACGAGTTGTACCTCTATCTTTGACTTCTTTAATTGAGGGTGATAATATAGATGTTACCAAGCATGAAAATCCATATTATAATCTATTTGTACCTGCAATCATACATAGGAGAATCAACTCGTTAGCTCATTCTCAGGATATGCACATGCTGAAATACTGTCACATCCTGAAGTTAGTCAAGTTCTTCAGCATCCTGGGGATGGCATATTAGGGATGTGAGGTAAAATCATCCTGAGGATTTTCACCCACAACAATTGTCCCCAAAAATATGTTACCGTTAATATCTTTTTAGGTAAAAATATTTTTTAATCTAAATATCTCTTCTGATGACTGGTGGGATGTCTTGTCAAGATGACAACGGCTACTTTCTCGACGATAAATTCGTGATGACCGTTACAAGCATCATCTTCTACACCCTATCTCTAGAGTTTATCTCCTCCTTTATAATCACATCTGATTTTTTTAAGAAGGTAATTTTCTTTCTTCTTTCTTCTACTTTCCTTTTCATACCTGCAAAAAATTAATAATATTCCGAAGATGGCAAAAAGATCCACAAGAATTTCCAGGAATGTGGGAACCTCTAGTGATTTCGTTCCCCAAAACCTCTTGAGTCATCCTGAACAGGAGAACTGTTCTTTTGATGACAAAGAGATTCGAGCCCTGAAAGACTCGAAAATCTTCCCAAGTTCTGCAAAGTTTCGTCCTTACGATCCTTATGCAAGATCAGACTATGCATCTTCTACCCGGGTCTGCTTCCTGTACTTACCATTCTTTCTAGGGTTGAGGTATCCCTTTCCCAAGTTTATCAAATATTTCTTTGATATGACTGGGATGGCTTATTCTCAAGCCATGCCTGAACTGTGGAAGATCCTAATGGTGTGCAGTAAGCTTCAAGAGCTTCATGGTGTCCATCTGGAAGTGGGAGACCTGGCTCATATCTATAAATTGAGGACACACGGTTCCCACCGTTATATCCTTCAAGTTATAGAGAAGGATCCATCCTTTCTCTTTAATGTGATAAAATCAGAGAAAAACTGGAAAACTAAGTTTTTCTTTGTTAAGAGGAGTTCTATTCCCCAAGGGGATGATATCCCTCTTTATTGGTTAAAGAGTGGTAAAATTATTCTTAGCGTTTTTATGAAAAACTTTTTAGTTACATCCCGAAGATGTTAATATCCTGATAATTCTTTGTTTAACATGTGCTTCCCTTGCCAAGTTTGCTACTCCTGTGAACGACGCTACTCTCCGGTGCGAAGTTATTTACAAGTTACCTTAATCAGAAAGAACTTTTGTAGCTGAAGATAGTCACACTACCAGCCAAGCTTCTAAGATGTCTGGTGAGCATGTCATGTTGCATTCCGAGGATGTTTATTATTTTATTCACTAACTCTGTTATTGTCTTAGCCTCAGCCAAAAAAGTTGCTTCCTTCGACCTGGATGATATCGACAGCATGGATGTCAAAGCAATCAAAGTTACTTCTCCTTCTCCCTCAAGCTCCAAGATGGCTACTCCTCCTACTGATCCTCCCAAGTCTAGGGCTGCTGCGGCTTTAAAGAAAAGGAAGGGGAGTACTACTGCTGTCGTTGCTCAGGATATCAACCCTTTTGAGGGTTTGAACTGTAGTGAGATTCTTAGCAAGATCTCTGAATTCACTCTCCAGGTATGGTCCCATCCTGAGGATAATATTATCTATGTTAATGAAAAATGGTTAAGAGTACTTACCTTTTTCTTTATTTTGTTAGGGCCATGAGTATCTCTTAAAGTCTCTGGATGCAGTTGCTCAAGAGCTTCATGAAGCCCAAACCAAGCTTGAGGATGTTCAGAATATTTCTAAGCAGAAGGGCAAATTTCTTGAGAGCAGGCTAGCAGAGACTGAAGCAGAGCTAAAGAGAGTGAAGGCTGAGCATGCTAAGGCCATATTGGACCAGGAGAAGTAGGCACAGGATCACAGGGATGGGCTCATCAAGTCTGCTAGTATTTCCATCTTTCAGGCTAGGGTAAAGATGGCTCTCTAGGCCAAGGATCTAGGTTTTGATCAAATGGGATGTCGAAGCCTGGAAGGAGAAGATTAAGAGCTTGGGCGGAAAAGAAGTGGTTCATGAGCATGTTCCTGTTGCCCATCCCGAGGATATGGCCAAGAATCCTGAGGATGCAGAGGCAAAGGCAGCTGAGACCAGGATTGTTGGGGTGGTGAAGGATCTTCCAGTGGGCGATGAAGGATGTGTTGACTAGGCTGGAGCCCACTTTTTATTTGAACTTTTGTGGTAGTGATTGGCAGAACAATTTCAGACAATTTATTTTGGCATGTAATAATCTAGAATATTATAAGGTTTGGGGTGGATGGATCTTGGTTTCAAGACAAAGCCCCAAATCTTTTTTGTTGACCTTGGACCATAGATGTTGACCCCTGGTGGATAGGTCCTGGTTTTGGATGAAGCCAGGGGTTGACATCACATTTTGACAATGATGCCTAAATAATATGATAACAACTTTTTGACGCTATCAACTTTGTGTTCTCCAATATTCTGCAAACATTAGCAAACACTCAGTGTTATAAAAGAATGAAAAATAATACCTGATCTTGTCACATTCCATACAAGTTCTTCGCATCATCAGGATGGTCTTCATTATCCTGAGGATGTCCCCAGTTCCTTCTTCATCTTTGGGATAGTGTTGCATCTTGAGGATGCATCTAGTTCCTCTTCCATCCTTGTGACGGTTTTACATTCTGAGGATGTCCCTAGTGTGATATCTTCAGCATAGACTTCAAGTCTATAATCCTTAGGAAGAGTTGGATCTTAATAATATCCTGTAAAGGAAGACTTTTTTATTATCCTGGCAACAAGGCCTTTGGTTTAACTGGGATCAAAACCCTTTTCAAATAATCTTGGTGACAAGACCAATATGTAAAATCTTGAGAATAACTGGCGACAAGGCCTTTAGTAATAACTGGCAACAAGGCCCTTAGGAATAACTGGCGACAAGGCCCGAAGAGACGTTGAAAAACGTCTAACCATTTGAGACATTGAAAAATGTCTAAACCTTAAGACCTCCATCGTATATCTCGAAGATAATGAAATTGTCAGCCACTTTTACATGGACTGGTCCCACCATCCCGAGAATATACATGGGCATCGTGCGCTCAAGGGGAGGTTTGCTAACCCAATGTGAAAGGTGAAAACCTTTAAACCTTAGGAAGGTGTCGGACACCTTAACGGAGCAGAGGGTGGCCAGCCCCCTAATCTTCTAAGCATTCCATATTCAGGATGGTACTGCAAAATTCTCAGGATGGACTATTTCTAGACCATGTTTAGTGAAAATATAATTGATCGAAATAAATCAAGAATAAGTACTTACATATGGAGATGATTCATCTCTATCAGCCTTCACCTTCATCCCATCTGTGATTCGGATCATGGTTTCTCATATGCATCCTTAAGCATGGTAGTATTTCAAGTGTATAGCATTCCAAGCTCTTGGTAGAATCTCTCCTTCCATTGTTGACAACCAAGATGCTCCTTTCCCTGCTTCAGAATCGATTAAGTATGGACCTTCCCACTTGGGAGCCAGCTTACCATCACTTGGTTTTGTTGTATTTTGGAAGGCTTTTCTCAATACCAAGTCTCCTACTTGAAATCTTCTTATCCTGATGTTTTTGTTGTATGCTTTAGCAATCCTTTGTTGATATGGTGCCATCCTTAAATTAGCAGCATCCCTGAGTTCATCCACAGTTTCCAAGTCTTGTAGTAATGCTTCAGAATTAGTAGTTGCATCCTGAAGATGCTTCCTTGTTGTAGGCATGACCATCTATGTTGGAAGCATTGCTTCTATTCCAAAGACCAAAGAGAAATGTGTCTGACCAGTTGCATTCTTTGAAGTAGTCCTATCAGCCCAAAGTGCAAATGGAAGTTCTTCTGCCCATTTTCCTTTCTTTTCGCCAAGCTTCTTCTTCAAGTTGTTGACGATGATCTTGTTTGAGGATTTTTCTTGTCCATTAGCTTGAGGATGGACTGGTGTTGAAGTTACCATCTTGATCCCCCCAACTCTCACAAAAGTCAGTTGTTCTTTTGCTAATGAATTGAGAACCGTTGTCACAAATGATTTCAGATGGTACTCCAAATCGTGTCAGGATGTTTCTTTTGATGAATGAGACCACCTCTTTATCTCTAACTTGGACAAAAGCTTCAGCTTCAATCCATTTCGAGAAGTAATCTGTCATAACTGGCATGAATACTTTTCCTCCGGGTGCTTTGGGTAGCTTTCCTACTATGTCCATTTCCCATTTCATGAAGGATACAACTTTGGATGAGTATGTGGACGAGTGTACTACGATTACAATGATTGTGTGAGTGTTTGTGATCAGCTAAGTGTATGTGTGTAACTATAGTGTAAGCAATGTGTATGTAAGTGTCCTATACTCGTCCAATACCCCCACTTATATAGTACATGAAGTAAACAAACGATCCCATGAAACTCGCTAAGTAGTTATGTTCTTTGAAGTCTTCTTATGACCGTTGTGGATGTTTCATCTCAAGTGACCGTTGTAGCAACGGTTTCTCCTTAGCTGGTTTAATGTTTCAGATGTTTCCTCTTTTGTTGCCGACATTTAATGTATATCGGTTACAGTTTTGACTATGTCTTCCATCTTGACCACGAGTTGTACCTCTATCTTTGACTTCTTTAATTGAGGGTGATAATATAGATGTTACCAAGCATGAAAATCCATATTATAATCTATTTGTACCTGCAATCATACATAGGAGAATCAACTCGTTAGCTCATTCTCAGGATGTGCACATGCTGAAATACTGTCACATCCTGATGTTAGTCAAGTTCTTCAGCATCCTGGGGATGGCATATTAGAGATGTGAGGTAAAATCATCCTGAGGATTTTCACCCACAACAAGGATATTATCAAAACATAAGTCTTTCTTATAAAAGATTATAAGGTCTATTCTGAAGATATCACACTGGGGACATCCTCAGAATGCAAGACCATCCTTAAGATGCAACACTATCCCAAAGATGAAGAAGAAACTGGGGACATCCTCAGGATAATGAAGACCATCATGATGATGAGAAGAACTTATATGGAATATGACAGGATCAGAAGAATTATTCCACAGAAAAGATACAAAAGGTATTATTTCAGATTAATTCTTTACAACCTAAGTGTTTGTTAATCTTTGCAGAATACTAAAGGAAAAGAACACAGGAACAATAGCGTCAAAAAGATTGTTACCATATATTACTATGCATCATAAAGTCAAAATTTGATGTCAACCCCTGGCTTCATCCAAAACTAGGACCCATCCACCAGGGGTCAACATCTATGGTCCAAGGTCAACAAAAAAGATTTGGGGCTTCGTCTTGAAACCAAGATCCCTCCACCCCAAACCTTATAATATCCTAAGTTATTACATACTAATAATTGTCTGAAATTGTTCTACCAAACACAACCATAAAGATCTAACAAAAAGTGGGCTCCAGCCTAGTCAACACATCCTTCATCGCCCACTCGAAGGTCCTTCACCACCTCAGCAACCTTGGCCTCCGCTGCCTTCTCCTCTGCATCCTCAGGATCCTTAGCCACACCCTCAGGATGAGCAATAGAAACAGGCTCATAAACCACTTCTTTGCCACCTAGGCTCCTAATTTTTTCCTTCCAAGCCTCAACATCCCAAGAGTTCTGATCGAACCCTGGATCTTTGGCCTAGAGAGCCATCTTCACTCTGGCCTGGAATATGGAAACAGAAGCAGATTTGATAAGCCCGTTCCTGTGATCCCCGGCCTCCTTCTTATAAACCAACAAGGATTTAGCATGCTCAGCTTTCACTCTCTTCAGCTCAGTCTCAGTCTCTGCCAGTTTGGCCTCAAGAAATTTGCCCTTCTGCTCAGAAATATTCTGAACATCTTCAAGCTTGGTTTGGGCTTCATGAAGCTCTTGAGCAACTGCATCCAGAGACTTTAAGAGATACTCATGGCCCTGACAAGAAAAAGGAGAAGGTAAGTACTCTTAACCATTTTTCATTAACATAAATAATGTTATCCTCAGGATGGGACCATACCTAGAGAGTGAATTCAGAGATCATGTTTAGAATCTCATTACAGTTCAAACCCTCAAAAGGGTTGATCTCCTGAGCAACGACAGCAGCAGTACTCCCCTTCCTCTTCTTTGAAGCAGCAGCAACAACCCTAGTCTTAGGGGGTTGGAAAGGGGAGTAACAATCTTGGACCTGGAAGGAGTAGGAGAGGACACTTTGGTAGCCATGTCATCAATATCATCCAGATCAAAAGAAGCAGGTTTCTTGGCCGAGGCTAAGAAAATAGCAGGGTTAATAAATAAATAGAAAGATAAGACATCCTCAGGATGTAACATAACATACATACCAGACATCTTGGAGATTTGGCAGCTGGTATCACTTTTTTCCACTAAGAAGGTCCTTACTAACTCAGGTAACTTGTATACAGCTGAACACCGGAGAAAAGCGTCGTTCACAGGAGTAGCAAACTTAGCAAAGGAAACACCTGTTGAACAAAAATATCTCAGGATGTTAGCATCTTCGGGATGTAACTAAAATCTTTTCAAAAACATTAAAAATAATTTTACCACTTTTTAACCAATAAAGAGGAATCTTATCCCCAAAAGGAATAGAACTCCTCTTAACAAAAAAAAATTTTGTTTTCCAATCTTTCTCAAATTTGACCACATTAAACAGAAAGGGTGGTTCCTTTTCTATAACTTGAAAGACATAACGGTGGGAACCATGTGTCCTCAGTTTATAGATGTGAGCCAGGTCACCCACTTCAAGATGGACACCATGATCTTCAACAAGCCTACTGCATACCTTCAGAATCTTCCAGAGTTCAGGCATGGCTTGGGAATAAGCCATCCCAGTAATATCAAAGAAATATTTGATAAACTTAGGAAAAGGATACCTCAACCCTAGAGAGAATGGTAAGTACAGGAAGCAGACCCATGTAGGAGAGACAAAGTCTGATCGTGCATGAGAATCGTAAGGACAAAACTCAGCAGAGCTTGGGAAAACTCTTGAGCTTTTTAAAGCTCGAATCTCCTTGTCATCAAAAGAACAGATCTCCTGTTCAGGATGACTCAAGAGGTTTTGGGGAATGAAGTCACCGGAAGCTTCTACACTCCCCCGAAGCTCTTTTGGATCTCTTTGCCATCTTCAAAATATTACTAATATTTTTGCAGGAATAAGGAAGAAAGTGGAAGAAAGATGAGAGAAAATTACCTTCTCAAAAATAAAATGTGATTATAAAGGAGTAAATCAAGCCCTAGATATAGCCGTTGTCATCCTGACAAGACATCCCATCAGTCATTGAGTGAAGATATTCAGATTAAAAAATATTTTTACCTAGATATTTACGGTAACATATTTTTGGGGACAATTGTTGTGGGTGAAAATCCTTAGGATGATTTTACCATACATCCCTAATATACCATCCTCGGGATGCTGAAGGACTCTGCTGACTTCAGGATGTAACTGTAATTCAGCATGTGCACATCCTGAGAATGAACTAACGAATTAGCTTTTCTTATATGATTGTAGGTACAACTAAGTTATGATATGGAACTTTATGATAAAGCAACGTCTATATTATAACTCTCAAGTGAAGAAATCAGTGATAGAAGTGTAACTCATGGTCTATGATTGAAGATGGAGCCAAACTTGTAACCGATACATATTTAATATCGGCGATAAACAAGGAAACGGCTGAATCATAGACTGACCAAGAAGAAACAGTCAACCAACGACTAGTTTCTGTTGAAAGACCTCCAACGTTCACCTGAAGAAGCCATTACACAACATTGAAGACTTTAACTACTTAGCGGATTTCGTGGGATCCTTTAGTTATTCTCATGTATTATATATATGGGAGTATGGGACGAGTATAGGACACTTACATACACTTTGCTTACTCTATAGCTGCACACAAACACTTAGAAACATACACAATCATTGTAACCTTAGTACACTCGTCCACATACTCATCCAAACTTGTACTTTTTTTTTTTACCAAATTAATATTAACAAACAAGGCAGGGGCCTAGTCTCCTCCCGAGGTTTTATGCCGGCGATCTACTATTGATCAAGGGCTTTCCTCGTATATCGAATGTTCTTCTTTGTATTTTACTTACTCATTCGTTCATTACAAACAGTTCCATCCCGAGGATAGAACTGTCCATCCCGAAGTAAACCTAAGCCATCCCGAGCATAGTTGTCGCTAATTTAATCTTTTTTGCATCCTGATTGAACCTTTTCAGAATATAACTGATTTTAATAGCAAATTCACATTCTTAGCACACTACCTCACAATTTCTAATTTGGAATACAAGATTATTTTTACTAGATAATTTTTTACCAAAACAGCTTCTTTCACAGTGACTCAACTTATGTGATTGAAGCAAATACAACTACCACATCTGGTAGGAATTCAGATGGTCCTATTAATTTAGGTGATGACTTAAAATATCATGAATTGACTATAAGAGTCAACAAACTCGATCTTCAATGGAAGCAATGATCGATTTATACAATGGTTCAATAGCATCTATTGCCAATAAGATATGGGAATCAGATGTACCAATTATCCAGACTCACAGAAAATAGGCGGACTTTAATCATAATTCTCAGATGGCATTGATAAGAAACATGGTGGACGCTAGATACATAGATACTCAAGCTGATATCAAAGCCATCAAAAACCATCTGGCAAAAATCACTGGCTCTGCCCCTACGACAATTTATTAGGAAGATCGAGAGGATCATGATGATGCTAAAAAGAGAGACAAAGATCAAGATAAATTAAGAAAGTTGCCACCTCCAAAGGAAGCACAACCAAAACCATCAAACGCTTCTAATGTGCAAACAGCTGATAATCCAGGACCTACTCCAGTCATAACCACTGTTTAACAGCTATCTACTGTTGCTTTAGAGAAGAGATTTGATAAAAGTGCAAACCAAATGGCAGTGAAACTTGCCTTAGAAAAGTTGAAAAGGAAAAAGGATCGAGAATCCAAGGCTTCCGCATTGATTAAAGAAAGAAAAGCTTTGCAAATGGAAGAGGAGGATATAGGTTCCTCAAAAAGAAGAAAAGTAACTACAAGACATGCACGGCAAAAACCAACATTCCCTACAAACACTGATAGCCAACCGACCGCAAAATTACCACACCAACCACCAATCCAAACAACATCTGTTGCCACTGAAAATGTGCAAACCCATGTTCCGACCACAACTACTATTATAAACTTACCAATTACTTCACAACCACAACAAACACCCACCAAAAGACCTACACCACCAAGTCCAACCATTTTGTACAAGAGAAAGAAAAATACTTTACTTGTCCACGATGATAAAAATCACACTAATCCTAACCCACCTCAATCATGTAAACAGATTCTAGCTTCCCCCATCTCATCGTTTCCAGCTCAAGAATGTGTCTTCAGCTTACCACAAGGGCTTTCTGATCTTGTTCTTGACTTAACAACAATAAAACATGAGATAGACTTTTTCTACTCAACAGATGATCCATTATCACTATCTTTCCCGTCTCTTTAAGGTTTTCCAAAGCCTAAGAATGTTGATGAGTTTTTAAACATGAAAGGTCAACAGGCTGACATGCTTGCAAAACAGAAAAGCGTTGGGAAAGATGATAGGGATTCTCAGATAATCTACCGGAATATACTAAGAAAATTAAGAGTATTAGAAGACTACACACAGGATCTGTCCAAGTCAGTGTCTGAGAGCCAGTTTCTTCTGATATGGAAAACATGTTGAGAGAAGGATATCTTGCTGAGATAATGAAGGACAAACCTTACAAGGCCAGGAAAAGTCAATTTGCTGGTTGGAATTCTGAGGCATTCAAGAATGTACTTAATAGAATTAAAGAGATGCTTAAAGACCCTAATCACAAAGCAACTCCACCTGACTGGAAGAAGGGAAAACTAACTGACCCTAAAAGAGCTTTAAACTTAAAAAGAATAAGATAAGAGTTGGTGGCTACTAATTATGGAGAAATGAGATCAGTTGCTAGATGGAAGGAATCAAGACTGGTGGACACTTACAAAGCCCTTGAGAAACAGAGGAAAATTGATCCAACTCTACCAAGAAAGCCAAATTATACTGATGAAGATCAACCAGCTCGACAGATCCAAAAACACAAAATTATGTTCTCAATAGATGATCTTACCACTAATTGATTCAGGGAAATGATCGGGCAAAGCAATCAATCAGACTCAAGGTCAGATAAGGGAGAGCGTGGTAAGGACAGTTTGTAACACAACAAAGACTATTGAAAAATAAAGGCTATTGAAACCTTGGCAGTTGTAGTCCCTAATAGATGATGAACACTGATAATTAATATAACGTCTGTTTGAATACCATCTGTTATATTTGTGATGATACTGAGTAGCATCTGTTATATTTATAATGATATTGAATAGCATCTGTTATATCTATGATGATATTAAATAGCAGTTGTTATATTTGATAGTTATGAATTATGGTACAACAGACGTTGGATAATAGAAACTTAATACTAATAGATATTACCTAACAGATAATCTGTACTTAATACTCAACATTTTAAGAAACAATTGATACTTGTATAGTGATGACTAATTCTTTCTAGATAGTATGCAACATGAGCTTAATATTGTTCAATTCGAACTGATATACAACCGACTCTAGTTCAATTATTTAAAAAAATAATTGTTGTCTACTAAATTGATGTGTTAATAATACAACACATGTTACTCAAAAAGCTAATAACTTTTGGGCTTAGATCGCTTCTTCCGCGGTCCTTTGCATGTAGAAAGGATAGCTCATCAAAATTTAGTATATCAGCATCTTCAACGCTTCTTTTTCCATTGGGAGTTATAGTAGAATCCGGTATAGCATCGACAGCAGAAGAATCAGCCGTAACAGAGACAACATCCTTCAAACAAATCACAAAATAAATAATGAACTGTTAAATAATAACACAAACTCTACAAGCACCTTAATCCACTTGCACAAAAACATACTCACCTTTAACTTCACTTGACTACCCCTTGCTTAGATTCTGGTTGGTTAACAAATTTGAATTCACAATCTGCCTACTTGACCTAAGGAGTGCTCATACAAAACAAAAATACAAAATTTAACTGTTGAGGAAGGTTTGAAAGTCAACAGATACTCAACAATTCCTTCAAATGACTTTACTTTAATACCTCATCCACATTATAATATCCATTACCATTAACCGCAATCAACTCAGAAATTATGACTGGAACATCACATATTTTCATGATTGTGTAAACATGGTAGTCGTTTGTAAGATTGTATTCAGAAACATCAATTTTAAAAAGGGACAACTTTGTAAAAGAGTAATTAAGTTTGATGAATGTTCTAATTAGGTCACTCATAAAAGTTTTTGTTCCAATCAAGTCACTCAAGATTATTTTGATGTTCTAATACTAAATATTTTACCTGAATAAAAGGTAACCCATCCTATGACATTTATTAAGGTTTTTTTTTTAATTCAAATTATGTTGACATGCCATAAAGATTGAAAAAAAAAAACATCAATAATCAATAATAACAATAATAACAAACAAAAATAATAATTATATCTAGCAACCTCTAACCATTTTCCTCTTTCACATAAAACCCCCACCACCAAGGAATACCATCTCTCCATCTCCAAGCCTTTCTTCCCACGATGTTTCCTGCTACACATCCGACACCATTTCCGGCAACGAGCCACTCCATGTATCCATCTAAGAAAGGTGCAATGATGATGAAGATTACGAAGGCGCAACATCACCATCCCGATTTCATTGGAGATGCATCAGCTTAAGGTGTCACAAGATTTGGAACGTTCCGAACGGTGGTTGTTATCGTCGGTGGAGGTTGCAGAGAAGGAAACTTGAATGAGATGGTGGGAAGGGACTGGTTGATTCAGATATATGGTGCCCCGGTAGATATCGAGAGAGGATAATGGAGTGACAATGGTGGCGTGGGAGACACCTTATTTCTTAGTGTTTTCCAACGCCTAATGGAGTGTGAAACTGTGGCCGGAATAGTTCATCGGAAAACATGGCCGACAATATAAACATAGATGAACAGGGGTGGTGCTTGGCTGACGATATACACGATATAAATCTATTTTATAATTTATTTTGTTTCTAGTATTATTAATATGTTTAAAAATAAAAATAAAACTAAATAAATGATGGTTTACCTACTATTCAGGTAAATTACATAGGATTAGAACATAAAATAAACTTGAATGACTTGTTTAGAACAAAATTATTAATGAGTGACCTGATTCAAACACTCATAAAACTTGGTTACCATTTTGTGAAATATTCCCTTTTAAAAACCATCATCTTATCAACCAACCGAAACAATTCTTGAGGCAAACTTTCACTATTACTTAGGTTCAATTGCCTTTCTCTTATACGACTTGCAAATGATCCGACAATTCTCATAACATCTTTGTCAAACATCACAAAGGATACACTACCAGCCTCATCCTGAACCCTGACATGCACCTTGAACCTAAAACAGATAGACGAAAAACTTATATGAAAACATATATACTAATCATTGAAAAGAATCATGTTATATAAAAAAACAAATTGTACATAATTATCTCTACTTACTTTATAGTGCCTGATGTACACTGACAGTCACACTTGGAACAAAATAAAGCACAAGCAGGCAATTTCAGAGTTTCTTTAGTAACATTTTCATGAAACTGTAAGAATTCTGATTTAGTTACCACATTCCCGAAACATCTGCGACACGCATCATAAAACCAACCATAGCTTTCTTGAACAATTTTTATTGTCGCAACAACAACACAAGACATTGGCTAGAAAAAAATACATAAACCGTATATTACTTAAGAGAAAAAGGTGTAAGAAGCTCAAAAGTATTAATGATGAGTAAAAAATATTAAAACCCTATCAATATCGGTAAGCTCCTCAACACGTTTCTTTTCAGATCCAACAATGAATTCCTGAAGCAATGGGTAAACAGAGTGGTCGGAAAGTAGTGTTTGAGAAGTAGAAGCAGCTTATTGTCCTTGCTTCAATATAAGACTAAAAAATAGAACAAATTAGTAAAAGAAAGAAAAATTTTCAAATATAAATATAAATACATATTAAATTGACATTGTACCCCCTTCTTAACTACTTCACCTCATCTATTTCTACATTAAGAAACACCCGAGTTCCAAATTTGTCACTTTCAACTATAAATTGATCTAAATATAACAACTTCATAATTATATATATATTGAACTCCAATCAACTGACAAACTATTAATAACAGCAATATTAATAACAGGAATATAAAAGAAATTACTTTTCGACTCCTTAACCTTGCCATGCTGTATAAAAACCATCACATGCTCATTAGCAGTGTTTTGAGAAATGAATTTCTTAAACTGTTCTGCATAACCATTCCACATAATACATTGCAAAATTGTACCACTACATAAAAACAATATAATTTTGGAGGTAAATATATATACAAAATATTAAACTCATTTGGTTGATTTATTACATCACTAAATGACGTACACAAAGAAATAAAACTAGCAACAATACTTTACAAACAAAAATCCGCTTACTCCAAGTCTTGAATATCAAAATTCATCCTTTTAGTTTCTTTTAGAGGTCATCTAAACACATCCAGACCTCCACACTAAATGACACTACCGGCAACATCTATAAAATGTGCAGATAATTAAAAATATGAAACCCAAAATCAAAATAAACTACATATTAAAGGTAAAGTAAGAGACAAACCAACAGTCAAAAGTTCATTTGTTTCGCCTTTAAGAATATCTTTAAAAGGCATGAAATTAAATCCATACTTAACACCTTGTCAACCAACAATACGGCTAACAGTGGTACAACGATAAAAGTTGATCTTATAATCATGTGCTACAACTTTGTATGGGTCCTTGTTTTCACCGACCCCAAACTTAGATAGAATAATGACATTATCCTCTTCAAGTTGATGGTAAAAAAAGGTGCATCAAAGGACTCTTTATGAAAGCCTGAATCTTATCACCCTTAAAATAAACATAAACAAAATATCAAGATCAACGACGACAACTTCAATAACATAAAGTAAACGAAAACATAACACAATGAATATTTATATTTATATCATCGATAACAACATAAAATAACTTTAGAGAAAACATATATTACCTGCTCATCAATCAATATCATTTCCATATTAAAACTTTCTTTCCACTTTCGTATGATACGAACCTTCAGAAACCAGATATCTTTGGATTGGTTCAGATCACAAATAAAACTATAAATTTTGTTATAAACGTCCATTGACATGATTTTAACAAAGAATTTGAAAGCTGATTTTATGAATTAGTTTCAATGAGAAAGAGGTTGTGTATAAGGAAAGCATCTTCGGTAATGATTATATACCTACAAAAATCACACTTCCCTATGTTAATTCAAAATTTCCCTCTTAAAACTTCAAAGTTAAGGGCTGAATAAGTACTAAACAGATGTTTATAGCATCTGCTTATAGCAAACAGTGGTTAAAAGAGGTTAATTATTGGTATGAACAGCTATTTGTTAATCGAGGCTAACACACAGATGATTTTAGGCTCAACAGTGGTCAAATCAAGTGGCCCACATATTTATCTGAATATTTTATGCTGATTAATGACATCCTTTTTCGCATCACACAGGCAATGTTGGCCTATCTCTACGCTTGACAACTCAGCTTTCTTATGCCACACACGACTCTCCTATTATAGATAGATAGATAGATATTGTATAAAAAAATTTGCTTTGGAAAATAATCATATAACGTTATTCAATTCTTAAATCAGGTTTGTTAGACCGGCAAAACCGTCATTTAAATGTCTGTTAGATGAAAACAGATGCATTTTTATTTAATGGCTTTCAAAACAAACGTTTTATCTAAACAAATAGTTTATTTAATGGCTTTCAAGACAAAAGTTTTATCTAAACTCTTGCACGGATCAGGGTATGTTAAAAATAACTAGTAACTTTTATAAAGTTTTATGTGACTAATCTTCCAGATCGATGTACTGGGAATGATTTGGCCGAGTTTGTACGTGTGCATGCTGAGATTTACGATATATATATCGCCAAGAAAAAAAGACAAGATGGAAAATCGGTTTGGTTTTATTTCTCTGTTAGATGTGAAGAATACGAGTGATATGGAGAAGACTTTATCAAGTTTTCGTATGGGAGATTACCGGCTTAGTGTTAATGTCGCTAGGTTTTCTTTAGACGATGGAGAGGTACAATCTAGAAGGCCGGAGGTTCAGTTGCCGAAAATTGCGGTGGATTCAAACAGTACAGAACCTAGTCGGAAAGAAATTAATGTCGATGTTTTTACAGGTTCTACGTCTTTTAAGGATGTATTCATAGGTAAGCCGATAGTTTCAATGGAAGAGAAGGTCATCATTCTACGAGATGATCACAAGGCGAATGCACATGTGTTTAGTAAGGCTGTTATCATACGTGTTGTTGACTTCAATACTTTGAAGAACATTGGATAGTTGGTCAAGGAGATATCGGATGAACAAGGTGTTGTCCAATATCTTGGAGGGTTGTTTACTATCATTACTTTTCCAGAAAATATTGTTGCTGAACAATTTCGTGATCTTATGAAGACCAAACCGGAGATTTGTCAGTCGGCTGATATTTGGTTGGGTCAAACGCTTACATTCGAGAGACTCGCTTGGCTTCGTATTCAAGGCATTCCGCTTCATCTTCTTGATAACGAAGTTCTAAACAGGGTGGGAGAACGTTTTGGAAAAGTTATACATGCGGCACAACATGAGCAGTGGGATGTTGATTTGTCTTTCAGTTATGTCGGTGTTCTTGTTTCGGACGGAAAACGTATACAGGATGAAGTGATTACACAATGGAAAGGTCGTAAGTATCGGGTCTGGGTAGAGGAGGCCGGGGACTGGCTACCGAACTTTTTATCTAACACAAGGAGAGAGGTGTCTCAGCCGAGTGTAAGTAATCATCAGCCGGACACGAACTCGTCGAAAATCGTCACGCCAGAAAATTTGAATTTTAATTCAAATTTGGAGGTCCCTAAAGTTTTGGAAGTCGTTATGGAGGAAACGGTTGTATCATTTAATGAGGATTATGATAATTCCAAAATTGAGGGTAATCAGTTTGGTAAGTCAAAGAATAAAGTTAATGATAATAATATGTTTGAAGTCAACTCTAAAGGTAATACAACAAATAATAAGGCCAAGGTTGACTGCAGAAAAAATAAAAGGATGGGCCTAAAAAATAGTGGGCTTGGGAGTAGTAAGTTTATTACAGTGGAAGAACGACCCAATTCAAAAAAAAGGCCAAGGTTAGACGTGGACCTGGTCCGTATGGACTTGTTTGGATTGGATATTTTGTTGGGGATAAAACATTTTAATTCGAAAGAACAAAATAATACTAATCCTCAGACCTTGACAACTAAGTCTGCGACTCAAGTGGAGGAAGCTGAACGAGTGACAGAGGAACACAATCCCGGGAATCAATCGGTGGAGAACACAGGTACAAAAGGTCTCAATGATGAGGTTGAAGAGGAAATTCAGAAAACTATAGAGATGGGGGCAGCAGTTGGAGTTGATTTGTCAAATTTCAAGGATTTGGTTAATGAAGTTGTGCAAGAGGAAGGGAGACAAGCAGGTAATCCATGAATTTTTTATCTATAAATGCGAGAGGTTTGGGGGTTCCGGGGAAACAAGGTTGGATTAAAAAGATGAGAGTTAGTAATGGGGTGGATTTTTTTAGCAATACAAGAAACTAAGATTTCGGTTGATTTGAGGTTTAATGGGGCTAATGTGTGGGGTAGAGGGGATTTTGATTGTGAGATGGTGGTCTCTTCTGGTAGATCCGGTGGTTTAATTAGTATTTGGAACAACAAGGTTTTTTCAAAAACTTTGGTTATCCACGACAATAACTTTCTGTTAATATCCGGTTTTCTGGTGGAAGGCGGGCTGCAGCTTATTATTTTAAATGTCTATGGGCCGCAAAAGGTGGGTGCTAAAAGAATCCTTTGGGACAAGTTGAGGGAGGTTATTGGTAGTCGACAAGGTATGTGGGTGGTTGTAGGTGACTTTAACGCAGTTCGCAGTCCGGAAGAAAGAAAAAATACTCGTTTTAATCGGACGAGTTCTTGGGATTTTAACTCTTTTATTGACGATACAGGGTTACAGGAGTATATTGTCAGAGGAAATAACATTTCTTTTGTTGCAGGGAGTTGTGGAGGTGTTAAACTTAGCAAAATTGACAAATTTTTAGTTTGTCAAAATTTTTTCAATAAATGGCCATTAGCCTGTGTCCGGGCTCTTCCTAGAGAACTATCCGATCATACGCCTTTGTTATTGTCTTTGGTCGAATATAATTTTGGGTATAAACCGTTTCGATGGTTTAATACTTGGTTGGAGAGGGAAGAATGTGCAGAGGTGGTTAAAAATACTCTTCTCAGCTGTTCCTTTGTTGGAATTCCGGATTTGGTTATTATGAAGAAATTGAAAAGAGTTAGAGAGGAGATCCGTAAATGGTGGGAAAATACTTTGATTAAAGAAGGAGAGAATTTGGAAGGGTATAAAAATGAATTACAGAACCTTGAGAGTTCTATGGAAGAAAGGGATCTAGAAGAAGAGGAGATTTGGGTGTGGGAAGAATGCAAAAAAGAAATTCTCCGGATGAATCAGATCTTGAGTCGTGACATGAAACAGAACTCCCGAGTTAAATGGGCTACTATGGGCGATGACAATTCGGCGTTTTTCCATAGGGTGGTGAATGGTAGAACGGCCTCCAATGCTTTACCGGGGTTATTGATTAATGGGCTTTGGGTCACTAAACCATCGCTTGTTAAAAAAGAGGTGTTTCAATTTTTTCCTGGGCACTTTTCTGATACGCATAAGGAGCGGCCGATGCTGAATTGTTTGGGTATCAATCAAGTGCATGTGGCTGATTTAGATGGTCTGGTGCGTCCATTTTCAAAAGAAGAGATTAAAGAGGCGGTTTTAGATTGTGGTTCTGATAGAGCTCCCGGGCCCGACGAGTTCAATTTCTATTTTATAATCATTTTTGGAGCTTTTTGGAAGATGACTTTGGTATGTTATTGGACCACTTCTTTCATTCTGGTAAGATTAGTAGAGGATGCAGCACCTCGTTTATTACTTTGATTCCTAAAACTAAGACACCGGTAGGCTTAAAAGACTATAGGACTATTACTTTGGTGGGTGTTACTAATAAAATTATTTCAAAAGTGTTGGCTTTACGAGTTAAGGATACCTTGGGAAAGATTATTTTGAACTCTCAAACGGCTTTCCTTAAAGGTAGATTCATTTTGTATGGTCCTCTCATGATGAATGAGGTATATGGGTGGATTAAAAGACGGGGAGGAAAGCCTTTATGCTAAAAATAGATTTTGAAAAGGCGTATGATAATGTTAATTGGGGATTTCTTATTTCGGTGATGGAGCAAATGGGGTTTCCTAGTATTTGGTGTAATTGGATTAACGGTATTTTGGAATCGGCTAGGTCGGCGGTGTTGGTTAATGGTTCTCCTACCTTTGATTTTCATTGTTAAAAGGGTATTAGGCAAGGGGATCCGTTATCTCCATTCTTGTTACTGATTGTCATGGAGGTGTTTTCTCATTTAGTGACCAAAGCGTGCGATTCGGGTGAATTAAAAGTGATTTGAGTTGGTAATGGTGGTCCGGCTATGTCTCATTTATTGTATGCGGATGATGCGGTTATTATTGGGGAATGGTCTATTGAAAACATCCAGAATACAGCTAGATTGCTTAGAGTTTTCTACCTGTGTTCGGGGTTGAAGATAAATATCCGAAAGTCTAATTTGTTCGGGATAGGGGTGGAGGATGAGGAGGTTATTTCCTTTGCATCTATTTTGGGTTGTCAAACTGGTTCGTTTCCTTTCGATTATTTGGGTATAAGGGTCGGGCCAATATGAATAAACCTTGTCATTGGGATGGTGTCATCAATACCATTCAAAATCGTCTGGTTTCTTGGAAGGCGAACACTTTATCAAGGGGGCGGGGGTAGATTAACATTGATCAAATTGGTCCTTGCTAGTTTACCGGTCTATTATCTTTCGTTATATAAAATTCCTTCCAAAGTGTCCGGTCATATTGAGAAAATTATGAGGCATTTCCTTTGGGCGGGCGTGAATAATGATAAAAAGATACATTGGGTTTCTTGGGATGTTATCACTACGTCTAAGAAGAATGGAGGGTTAGGGATCACAAAAATCAAAGATGTGAATTTGGCGCTTTTGATAAAGTGGGCTTAGCGATTTCAAACTCAAAATGATTCTACGTGGTGTCGTATTGTTGAAGCTATTCATGGAGGTCGGGGCAGACGGTCGTTTTTGCCGATAAAAATAATGTTACCGGTTGTTGGAGAAATATTGTTAAAACCATTGGTAACAACAACTTTAATAATGTTCCTGTTCGGCAATTGATCAGTGCAGAAATAGGAGATGGTAGGGGGTTCGGTTTTGGCAAGATTTGTGGGTTGGCGATTCTGTTTTGAGTGCTAGGTGGCCTAATCTATTTGCCCTAGAGCAGTTTAAACAGTGCAAAGTGGTGGAAAGACTCGGGTTAAACCAACAAGGCATCAAATTTTACCCTCAATGGTGTAGGGGGTTGAGTTCGGTTGTTGAAATTTCTAAGTATCAAGACCTGTCTCAGCTGCTGCAATCGGTTGTTTTATTAGATAATAAAGATCGGTGGATGTGGGGAGTGGGGAAAAAAGAGACATTCTCAGTGGCTCAAGTTAGAGATCTCATTCGAAAAGATAACGAGGTTGCTCGGCATCACTATATGGTTTGGGAATCATGGATACCAATCAAGGTCAACTTGTTTTCATGGCGTGCGGAGATGAACCGTATTCCAACCAAAACGGCTCTTCTTCGCAGGAACATTCCTATACAAAACAGGCTTTGTGTTTTATGTGACTCGGTAGACGAAGACGTTTCACACCTTTTCACAGGTTGCGCCTTCTCTCTTGGTGTTTGGAATGCGATTGAAAGGTGGTGTAGATTACAGCCGATAATGCCGTTTGACTTTGAAGATTTGTTGCGGTTTCAAGACCAAGCGACTGTAGAGAAATGGGCGAAAAGAATTATAAGAGGTATCATCATGACGACATGTTGGGCTATTTGGAGAGGTCGGAACGATATAGTTTTCAAAGGTAATAGTGTTAAGGTAGCCGAGGTTGTTGCTGTGGTAAAGGCTTGGTCGTTTTTATAGATTAGGAATAGATCTAGATTCTCTTCCATTCAATGGAAGAACTGGATCATTTTTCCTTTGTATATGTTGTAAGTGTTCGTTTTAGCGGTCCTCTCTTTGAGGTCTTGCCTTGTTTTTAATAAAGTTCACTATCAAGAAAAAAGTAAGTTTTATAAATATACTTCAATAGTGAACTTTTGAAAAATAAAAATAATGTAAAAAAAATATAATGCTTTTTTTCAATTATAATAAAAATTATTTATTAAAAATGCAATTCCTATTGATTTTATTTTGCACAAATATCATTTTTTTAGTTTTATGTAAAATATTTCTGATGTAAGGGTAAGGTTCACCAAGGGCGAGGCTCTTTGAAAGTCAAGGGGTACATCAGCACCATCTGTTTTACGACTATATCTCAGAAAATTTTATACGTATTTAGTCCACAGGGTCTTATGATTTCCCCAAAAGTTTTATCTAAACTCTTGCATGGATCATAGTATGTTAAAAATAACTAGTAACTTTTAGAAATATACTTCAACAGTGAACTTTTGCAAAATAAAAAATAATGTAAAAAAATATAATGTTTTTTCCAATTATAATAAAAATTATTTATTAAGAATGCAACTCCTACTTATTTTATTTTACACAAATATCATTTTCTAGTTATTTTTTTATGTAAAATATCTCTATGTAAGGGTAAGGTTTACAAAGGGTAAAGTTCACCAAGGACGAAGCTCTTTGAAAGTCAATGGATATTGGATACATCAACCCCCTCTGTTTTACGCCTATTTCTTTGTAAATTTACGCCTATTTCTCAGATAATTTTATACGTATTTAATTCGCAGGGTCTTATAACTTTGTGCCCCCCCCCCCCCCCCCCCCCCTCTTGATATAGTTGTTCAAGCTCCGCCACCAAAATTCACGACATCTATATGGTAGCTATGAACGGAGAGGTCAAGAACCATCGATTATGAGGTGGTTGTCGGAGGATTTTGAACCAAAACTTTGTGGCGGGCTTTTAAAAGACCTCAAAAGCGTGTCCAGTTACTTTATTTGTTTGCTTTATATTTTTTTTCTTAGTTTACATGAAATTCTAAGTTGTACGAACTAATATTTTATATAAAGTTGTATAAAGATTTTTGAAGTTACAAATATATAAATTATCTATTGCAATGATGTACAAGCAACCACCACTAGTAGGTCCCACAACGACATTACAAAATACTAAAATATCTTTTGCAATTAGCGGACGTTAATTACTCACAACTCAACGTCAAGAAAAGAAAGACATTTATCTTCAGATATGATCACCTTTACCCCCATCATCTTTACTCTATAACAATTTAGTCCTTCATATGTCGTCTTACATGACCATATCTTATTATCACTCCTAAGAGTTTTGATAACAATATTAATATTTTCTTTATGCAAATAATTTAATGTATACTAGTCAGGTGCCCATGCGTTTCGGCAGAAAACAACATGTAGTTAATATGTGAATGGTTTGTTGCATTTTAAGAAATTATACTGTAAAACTTAAATTTAAGAGGTCAATAAGAAATGCATTATAATATAGTATAGATGATTTCGGTCCGTTTTCGTTTGTTTTCGTTTATTACTTAACCATAACATATCATTTTTAAATTAAAAAAAAACTATAGCAATACTATACTCAAATTAAAGAGAAAAAAATTTTCGTTTATACGGTGTAATAATATTAGGAAAATATTAATGTATAAAAAATTATGAACGTTTAAAAATCATGGGGGTAGTTGGTTAAAATAAGGGTTAAAAGTGTAATTGTTATTTAAATAAAAAAAGTTGAGTAAAGTTGATGGAAAATGTATAAGTATTGTATAAAAGACAAATTTGCCCTCAAAATGTAGTTAACGTATGCTTTGTGTGTTGTACTATAAGGAATTATGTTTATAAAATTTAAATTTTAAGAGGTCATTATGAAATGTATTATAAGATAGTATATAGTTATCAAATTCTTTCTCTACATATTTTTTTTAATTAACTATTCGTTAAGAAATAAAGTAAAGTTTGTCTTCTTCTTTTACTAATAAATATTTGATTTAGTTTTTTTTTTTTTTTTTTTTTTTTTTTTAAGAAATAAAGTTTGTCTTCTTCTTAAAGGTTTATGGGTCGAACTCATGTACAAATTGTGTCAAAATATTATATAAAGTGTATCTAACATGTTCTTGAGTAAATTAAAAAAGTTCTTGATAAATTGAAAAAAAAAGGTTGCAACCAAATATATTTCAAAAGAACTATTAAAATCATTTTATTTGCTTTTCTTTAACGTTGTGTTTCCGAGTTTACTAAATAAAAGAAAAGAAAAGAAAGGGATATTAAGAGAGAAGAGAAAGGAAAATATATAATTATATTTCGTGTTCCCGAGTTGAAAAGAAAAGAAAAGAAACTAAAGATTTTATGTGTTCCCGAGTTGAAAGGAAGAGAAAAGAAACGTATATTTTACAATTATACCCTTGTAAGATTTTATTATATGTTAAAGGAGAGGGTATATTGGTAAATGATATACTTTAATTTTTTTTTACTCTTCCTTCCTTCCGCTTCCTTCCAATTTGGAAGGATTGTTATTTGGGACAATTTTCCTTCCTCTTCTCTCCACTTCTTTCCTTTAATGAAACTCTGGAACGCAAAACTGTTCCCCTTTCTCTCCGCTTCCTTTCCTTTCCTTCTATTATTAAACTCTGAAACATAGTGTAACTATTTAAACTATTATTAGGAACCTTGGATTATAAAAGGAGAACGGAAACTACTTAGGGGTTTCGTAACCCACCTTTTTTTTTTCTTTTTTCAATATTTATTTAACATATGGTTTAACTATATTATCATAGATCTAAATATACAATCTTCTTTTTTCTTCATTCTTACATAGATAGATTTTAGTGAAAACTCATCTAGATAAAATGTAGATATACTGTTACATTTATGTATTTGGTGTTAAAATATTTACATTTATATTTCACATCTATCTATCTATACATATAATAAACCAAAGCTATTTTAATGACATGACACTCAAAGAGACATTTTCTTCCTTAAGTGTGTCATGTGTCATCCCATGTGGCATTGAAATATTTTAGGACAAAAATAATTTAAAAACAAAATTGAATTTTTCACCCTTATGTTTCCTCCCATAATTTTTAAACGTTAATATCTTTAATATACAAGATTTTTTAAAGAAAAAAATCACACCAAATTAATGAGCGTCATATTATCTTTCCAACGAGTACCATAGTGCTATATAAAAAATGAAGAAATTTTTTTGTGGGGTTTGTTCATACAGGAAAAAAAACACAAAGTGTTCAGGTAAATCATTAATCATGAATAGACAAGTCACTACTTATGTTTAAATCAGTAAATATGAATTTTTTTTTTTTCAACCAGAGCCGAATAGGTTAATAAAGTTATACGTTGTTTTAAGTTAGATATCAATATTAGTATGTTAGAGTTGTACATTTGTTTAGTTTTTAGGATAGGTGTTAATATTAGAGTTACATTAAAGTTCTACATTTTTTTAGATAGATGTTAGCATTGGAGTTGTACATTGTTAATTTGTTTTCGGTTAGATATTAATATTAGAATTATACATCAGTCTAATTCATATGTAAAATTGATATATCATATTAAATTTCTCAACCCGGAACGCTCCCGATGTATAATCTAGTACCTTATATAAGTTATTCTTAGATTTATAACAAATATATTTACATTTATAATTTACTTATCTAATGCAAAATATTTATAGCTTTAAAATATTTAATTACATACAAATCAGTTTCAATAAAATTTAATTTGTAAAAACAACATTATATACTAATCTTTTGGCTTTAATAATAATTACTTTTAAATATACAATAATTTATTTATTTTTTTTAAAAAAGTCCTACTTTTTTCCATAATTTATGATGAACAAATATTTCCTTTCCCATAAATCAAGTTGTCCATGGAATATTCATTCATGTTGCCCCACATTCTTCATCTTTCACTTTAATTCAAGGGACCAAACTATCATACATCAATACATAAGGCCCTTTACAGTAATAAAAAAGTACACTACGCATTAACTAGTTGTACATTTAGCCGCCACTGTAACATAACAGCATAAGTTCTGATTGGGTGCAGCAGTGTCTGGACATCTATATATACTAGCCTATAGAATCAACATTCTGAACAAGTAAATAACATCACAGAATATTCTCTCCTGTCTACGATCAAATATGAATCGTTACTTGATCACTCTGCTTATTTTATTGATTGTTAGAGCGGTCAACAGCCGTCAACTGGCTGATGACCTTATTCGGTTGCCGTCGGAGAAACTTGGTTTCTCTAACGACGACTCTGTTGGTACCCGATGGGCCATCTTGATTGCTGGATCTAATGGTTATTGGAATTACAGACATCAGGTGATCTTTTTCTCTTAAACTAAAAACAATATTAGTTTGTTTTTTTTAACGGCAAATTAACGTACTCTTAAATATTTGCTATTATTCACCTGGAATTACCCACCATGTCCTTGAGGACGATATGAGTTTGATTTTTTTTTTTTTTTTAACTTTTGTTTTTTAGAAGTTACTGTAATGAAAGAATTACGTTAAATCGGATAGGATGGTCAGACACGATATCAATATTTTTTTATATTTTTTCTAATTTTGTTTTTCAAAATCTTATTTTCTTATTAACTTAGGACACAAGGCTCCATGTGTATTGAAGTATTTATATTTATGAAAACCGCGTAAAACAAATTTTTTTTTTTCATGTTTTGTATTAAAATTTACTGTTTTCATTTTTATATAATCTATGACGTAGTCATCTAGTCTGACTTTTGTTTATCTATATCTAATTTAGTTTAATCCAAATTCACCCCAAAACAATTAAAATATTCTTATTGTGTTTTAATATATACAAATATTTGTTATTTATATTATTTATGGCATTATCTAGTTCAACGGATAAACGACCAGTAAGATGTCCGGTTCGCTGTCTGGTCCATTTTTAAAAATAGAGGTTAAGATGAAAACCGAAAATAATTAAGAACAATTTTGGAAGTAAATTATTTAAAGCTATGTTTGTTGACAAGTCTAATCTTGTTTTACTTTATAATTAAGGTTATAGATATACACATGCATGACGTCATAATTAGCTTTATAATAATAATAATATAATAAAAATGGTGGCGGCGCAGCTTGTTGCCCGTCTGCCTTCTCTTTTGATGCAAGTTTCGCTTTTAAGGAATGAAATGAATTATTATCTTAAACAAAAATGGTTTGGTTTGTTCTTGATTGTGTTGAATATGTTGTGTACAGGCAGATGTATGTCATGCGTATCAAATCTTGAAAACAGGTGGTGTTAAGGAGGAAAACATCGTTGTATTCATGTACGATGATATCGCGAATAACTGGCAAAATCCGAGGAAAGGAACCATTATTAACAGCCCAGATGGTGATGATGTGTATCATGGAGTACCAAAGGTTTGTGTTTCATCACTAGAAACAAACTAATAGTTTGTTATATTGTTCTTTCTGTGTTTATTATGAAAGTAAGTTGTTTCTTGAAACAGGATTACACTGGGAATGATGTTAATGTTGACAACTTTTTCGCCGTTTTGCTTGGAGACAAAACTAAAGTCAAAGGTGGGAGCGGAAAGGTTGTAGATAGCGGTCCAAATGATCGCATCTTCGTTTACTACACTGATCATGGTGGCCCTGGTGTGCTCGGTTAGTGACTCGCTTATTTAAAACTAATATAAACTATAAAAAGTATTGTTAAATTTATTAAAGTTATTGAATACATATTGTTTATGCAACTGATGTATCAGGGATGCCAACTTATCCTTATCTGTATGCAAATGATCTTATTGAGGTCTTGAAGAAAAAGCATGCTTCTGGGACATACAAAAGCTTGGTAACTTTTATAAATTTTTATTTTACTTATGATTCAATACTGTGCGAACCACATAAACACTTATACATAGCGCTCACCATTTATAATATGCGAGATAAAGAGTATGATTTTTTTTTATCACGTGTTAAAGCAATATGTACACGTGTTTATGTGGTTCTCACAGTTATCTGCTTAAAATTGATTATGTGTTCGGTTTCTCTCTATACGTAAGTATGCTGATTTTGGAATTTATTATATGTTATGTCAAGGTATTTTACCTTGAAGCTTGTGAGGCTGGAAGCATATTTGAAGGGCTTCTTCCTGAAGGATTGAATATCTATGCAACCACAGCCTCTGGCCCGGATGAGAGCAGTTGGGGTACTTATTGCCCTGGGGAGTATCCTAGCCCGCCGCTTGAGTACGACACATGTTTGGGTGACTTGTACAGTGTTGCTTGGATGGAAGATTGGTATGTAAAATTACTATTATACCCTTAACTGTTTTTTAAACGAAAGAAAAACGACAACTGGTTGATAACAGAGTCTATTAGTGACGTATTTTAGTTGTTTTTAATCGATATGAGTTTTTTTACAGCGATGTACACAACTTGCGAACAGAAACCATCAAGCAGCAGTATAAACTGGTAACAACAATAGACAAACTTAATACTTATAGTACAATTTTAGTTAAAGTTAATAATATTGTCATTGGTCATATGATTTCTGCAGGTTAAGGAAAGAACCTCAAATGAAAACTCTTATTATGGATCTCATGTGATGCAATATGGGGACATGCCACTAAGCAAAGATAATCTATACACGTATATGGGTACGAACCCTGCAAACGAAAACTTCACTTTCATTGAAGAAAACTCCCTGTCACCATCACCAAAAGCCGTTAACCAGCGTGACGCTGATCTTCTACATTTCTGGCATAAGGTTTGTCATTAACACATCACAAAAATTCAAGAATATTGATTAAAATACGTGTTTAAGAATTAAGGGTCGTCACAACCCAACCCAACCGTTTTGACCCGCTTGGTTTTAAAAAGCGCTAGGCGCACAAAAGCGACGAGGTCTAAGCGCAAAGCGCAAAAAGCGTGGGATTTTCGTATCCAAAGCGCACGCTAATTATATAATTTTTTTTTATATATCCCATATATATTCCATGAGTTTTTAGCTTTATGTGATTTTACCTATATGTACAAGCCAAAAACGCCAAGGTACAACATTTTTATGCATAAAAAACACCCCGTGTACGTGAGGCACGCACCTCAAGTGAAAAGCGACTGATTTTTTGACAAAAAAAGTGCCTCAGGCGCGCGCCTTTGGGAAAAAGGATAGGCGCAAAGCCCTGAGGCGCCTTGATGCGCCTTGCGCCTCAGGCGCGCTTTTTAAAACCCAGTTGACCCGTTAACTAACCTGCACAACTTGCCTGTTTTGACAGTACCGAAAGGCTCCAGAAGGTTCTGATATGAAGACTGAAGCTCAGAAAAAGTTTGTTGAAGCCATGTCTCATAGAATGCACATAGACAGCAGCATCCAACTCATTGGCAAGGTTTTGTTTGGAATGGAGAAGGGTCCCGAGGTGCTAAACACCGTTAGATCCGGAGGGAAACCTGTAGTTGATGACTGGACCTGCCTTAAAACATTTGTAAGTCTTTAAAACTTCTTATATTATTATAAACTTATAACTGACCCTGTAACAGAAATTGACAGCTTGTGTGTATTCTGTTTTATGTACAGGTGAGGACATTTGAGACACATTGTGGATCCTTATCGCAATATGGCATGAAACACATGCGATCCATTGCTAATCTGTGCAACGCTGGAGTCACAAATGAGCAGATGGCTGATGCATCATCACAAGCATGCACCACCTTCCCATCAAACCCATGGAGTTCACTTAGCAACGGTTTCACAGCGTAAGGTTCTTCGTTCTTCAGAGACTGTGGGCCCGTAATTTGTCATAATATCATATGTTTCTGGTTTCTGAAACCGTCTTTCAGCAATATGTTGCATCATTGTATATAAAGCCTGAAGCTTATGCTTATCGTAGTATTTAGGTCCACAAAACTTGGTATCTATATATGTATATCGTTCGCTTGTAATAGTGAATCAATGATATGAAAATCATGTAAGATCTGTATATTAGATATAAATTGCAGTCTGTATCACAGTTAAAACAATACGTACAGCTACTTATGTTATTCTCACTGCCCTACGCGTAAAATTGATTCTAAACCAAAAGATTGCATTTATAAAGATAATCAATGGCTTCAACCCCTGCTGCAACTTTCGGTTTTGATCATCTCAATAACCCAAAAATTTATGAGCAACAAGTGACAAAGGTTGCAAAGTCCCCGGAGAAAATTTCCTCGCGAATAGGTAACAGATTGAGGAAGGCTTTCCGTTATAAACACAGTTTTGAATGTGAAGTTTCTTCATGAATTCCTCCGTTATGTCGGACCTCCCAAATGTAGCAGGGTGAGGGCCACCTCTAGACCAATCAACCCAAGTCAAGCTCCGGTTTGCTATTAAATCAGGAGCCTGTATTGTCAACAGGGTTGGGAAATAATGTTCGTCCACGTAACAAGCTGGCCTGCAAAACGCTTCGAATTTGGGATAATAAGTCGTATCGGAGATGATGACTGATGCAAGATTCCGGTTAACTTCAAACCATTGGGATCCTTTTCTCCATTGGGAGATGTTGACTTCTGGCAACATGTTGTGGTTGTAGCGTCCTCTACCGACGGGTCCAGGGTCATCAAAGGCTCCCATGAAGCTGTGTTTGGAGTTGGTAATGTAATGATAGGTTGTAGTGAAGTTGTAGAGTGGAATGCATGATTCGGATACAAGAACAAAGTATTCGTTGGAGAAATCAAGAAGGGCGTTTGCGAGCAGTCGTCTCTCTGCATCACACATACTCATTTGACCCCATTGTGCTACCTGCCCATTCAAATTCAGTTAAAATGGGTCAAATCCCGTAAAAATGAAGTTGTTATGCATATAGAACTATGTGATCAACTATATCTGAATCAAGATTATAAGTGAAAACGGGTCAAATTCAGTGAAAACAGGCTATCTAAGTTTACAAGGCGTGAGGTGCTTCGAGGCAAAGGCGCTCACTTCAGATGCGCTTTCCTCATCGCCTCATGCGGGGGTTTTCAAAACCAAGGTGGCTATGCATATAAAACTATGTGATCAATCATAATAAGTGAATCAAGATTATAAATAAAAACGCTTTAAGCCGCTTAATATTAAGTGGTTATGCACATAACAATATGATCAACAGTATGCGAATCAAGATTATGACTAAAAATATGTCAAATCCTTTCAATAATACAATGGTTATCTTAGTTTTAAAGGCATGGAATGCTCCAAGGAATTAGGCAAAGGCGCTCGCGTCAAATGAAATCAGTAACACTTTCCCTATCACCTTACACCAGATCCGCGCTTTTTGAAACAAAGATGGCTTTGCATATATAACAAACAAGTGATGATCAACAATATGTGAAATAAGATTATCAACAAAGTAAGCAAATAAGGTACCTGACTCGGGATTTGCCTCCCATAAAAAACAGATCCGGGCGAAAACTTAGCTTCATATGAAGGAAGTGAATGAACGTAAACCGAATATAATCCCTGATGACCCTTGAAGAACCTCTCCCACAAAGAAGCCAAAGGCAATGGGCCTTTAGTCAAGAACATAAAAGCAATCTTTGGGACTCTTGTAAATGGATAACTCTTCAACTGTGGCACAAAAGAAGCCCTCCAAAAGAGCTCTTCATCACTCATTGCATGCAACAAACTGGAAGGAGGCTTCATCCAATGATCAAGACTTCTCTTTTGTTGCTCTTTCACACATGGTTGTAAAACCGGAAGCGATGAAGCTAATGTAGTAGTAACTTCCGTTTTTCGAATCATATATATAACAAATAAACAGATTGAAAAACATAAAACCAGAAACAAGAACAGCAAGTGAACCAGCCTTGGTGGTAACACTCTAGATTGGTTTGGTTTGGTTACAGTTACAGCAGTTTGGTCTTTACCTTCCTCCATGATGACTAATAATCATAAACTGTATGTTGATAACACAAAAAGATTAGTATCTTTTAGTGGGTATGTTGAATTATAGGTGCTTAGATCCTTTGACAACCTTCTTGCAGCCTGAAATGATATAATAATTTCAAAAAGTTCAGATTTCTGTTATAAAGATTGATGATATGGGTGTGTTGACTGTGGTCAAAGTCAACATAAAAATCAAGACTTTTAATAGAAAGACCATAAATCACGTAATGGGTATCTTGAAAATTCTGTTAAGAACCATAAATATGAAGACTTTCTAGGAAGCTTAGTCAAGCCACCACCAAAACCAAAGATCAACAAGTAACTGGATTTTTTTTTTTTTTTTTTTTTTTACAGTTAAACTAGCAATCTAAATATTTAGAACGTCAAATCCTTTCGAAATTTACAAAATTTTAAAATAGCCCGTGTTGAACTGTACCATGTTTGGTAAAAACTCGGTCTAACCGAAACCAAACTGACCAGTTTCTAAAGATGTTGTTATGACTCGAGCTCATTTTGACCCATTACCCAGCCCGTTTGCAGTCATGAACAAAAAAAAGACATAACAATAAAAGGTAAAATAATGATAATGAAATGGTGGTTAGTTTTTATAAAATCTGGTAAACTTGAATCATAACATGATAAAAAAGACAGAAGAAACAAAACCAAAAGTTTTATATAAACAATTTAAAGTAGCGATACATTCGAGGAGTATAACAAATATACCGAAGTAGAAAGAAGAAGAAGATACCATAGTGAGTGTTTGATCTGTGTCCAATGAAAGAAGTTAAATGATTAAAGGAGTCATTGTGAGTTATAAAAAGAAGCTAGAAGAAGATGGTGAAAGAGACATGCGTCCACAAAGGTGGGGAGACATCGAGACGAGGAATATAATATCAGACAAGCAAAAGATGTTGTTAAACAAGCTGTGAAGGTGGGAGAGAGATCCAAGGAATTAATGTGGTCTGTCTACATCTGAGGTTTCAATAATTCCGCCCACTACATGCGACTTATCAATGGCACTTGCCGTTATTGTTAATTTTTGGTGGTAGAAAATATCATTTAAATCTGTTTTTGGGTTGTTTATATTTTGTGTCATAATGTTTAGGTTTTATATAACTAAATAAATGATGGTTGTATTCAAAGTAAGTTTAAGATTCATCCAGGCACCTTTAGGGTCCTATTTGAGATAGTCTGGAGCTGCATTTGCATATTGGGGAGGGGAGCAGGTTAAAGATATTCTCTATGGTATTGTTCTAGTGGCGTGTTGATATCTTTGGTGTGTCGTAAACAAGAAGCGTTTTGACAATAAGCCGGTCAAAATCGATGGGATAATACATAATTTCAATTCTTTAGGTTTATTATGGCTTAGAAAGAAATGCAAATTTAAGTCCGATGGTGGGTTGAATTGGTGTAAATTTGATGTGAGTTAAGTGTGTGTTTTATTCTTGTTGTCCCGTTTTTCGGTCGCCCCTGTTTTTTTTTTTTTTTTTTTTTTTTTGGTGGGCCTTGTTTTTTTCCTTCTGGTGGGCTTGGGGAGTGGTGTTTTCACGGTGGGCCAGACTATTTTAAAAGTTGATTTTGGCAAAGTGCCCAAACATGAGAAAGCGTGTCTTGACAACTGACACATGTTCATACCATTTGTTTTTGACACTTTTTGTTTCTTTGCACCGGAGACTATGGAGTTACTTAACCAAGTCCAACGAGTCATGCTAATAGAATATATTTAAGAATATGCCTTTTGCATATATGGATAGTATTTTGAATTAACTTAGTAATTATCTATTCCCTAATATGAGGGATTGTGCTCTGTATATATTTGAGATATCAATGAAGAGATCAACAAGCAATTGATCCATAATATTCTTCATGGTATCAAGAGCCATATGCTAATCCCTCTTCTCCTATCTCGCAGTCCCAAACATCATTCTTGTCTTGATGTTTTTTCTGGTTCGCAACCTATTCACATCAGCCGAACATGTCATCCTCAACCATTCATCCGGCTGTAACCGTAACCAACATCAAAAACTTTATCCCTCTCATACTCAATAACCAAACTGAACACTATAACACCTTGGCCGGACTCTTCATCATACACTGCAAAGCGTATGAAGTATACGATCACCTTCAACCCCGTGTCATCGCCACTTATTCTTCCTCAACTGGCAAAGACAAAGAACCCGCCACCAAATCACCCCCACCTTGAGTCTTGGGATCGGATAGATTCTATTGTTTTATAATGGTTCGACCGGTCGGACCGGGTTCCGGAGGCCACGCCGGGCTGGGTCACCCTAGAGGACCGCTTCTGCACTGAACCGTCCGGTCGGACCGGGGACCGGGGGTCGGACCGGAAACCCGGAGAACATTGGACCGAACCGGCTCTGGTTTCTAACGTTTGTTTCCTTTAATAAACAAAATTAAACGCTAACAGACTAACCTAACTCATCATTTGCAACCTCAACAAACCCTCGCTGCCACCAATCAACTGATCTTCCTAAATTGTTCATCGTTCTTGCTCTCAGCCACCAATCGACTGTCCAACGTTTCTGTGATTTATGCCCATCGTTCTTCCTCGCAGCCCCTCAATCGATCATTTGCTAGATATATATATGATGCTTTTTAGTTTCCAAAGGTAACAGACACAAGAATAAGAGGTTGCACGCTGCAGGTTAAAAACCTAATATGAAAGTGATGTACATTAAAACCTAATATAGGCTAATGGGCTTTTAAAACATGAGACATAATCTACTAAGTTTAATTGGGCCTCTGAAAAACTTGATAGGAATTTATAATAGATTTGTAAAATAAGCCCAACAGAAAGCTATGCTTTTTATATATTTTTTATATATAGAAAATGCATTCCGGTTCTTAAACCCGGTTCGACCGGTCCAACCAGTGAACCGGTAAGCACACCGGTTCAATGGCCGGTCCGGTTTTAAAAACATTGTGAAAAACTTATTCCTTGATAACCAAGCCGATCGTATTATCACCCTCCAAAACAAATTCTTTAACACCCGACTCGAACAATTCCCAAACATGGCTACCTACTGTCAAACCAGGAAACTCCTCTACGATCAACTCACTAGCCTAAATTCCAATGTCACTGAAAACCAACTTGTCCTACAAATCCTCACGGGTCTAATGGAACAATACGAGAATATTTCTCTTATTCTTCAACAGACCCAACCCCTCCCAGATTTTTACAATACCAGATCCCGTCTTTGTCAGGTTGAAGAACGAAAAACAAACCAAGCCAAACTATCTACCCAAAGTGTCGGTACCGCCCTACACACTACCACCGAACCTAACCACCCTTCACCCGTAGTACCCCTCGGTCTGACTCTTTTGATCGTGGCCATGGCCGAGGTCGAGGCAGGGGACGGTACTTGTATGGTAGGGGCCGATATCAGCAAACACACACCTATCCTTAAACCTACTGCCAACCACCACCTTGGGCCCGATGGTCCTACCCTCCTTGTCCATACCCTTCGAACCCTTCACTATCACCATCGCCCCAACAGTCTTCATCGGCCCAAGGCATTTTAGGTCCGAACCCCACCTCAACCAATTCAGCCCAATCCTACTCCACTGGTTATGCTCCAACCGACATCGCTCAGGCTCTTTACAACTTGGCTCTTCATCACAATGGTCCATCCTGGACTATGGAAACGGGTGCTTCAGGTACGATGTCTCCTCAATCTGATAAGTTTCCGTCTATTTTTAATTCTGGCATTATTCGTAGCATTATTTTTTGTAATGGTAAAACCATTCCGGTTTTAGGACAAGGCAACATAACCTTACCACCACCATTCCCACCCTTTAAACTTAGTAATGTCCTTTATGCCCCTAACCTAGTTAAAAACCTTATATATGTGCGTCGTTTTACAACTGATAACCAATTGTCTGTTGAATTTGACCCATATGGTTTTACTGTAAAGGACCTCCAGACCAAGAAACCTATCCTACGTTGCAATAGTTAGGGGGACCTTTACACACTCAGCCCGTCCAACATCACGCCTCTCAACACTGCTTCCACCTATGCAGCCATCTCTCAGGACATCTGGCATCAAAGGCTTGGCCACCCTAGCCATGCCATTTTCCCAACTTTAAAATCATCTAATTCAATTTCTTGTGGTAATTTGAATAATAAAGTTTGCATTGCTTGTATTTTTTAGAAACATACTAGACTCCCTTTTATTGCATCTAATACAAGTACTTTTATGCCATTTGATCTTGTTCACAATGATGTTTGGACGTCCCCTATTATTTCTAACGGGGGACATCGTTATTATGTACTTTTCTTAGATGATTTTACCATTTTTTTTGTGGACATACCCCATTGCCCACAAATCCGATGTCTTTGCCATGTTTACCAAATTTAATAACTTTGTTCAAACCCAATTTGGCACTAAAATAAAACCATTTCAATGTGACAGCGGACGTGAATATGCCAACAATCAATTTCATAATTTTTGTAACATGAATGGCATGCACTTCCGTTTTTCTTGTCCTCACACCTCATCCCAAAATGGCAAAGCTGAACGAAAAATCTGAACCATCAACAACTGATGTATTGTAAAATACATCTATTTCCAGTATAAAATTTGTATAGTTTTCGAGTCGTTTAAATAATATTTTTATTAGTTTTAGGCTTGTACCGGTATAATTTATTTAGTATAGGTTTTTATAGATTTTTATTAGTTTTGCGTCGTTTTTAGTACTTATTTATTTATTTTGTATTTTGTAGGTGTTCATAGACGATGGAGCGTAAACGAGTAACTTTGATCAAGTCAAGAACACCCGAGTCTAAAGAGCCGAGTCATAATAATAATAATAATAATAATAATAATAATAATAATAATAATAATAATAATAATAATAATAATAATAATAATAGTAAAATAAAAAGGAAACAAAACCGTGACTTATATGTCATGGGCTTTTGCAAATTGAGATGAGACAAATAGGGCTAAATTAAAAGGCGGTGGCACATAATATTTTTTTCGAAGGATTATAAATTTGGAGGAGAGCCACATCGAGCAAGGGGAGTATTATTACGAAGCAGAGGCACAACAAAGGAGCAGAGCAGCAGAAAATATTATTTAGAGAGGCAAGCTAAGGATCAAAGGTTCTAAGCTAGGGAGCGATTATTCGGGTGTCAATCATTCGGTTTTTTTCGTTCTTTTATTATCTTTGTTCTAGACCATGATTGCTGAATTTTTATTTGACTTTGTTTCTCTTTTCAAGATGATTTGTGGCTAAAACTTTTATAGCTACCTAGGCTAAGACAAATAACTATGATTTGATTTAATTTTTCTATGGTGTTTGGAACGTGTTTTGAATTTATGATTCAGTAAAGATTTTGATTTCTCTAGATCTGGTGTATATGCGTATTTATTATTTTCTTATTGTCATTTATTCACTCCACTTGCACTTTTGTGAATGTCTTTCATGTATGAGTGCTAGTTAGGTTGCAGACTTTGTGTAGCAACTAGTTTATGGTCAATAGTCGCGAGTTTACCATAGGAGTGGTATTTGGTGGTTAGAAGATTTTAGGTATTCTACCAAGTTCAATAGCTGTGAGGTGAGGACTTGTTGGTATGTCTAGGTTGTTAGATTGCTAGGTTAGATGCTTTGTGAGAAGATCTGCCTAGTTTCCCTTTCAACTCCTGCATATCAAGTTAGATTTAGGCTTCAATAATTACCCCTTACACTTAGTGTAGTGAGGCTTTCGCGCTGTGAGGTAGATTGTCTAGCGGGTACTCGATCATAAGAGTTAGATAACCTGTGAGGGTTTGTACTCCAACCGGTAGTTTAACAGCACAAAAATATTCTAGGGTTTCCCCTTGAGAAGGGTCGAGGGTGTCTAGTTTATTCTTGATGTTTAGTATTTTAAGATCCCGGTTCCAAATCAGTTCCATAACCATAGAAGCTTATCAGGCATAGTTAGGAGTCTGGTCTAGGTAGTGTCTTATCATCATCTGAAATCATCTTAGCTCAATTATCGTTTTTAGTTAAGTATAGTTAACCTTAGGTAATCTTTATTTTATTGCAAATTAGTTTTTAGTAAAACCCCCCCTTTAAAATAATAAATCACTTTGTTTTAGTTTTAGGATAAGTAATCGAGTCTAGTTTTCGTTTTCCATTAGAGTCTCGTGGGTTCGATATCCAGACTTACTTTAGCTTTACTAGAGTCGATAGGTTCACTTGCCTGTCAGTAGTTTAGTTTTAGAGAGTCTAGAGTATTACTAGGTGTCTAGTTTTAGGTTTAATTTAGTTATTTTTATTAAACTACTTTTAGCACATCAACAACCTCATGCGTACCATCCTGGCCCACTCCTCCACCCCGAACATTTACTGGCATCATGCTCTTGAAACCGCAACCTACCTTTTAAACATCATCCCAAGCAAACTACATAAATTTCAAACCCCAACCCAAAGATTATACAACTGCATGCCCACTTACGATCACCTTCGAGTGTTCAGATGCATGTGTTACCCACTTATCCCACATACAACTACCCACAAACTTGCCTAGCGTTCATATCCATGTGTTTTCCTCGGGTATCCATCAAACCACCGAGGATATAAATGCTTTGACCTCACCACCCGAACCATTACCATCAATCGCCACGTCCTATTTGATGAAACAATTTTCCCATTTTCCAAATCCCATAAACTAACTCCAACAACATATAACTTTCTCGATGACACTATACATCCATTTTTTTCATTCGACCACCACTGTGAACCAAAATCCCACAACCGAGCATGCCATACTTTTGACCATTCCTCATTCAGCAGCCTAAGGCCCCAAGCCCAATCTCCCATTCCACCTTCGGCCCACAACCACCCAGATCCCACAACCCCATCTCCCTCGGCCCAACCAAACCTCTCGGCCCATACCCCTATTCACCACAACACTCCCTCCCCACCCACTGAACCGGCCCACCATATGACCACACCAACCCAAAGCCCAATCCTGATCCCACCGCCACCGCCACCACCACCTACCCGAACGATGGAAACACGTGCCATGTCTGGTATTTCGAAACCTAAACCCATTTTTAACATTTCTACCACTTCCATCTCTTTTGTACCCGAAAATCCCAAAGACGCCTTGTCCAACCCAGAGTGGCATAACGCCATGAAAAACAAATTTAATGCTTTAATTAAAAACAAGACTTGGGAACTTGTCCCGAGACGTCCTGATATGCATATTATATGCAGCATGTGGCTTTTTCGTCATAAATACAGGTCGGATGGTACACTAGAGAGATACAAGGCACGTCTATTGTGCGATGGTAGAAATCAAGAGGTCTGTATTGATTGCGGAGAGACTTTTAGTCCGGTTGTCAAACCGGCTACGATTCGCACAGTTTAACCTTGGCACTGTCACAGTCTTGGTCTATACATCAATTGGATGTCACCAATGCTTTCTTACATGGAAACCTCACAGGGACCGTGTATATGTATCAACCAATGGGATTTCGTCATCGTGATTATCCCGACCATGTTTGTCTTCTCAAAAAGTCTCTTTATGGTCTTAAATAGGCACCGCGGGCATGGTACCAAAGGTTTACCGATTTTGTTACTTCTATTGGTTTCTTGCAGAGTCGATATGATAACTCTCTTTTCTCATACCATCACGGGGGTGACATTGCTTATTTATTAATTTATGTAGACGATATTATTCTCACCACTTCTTCAAATTCTCTCAGGATGAAACTCATGGGCAGCCTTGCGGCTGAATTTGCTATGAAAGATCTTGAACATCTCAGTTATGTCTTGGGCATCTCAGATTCTCGTACAGGTAACAAAATGTTTCTGTCACAGCAATCGTATGCACTTGACATTGTCAGTCATGCGGGTATGGAAACCTGCAACTCAGTTACAAATCCTGTAGACACAAAACCGAAATAAGTGCCACGTCGAGCCTTTCTTTTGATAACACAACCTTATACAGAAGCCTTGCTGGTGCTCTTCAATACCTAACCTTCACCAGACCAGACATCAGTTACGCATTCTAGCAGATCTGCATTCACATGCATAGCCCCACCACGGATCGCTGGAATGCATTGAAGCGTATTATCCGCTACATTCGTGGCACTGCGGAGTATGGTCTTACTCTCTCCTCTTGCATGAATATCTTTCTTCGGGCCTATACAGATGCTGATTGGACAGGTTTCCCGGATACACGTCGCTCCACATCCGGTTATTGTGTTTACATGGGTGCTAATCTTTTATCTTGGTCATCCAAACGACAGACGACTATCTCTCGCTCAAGTGCTGGGGCAGAGTATCGTGTTGTTGCTAATGTCGTAGCTGAAATCTGTTGGATTCGTAATCTTCTTTTGGAGTTGCGCCACCCATTGTCTTCAGCCACACTGGTTTATTGTGACAATATTAGTGCTATCTACTTATCAAGTAATCCAGTTCAGCATCAACGCACTAAACACATAGAACTTGACATTCATTTTGTGCGCGAACATGTTCAAAGAGGTACTATACCGATTCTCCATACCCCAACGCGTCTACAGATTGCAGATATCTTCACAATGGGTCTACCTCGGGTCTTATTTGATGACTTCCGCTCCAGTCTTAACATTCGACATCCTCTTGCTTCGACTGCGGGGGTGTAATAGAATATATTTAAGAATATGCCTTTTGTATATATGGATAGTATTTTGAATTAACTTTGTAATTGTCTATTCCCTAATATAATATGACTATATGAGGGATTATACTCTGTATATATTTGAGATATTAATGAAGAGATCAACAAGCAATTGATCCATAATATTTTTCACATGCATAGTTATGTTATGACTTCAAGATCTATTAATATAGTTTTTAAAAGGCTTGGTTTTGCTACTCAAAAAGGAGTAGCAATAGATTGTTGCCCATTTTGCCTTGTGTTTCGACATAATTCCCATGAAATTTTAAAAATAACGTGACCTTACCAAAAAAAATAAAATAAAAAAAATAGTTACTTTTAGTTAAGTGTGTTTAAGTTATGGATGTGCATTGGTTATTCGTATTTGTTGTGATCAAACTTTTACTTAACTAGACTTGGATCTCGGTAACATTGCTACACATGATCAATTGCCATGCTTGGAGTGTTATTGGGGACCATATGAAGGTATTCCTTTTCTTTCTGAGTTATAACTTGAGCTAAAAACATGTACTTGGCCCCACACAACGTAGCAAAGACAAAGTGGTGCTCTTATACCACTTTTTATTTTTTTTCTAGATGAGTCATAAATCATAACCGTCAAAGGAGCAGTGTGAACAAACACTTGAGCAAATTCAGTTTCATTAAACTTATAAAAGGTAAATATACAAAACTGCTTGATTATAATTATTATCAACTTACTACTTAGTTAACATCTAAGTTTGATTTAGCAATACAAGATGATCATACCAACAACTTTATTTTGAAAAGAAATAATTGAGAAGATACTAACAAGTTGGTGAATTAATCAATAAAAAATTACTTAATTAATAAGGGTAATGAATAAAGTCTAAAACATTTATAGTATCTTAAGATTAGTAAACCTTATGGGCAAGCCCAACTTCTACCCGGGCCACCATAATAAAATATAGGATCAGAAACATAATCCACAACATACATAACATCGTAGCAACGATACTCGTCCACCACCACTTCGGTCCATTCGGGCATTATCAAGGGCCCGGAGTTTTGCTCAACCCGCATCCGGGCCATGGTCCCGCATTGGTCATATATCGCGGGGGGAGTTCGACCGTTGCCCATAGCCGTGGCCGTGTGGGGATGTGTCTTGACCCTTGAACTATAGACCTCACCACCCCACTTGACCATGACTCCTTGGTACTTTAGTAACTCAAAGAGCTCACCGGGCCAGTACCCAATGTCGATTGATTCGCCATACTTCACCCACCAGTTGTTTGTTTCCGGGTCCTTGTAAATGTGGACAATGATTTGGTAGGGAAGACCATGAGGCTTAGAGATGGGATAAATGGCTGCACCAAGAGCTATCTTATGGTTCACTTGAATGAACCCGGGACATGTGAGGTCAAAGCACCCTGTTGTTCTTGAACCATCAGCCTGCAAATAATTAGTTAAAAATTTTTGAACTTTATAAAAGTTTAATTCAATGTAGCAGTGTAAACGAGCTAAGTCGCTTGTGTGCTACTCGATATAAGAATAGTCATTATAGTAGTTATAGAAATATGTCTACGTAGGTAAAATAATTAAATATGTAACAAAATAATCATATATATAGTAGTTATAAATATATTTATACGTATATAAAATTATTGAATAGTAATAATAAATGAGTTGAACTCAAGTTAAAAAAAAAAACACCCTTTGCAAGCCGAGTTCGAGTTTTAAAAATAGATCTCTAAACGAAATGAGTCAAACCCACTTAAATTAAACAACCCATGCACAAGTTTAGACTAGGGGTGTGAACTTCTGACACGACCCAAAAACAGGAGTGGTTTAGGTTTAGTCTAAACGGGTTCAGGTCAATTTCATGTTGAACCCGGGAGTCTGTTTAGCTAAACTGTCGTTACAACAATATAGAAAGCATATGATATTATTTCTAAATGAGCATATAAAGAATCAAACAACTTATGATATCTCCAAATTAAAAAAAAAAAAAAATGGGATTGATAAGGGTAAAAGTTAGTTACCGTCCAATAAACGTATAAACGAGTTTCATGATCGTTGTAAACACTTGGATTTACCTAAAGAACATAGACATATTCGAGTTAGTGTTGTAACAACTTGATGATTAAAATAAAGAAGTATAAAATTAAAGATTGTATGAGGAGATACATAAAAATGTATCAACTTAACTTACAGCCCATCCGGTTTCAACAAGTTCAAAATCATAAGAAGCACCATTCAGAATAGCGACACGGGAGGTACTATACTCGTCTTCCTTTTCAACGTAAGGAGTCCATACCAGCATGTCAACTTTGCCCCCCGAATAACTGTATCCCTCGGTCAATACCTCGGACACCTACTTACTTGATCATGCATCAACCAAAATATATAAGACTATTTCAAATCACATTTTTAATTTCTTTTGTATTAATAAATGCTAATATATAGGGGCGAAGGAAGGATAATGATGTAGGGTGATAAATGCACGAATTCATGAGATATAACAAGAAGTGGTAAAATCCTATGGCTAATGATCGATCATATTATATAGGTTGTGTTCTTGTGATTACCCTTTAGGGTGCATGGTATGTATGGTTTGCTTGCCCTGCTTGGTGCAACATATCGGATTTCACTACTTTCTCACATAGCTTGCAAAGTGACAGGAAATATATGTACATGCTTCTCTTGCCACAACCCTTTTTAAAATTAAAATTTTAAAAGAAACCAAGTCAAACATAACAATATAAAACATCAATTGTAAAACCTAGTACACAAATCAAACAAATCGAAATGATACTATAAGTTGCATGACCATCCCAACACTCTGCCACCTAAAACGAATCAAATCGTTGGTGATTCCCGTGTATGGTGTCAAACGCAGTGGCGCAGGATTCAAGCCCGACCCCACCCCGAATTTTTGCTCAAAAATTTCGAGTATATAGTATCCGTATAGATTTTTTTTGGTATATTCGGTTTCTACCCCCCATTTTTTTAAAATAAAATAGTTATATAAACCAAAACTATAACCCAAAAGAAAGTAAAATGTAAAGCCGAAATTCTATAGTCTTAACCCCAAAAACTAACAATTTTTAACCTCTAAAGTCTTAAGCCCAAACTAACAATTTAAACCAAAACTATAGCCCAAAATAAACTCTTTCTAATCTTTGCAAAACTCTTGTAGAAAGTGAGAAAACGAACATGTACGGATTGGTAAAACGAGTGTTCCGGCTAATCTTGACACTTCCAGTTCGACTACAACAACAGAGAAAGGATTTTCATGAATGGAATATTCAAGAATCGCCAACGCAATAAGATGTCAGATGAGTATCTAGCAAATAGTATGGTGTTTTACATAGAAAAAGAAATTGCTGAGAACTTTGATTTAGAGTCCATAATTGAATAATTCAAAAATTATAATGTTCGAGGGCTGAACTGTAATTCTTCATCTAGGTACCCACCCTTTAAGGGTCCCGTGACTTTCGGGACTTACGGGCCCTCCGAAAATTTTGTTCAAGCTTCGTCGCTGTACAGAGGCGGATCTGCCACTGCCGCTGTACACGGCAAACCTGAAAATGGGCTTGGTTGGCGAATGACCAAAGCCCGCTCTCCCTGAGGGCCAAAATTTACATATTTTTCGGGCTTGTTTTTTCAACTTGCCTCAGTCCCCATAACTTTTGGGGATTCTAGGGGAGTGTTTGGTGGTTTTGTGGCTAGTGATGGAGCATAGCGGTCTAACATTTGAAATAATGAGACTCAAAAAATATAACCAATGGAAGTGAGTTAAAGTTTGAATACAAACCGAATGGTTCACCAAGGAGTTTGTTGTGTTCTCCAATGTTGTCTCTTGATACCATGGCTCACTTGGTTTCTTTCTCCCATAGGCAGCATGACCATTATTATTATTTATAAATTTCTTTTGAATTCTTCGTATAGGGATTGTTCCTTTAGGACAGCTTCCACTTTTTTGCCATAATTGTGATGTTATCGTCGTTGCAATGCCTTTATTTTTTCTACCATCAAGCTTTTCTTCTGCCATAGTGCCATTGCTCTTCAAAACTTTTGTAGGTGCCATCTAATGAAATGCCAATGCTACTTTTAGTTAATGGAAGTCTGCTTTTTAACTGTTTGTAACATATGTTTTCAAGGGCAAAGCTTATGTAGGGCGGGGTGCCCTTGCCCCACCGATTTTTAGCCTGGTAATGTAATTTTCCCGTTTTCGTATGAAAATTTTGTATATAATGAGTCTGACCCCACCAATTTGAAAAAAAAAAAAAAAAAAAAATTGGGTCTCGTGATTTTCGCCACCCACTATCTAAGAGTTCAAGCTCCGCCACGGTATGTTTTAACTTTCTAATTTGTGTATATAGTATTGTCCTAGCATGCATTATGTGGTCAAATGGGACAGTTTTACTTATATTATAGGATTGTGTTGGATGGGAGAAAATTTTGGTTTTTTACTACCTCGGTATACATATATATTATATGTATATATAAGACTTGTACAATAAATTAATCGTTTATGAGTTTGTGTTCTCCTTAAGTATGTTGGAAGCGAAAGAATTGAGGCATCAACTCTCAACCTGAGGCATTTGAAATAGAAATTTAACAATAAACTCAGTTTGAGTTTGTCCAACTTTGATGGGTGCAAACTTGTAAATGGTATATAATGTAGGTGTCAAGATGCATGGTAATCTTGAATCCTATTTAGAACTGTGATATTATGATTTGCATATTATAACACAATAGTTATAGTGGTTCTTAGCATGATTAGAGATTGGTTTGCAAAGTATAAACGAATATAATTGATCCATTCACTATACACTAAAACACCCGACAACATTAGCTTTTAACATAATCACTCATAAGTCATAGTAACAATTCGAAAACGGAATTTTTGGACAAGTTTGCTCAAGTCAGCAGTACAAACTACTTTGACGATAAGACTTATGTGTTTTTAAGATAGTTTATTTTTCTATCTTTAGATAGTTTACGTTTCTCTTCTCTTTTTTATTTACTTTTGTGTATACTATGTCAATTTCGTATCTATAACATTAAAACGAAATATTTATAAAATCGGTATTTTTTGCTAAAAGATTATAAGTTAACAATAAATAAAAGACTAATGAATAATCCATAAGAAAAAAAGAATACAGACCTGGATAATATGATTCCTTAAAGCCGGATGATTAAAAGCCGGTTGTTTGTTGATTTCAACACAATCAATTATGTCACCATCTTCGCTCTATATGCATACAAATTATGTTTGCTTAATTATATTCAAAATAAACACTCATTCAAACACTTGTCAAATCTTTTAAAAAGGATACCATTAGATATTAGCACTTCTAAATATATACATCCTCTTAAAAGCAATATAAAGAACCATATAGTATTTTATTTTAGAAAATAGATAATGTGATTTTAATATTATACCAAATGTCATTTAAAGTAGTTTTTAAAAAATGAGAAAAGGTTTAGAACTTACAAAAATGCTTTGAACTTTATGGTTTGTGGAATATGTAGTTTTAGTGGTGGTAGTCTTCTTCAAAAGGTTGTTTCTTGAGGTAGACGTGTCTTCCATTCCACCACAAGTTATGGAGTAACAAATGCATATTCCAAATGACAAAAGTACCCTCCACTTTACTCCCATTTACTATATAGCTTGGTGGGTGTGTGTTTGAGAGAGAGTGAGTGGTATTATTTGATAAGAAATGAAAAATGAATAAATTATAAAGTGGTGGTATGTGTAGTTAGTTATGCATGATTCACCTTCTAAATCATCCTCTTGACATTCTTATTTTTTGGAATTTAAATCTAGTGTTGGATGTAATTCACCTCTAAAATTATCATATTATTCATTAACAATTTAACATTCAATGTTGATATATTAGCACCATAACATATATTGTTATTTATAAGTTTTAAGTGAGTTGAACTCAAACTCACTCAAAGTTTGATCTGATATTCATTTAGTAGATGAGTTTGGTCTTGAGTTTGATTAGATTTGTCATTCTTAACGAGTTTGTTGTAGATTTGTCATTTTCCAACGCATTGTCTTAACAAGTTTGTTGCAGACAAGCTTAAACTCTCCTAAATTAAACGAGTCAAGCTCAAACTTAGTTAAGTTCAACAGTCTAACTCGACCCAATTCATTAATGTCCATACAAATAACTTTCAACTATTTAATAGTTACGTTTATAAACTCATTGTGTTGAAGCATTCACATTTGAATCATTGTCCCCATGGCTATTACTTAGAGAGTGTTAGGGATTGCGTTTTGAATCTGAATTTTAGATTATTACGTTTTGAAAACGCAGATAATCAGTTTTTTAGACTATCAAAACGCAATAATCTATAAGCAGCTCCACCCCTGTTTTTCCCAAACGCATGATCTATTTTGAATAATCAATCCCAAACACCCCCTTACTTTTATTACTCAAATTTGTTCACCCCTTAATGAACCCTCATATCTAATTTTCACCGTATAGACTTTCACAATTACTTGTGAGTTGTGACACGACTGTGATTGTCCATTGTTTGACAAAAATGACTTATTAAAATAAAAAAAAAAAGTTCATAATACAAAAAAGACTAGTTTGTATGGTTAAGCTTTGATTTGCATTACATCATAATCTTCGCATATATATATTATATACACACTTCCTAGTGTATTCAACAAATCAAGACATACAGCCAAAAGTTACAATCACATAAGTACAAAGTACAAACAGGAATAGACCTCTAGGACACCAGGGCAAGTTAGCCAGAACCATACTGCTGCTTCCTTTCTTCTTGTATAGACTTGAAAATCCGCGCTACAGATGCAGTTGCTGACCATGCGTTATGAGGTACAACTTTAATAACACGCGAGGGGCCCGCTGCTTCCACTCGAACTGGTTCAGGAGCAGCAACTGGAGCTGGAGCTGGAGCAGGAGCAGGAGTGGGAGGAGATGTTGGAAAAAGAGGAAGCGCGTTTCTGCCTTTTGATCTATCGCTTCGACTGCTTGCTGTACTGGCCTGTACCTCAGTATCTTTAGAAGCAGTATTATTATTATTATTGTTGTTGTTGTTCTTGTTGTTATTGTTATTAAGCCTGACCACTTTTGGAACCGTGGGTCTAGTTTTCTCAACCGGAATGTTAGTCGAGCCTTGGTTGTTAGGATTGGACGGTTCGAACCTGGTGGAGCTCGAGACCGACGGGTTAGCCATTTGCACACCGTAAGGAGGGAAGTAGCCATGGCTAGAGGGAAGTGGAGGATTGAAGGGGTTAACCCCTGTGAACCCTTCATAATGAGAAGGTGGTGCACCATAGTTTGCAAAATTGGGTCCTGTTTAATATTAAAAAGATTTCAAGATCATCTCAAATATTACTTACTGTGCCAAATGTTTGGATGTGCGCTTTTGAAGTGATGATTACGACCTTACGGTCTTATGGGTCACATTCAAATCGCACGTCCAAACACCCTCCGCAAAAAAATGTTAAAGGGCACGTACCGATAACAGGCATGGATCCAGGCGGTCCACAACCGCCATAAGCAGGGCTCATGAACCCAGAAGCAGGGTAGGGTTTGTAAACAAGTCCTTCAGATGGAGACATGACAGGAATCAACCATTGGTGTCCAGGTGGTGCGTTAAAATTCCAAGAGCCCATATTTTGGTCGGATGGAGGCAAAGGGGTCCCGCCAAACGGTCTGCAATTTGTTGTCTGACTGCCATTTTGCACAGTAGACAGAGACGCCTTCCCAACAGCATTCTCGGATGAGAACTCCATGTCATCATTCAGTTTCTCAATGTCATTTTTGTGCTTAGGAATATTCACAGTAGGTTTCATAACATACTCGAAAGGAAGTTTCTTGATTGGAGAAACTTTGGGCGGTTTGGCCAAATACCCGTTTTCGTCGACCAAAAGCTGAGGTGACTCAGCAATTAATCTCTGAACCTGTTTTACAAAAATGGTTTGAACAGGTCAAATGACAATGTATTCTTGATGCATAATTGCATATTACCTCTAAAATTACTTGCTTTACAACTTTACTGAAATAATATAAATAAGTGTTCATTAAAACCAAATTTTCCGATAGAAAAGGGTTTCAGGTCAACCCAAGACCCCAACCCGACCCATTTTGACCTGTTACACATATCGGTCCAAGCTTGCAACCAAATTGAGTTCAAGAACCGTAGGCGATAAAAAATGATTAGTCAGGGATGTTAGTTAAAGACCAAGTAAGACCGTAAAGGCAGTTGACTCGACTAACCTTAATCAATCTGTGCAGCTCAAACACTTGAACAGCAAATACTCTTTGTTGGCTGTAAACAAAAAATAAAGCAATCAAGACAAGTTCAAACACTACAAGGCCCCTAATAAGCTCAAGCTCGGCTCATATATATTTCGAGATTACACTGATTATGTGTTTTGAAGTTGTAATAAGCATATAACTTTTCAGCATGTAGCAACTAGCAAATTCTGATTATTTAAGAAATTAAAAGGCTTATTGCATAAAAAGGCAACCAACTTTAGTCCTGTTTCTATTTTGAATCATTTGACAGACAAATTCTCATTATATTTTAACCACAAAATGAAAGGGGTACATTTCCCCCAGTCCACACGCCAATAATGACGTGGCAGTTGACTTTTCAGTACTTTTGATCATGTGGACATCTTGGCCACATAAAGCGCCAGAAACTTAGGTTGTAACTACCTTCAATAAAAAACTTTTGAAACTTTGATGATTTGAAGGCCTAAAATTAGTAGTTTACCCAAACAGATGCCATACCAAAGTTAGCCCCTATATCCATTGACCAAAAAGATAATAGCCGCAGCCGGAAAAAATAAAAACATTTTAAAGAATGGAAGCAAAAGTCTCCCAAATTAGGTTCAAATAAAGGGTATATAAGTAATATAATTTTTCCGTGGATAATTAGTTTTTTTGCAGCCAGTACGAAGCGGATTATTAGACCCCTAGATAACGATTTTGAGAAACAAAATATATTAATAAGATAATCAGTTCAATAACTCAAATCCAAACACTCCATTAATAAAAGAACTTACTTGACAATAGCTCTTCTTGCTTTCCAAAAATGTTTTTGACCAATAATCCCCACAACGTCATCCGGAGAAATATCAACTCCACAAATCGAATCAACCATTGAATTCTCGGAAACAGCATCGCCATTGGTTGGATCGTCAGTGTTTCTTAAGGCTTCTTCTTGAATTTCCCTTAATGGGACGGAATTATTTCCATAACCGCTAGCTTTAGATGCTTCGTTTAAGAGACTATCCCCCCACAAAGTGTTATCTGCTTGCGAGTCAGCTCTATAATCCCTTAAATTCCTGCTATTTGAAGCATTTCGGTGATTAAAACTTGAAGATTCATTAGTCTCCTTCAATGGAGCTTTAACGTTTTGTCGGGACGATTGATTTGAGGCAAATCTAGCAAAACCTTGTGAGTTCTCTTTTTGAAATTTATTGTTGTGCGTTTTCGCATTATGAACATTCGCTAAACGACCTGAAAGGGCCGCACCAAAAGGAGTGCTACCTCCATTCTCTCTGTTTTGATGATTAACATTCCGATTTTGATTTGTTCCAGATTGTTGGTCAAATATTGGGACCCTAAAGTCATCTTCTTCTTGTCTCTTTTTATGTTCTTGTTGCACACGTTGATTGTTGACATCAGAATGGCGAGTATCTGGCTTCCTAATTGGGTGAAAAGAAGATGACTGTTGACGTGGGGAGAATGTACCCCTCTCATTCACGCTTGCCTAAAATCATATGAAAATAATAAGCTATCAGTTATCACTCACTCAAAGGTATTTAAAAGTTACCCTACATTTGAAGCCACGATGTGGTTGATAATCGACATAAATGAACACTATTATAAACTCAGTCCATATCAACACTTGACACTTGTATAACGTAACTACGTAAGACTTAACCGATGATATTAATATTGTTTTTGTAATCATGTTTAATGCAGTAACTGTTAACTAAAAGTTCTAAAAATGGACTAAAACTTGTTATTGGTGCGATCAACACTAAACCGTAGTGGAAATCTGAACCTACCAGCTTCAACACATACAAGAAAATGAAAAATGACTCATTTGGACCCGTCACCTAACCCGTCTAGTGCGCTCTCTTGTTGGTTGTCAGTAGGGGTGCAAACGAGCCGAGCAGCTCGCAAGCTACTCGAGCTCGGCTCGGCAAAAAGCTCGAAACGAGCCGAGCTTTATCGAGCTCGAGCTGAGCTTGAGCCTAAAGCTCGAGCCTAGCATGTGAAGCTCGTTAGGCTCGTCGAGCCTTATCGAGCCTAGTATAATATTAGTTTTTTTGAATATTTAATAATATTTAGCATTCATTTAAAGTTGCTTACTAAACGAGCCCCGAGCTCGAGCTTCACTTATCGAGCTCACGAGCCTAAATGAACTATTATTATATTATTTTTATTTAACATATTAACTAATAAATACTAAACGAGCCGAGCCCGAGCCGAGCTCGAGCTTGAGAAATTACAAACGAGCCGAGCTCGAGCTCGAGCTTTTATAACTTAATCGAGCTCGAGTTCGAGCCTGGTAGAGCTCGGGCTCGGCTCGGCTCGTTTGCACCCCTAGTTGTCAGCTCTACTTTATAACAATAAATAAATCAGGCTAAGCATGTTACTTTATATACCGTTTTTTGAAGGGAAATTTAGATCAAACATTCAACATAGCACCAAATCATACATAAATCACATCAAACCAAAGCACAAATCAAAATTTTAAACTCACCCTGTTGGACGATGAAGCAACCCCACTGTTAAACCTCTGCGACGGAATGCTAAGCTGTTCATAAAGAGCCATTTTGTTCCTAGGAGGTGCTCTTGGACCTCCTTTTTCGGTATCGTTCACATGAAGCCTTGGAAACATTGGCCCCATAGTTTTATCTTCATCTTTTCCTCTTTTCATCTTCTTCTCTTACCCTTCCAAATTCCAACCACACAATCAATCAATCAAAACCTTCATAATATTATCCTCTCTTAAAAACCTTAACTTTGACCACAAAAGTCAAAGCAAAGCTCCTCAATCCCAAAATTAACATTAATTAATAAATAAATTCTAAACTTATTATACTAAATTCATAACAAGCATAATAAACTAAACAATAATAAAAAACAAAATATAACAAGTTTAACCTTAAAAATATTCACAAAAATAAACAGAACAATAATAAAACATATACATACCTTAAAGATCCCAAATATCAAGTCAAAACACCATTAATTCCTCAAAAATCTTCTCCAAATTGTAGAATTAACAGAAACTGAACAAAACCCTTTTGATAAAAAGAGTTGAAGATAACAAAATTGAAGGAAAAGAAGTTAAAATTAGCAGCAGAATGAAAGGTTTCAACTTTTGAAGGAAAATATGTGATTGTAGTAAGAAAGGAAGATGTGGTGTGGTGGAGTGGAGGGTTTTAATTTGATTCGATTCGATTCGATTGGAATAGGAATATTATTATGATGGAACACTTTAGGTTAGGGTTTGTGAGATTAAGATATTGGAAAAGTGCAAAGGTAAGTGGACCCGAGATTTTTGTAGATAGAACAGAATCTTCTTGACGCCAGTTCAATAGAATATAGATTTTTTTAACAGCAAGGCTCAACGGTGGGGTTGGGGAGGATACGTCATGTGTTATAGTTTCTCTCTCCTCCACTCACAACTACTTTCAACAAATATTAAAAAATAAATACAGTTTTCTCGTTTTCCCCAAAATATTCCCAAAGAACCCAAAATTTACCAATAAACAGTAGATTCCACATTTTCTTCGCTCACAACCACTTCTAACCCCTTAAAAATTTTTAAGGTTTTATCTCACAATGAGATGAGGGTTTTATTGTGAATGCTCTTAGTGGGGGAGGGACATCTCTAGTATAATGGGTTTAGGGGAGGGGTGATCAAATCGGTTTTTTTGTTAAACCGGTTTCGGTTTCAAACCGGTTCGCTATAGTACCCGTTCCTAGCCGAACCGGTTCGGTTTTGGACTGGTTTTGTCAATTCATAAGACCGGTTTCGAAGACCGGTTTCGGTTCTTAATCGGTTTTTTCACGCACAATTAGAAAAAAAAGGCCGATAAGAAAAAATATAAACATAAAAATTGACTTTTATTATTTTTTTCAGTTTTCAAAATAAGAAACTAGGAAAATGAAATACATAAAAACATAATTCAAAATATTACAATCAATTTTTTTTGTTAAGCTTCGTCCGAACTACTTTGGCGCAACGAAGCATCGTAAGCGAATTCTTTGTCCGATAGGGGTTCACTTAGTCCTTCTTCCACCTTTTCATCATGTATTCTTCGTTCAAGTTCGGTTTGATCTTCAAGAGATGTTTTATGTTGTACTCGATCCACTGTGTCCAAATGATCTTCTAAGCATATGCACATCTCCAACGATTCGGGATTTAATTTTGTTATTCGTATCGATAACACCCTGCCACTAAGAGAAAAGGCCGATTCCGAAGCTACTGTAGAAGCTTGGGCACTTAGTAGATCACGGGCTATAGCGGAAAGGATAGGAAATTCGAATTGTTTTCCTTTCCACCAAGCCAAGATATCAAAATTTTCAAATTCGGTGGCGGTAAAAGTCGCCGTAAAATTCGAGCCTTTATACCTTGCAAGCTCGCTATTTGGGGCCTCACCCCTTTGTCTTTTAGCTGTTTGGTCTTTGACAATATTAAACAAATTAATTTTAAGATTACCTCGGCTCGAGCTACTACGACTTCCTTCCCCTCCCATTGATCTCATTTGCATTTGCAAGCTGGGACCATATTTTTATAAATAAGTATCATACAACGCTTGGAAATCTTTATCAAAAGTACTTTTCATGTGTGTTGACCAATTTGGTTTTGTAATATAAAAACGTAAAGTCATATGTATTTGATCGATTATAGTATAAATCCCCGTAGCATTTAAGCACGGGTTTAAAGCCAATGCACACATAAAAACATGTGGTATTTCTTCAAAATGTTTTAGAAAAATTTCAACCATTGGGAGTATCATTTTCTCAAACAATTCATTTTTTTCATCAAAATCATATATTGTTTGAACCATTAAATATAATTCTTGCAATGCTTCATTGCTAGTTGGATAATAAACCCCCGATAGTTTTGTAGTAGCGTTTTTAAAAACCTCAAGAAATTCCGTAAGTTGTTCAATACAATCTCAACCATCATTAGCAAATTCCGTAACTCGACCACGCCTAGCAAGCCTAGTATGAAAATGCTGTAAAGTTTGTTTTTGTTTCAAAGCACTTTCGAACATTAGTAGGTTGGTTTGAGGAACCGGTTTGAGATGGGTTTGATGAAGCCATGGAATGATGTAGCAAAGCTAAAAAACGAGCGAATACTATTGCGTTTTTCGATTTTCGGGCTCGTTTTTTGCGTTTTTGAGTGTTGTGATCAACCCAAAACATCTAAAACCTATTTATACTAACTTGGGGTGGCAAAATGGTGATTTAGGGTGCAAATTAACGGTCAAAAACATCAAAAATCGAGCCAACGGCTAGTTTTTAATGTCTTTAATCGTCCAATGGTTTGAACCGATTTCAAACCGGTTTTTGTGTTCGGTTCACGAACCGGTTCGTGTAGGAACCGGTTCGGTTCGGTTTTGCTGGAAAAAACGTGGAATCGACCCTAGGACCGCCAGTTTGTATATGGAACCGCACCGGTTCGTGTAAGAACCAGTCCTGGTTTGGGAACCGGGTTTCTTGATCACCTCTAGTTTAGCGAGTGATCTGCACTATGATGTTGGGCCTCATCATTGGCTAGAAATGGTGATATGGTGAGAGGCCTCCTTGCCATTGCCAGGCCAATGCCGTCCCCCACACCCTTTAGAGTTTAGCCTAATAATACAGACCCTTTTATATCTTGTTAAAATGGATCATCTTTTTGCTTTTAATAGAACGTGGTGACTCGGCTTATTCATTTAAAAGAACACTGCCAATGAGGTATTGGTGGAGTGGTTGGGGAAAGACTTAGTGTTCTTTGTGACCCAAGTTCGATTCCTACTCTTCTCATTATTTTCTACGACATTCGGGCAATGATGGTGACAAACGCACCAAGGAGCGTTCGATCAGGAGCCGCACCCCGTTTTTCACCCGGCTGTTACTCCAGCGAGGAAACTCGTGTGGAGGCAGTACTGTTTCTGAGGGAACGCCGTAACCAAGTCTAATACACCAGCGCGAGCCCGATTAAGACAACGTAGTATGGGGCAGACCTTGGCTAGGGTTGCCGATTAGGCAATATGACATTGAGCCACTCATATGAAAGTCACTGTTCAAAAAAATCTAAAAGAAAACTCACAACTGATAAAACATTTTGGTTTAACCCAGAGCAAATTGCTTCAAGCGAGACTTCAATACACGACATCTCATAAGAAAAGCCATGAGAGCACTGTCGGACTAAATCATGTTTAGATCCATTGTTGTGCCTTAACGTCACTTACCACATAGGCAGGGACACCAAAACGCTGCAGCCAAAGAGAGGTGTCATTCTGCTGACAAACGTTGAAGGGATAGGGAGCCTAATCTGAAGGGCGTCCCTATCCCCGCATAACAACCCCACGCCAGATCATGGCGCGGGAACACACTCGCGCGGAGACAAAGCAATCAACATGTCTCGCGCGCAAGAATATACAATAAGCAACACACAACACCTGATACGCGCGTGTCACCACGCGCGGAATCTTCCCTCGGCATCTCTCATATGAAGTACAAAGAACGACAGAAGGAAGATTCAGGAAGATCCATGTCAGAGTACACACCAGCAAGAGAAGGACATGTGGCAGATCGTACAAAAGGCGAACGGCTGCACTGTGCATGCTGTCGTGTATAGTGACCAGCAGGCATTACCTCGCCAACTGTCAGACGTCACATCAGACAGGGAGGATAGCCTGAACACTGTAGCAGGTACAACGTTACTGTGCACCACCAGAAGTCCGCCACGTGTCCGGCTACAACAACGACCACACTATAGCATGACGTCATCAACAGTAACCGGCCCTTTCCCGCCATTATCAGAGGAACCATGGGCTTGGGCGAGGCCCGGGTGTAACATCGCAAAATTTTCCCCAAAATTTTAATACATAAAAAGCCCTTATATATATATATTTTTTTTATTACACCTTTATCATTAATATTATACAAATGTGCCTAAGTCTTTATTTATCCTAACTCACAACTTATATACATACATAAATGTATATAAATAATAATAATATGATTCTAAATTCTTTTTTTTTTTTACATACAAGATTTTTTATTTTTTTTAAATAAAGCCTTGAGTCAAATAGTCAAAGTCCTAGTCAAAGTCTTAGTCAAATAGTCAATTCATCATAAAACCTTACTTTATGGTGTTGACCAATTTTAATGCTAATTGACTCCAAAACTAGTATAAAAACCCACCTATGACCCATTATACTTTGCACCTCTAAATCGATTGTTTCAATCCGATTAAACTTTCCCTCATACCTTTCTTCTATAGTCTATTACTTCTACAATTGAAGTTTTGATTATAAGCTCTTGTAATTGGCGAATTGGAAGCTTGATATTCTTTCTTTTTCGTTTTCTTCAATTTGGACTAGCTACGTTGTTGAGTCTCTGGGATTCGCCTCGCATACATTCACAACACATTATTCTATTTTTTTACGAGACATAACATTTTGCTAAGGTGAGTTTTACATAGCCCCTTTTCTATTTATCACCATTTTTGGGGTGAAACATGTTACAACATTATTTATGCAATTCAATCATCAATACGTGACATCCCGATGTTTCCGCCATCGGTTGGGGTGTTACAGATTGGTATCAGAGCCATGGTTATAGGGAATTAGGTTATTAGAAAAATAATCTAGTCTATAACCATAGGATTTAACCAGTACTTGCTTCTTTTACTTGTTATTCTCTATCTCCCTCCTACTTCTTATCCCTACTTTCATCCTTAGAAGAAGGTTGCTCGCCATCACTGGATCTACTCTCAGACTAATAGGACAAAATCCTCAAGTTTAACCTGAACCACCTTGAGATCTCGTCGAAGTTCTAGATTTTAATAACGAACACGTGCAATCTGGAAGGGTGAACGCCTGTATTCTGAGTCTTCTGTCTAGGCTGGCATTGCGCATATATCCCAATCAGACGAGGGACCCGGATGCCTACCTGGGAATTCTCGGGATGAGTGTTCACTTATAGGCTAAAGCATGTCTTCACTATGTTATTAGAATCTGGAATCTTTGATAAGTCAACGTTTTCGTTTATTCGTTTTAATTAAATGAATAAATGATTACATTCCTTATATTACCTCATTGTCCTTCATTCAACCCATATCTTATTGAACATTCATTACCCAAATCACTTCCGTAACCGATGCCCTAAACTAAACAGAGATCAAGACCCTCCAGCTACTTAACAACATGTTCCACCATTCGAACGTTGGTTACTTTTATTCTATGTATTGACACTTTTTTATTCAAGTAATAAATTCAAGTATTATCATAACATCTGAGTGCATGCTTGTTTGAATGTGAACTAATTGCTATATCTATAATCATACTTGCTTACTTGTACAACAATTAGTTGACTACCAAACAACCTACTCAACGATTGGTAGAGGTCATCATGTCTTTCCAACAGTCGGGAGAGGCCCTACAACCTGCTCAACGACTGGTGGAGACTATCGAACCTGCTCAACAATCGGTAGAGTCATAAAAGGACGCAAAACCCTAATGTAAGGTAAATTGATAATTACGGTCCGGAACGTAATCATGAATTTACAGGTACGTTAAGGTAGTGAGAAATTTTATCAAGGTTTTCGGTAGTCGACCAATTGTATACCTGGTGTTTTTCTTTTAACTTCGGGACGAAGTTCCTAAAAGTAGGGGAGACTGTAACATCGCAAAATTTTCCCCAAAATTTTAATACATAAAAAGCCCTTATATATATATATATATATATATATATATATATATATATATTTTATTACACCTTTATCATTAATATTATACAAATGTGCCTAAGTCTTTATTTATCCTAACTCACAACTTATATACATACATAAATGTATATAAATAATAATAATAATATGATTCTAAATTCTTTTTTTTTTTTTTACATACAAGATTTTTTATTTTTTTTTAAATAAAGCCTTGAGTCAAATAGTCAAAGTCCTAGTCAAAGTCTTAGTCAAATAGTCAATTCATCATAAAACCTTACTTTATGGTGTTGACCAATTTTAATGCTAATTGACTCCAAAACTAGTATAAAAACCCACCTATGACCCATTATACTTTGCACCTCTAAATCGATTGTTTCAATCCGATTAAACTTTCCCTCATACCTTTCTTCTATAGTCTATTACTTCTACAATTGAAGTTTTGATTATAAGCTCTTGTAATTGGCGAATTGGAAGCTTGATATTCTTTCTTTTTCGTTTTCTTCAATTTGGACTAGCTACGTTGTTGAGTCTCTGGGATTCGCCTCGCATACATTCACAACACATTATTCTATTTTTTTTACGAGACATAACATTTTGCTAAGGTGAGTTTTACATAGCCCCTTTTCTATTTATCACCATTTTTGGGGTGAAACATGTTACAACATTATTTATGCAATTCAATCATCAATACGTGACATCCCGATGTTTCCGCCATCGGTTGGGGTGTTACACCGGGCCCAAACCAATGACGTCATCCGTGGGCCGTCCCATGCAGCCCACCATGGTCCTTATAAATAAGATCGCATACAACCCTTGTAGATTCATTCAGAAATAACTACCACTACTACACTCATTGTAATCTCTCTTGTTATCAATAATATCCCGGTGTACTTACAGTGGACGTAGGTCATTAACGACCGAACCACTTAACTCTCGTGTTCTCACACACTTCACACACACCTTCACTTACACTAACACTCACACGGGTTACCACCACGGTTTGGGTAAAGGATTAATCTGACAGTAAACATAGGTATTAACCCCCCGGTGATTAGTCTTAATCTCCGGGATACTTATTGTTTCTTCATTGGCGCCATCCAACGGTTAGAACAGCTCTTTTCACTCATCTTTTAACCCACCCATGGCTGAACCCAACCCCAACACCTCCGGCGTACACCGAGCCGGAGAAGATGACCTCCAACAGCCGGAGGACCAAACCACACCAAACACCGTCGTCAAACAAACGACTTCACGGCTTGATAGGTCAGCTGTTGAGATCCGTGACGTCGAGTCAGACGACGACAGCCAAGATCTCGCCGAGGAGGACCCGGACCAATGGCTCCTCCGTCAAAACGCCAAAAGTGCTGCAATCTACCAGCGGAAGCTCCTGCAGCAAGCCAAGAAGAGGGGCAAGACCCTTGCTTTTGACACACCGGCAAAAGCAAAGTACAACAAGAAAGACACGGCCGATCACGGTGGTGGTCGTAGCGGGGAGCTCGACGGAAACGTCAGAGCTCGGGGCTACGCCAAACCACGTGACGAGCCAGATGGCTACGAATCATCAAGTAGCGACTCAGGCTACAAAGGAAAGAAACACGCTCACACGTCGCGAGACAGTGAGATGGATGATGACCTGGTCAAACCATTCCGACCAAAGGCTTTTGCCGAGAAATCCAAGTTCGTTACCCGCATAGCGGCTGCCAAAATCCCAAGAAAGGCCAAACTCCCAAGCAGCATCGGTAGATACGATGGCCTGCGTGACCCAGACGACCATGTGCACGACTTCGAGTGCGCAGGTATGTCTGTGGACTGGCCCGTCCAAGTATGGTGCCACCTTTTCGCTCAAACCCTTACGGGTGCCGCTAGGGTATGGTTTGACAGCCTCCCAGCGGGAAGCGTAAAAGATTTCGACGACCTCACAGACAAGTTTGGCAGCCACTTCTCGCACTTGCGTAAACACAAGAAAGACAAAGCGGACATTCTGCTGTGTCGTCGGTATGACCGAGAAACAATTGAGGACTACATAGTCCGGTTTAACAAAGAAGCATTGCAAATAGGCTGCGGAGAGGAGCTCACACGGGCTGCGTTCATCCACAATGTGCACAGTCCAGACCTCATGAAATGCCTGACCGGCAAGGATGGCATCCCAGAGTCTTGGGATGAGCTCATCCGCTCAGCCAAAATATATGCTTCTTCCGAAAAATCTTTCAATCAGCAGCATGGCTTCCAACCACAACACCATAATAATAATAATACTAAACACAAAAACAAATCCGTTTGGAACCGCATCACAGGCACCACCGACGAGGGGAAATATTCTTCCGCCGGTGATGCCCGCCAAATTATCAGCTCCAAACAGACGCGGGACCAACGCGGGCACTCCAAGAAAAACTACGATTGGACCCCGTTAACAAAAACACCATCCCAAGTTCTGAAAACCGAGCAGGTCACCCTAAAAGAGCCTAACCCTCTAGGGAAGCGGCGAAACGTGGACCGTAGCAAGTTCTGTGAATTTCACAACGACTACGGTCACCTCACGGACAACTGCTACAGCCTAAAGATGGAGATTGAAGCCGCGCTAAAATCAGGCCAGCTGGGCCACTTGGTCAAGAACGTTCACCGAGCTGGCAAAGGTCACGCTCATGAGGAAACCCAGGGCGAAGGGTCGCGGAAAAAAATCCGGGACCTCAATACTCACGCAGTCACGCTAATTCCCCGTCACCAATGCAACATGACGAGGCGGGGGAACAACACCCAACAGGGGAAGCGTACCCGGGTACAACCTTTGAATGACTCTTGGAAAGAGGCTGACATCCTCATGCCAAGGGTCAGAGGCGGCGCCTCTTGCACAGCTCCACTTGTGATAACCACCGTCTTTGGACATTACCGCACGCGGTATATGTTCTTGGACGGCGGCAGCAGCACAGACATCATGTACGATCAATGCTTTCAACAGCTTGATCAGGAAGACAAGGCAAGGCTTATTCCAGTCAACGAGCCCATCTCCGGTTTCATCCATGAGACCATCATGCCCCGCGGCATGCTCTCCTTGCCCGTAACTTGGACCGATGGCACACACGAGCGCACAGAGATATGCGACTTCATGGTCTTACCAGCCACATCAAATCATGACATACTCCTGGGCAGAGAAGGCATCGCACGCTTTAACGCCAACGCCTCCACGGCGCACGCAATGGTAGGATTCCCCACCAAAACAGGCGTTGCCTTCATCCGGGGAAACAAGGATTGCCATGTCGCGGATACGGCCAAACCGCCAAAAATGGTCAAGACAGATACCCGCATAGAGCCGGAAAAATGGGTACTCAACCCTAAATTTCCGGAGCAAACGGTGACCATTGGCCATGCAATCTCCGAGACCATACGCAGTCACCTGAAACAACTCTTGATCACTAATATGGATATTTTCGCCTGGCAACCAGCAGACATGGTGGGTGTTCCACGAGAAATAGCGGAACACAGGCTTAATGTCTATCGCTCCGCGGAGCCAATAGTGCAAAAGAAACGAAGTATGGGCCCGGAGAAAACAAAGGCCATGAATGAACAAGTCACCGAGCTGCTCAACGCGGGCATCCTCCGCCCCATCAGATACCAGACCTGGGTGGCCAATCCTGTCATGGTCGCCAAGGCAAATGGAGGATGGCGCATGTGTGTCGACTACAAAGACATCAACAAGGCGTGCCCAAAAGATTGCTATCCTCTACCGGAAATTGACCTAAAGGTGGATTCCCTCGCCCCTTACCGGTTCAAATGTTTCTTGGACGCCTACAAAGGGTACCACCAGATACAGATGGCCAAAGAGGATGAGGACAAAACAGCGTTCCGCACAGAGACAGGCATCTTCTGCTACACAAAGATGCCCTTCGGTCTGAAAAACGCGGGCGCAACTTATCAACGCCTAATAGACACAGCTTTTGTGAATGAAATCGGCGTACGACTCGAAGTATACGTCGATGATTTGGTAATTAAAAGCAAGGAAGAAAGTGACATGTTGCGGGACATCGAACAAACGTTCAACCAATTGCGCAAAGTGCGCATGAAGCTGAACCCCAGCAAATGCTCATTCGGGATGGAAGAGGGGAAATTTTTGGGCGTCATTGTCACACGGGATGGTTTCCGCGCTAACCCGGATAAAGTACAAGCAATCGAAAGGATGCCATCACCGGCCTCCATCAAAGAAGTGCAAACGCTCATGGGACGACTAGTCGCCCTAAACCGCTTCTTATCCAATTACGCTTCAAAGTCATTCCCATTCGTGGACACCTTGAAGAACTGTCTGAAGAAGAGCAACTTCCGCTGGACCCCAGAGGCGGAATCAACATTTCAGCAAATGAAACAATGCCTAATGAATCTCCCCACACTAACAGCGCCGCTCCCCAAAGAGCCGCTCACGCTCTATCTTTCAGTCACCGAGCGAGCAATAGGCGCAGTTCTGATGGTTGATCGTAAAGGTGTGCAAACGCCAATCTATTATATCAGCCGCACGCTGTTAGATGCGGAAACTCGATACACAATTATGGAAAAGCTGGTCCTCGCCCTCATCCATGCATCCCGCAGACTACGCAGATACTTTCAAGGCCACCCGATAAATGTCCTCACGGACTATCGGATCAACGATATCTTGGCCAAACCCGAATTATCAGGAAGACTGGCGAAATGGGCTATCGAGCCGGGAGAGCACACAATCAGTTACAAGCCCCGACCCGCAATCAAAGGCCAAGTACTAGCAGACTTCGCCACTGAAATCCCTACCGACAAAATACAAGAGTGCCTTGAAGAAGAATCGCCCGCGCCAGCGCATGATCCGTCACAAAAATGGTCCCTATACACCGACGGGGCCTCCAACGGAGATGGCGCTGGCGCCGGGCTCCGCCTCATCAGCCCAGATAAACACGAGTTCACATACGCCATCCGCCTAGAGTTCAAAAGCACAAACAACGAGGCGGAATACGAAGCGTTGCTGGCAGGCCTCCGCATAGCGGAAAAAATGGGGGTCAGGCACGTGGAGGCACACGTGGACTCACTGTTAGTAGCGCGGCAGATCAACGGGACCTACGGCGCAAAAGACGAGACTATGGCTATGTACCTAGAACAAGCCAAAAAACTCATGCGCCAATTCGACACATGCACTGTCGAACACATCAGGCGCAGCGAAAACAAACCAGCCGATGCGCTGAGCAAAATGGCGTCCACAGTCTTCGAGCACATGGCCAAAGAGGTCCGAATCGAGGTCCGAGATAAACCTTCTGTTCCCCCGCGCCAGGTCAACGTCACCCAAACAGGCAACACGTCATGGATGACACCAATCAAAGCCTTCCTATCCTCCGGAACCTTACCTAATGACAAGTTAGAAGCCCGGAAGATCAAGAACAAAGCTCTACAATACCAACTCACAGGAGACATCCTGTACCGCCGCTCCTACCTAGGGCCGCTGTTGCGCTGCGTAGACCCCGCAGAAGCCTCATTTCTCCTCAGGGACATACACGAGGGAACTTGCGGGTTACACGCAGGCCCAAGGATGGTGGTAGCAAAACTGATGAACGCAGGGTATTACTGGCCTGGCATGCATGTCGATGCGGTCAACGAATTACGCAAATGCGACAGCTGCCAACGCCACGCCCCAAATACTCTGCGCCCGAAGAACAACCTGGTGCCGGTCACAGCGGCTTGGCCGTTCCAAAAATGGGCCATCGACCTGGTGGGTCCGTTCCCGACGGCGCCGGGCAACGTGAAATACTTGATAGTGGCCATTGATTACTTCACCAACTGGGTTGAAGCCAAGCCCCTGGCCAAGATTGATGGCGCACATGTGAAAAAGTTTCTCTGGGAATTCATCATTTGTCGGTTCGGCTTGCCAATGCAATTGGTCAGCGACAACGGAACACAATTCGAGGACCAATCCCTTCAGCAATGGTTGGCCCAGATGGGAGTCAAGCAAATATTTACATCCGTTGCGCACCCGCAAGGCAACGGTCAAGTAGAAAGGGCCAACCGCACAATTGTAGAAGGCATCAAGACAAGGCTGGGAACAAAAAGAACAGGGTGGGTAGACGAACTTCCACACGTCTTGTGGGCCTACCGCACCCTCACAAAAACAAGTAACGGAGAAACACCGTTCAGCCTAACATACGGTTCCGAAGCAGTAATTCCCGCAGAAATAACTTGCCCCACGGCAAGAGTATTGATGGCTGACACGACCGATAATGATAAAGAACTCCGCATAAACCTCGACCTACTAGAAGAGCGCCGTGATCTCGCGGCAATAAAAGAAGCCAGCTACAAAACTCAACTGGAGCAATATTACAACAGGCGCGTCAAAAAGCAAACCTTCAGGGTGGGGGATTACGTCTTCCGCAACAATGAGGCTTCCAATGCTGAAAAGCCGGGGAAACTTGCCCCAACTTGGGAAGGTCCTTACAAGGTACAAGAAGTGTTAGGCAAAGGCGCCTACGCGCTAGAAAGGCTAGATGGCACTCCCATTCCGCGATCATGGAACGACGCACAGCTGCGGCGTTGTTATTTGTAATCATGTAACATGGCTACACATGCCATACTATCAATGAAAACATTTCCTATATCTGTGTTTCTACTTGCATTTTCAGCGCCAAAAGTCTTCAAGAGTTAGGCAAAATCACGTCGGACCAAAGTCGCTCGCTAGATAAGCAAGGTCTGCCTTCAAGACGCGCCACGTGCGCGTCGGGCTTACACCTGCTATACAGCGCATGGTCTTCAAGACGGATTTACTTGCCGGACCTACAACCCCGCATAACAACGCCACGCGCATAAACTCTTGTCTTCTAGAGTCGTTGCAACTCGGACAAGAAAACAGCGCGCAGCGCGAAACGCGGTAAAAGGTCTTCTAGGCAAGGCTATCACGCGCCTAAGTCAGACTCAATGGCTCAAGTTGGTCTCCGCTACGGTCTTCAAGGCAAAAGTGTAAACACTTAAACGTCGGACTGTCTAGCCGAGCGCCCGTCTTAACTCCTACTTACACACCGGGTGACGACTTGGTTAAATAAGTAAGTTAAGTACGAGACAACACGATATAACAAACTTAAAAATTTCATTGAAAGCAGGGACTTAAAAACCCTTTTATATTTACAATAATGATTACAAAAGAAAAAAGACAGCGCCTAATCACTACCCGCCCCCGAGGCCTCTCCGCCAGAACCCCTTGCCAGTTCATCAGATCTGTCGATAAAATACTTCAAGGCAGCAAGGGGATCCGCGTTGTTGTTGCAGTCAGCAATAACTTGAAGGATGGGAAAATCGATCTCTTCAAACTTGGCAAGTTCCGCCTCATACTCCTCCTTCAGCGGCTTGCCATAATGCTCCGCATCCTCAAGCCGCCCATCATTTTGCGCGCTCAAGAAGCCATCACCATAGCCCTCGCCGTATCCAAAAGCTTGGGCTGCAGCAGCGATAGAGGCAACTTGATCGCCCAACTTGGGCTCTTGCCAAAACCTCTTGAAGACCTACAAAGAAAATAAAGTTAGCATGATGGCAGAAAAAGCAATTATCAAAAACAAGAAAAGCGCGAGAACTCACCCCGTTCATTCCATCCGTCATCAACCAGTTGATGGAATTCTGCATCTGGGTTTGCGCGGAGACCGCCTCCTCCAACAAGACCTTCGCCGCCTCGCACTCCTTTACAGCCTCGAGGCGAGCTTGGTCAGAAGAGTCCAGATCCCTCTCCAGATCTTCCTTCGCGCCAAGGATCTGAACCTTCTCCTGCTCCAAGAAAGAGAGACGCTCTGTGGCTGCAACAAGAGCCGAGTCCTTAGACTCCAACTCCTTTCGCATCTCCACATACTTGGCAGTCCTCTCTGTAAGAGCCTTGCTCTTCTCCTCCAGCTTGCGGACCGCCGTCCGCCTCTCCTCCTGCACCTCGGCTAGAGTATCCTTAACCTTCATGGTTTCAAGGTTAGCTTTCTTCCAGGACTCTGCCCAACGGCGCTTCGAGGCAGCAGCCTCCTCTTCAAGCTTGGAGACCTTTGCCTCCGCTTCATGAGCACGGCGGCGGTATTTGGCAATTTCCGCCTTGAAGGCAGCCTCCTTCTCTGCGAGGTCCGCCTTCTCCGCCTCGACCCTCTCCATATCTCGCCACAACGCCGAATCACGGCGCCGCAGCGAGTCCATCATTGACAGTTGAGTCGCCTGATTCACGCACAAGGCAGCAATAAGGTCTGGACGACTCAACATGTCTTGGTGAGTACGCTCATAGGGAGGCACCACCTCGCTGATAAACTCCTCAGCAGCCAGGGAGTTAGAGAATAATGTATTCTCCCTGATTGCCCAGCGAGGGCGCCAAATGGCGTCACCACCAGCCCAGCAGGAGCCATCATAGGCCCCTGACGCTTCCCCAACCTTTGAAGACTCGCGCCTATCCGGGCGCGAACCAGCAGCCACAGAGGCGCCCTGCTCAGACAGGGCCCTCTCAAAGCCATCCCCTCCAAGGGCCACCTCCTGGCCCTCAGCATCTGCGCGCTCCTTCGCCTCGCGCTCCTTGGCCAACCTGGCTTCATTGGCAGCAGCCGCCTTAGCGGCCTCAGCCTTTAACAAAGCTTCATCGGCCTCCGCCCGCTTCTTTGCAGCAGCAGCAGCACGGTCAGCCTCAGCCTTTTGCAAGGCTTCATCAGCTTCCGCCTGTTTGCGAGCAACCTCTTGCTCTTGCCATAACCTGTAACACCTCGCCCCTCTCACCACGAATATTGCCCGCTTTGCCCATCCAGAGCTCACGGATTTGTTTTTGGTTGCCCGAGTGAAAACTTCCCAGGAGGTCACCCATCCTGGTACTGCTGCCACCTGAGCACGCTTAACTGTGGAGTTCTCCTCTCATCCACTAACATTAAGCCCCAAAACGCGTTGGTAATTTAAGAGACAAGACATTACTTATGAACCAAGGATCTCTCCTGGCCACGGCCGATGTGGGATTTTCCTAGGGTGTCACATTCACCCCCTGTTAGAGTCTCATCGTCCCTGATGAGGTGTGCACCCACCATCCCGAACGGCACAGGAGTGGCTCTGATACCATCTGTAACACCTCGCCCCTCTCACCACCAATATTGCCCGCTTTGCCCATCCAGAGCTCACGGATTTGTTTTTGGTTGCCCGAGTGAAAACTTCCCAGGAGGTCACCCATCCTGGTACTGCTGCCACCTGAGCACGCTTAACTGTGGAGTTCTCCTCTCATCCACTAACATTAAGCCCCAAAACGCGTTGGTAATTTAAGAGACAAGACATTACTTATGAACCAAGGATCTCTCCTGACCACGGCCGATGTGGGATTTTCCTAGGGTGTCACATAACCGCTCCTCCTCTACGCGAGCAGCCTCCGCAGATGGAGACAAAGGAGGAGGAGTGGGAGTTATCTTGGGCGACACTGTTGAAATAAAACAAAATATTAAAGCAAGAATTCAAAGTTAAAACTTGAAGAAGACAGTAAACATCGCTTACCAGGCGCCTTCTTCTTTATCAGTTTTTGAAACAACGGCTGCCTAGTCGGGGCAGCGCGGATCCCTACAGAGAAAACAGGGGCACTCCCTCCCTGCCCCCCGGCAGCGCCGGTCTTCTGAGCACCAGCAACATCAGTAACAACTTCCGAAGATGCCACTGGTTCAGTCATCTGAGTGGCACCCCCACTCTCGCCCCCACCAGCTGGGGCAGCGGACACATTCTCCGCAGCAGCAGCAGCACTGCTAGTGGCAGCGCTATCAACACGCGCCCTCTTTCTCTTCTCCAGCTGAGAAGACTCAACCTCCTCCTCATCTTCAGAGGGCGGGCCATCCTTCCGCCGTCGACGCCCTTTCACAACCTCCCCTGCTGAAACGGAAGAACCCGAGTCAGAAAGAACAACTTTCGCTCGGTACCCATGCTTCCGCGGCGCGTGTTTCCAACGCCCACACCCCGCGGACGAGCTCACCGGCGGGACGATTCCTACTGAAAATCCAGTAGTATCATCTCCAAATATGCTAGGGCCGAAGGGATCCGAAGACTCACCGGTTGTATAATAAGGCTTGGGCGCGGTGGTCAGATCAGGGTAATAAAAGCGGTCAGCAAGCTCGTCCAGACAAGAGGTCTGACCTTCCGCCAAAGGCCTCCACTTAATACCCCTCTCCTGGCGGGCAGCGAAAAACTGAAACTTGCTCACACCTACAAACATACATGATAAGAGGAAGGACACAGAAAATAATAATAACAACAATAATGATAATAAACAAACGTACCCTCCTCCGCAATATAAGGCTCTTTGCCGGCCCGGATACCATTGCGGCTCATCCCAAGAAGGAAGAAGATGCATTCTGTCAAGTTGTGGAACTCCAGCTTAGTGGCGTTAGAAGTAAGGGTGAGGAACCACGCCTGCTTCTTAAAGTCCTTGGGCACAGGCATGTCTGCCACCCGCTGCCCATCCCCTATCACCTTCCAGGGGAGACTGATGGGGATCACACCCCTCTTCACAAAGAAAAACTTCTCCTTAGCCCAATGTAAGGACTTAGGAGTGTGAGTAGCCATAGGCGGCACCCTCGGCCGTGGCTTAAACGAGAACCACATCTCGTCCCGCGCCATGAAGTAGAAGACGCTGAACCGCTCAACGGTTGGCTCAATGTCCAGAGCGCGGCACAAAGCCTCAAAATGAACTAACCGCAGAAGCCCGAAGGCGGTTAGTTGTGTGGGCCCAACACCATAGGCCACCATAGTATCAACCTGGAAGCGCGTACAGGGAAGGCGAAACCCACACTTAGCAAAGTGGGCCTCGTACAGCGCCAACTGACCGCTACCGGCAGAAAGCACGGTGCTGGTCGGAGAGGGAAGGGTAGGCTCCCATTCCGGCAAGATCCCATACATGATACAAAACCGGTTGAAAGCCTCCTGATTCCAAACACAGTAGGTGTTGGACATCAACTTCCTCTCCTTTATCTTGCCATGCTCGACAAGAACTTCCTCTTCCACCACCTCTTCCGTAGTCGGCTCCATTACAACATCCTCGGTGGACAATGGGGGACTCACCGGAATTTCAGACATTATAACAAAAACTCAAACGATTCTGGAAAAAAGACGCCGGAAAGTATGAAGATTCACCGGAATCTTCAACGGAAATGCAAGAAGAACGGATTTCAAGGATCGAAAAGCAAACAGAAGGGAAGCAAAAAGCAAACACACTCGAAGTTTCAACAATAAATCTCCAAGACAAAGAAAGTCTTTGAAGATTGAACGGAAACTTCAACGGAAGACGACCGGAACTTTGGGAGAAAAGTGAAAGCAAAGAGTAGGAAAAGAAAATTGGAAAGAATAACCGTTCAAATGAACAACGATGAGGTTTATATACTCATCGCATTAATGACAGAGGGTCCCACCTGGGAAGCGCCAAACGTCACACCTTTTCAAATTCCAAACACCAGATGATGACACGTGTCAAGCAACACAAACGAGCGGCTCAGATGATAACGTGTGACAGTTGTATGCCACACACAAGCCGGATGATCGACACGTGTCAACAGATCTCACGATCTCAATAAAGTGAGCGCGTGACAACCCACGCGCCTGATAGAAAGCACGTGCCCACCAACACGTGGCACAACCTCAACCACGAAGACAAAACGTCAGACGCGTGGCGTCCCACGCTCCTGACACAGACGAAAAATTGGTAACTGCAACCATGATGTGACGTGCCTCAATCTGCACAACCAGACAGCCACCGAACACGTCAACAACCACTAAACTTCCATCAGAAGTATCTGATCATTCGAATTCCAGGCGCATTCACTCCAACTCAGGAGAGACAAATTGAATGCCAATGATTTAGAATTCATCACCAACTCAGGACCCGCATTAAATTACTCCAACAACATTTAATTCGGTGGCGCAAACTTGACGTAAATTGATAAAAGACGTTCCCCGCTCAACACCTGCAAGGGTGAGGCGGAACACGTCCTTCTCAGCGCAAACTTGACGTAAATTGATAAAAGACGTTCCCCGCCCAACGCCTGCAAAGACAAGGCGGAAAACGTCCTACATAGCGTAAAGTTGACGTAAGTCTGCAAATGACGTTCCCCGCCCAACACCTGCAAGGGTAAGGCAGAGCACGTCCTTCCCAGCGCAACTTTGACGTAAAACGGGAAAAGACGTTCCCCGCTAAGTTTTCCAAGAATCTGCGCCCAAAAGCCACAACACGAGCAAATGAGCTTTCATCTGCGACTAACACATTTTGAGTCTAGCACTCCACCTCCTCATCAGCGAGCAGGAGAAGTCCTAGACTAGGGGGACTTGAAGGGATAGGGAGCCTAATCTGAAGGGCGTCCCTATCCCCGCATAACAACCCCACGCCAGATCATGGCGCGGGAACACACTCGCGCGGAGACAAAGCAATCAACATATCTCGCGCGCAAGAATATACAATAAGCAACACACAACACCTGATACGCGCGTGTCACCACGCGCGGAATCTTTCCTCGGCATCTCTCATATGAAGTACAAAGAACGACAGAAGGAAGATTCAGGAAGATCCATGCCAGAGTACACACCAGCAAGAGAAGGACATGTGGCAGATCGTACAAAAGGCGAACGGCTGCACTGTGCATGCTGTCGTGAATAGTGACCAGCAGGCATTACCTCGCCAACTGTCAGACGTCACATCAGACAGGGAGGATAGCCTGAACACTGTAGCAGGTACGACGTTACTGTGCACCACCAGAAGTCCGCCACGTGTCCGGCTACAACAACGACCACACTATAGCATGACGTCATCAACAGTAACCGGCCCTTTCCCGCCATTATCAGAGGAACCATGGGCTTGGGCGAGGCCCGGGCCCAAACCAATGACGTCATCCGTGGGCCGTCCCATGCAGCCCACCATGGTCCCTATAAATAAGATCGCATACAACCCTTGTAGATTCATTCAGAAATAACTACCACTACTACACTCATTGTAATCTCTCTTGTTATCAATAATATCCCGGTGTACTTACAGTGGACGTAGGTCATTAACGACCGAACCACTTAACTCTCGTGTTCTCACACACTTCACATACACCTTCACTTACACTAACACTCACACGGGTTACCACCACGGTTTGGGTAAAGGATTAATCTGACAGTAAACATAGGTATTAACCCCTCGGTGATTAGTCTTAATCTCCGGGATACTTATTGTTTCTTCAAACGTTATGGTGGATTTGGTGTGAGGACAATGTCAAATTAAGGAATAAACTAAATTGAAAATAAAAATGATAAAAGGAGATTTTAAACCACGATGCCTTAGTTGATGAGTGGCATGGAAGGAGGGTGACCGAGGATAATCCACAGTTAGGACCCGTTTTATTCGATGCATGTTATTTTTATATGAATTGCCTATATACTTATCTTATGTGTGTGTGAGTGTGTTTTAATAGAAAACTCTTTTTAATTTAAAACTTGACTCGAATAAGACATCTAAATCTTCATATACGCCTATGAGGAGTGTATGACGGTAAGTTGACGCTTTTAAGTTTTAACTAACAAGAAGAGAATATATGTATAAATCTATTTGGTGTGATTGAGAAAATTAAAAAATTGAATATGCTTTTGAACATTCACCGGTACAAGTGGAGCCACGTAGCATAACATTACAATCCACTTTCCTAGACAACTCCGTGGATTGCGATTTATGGGTCTGCCAACTTATTCCTTCTATTTTTACATTTTTTAGTAATTCTTTTTTCTTTTAATGTACGGTAAGCAAGTTCTTTAGTTTTAGGTTATTGCTAAAAATATTCTATTTAACTATTCTCAAAAGAGTAAACAAAAGCATTGTAAATGGAATTAGTTTACGACCGAAATAAAATGAAAATATAAGAAGGTGAGTTAGGGTGTGCGTTCAATATGAGTTTTATAAACAGATTGCAACTTTCTTAAGAAAACTCATGTGTTTTTGTAGATACAACATTTGAAGTAGTGTGTACACCTGCAAAAGACTCCATCACTTATAATTATATCTCAGACTGGTTGCAAGAACGAAGTCTAATTGTTGGAAGCTAGTAGAGTGAGAGGAGCGGTGGCGTGAAAAGCCAACCCACGTCAGGAACACCACCCCCTGGTGGCGTCGGAGGCAGCGTTGCCCAATGGGCTTGGGATTTTGGCCGGGAAGGTTTGGAAAAAATGACAGTTATTCATAACGGCTACCCACACACACTCTAATTTTATAATAAATACTCTCATAAAATGCAATCGTCAAGTTCGTCCGATTCATAGTTATATTTTTAATTGATGTATTTTTTTAGTTGATGTATTTTTTAGTAGAATTGTCATTGTCTTTTATAAATTTAAGAGTTAAATGTCAATTTCGTCCTTGAGGTTTGGTCTAGTTTGCCACTTCAGTACAAAAAAGTTTGGATCTCGCCTCTTTCTCAATCTAGAAATAGATGAAGTTGATGACCTAAGGAGGAGGTACTATGTATTTATATTTATATTGGCAAATTTACATTTTGCTTTAGCTAATAGATGTACTTGTTTGCACCTTTTTATAGTTTTATATTGAAACAAGAACAAGAGTCTGGTTGTACTTCCCAAACCGTCATTTCTTCCCAGACTGTTTATCCATTGCGTCAGGAATTCATAGTTGGAACCCAGAAGAAGCGTGCTGATGAACTTATTGAGATTCAAGAGGTTTCAATATTTTATATATAACTTGGATATTTGTTGAGTTTATTATATGTTTCTTTTCTATAAAAGTATATATTGTATATATATATTGTGTTTGTAGCCGAGGTCTTGTGTTGTCGTTGCAACCATAAAAAGTGTGGAAGAAAACTATGGTTGGTTTTATGCTGCGTGCCGCAAGTGTTAAAAGAAAGTTTTAAGTAAATCAGAATATTTGCAACATGTTGAAGAAGTGTGTGAAACAATTCTCAAATTGCCTGCTACTGCGTTGGTTTGTCAAAAATGCCAGTGTGAATGTACCTCCATTACCACAAAGTATGCAAAGCAGTAGATATATACACTTTTTTTGTTTCCAGATTGTTCATTTCATTTCATGCAGGTTTTTTAGATAAATTTTGTTTTATTTTTTTTAGGTTCAAGTTGCATATCAGGGTTCAAGATGAAACTGTAGTGTATCGTTTGTCATGTTTGATAAAGATGTGATGAGGATCATTGGAGCTGCTGCATGCGATATTAGGAAAAGGCAGTTGAAGGAAAACGACACAAACAGTTTGCCGCATGAGTTGGCTCGAATTGTTGAAAAGAAATTGGCTTTCAAGATTGATGTTTCTGATTACAATCTTACAAATGACTAACATGTGTACACTGTGGCCAAGATTTGTGATGATCATGTTATAATTGAAGAGTTGGTTGACGAAAATGAGAATGTAGAGGATAATCTAGCGAGGTATTTATTCAAATTCTTTTGTAATAACCATTTATTTTCAGTTGAGGTTCAAATATGTTATGTTTATTTGTATATGAGCACTTTTTAGGTCAGACAGGAAAGTTGTGAAAACAAATCTGTTAACCTTTCATAATCTTCGCAAGTTGGGTTTCAAGTTATGTCTAAGGTGAGTGTGACATTGTGCAAGTATGTCTAAGTTATTGCTACACTTTGTATTCTTATGTAACATTTTTGCTTGAAGGATGTTGTGTCTGTTGATGCTGGAGTAGATTCTGTCACAAGTCCCAATGGAAAAAGAAGTGTTGAAGATTGTGATATTGTAAATGTTGGTGAGCAAACTTCTACAAGCAAAAGAATGAAGAAGAACCCAGTTAGGTTCAAAAGTTAGGAACTTGTAACTAAAGTATTCAAATGTGTGTAGTCTTTTCAGTGATAAGTTTTTGTGAACATCTTTGAAGTTCAAAAATATGTATGTAATGTTTCAACAGACTGTTTTAACAACTTTGGATGAATATATTTTTGTTATCAGTTGTTGTTTAACATCTGTTGTAGCAGTGGATGATGTTAATTCTTTTATTTTCACTGTTCTAACTTCTGTTATCCAATATTTGTTCAAACAATAGGGTCTGGACTATTGTAGAGCTTTTCACAATTATGAATTTGAACAGATGTTGTGGTTATAGAGTTTGCACTTCTTTATTCGAGCCTCTAATTGGAAAATTGTAATGAATGACAGTTGTTAGAGAACATCTTTTGACAAGTCATCAGATATTGTATACCTTTCAACTTAGCATAGGCTTGAATACGAAAGTTTATTATTACGACATTGAAACTTACTTTATTCAACTTTATATTGTTTGAATGTTAATTATTATAGTGCCAAAATTATTAAAAATATTATTTTTTTATTTTATTTTTTGTGTTTGTAATTGTTTTTCACTTTATATAAGGGCCCAAAAACCCTATTATAGTACGTATAGATATTTTTCACTCTATAAGACGTGAAGAAGTTCTCATTTTAACTTGCGCCAAGGTTAATGTTAAGTATCAAAAACCTTCGGGCCTACTTCAGCAACTAGATATTCCTATGTGGAAATGGGATGGAATTTCCATGGACTTTATCACCAAACTCCGCAAGACACCCAGTGATCATGACATGATTTGGGTCATTGTTGATCGTCTGGCCAAATTGGCTAATTTCTTAGCGATTAAGGAAACTGATAAGCTGGAACGCTTAGCTGCCATATGCATTAAGGAAATTGTTTCTAGGCATGGGGTGCCTACTTCGATTATATCTGATCGCGACGCGCGATTCACTTTTCATTTCTGGATTACTTTTCATGACACATTGGGGACTCGCTTAGACATGAGCACGGCATATCACCCTCAGATGGATGGTTAAAGTGAACGCACAATCCAAACATTGGAAGATCTGCTACGGGCATGCGTGGTGGATTTTGGTAACAGTTGGGATAAATACTTGCCTTTGATCGATTTCTCGTATAACAACAGTTACCACACTTTTATTCAGTGTGCGCCTTTTGAGGCACTACATGGACGCAAGTGTAGGTCTCCCATATGCTGAAATGAAGTTGGGGATTGCCAATTGACAGGTCTCGAACTCTCGCATGAAACTTCTGAGAAGATTATGCAAATCAGAAACCGTATGGCCGCTGCTGGTAATCGACAGAAAAGCTACGCTGATAAGCGTGTGAAACCTTTGGAGTTTCAGGTTGGGGGGACAAGGTACTTTTGAAAGTTTCACCTTGGAAAGGCGTGACTCGTTTTGGGAAACGGGGAAAGTTAAACCCGCGATATGTCGGACCATTCGAGATTGTGGAAAGAATCGGTCCGGTGGCTTATAGGTTGAACCTACCTAACGAACTTAGTGGAGTGCATAATGTATTCCACGTATCAAACCTCAAGAAATGTCTGGCTGATGCGATATTGATAGTACCACTAGAGGAAATCCAGGTGGACAAACAATTGTGGTTCGTGGAAGAACCAGTGGATATTCTTGATGTAACGACCCAGGTGGCGCAGCGGATTAGCATTGACAGGTTTAATTGTAATGATTACATTAAACTGAATTTCAATATTAATGAAATACATAAAATGTAACCATGGTATCCTCTTCTTATCCGGATCTTCTATTCGTCAGCTTTCTCTTTAATACTTCGTATAGATACCTGACCACATGCTTAAAGTACATTAGTATTTTCATACTAGTGAGACATGCCGGAATTTAGACATACTGATAATAATAATTCAAGTTTAACGAACATACAATTCATTCTATATAGTTCGGTCATTCTAAGGTGGAATATATTATCGATGGAGCATCATACAAATGCTTATTGTGGTTCTAAACCTCTACTTGGTTTAGAAGAATATATTCCCGTGAGTATAGATCGATTATATATGGTCCCGTAGCCTCTAATCGGCCCGGGTCTATACTCTATGATACCGAATGGATCCATTCTACGTGATTTCTATTCGACCGAGTTCTATTATTTCTATTAACAACTCGATAACACTTTTATAATATAACCCATATAAAATACTTTGATAACGACTAGACAAGCATGTAATCAGCCCAAAGGCTTTAAATGGGAAAGGGTCATGTACTCACCTCTATTATATTCTCCCAGATTCTGTAGTCTATTTCTTAACGGTATAATCTCCAAATATATTGTACCTATTATATTTAATGACATTAGCGCGTGCAAGGCTTGTGCACGTGATAACGCCGGGGACAATCCTTTAATATAATGTTCTTTTATATTCTTTTACATATATATATATATAAATTGGTTTAATATTGTCGGGTTAATATTATTGTCCCACACGTTCCACGTTTATTAATAATTATATAATAATAATAATAATAATTATGAAATAGTAATAATACAATAATAATAATAATAACTAATAATCTAACCTTTAAACTTTCCCGGATATTTGACTGTGCAAACGGGTTCAAACCCGGAACAGAACCAATCACCGAAACAGGGTATAGAATCACCGAAGATGAACGACCGGGGACGACAGTGGGTAGTCGGCGAGGAGATTGGCCACTGTTATGGTTTGTCGGAACTGGTTCACCGGCCGGAGATGGCTAGTTGTTAACGTGTGATGACTGTAGGGCATCAGTTTTAGACGGAAAGGATACTCGATATTCGGGTCTGGATAACAAGTGATCGAAGATATTATTATTATGGTTCGATGGACTGTGATTACCGGTTACCGGGGGAGAATAGTAGTTAGAAGGTGAAGGTTTGCGGGTTGTTTGGAGATGACCTGTTATCGTCATTCATGGTCGGGGAAGGTGACAGAAAGCTTCGGCCATGATATTATGGTGGTTATGGTTGTCGCGGAAGGACTACCGGTGCCGGGGAAGACAACCGGAGAAGGCAACAGCTGGAAGGTGGATGATCACGGGTTCGGGTGGTTGTTATTGGAACCGTGGTCGGAAACGGGTATTCAGTGGAGATGTAAGTTAAGTCACAGAGATGGTTAGTATCGTGGTGATTCTATTGTGATGCTCGCCAGAGTATAAATCCCACCGGAGAAGATGAACTTGGCATAAAGTGATAACCGGAGCCAGTGAAGACAACCGATGGCAGGTTGATGATGGAGTTGGGTTTGTGGTGTCGGGTTTGGAGTTAGATATGGTGAACATGATGACGGTCGCCGGGGTTTAGCCGGAGAAGACGACCGGAAAGTAGCTGCCTTCTATCTCTTTCACATTATCTCTCTCTCTAACTTCTTATAATTTCTCAGCAACGTATACTATATATAGGTGTATGAGAGATGTTCGGGATTAAAGGTGAAGGTCCGGTTGTTTGTTTGGTCGCCGGCGAACAGAACCACCGGAGAAGAAGACCGGACCGGTGATGTTCATCTCTCTCTCTCTCTCTACGTAGCATTTCAGTTTGGTGCAGAGTGTATGCCTCATGTATGCATGTACGTGTAAGAATTCAGCAGGGAAAAGGGCTGGTGGGTTGGGCCTGGAGGGTATTGGGCCGGATAATCTTAATGGTCTGAGATATTAAATGGGTCGAAGGGTGTTGGGCTTCACAAATGGAGTCCAATTGTTAGGCTAATATGTTTTGGGCTTATATTATCGGGTGGGTTTAATCTATTGGGCCGATTCCATTGGGCCGGATTTAGTTATAACATTAAGTAATTATATTAATTAATCGTTATTAAGGAATATTTATTCTTTCAGGTGTTACACTTGAGCAGGATGTCAAAAAACTCAGACAGAGCACTATACCTATTGTCAATGTATGATGTAATTCCTGTCTAGGACGGAGTACACGTGGGAACGCAGGGATCAGATGCGGCTCGAATACCCACACCTCTTCACTAAACCTGAACCTGTACACGGACCAAACTCCAAACGTGAAGCGGCTTACTCAAAGTGAAATTCGGGGCGAAATTCCTTTCAACTTGGTGATGATGTGACATCCGGTAACCAAGCATACATATTTCACTTGCTTCACAGTTTACTTGCTGAATTTCAGGATGAAATTCTTTTCAACTTAGGGATGATGTGACACCCCGCATTTTCAGGTTCATACTTTAACTAAACTCTAGTTAATTTTCACTTACATTCACAACATGTTATTTAATTAGGGTTAATAAGGTGAGTAACACCTTGCACAGTTATAGATTAATAACTGCATAAGAAGGTAATTCGGGGAATTACCAGACTACGTACACGAGTATCGAACCTTGAACGTTGGTGAATTGAGAAAATAGATAATTGTGAATTAATTGTTTGATATTATTTGCAATCACGTGGTCGTGTGAAGCTACGTGTAAATTGTTGTGCAATTGTGTTATTTAAACCGAACGTGTCATCAAACTCGTAACTAATGAACCGATAGGATAGTTCGAGTCTAAAAACATGGGGTTAGGCTTTGGTGGGCCCCAAAATAACTATTAAAACGAAGAAAACATGCAATACGCTAAACCAGCCCGCTCGAAACGAGCCTGAGCAGGCCGAATGGCCATTCGGCCGTGTGAACGGTCGTTCGCTGGGTTCTGACTCGGGAACCGACTTAAAACCACTATAAAATCGATTTTAAGCCCCATCTTTCTCATTAACACAACCCTAATCATCCCCTACAGCCCCCATACAAAAAAAAGTATAACCCCTCGCACCTTCTAAGGCTCAAGAACATCGTTCGGGAGACTTGGAAGGTGTTCGGTTGTGATATTGAAGAGCTTTAGGTATAATACTTGATCTTTTGTGTTTTAATTTTCCTTATTATGTTATAAAACACCATAAACAGGTTTGTCCAGATTTGATATAAGTTTATAAATATTAAAACTTGAGTGTTCTAAATCATTAACATGTTAAACATGGAGTTTTATGATTGTTATTTGATATGCTTGCATGTTATTGTATGTTGATGATTGTTGAACATCTAGGGTTTATATATGATATTATTTACGATGAATCTTGCATTTTTTGATCATGTTATTGTATGATGGGTCTTGTATGATGTTTATTTGATGACCATGATCGATAATATACATCTAGGGTTTGTTAAAGTTAGGATTTTTACATTTTTAAAATTGGACAGAATATATAGGTCGACTTGTAGGCTCTGTAACGTGACCTTAAACTATTTGTTTTGATTGTTTTTTGACATGAACATGTTGTATGTAGTCTTATCTTTATGTGGTGGGTAAAACTATGCAATTTGGTTATCGTTTGATGTGTTTTTGGAATTTTATACAAACATAGGTCAAAATTGATTTTCGGATTACTATTTTGGGTCAACTTTAAACAACCATAACTCAAGTTTTACAAGGAGTTAGGTCACGAAATGTGGTCAGTAGATAGGTATATGGATAACTCGGTTTTTTAAGTGGATTCATCCCGTTTAGATGAATACACGATTTTTGAGAATTTTTCCCATTTTGCAGGTCTCTAGGTACAGAGCACATTAGGGCATGCATCATTGTGTCATGGGATAATTGAACACTGTTAACTTTTATATTGTTTTTCATTCATTTGGCTTTATCTTGGGCGCATTGTTTCGCGCATGGTTTAAAATGGCTATGTTTGATTTACGCTTCCGTAACTTATCTAAACTTTTTGGTTAAATGTTAAACTTGATTTTTGAAAACGAACTAAATGGTTTAGGCATTTAGAGTCGTTCATATGACCTATGGCTATGGGATCCTCGTATGTCACGCACCTCGCGTTATAAACCCAGCAATGGAAATTTGAGGGCGTGACATGAATGGCCTATCTAAGGAGGTGAAGTCCTCCTTAAATAGGTTCAGCACGGGCCTTCAACATTAAACCTTAACCTACCCATTAGGTCGAGGCCCAGTTAAGGGCTTACCTCCACACCAGTCCACCATCAGTAAAGGACAAAGTGTTATATTATATTATATAAAACATAGAGAGAGAGAGAGAGAGAAAGAGTACCCTTTATTCCGTGTGGTGACATGCCATTGGTAGTTGTCTAGGGGTTGCACATGTGTCGTACTGTGACACCCGTCAAAATCACAGGTCATATCCGTACACTAGCTACACGTACATATTGTGCGTGACATTTCATTTTACATGATTCATTACAATTGAGCCACACAGGGTCTCAACAAGCCAATTTCAATGGTTACAGTTTAGCATTAGGCACGATAGGGAATACAATTTCATAACTAGTTGAATAGTTATCATGAGCTATAAAGAGATCATACCACAAACCCTAATTTGGGAACTCATAAAATTGAACATAACATTTCAATTGTGATCCAATCAAGAACAAAAACAAACAATGTCCATATACAAGAAATTGCTCAGACACAATGTCCATAAACAACTAGTAATACAACTAGTTAAAAATGTATATTGAGCACACATTTATATATTGTTTTGTATCACATAAACTTGTACAAAGATCACACTTAACATCTAATTATAATATGTGACCCTACACTTGTACAAGACATGGATTAAATGTTCAAAAAAATATAATATATATGCATGTGTGTATATATGCGATGGCACACACACATACATATGTGTGTATGTGCTTTCCAATATTAAACTCCAACACCTTTAATGAACCATCCTTTCACCCTCTAAGATTCCACCATAATTGGTTAAACATTTGACCTTGTATTCAATCTATGTAAGTTGACTTGCCAAAAATACATAACCTCCACATACATACATACATGACACACATATACATATGTGTGTAATATTTGTGTCTTCCACTCTTACACAAGTCCCTTCATGTAAAACCTAAATAACCTAGGTAGCCAGGGTTATGCAAAACCTAAATAACCTAGGTAGCCAGGGTAAGTAGGAAATATCGAATCCACGAGGAGCATGTGGTTAATATCACATAAATTATTTGTTCGTCTAATCTAGTTAACAAATAAATATAAAAATACAATTATGAAGTTTGCTAGTTTTATCTTTTTGTTTGTTTTATAAAAATGTTGAAATGATAACAAAATAATCAATAAATAATAAAGATAAGTGTAACTTCCGTCCGGATCCTATTTGTATAATCTTGCAACCTATTCGATTTAACTACAAGAACACCACATAGACATGGCCTTGGTTATCTTGTCACAATAACTAGCTATCCTGTCACAATAACTATTCAGATTGAAATAATAACTAGGGACATGTTTTCAACATAAACCGTACGCCTAATCATCCCTATAAAAATATCAACCAACCTCCCTATGATGCCAGAAATCACAGTTAATAGATAAATTGATTCAAATATAAGCAAGGTTTATTCAATCCAACACAAGTAGTAAAAATACTAGTTCATACTTAATTAAAACGAGTTCAGAATACAAAATCAATACAAAGATTCACCCGGGGGAAAGCTACAAATAACTTAACCGCTCATGGTTGTGGTAGAAGCCTTCTTCCACATCCAAAAGGCTGTCGTCTGTCTTGCTTCTCTCGTGCCCTCTGTTTATGTCCTCCCAAAAGTTGTCGTCGAATGATAATATTAATACCTCCTGTTCCATTCTTAATCTCCACGAACTTTCTTTTTGGACCATGGTAAATCGAATGGGCTGATCAAATTCTTTCCCACTTTATTGGCCCATCTCTATCTTGGATTAATTTAACACTTTAGCTTTAACAATTCGGTCCATACTCTGCTCCAAAAGTGAAATAAATTAATGTATCATCACCCCATTAATTACATTAGTATACCAATTAATCATGTCACATAGTTTTATTTTTTCCTTTTCTTTGTTTGCTCGTAACATCTAAACAATTTACTCCCATTTATTTATTAACAAGGCACCTATTAATGTATAAATACCTTAAACAGATATATTTTATAAGAAAACTAATGCATTTATTATCTATCTAATATGCAATAAAGTGTACCTAAAATGCACCGATCATACACTAAAATATATACAAAACTAGCATATAAACAAGGTGTTTTCACAAACACATCACTTCACCACATTCTTTCACCAAGATTCACCCAACAACATGCTTTAGTCACCTCTATCACAATCCTAGATGTTACACTAATGAGGAAAGCATCTTATGACACTTAAGAAAGCTTAGTGTTGACTTACCACAATTGCCATTCCACACTTTCCATGCAAATCCTACCATATCCAACATAAGACACCTCTAATCACCCAAAATATCATGATTATAATGCATCAAATTTTAGTGAAGTTGACTAAACCATAACCCCCCCAACACCCTCATTTTTTTGGCCCACATTAACCAAGGAAGCATGCACCCATCTTGTCCATAATCCCTTCATAATCTATCCAAGATCACCTTTGTTAAGATCTTAAACCATATTTAGAAAGATTATTTCTTTCACCTTTCCTAAGCCATTATGACTTGCCATCCATACTTAGTATATATAGGGCCAAGGTTTAGAGAGTTTAGTGCACCAAACAACTAACACAACCCCTCCACCTCTCCCTCTCTTCCTCTCGGCCACCGCACCACCGCCGAACACCACCACCTTCGGCCAAACCACCACCGAAAACCACCACCCACACCCTAATCACTAACAATATCCATTAATTTTCAAGGGATCATTAGGGCTACAAGGAGCATAATCAAGGTTGTACAAGGCCCCTAACTCCCTCACCTCTTAGACATTAGGAGGTATAACATTTATTATCTTAAACTTGTGTTTTTATTTTTGCATAGTCTTTCATACACCAAGTTGTTCATTTATATGTTTACTCTTGTAACTAAACCAAGTAAATAAGCAAACACATGATCTAAAATACATTATGTGAGTTCGTAAATGTATGTATTTACACACACTATGGTCAAAATATGTATATATATATATATATACTAGGCCATGATGGCCGAAAGTTTTGTAAGAAAAACTATATATTTTCCAAAGCTCATTAACATAAGACATAATGTGGTAAGTTAAAAATCATGTGTGACATGTTAGATCCATAACAAGGCCTACAAGGTATATATGTTTTCAAGAAAAGTGATGTTTAACATGAGATATTGTTATCTTTTTCACAAAGGTTGTTAAACTTATGAATTAATAGGTAAAAGACACCTAAATATTATGGATCTATAGACATGTCAAATTCAAGGTTGTAAGACCTATGACACATGAACACTTACACCATCCAAAATGTATAAAATTACATATTTTTACAAGTAAAAGTGGTGTTTTCCCAAAAGGTAACGCTATCTTTTTACCCAAGTCACTAGTGTACATAAAGAGGGTGAATCTTGCAACACAAAACCATGAGGTTCATGTTTTGGGAAATATTACACTAGAAACCGTAATATGGAACACTTAAAAGATAAACATTGTATCTTTTAACAATTGAGCAATCAAAAACACATTTAACTTAAAGAGCTAAGTTACAAGAACAAGCATAATAAGAGAACAACCTGTAAGCAGTACAAGTAACATAGACCTAAAATGTCTCTTTTACATAGGACACGTAGGTCGATCTCTCTAGCTCAGCCTCATTTGTTCATTCCCAGACACACCACAAGGTGAGTTTCACGACCCCCTTTTTCACTGTTTTACATTTTTTCGGGGGAAAACATGCGTACAGTTTTCAGTTTTCAGTTACATACATGACTATTATGTGAACATGAGACAGTAAGGTTCAGGATCCATTAAGCCCTCGTGTCATACATTTCACCATAACCATTAGCTATGGACTTAGCCATGAAACACTAGAATAGATCTATTGGGTTGACACCCCCACTCTTGGTCAGTCGCGCTGACCGGATGACAGATGTCAAAAGAGTGCTAGTATTTCACATCATTTCATTGTCTTTAGTGTACAATTCGCGAGGCACAACATGTCAAGGTTTGGTTATGGGCTCATGCCAGATCACATATCGATTATTGCCCTAGCTAGGCAGTAATTTAGTCAGTGTTGGATAACATGTCCATTCATACAAACCCGTGTACTCACCAACTTTATGTTGACCTATATATTTTCCATGCATGTTTTTCAGGAAATTAGCATGAAGCATGGAACGTGGGAAGGTCGCGTGCGAGCATTTAAGGGATACCATCTTTTGAACTATTGTTGTGACATTTTGACCTAAACACTTTATACAATGGTTTTTAATTCAAACAATTAATGTTATGCTTTTGTAAGACTTGAATGTTTAAATGGTAATTCCTGTTTTATTTAAATAATGCTCGTGTGACTTTTGTGCTTGGAAATCATTTCAGTTGCACCCCGTGTTTCCGCCTTAGGCGGGGTGTGACATGTACGCCTGTGGGCTGCAGGGTTGACACATTCTGATTGGCTAATTCTCTTTGTCAACTGTACCTTTGTCTCCTCTGTTGGTGGTCGTTAGTGGAGACCATTGGTGAGGTGGCTTCATGTGGTCTCATTGGTTGATGCGGATGAGAACTGTACTTGTTGTTCCATGCGTGCGCTGTGTGCACGCGTGGCAACATGTCTAACCCTTTGGTGGAGCTCCCTAATTGGTATCATGTCACTGTCAGTTGTACTATCTGGTCTCCACATCCATAAATGGACGCTAGGATTTGCCTTGCTGGCGTTCTCTGATTGGTGGGACTTGCACCATGATCTCTGCCACACGTCCCTTGAATGTGATTGGCTCGTACAAGGTTGTACGTTGTACCTTTTGTCTTCCTCGTGCCCTCGTAGCTTTGCTTGCAAGGCACTTGTAGACGTTGTGGCGGAGATGGCCACGCACCTGCGTGCTGGTCAAATGTACGCGCCCGCGTACCCTCGTATCCGTGTGCACCTGACTCCGCAAGCAGGATTGGTTTGGGTTTTCTTTGGTATGGGCCGTTCGTAATTCTTTGTGAATGTGGACCCATATCCCTTAACACCTTATTGCTTTCACTATTTTTACTTCACCTCAATCATTTTGTAATCACTACCCCTTTATTTAAATCTTATTTTTTATAAACTGATGTACATAAATAACTAAATAAATAAACTTACAATAAATTTTTAAAAATAAACTAAAAATGTAGGATTAATACTTATTTTTTATTTAAATATAACATCCATTTATACCATCTACATTTTAGTTTTCTTCATTTATCTCTCCTATTTAATACTTATTTTTTATTTAAATATAATATTATATCAAAAAACAAACAAGTTTAATATGAAATTAATTATACACACTTATATTTTTATTTTTACTTAAAACTTCACAAAATTTAAAATCATGTTCATTAAAATATAAAAAAACGAAGAGTAATAATGGTAATTATTTTTACAAATGATTCCTTAAAATTTTGAAATATTTAATGTGGTTGTGGGTAAGAATGTATAAATATAATATGTTAAATAATAAAAAAATATTTTTTTATATACATGTTTTGACGAGTTTATTCAACCATGCATTCGTACGGGTTTTTAACATAACTTTTTTACTTCTAATTGTATAACATTTCATTTATTAACCCGTGTAATACACGGGATTATATCCTAGTACATTATAAAGGAGGAGTGATGTACCATATTGGAATTTTGACATGGGTACAATTTTTAAAACAACAAGTATAAGAGAATAAAGCTTATTTCATAAGGGTATTATAGGGATATTGGGGACAATTAAGACACTTTAAAGTAGGGTTGTGCAAAGGGTCTGGAACCAACCCGACCCGAACCCACCAGAACCGTATACCATTTTATTGTTGAAATTAGGAACCACGAACCGAACCTTACAAGGCTATGTGGTTTCGGGTCCTAAAGGTTCTGAAGGGTCAGGTAAAGGGTCTGACCCTCTAGAACCTTTTAATGTAATAACCACTTTTAGAGGATTACATATTCCTATTCTTTTACCATGCTCGTAAAAGAATTCTTCCATATGGTTCTAACAATAGCCCATGAGTTTCTTTTTTAAGTCACTTTTCATTTCTTGACTTATGTTTTCGAAACAAATTTGTCATTCTCATCACTCGGAACATTATGTGAATTTGTTATCTATACATCATAAACACACACACACACACACATCAGAGCGACATACATAAATATTTACTTCAAAATTTGGATATAATATATATTATATAATATATCACATCTATGTATATACATCAAACCGAAAAATATTTCAAAAAAAAAAGTTGTTATTCTTATAAATAATATTTTTTATATTGTATTAACATTACATGAAATCAGTAACAATAACACGTAAAAACGAATAGTGAAAAAACTAAAAAAAATTACTTTTTATTTAAAATACAAACGATTCTTGTGGTTCTTATATTAGAACCGTGGGTTTGGAACCGACCCGACCCGGAACCGATAATTCATATAAATCTAGAACCGGAAACCGACCCATATATTTAAAAAGGTTTGGGTCCAAGGTTCTCGTGGGTCGGGTCCGAGGTTCTCGTGGGTCCGAACCACGAAATGCTCACCCATACTTGAAAGGGTAATATAGACATTTTAGCTATCTCCTCCTTTGCAATATTAAAAAATTGTTCCATCACTACCCTTCTTCCCCTGCCCTTGTGTCCAGACCAATCGACCCCTTTCAATTCCCCATTCAATTTTTGTCTAAACCAATCTACCCTTTCAATTTCCATTCAATTACTTCAATATCTCCGTTACCAATTCTTACCTATAAATTTGATCTGTTGAAGCTCCCATCATTGCTATATCAGTGAATGCAACATCGCAATAAGGTATCGTCGCCGATTTTCTTTTCCATCAGAGCAGATTTTGGATCCTAAATTAAAGTTAGGTATGAATATGAATTTTTTTCTTTGTTTTCATCACCGATTGTTGATCTTGTACTGTCAATTTAGGTTTAATTTAATTTGTTTACCATTTTTTGTTCTTATTAATCATAGTGTAGACTCGAGATCGATTGTCGATGATCACAGGAAGAAGGTACGTATTTTCCTAATCACAGTTTTACGGTTTTGAATTGTGTCTATGGTTCTTTGTTTATTTTTTTTGCTTATCAATTGTGCTTGCATTGGAATTTAGTTTCATTTGGCTTAGATTGTTTATTGGTTACAGGTAGATTATGAGATAGCAATGGAGTATGCTACAATTTTAGTTTATAATGTAAGTTATTAGATAACTACACTATATTAACAACTCGTGAACTTTGGGACATAATTCAAAATCAAAGCCATCATTGATGCTTTTGGGATTTTGATGTTAATTGAATAAATTTGGTTATAGGATACTTAATGGATTACAAATTTACAATCAAAATTATTAATGCAAAGAGTGGAGATTTAGATAAGCATGTGCTTGATTGTCTTGAAAATGGTGTGGCAATCCAAGTACTGTGGCCATAGAATATGTTTTTCCATCAATTTTTTAATAAACAACAGAAAATCGTTCACTTATGCTTAAACTTGACACACCCTGTTTTCATCCGAATCTGGTTTGACCCGTTGCTCAAACCAACCTTGAAACTATTGTTATTGTATTGCAAATCCATATGCAATGTCAAATTTTCTTATTCACATGATAATAAGAATTAAAATCAACTTTTACAAATGTCCCTTCTTATTTCTTTTAATACCCATAATATATATGCTTATTAATTATTTTGTGCCTTTGCAATTAAAATGAAGCAACAAAAGAAACATAAGAATTTGTAATTTGTACATAAAAATGGTATGGAAAGTTGTTTGTTTAGACTTGATATGGATGTAAGCAGCACCGTATCCCAAAATTCCGGTTAAGCATTATGGGGAGGTGATCTATAAACCTAGCAATTCAATATTATCTACTGCAATTTTTGTATGTGTATTCTATTTAAATTAGTTGACTATGTAGTGTTCTCTTATTTATGATGTTACATTCATATATCCAGATGGTACTTTTGAAAAATCCCGAAAGATCTGAATCTCAATCGAGGTTAAAATCTAAAAGCGGGGATGGGCAACTCTTACATTGCCTATCTTACATCTGAATCTCAATTTCTATTATCAAGACAAGTTAAGTGTTGAAATATATTATACTTGGTCTAATTCATGTGTTACAATATTCTAATTATTTATGATGAGCTGGATAGTTGTTATCATATTATGTTGGTTTTATGGGCTATATAAGTCTAGTCCATGTAAGCCCATTTATGTTCACGTCTATTGTGGCCCATTGTATCTGATATGGCCATTCGTGCCCACTTGTGTGTTTGTTAGATATTTGTCTCAGGGATCAATATTGAACGTTGGATGAGATTCTGATTAACGGCTGAGACTGTGATCCGTGTGATAGCTGGTGAAAGCTTCGAGGAGCACTATATATAGATTATTTTCTCTCTATCTTATTCATTCGTTCATTCTTTGTCATCTCTGTATTGTATCTAGGGTTTCCCTTGTATTGTTTATCTGGTCTTCCTGAGCTGTAAGGAAGACAGATTGAGTCTTGTAACGAAGGTGATTCACTGTTGTGATCCTTCTGGTCAGATCGAGTGTTCGATCGTTTGGTTTCTCCTCTTTCAGTCTGTAAGTGTTTGATTTGTACAAAAATTTAAGGTCAACTGATCTAAACAATCAGTTGACATATTATTCTTTAGAATCTCTCTTATTTTAGAGAGATTCAGGGTATTTGGGGGGTAACATTTTGGTTTGGGTTAATAAGATCTTGTCACCTGTTTTTGTCGCCTACATCTGTTTGTTCTTGGTTGATTCTGAGTTTGTGTTGGCTCAGATCTATTGTATTGTGGTTTGGATCATAAAACTTTACATAGTATCAGAGCCTTAGGCTCTGTTATCAAAACGATCCTGTTATTTTTCCGCTGCATCTTTTGAGTTTATGTTTACAGTCTGAGATCTTGATTATTAGATCTCAGATCTGGTATTACTAATTGTTTTCACTCTTGTTTTGTTTTAAAGTTGATTTGATCTGGATATCAGTCGTCAACTATTGTTGGCAAGGATTCTGGAACTTGTTGTTGGATTGGGAGTGTTTTGCTTCAATTGCTCTCACAACTCTATACCCTAAGTGAAGGTATAGGTTGTGAGGTTGGAGATCCCTAACTTGGGACCCCCTCCTGGTGAGATTGTTCCTGGTTCTCTTTTGTATCGTCTGTCTTTGCTATTGTTGTGTCTAGGGCAACTGACCGGGTTAGGTGAACCGGTATTGTGCCAAGTATTTGGTGTCTTGTCTTTGATTGTTATCTGTCTTGTGTGTTGTTGGTTTATACTGTATTATATATAGATAATAAAGGACTCCTGTGTTAAGAGCTGGGTAGGCACCCTTGAGTGATGAACCTACTATCTGCACACTGACACAGTTTCGTTCTATTAGGAACTTGTGTTTGGTTTATTGATTGTTCTTTCTTGTCCTGTTTGATTCTCTTGTTTGGTTTTTTGTCTTGTTTGTTATCATGACTGGTACTGTTGTTAGTCCACAAGGACCAAAAGCTCCAATAGGTCCTCAAGGTCCACAAGGCCCTCAAGGACCTGGTCCTTCTGATCTTTCTGGACATATAGGGTCTCTGATATGCAAGTTGGATATCAGTGACCCTCTGTATTTGCATCCTAGTGACACTAGTAATTTGTCTATAATTGGTATAAAACATAAAGGTACTGAAAATTACAATGTGTGGTCTAGTTCTATGAAGTTAGCATTAAAAGCAAAAAATAAATATGGTTTTATAGATGGAACTTGTATTAAACCTGAGGATGGTGAACTACTAGCTAAACAATGGGATAGGTGTAACTCTGTGGTCCTGTCTTGGTTATTAAATTTTGTTAGTGAGGCGTTATACTTAGGACAAGTCTTCTCTGATTTTGCTAGTGAAGTGTGGTCTGATCTTAAGGAGACTTATGATAAGGTTGATGGTTCTGTTATGTTTAGCTTATATCAGAAAATCAATGGTGTTAAGCAAAATGGCAGTACTGTCTCTGAGTACTATCATAGGCTTAATACCATGTGGAAGCAATTAGATGCTATATTACAGTTGCCTACTTGCACCTGTAAGGCATCTAAGGACTTCAATGATTTTACTGCTCTCATTAAGCTAATGCAGTTTCTAATGGGGCTTGATGATGTATATCAACCCGTTAGGACAAACTTGTTGACCAGAGAGCCATTGCCCAGTATTAAAACTGCTTTTTCTATTATCTCTAGGGAAGAATCTCATAGAGGTTCTAGTGGAAGCACTAAAGGGCAAAACATGGCATTCTTGTCTAAAACCAGTCAACCTACTGATAGTAGAAAAAAGGTTACTCCTAGGGGACCTAACCCTAATCTTAAGTGTACTCATTGTAATATGTTGGGGCACACTGTAGATAGGTGTTATGAATTGGTTGGGTATCCCCCTGGTTTTAGGAAAAGGGTTGTTGGACAGGCTCCCAGAGCTAATCTGTCTAATAATCCTGGTAGTAATTCTAAGTCTCCTGTTTCTTCTACTTCTGGTTTGCCTTTTTCTCATGAACAGATTTCCAAGTTAATGAATCTAATCAGTGAGAAGGGAACAAGTGATCCGCAATGTTCTAATGCTGGAGGTAAAAACATATATGTTAATGGCTTTTCTGCTTTGTCTAAAATATCCAACTTAAAACAAATCTTTGAAAGATTTTCTAGTTGTTCTAACTTTATAAAAAGAGCTATTAGTTGTGGGTGGATCACTGATTCAGGGGCAAATCAACACATGACCAAAAGTGATGAATTTATGGTCAATTGTGTTGATGTGTCTAGTTACAATATTCAGGTAAAACATCCAAATGGCACTAGTGCTAAAGTCACCAAGATTGGTGACATAAAGATAGCAGAAGGTGTTATTTTGTATGATGTTTTTCTGGTACCTGAATATTGTGTCAATCTTATGTCTGTTCACAAGTTGTCTAAAGACAACAATTTAAGTGTCTGGTTTGATGAAGATCACTGTTACATTCAGGATTCCAAATCAAGGAGAGTCTTGGTGACTGGTGATCAGCAAGATGGTCTGTATTTTGTTGGTGAGAATGTGAGTTCTAACCTGTGTTTTAGTAGTATAGGAAATTCCAACCTATGGCATAGTAGGTTGGGACATCCTTCTGATCAAGTTCTAGCCATTCTTAGTAAAGATCTTAAGATAGGGAAACCTGATTCTCAACCTTGTGATATATGTCACAAGGCTAAACAAGTCAGGTTGCCTTTCCCTCTTAGTGACCATAAGACCAAACATGTGGGTGATATTATTCATCTTGATGTTTGGGGTCCATACAAGATCACAAGTTGGGAAGGATATATGTATTTTTTTAACTGTTGTGGATGATTACACAAGAACTGTTTGGTGTTACTTGTTAAAAACTAAAGGAGAAGTGTTTGAAAATCTGTTAATATTCTATGAGCTTCTAAAAACTCAATTTCATACAAGAGTCAAGGTTTTTAGGAGTGATAATGGTGGTGAATTTGTAAATAAACAAATGGAAACATTTTGTAATAATAATGGGATTATACACCAAACATCTTGTGCATATACACCACAACAAAATGGTGTTGCTGAAAGAAAGCATAGACACCTTCTTAATATGGCTAGAGCTTTACTGTTTCAAAGTGGGATACCACTTAGGTTTTGGTCTGATTGTATTCTGACTGCTACTTATTTAATCAACAGGGTTCCTTCTTCTGTTCTGTTAGGTAAGAGTCCTTATGAGGTCTTGTTTGGGTTCCCCCCACTCTTAGTCACTTGAAAAACTTTGGTTGTTTGTGTTTTAATACTGTGTTAAGTGAGTCTGATAAACTGTCAATTCAAGCTGAAAAATGTGTTTTAATAGGGTATTCTAACTTTAAAAAAGGGTATATACTTTGGTGTCTTGATTCAAAAAAGGTAGAATTCTCTAGAGATGTTAGGTTTTTTGAGGAAATTTATCCTTTTAAACAAGAGTCTTTGAAAAATATTGTGTTTCAAGAAAATGATTCAAGTATTACACATCTAAATTTTTTTGACAGTATTAAGTCTATGACAACCAGTGATTTATCAATGACTAAGAATAATGTGCCCAATGATGAAGGGGAACCAACTGTGTCTCATGATGTTCCAGCTAGTTTGCATTCAGGATCTACTTCCAGGACTGCTGGGGGTAGAACATCATCAAGGTGATGATCAGCGGCCTGGCAGTCCAGGTTGCAGTTATCCTGATGGGGCAGACCATGATGCAGGGACATCAAATGGTGAGAACAACCCATCTGAGGGAAGTATTAGAAGGTCTTCTAGGGAGTCTATATTCCCTAAGAGATTTAGTGAGTATGTTATAGAAGGAAAGATCAAGTATGGTATTGCCAAAGTTGTCAATTACTCTAATCTTTCTTCTAAAAACTTTTGTTTTGTGTTTGGTCTTGATAAATCAGTAGAACCTAGTAGTTATTTTGAGGCTTCAAAAGACCCCAAGTGGGTTAAAGCTATGAATGCTGAAATGGAAGCATTGCATAGAAATAATACTTGGGTTCTTACTAATTTGCCAAAAGATAGAAAGGCTATAGGTTGTAAGTGGGTTTACAAAATCAAATACAAGGCCAATGGTGAGATAGAGAGGTATAAAGCTTGGTTAGTAGCTAAAGGGTTTAATCAGAGAGAAGGGATTGATTTTGGTGAAACTTTTTCACCAGTAGTTAAAATGGTTACAGTAAGATGTGTTATAAAACTTGCTGTTTGTAATAATTGGCCTTTGTATCAGCTTGATGTAAACAATGCCTTTCTATATGGGTCAATTTTAGAAGATGTATACATGAAACCCCCGAGGGTTATTATTCTGGTAATGAGACTAAAGTTTGTAAGCTTGTTAAGTCTCTCTATGGTCTTAAGCAAGCACCTAGGAAGTGGAATGAGGAACTTACTAGTGTGCTTGTGAGTTTTGGTTTTGTCCAAAGTATATGTGACTATTCCTTGTTTGTGTTATCTAAACAGGATGTGTTTGTTATTTTGTTGGTCTATGTTGATGACATTGTTGTCACAGGGAATAGTGAGTCTGAAATCAAAAGAGTTAAAGAATGTTTGAACTCTAAATTTCTTATAAAAGACCTAGGTATTCTAAAGTATTTCCTTGGTATAGAAGTCTTGTATTCTGATGTAGGAGTATGCTTATCACAGAGAAAATATTGTCTAGAATTACTTGATGATTTTGGGTACCTTGGTTGTAAACCTATCAACATTTTCATTGAGCAAAGCTTTATAGTTTCTGCTAAAAGTGGGAGGAATGATAAACAGTTAGAAAATATAACTGGTTATCAAAGTTGATTGGTAAGTTGATCTATTTGTCTTTAACTAGACCAGACATTAGTTATTCTGTGCAATGCTTGAGTCAGTATATGCACAAACCAACTAATGGACATCTTCAAATAGCTCTTAGGCTGCTAAGATATTTGAAGTTGTCACCTGGAAAAGGAGTATTAATTAGCAAAGATAATTCCTTACATTTAACTGGTTATGCTGATGCTGACTCGGCCAAATGTTTGGAAACTAGAAAATCAGTTACAGGCTTCTGTATCTTTCTAGGAAACACACTTGTTTCCTGGAAAAGCAAGAAACAGAATACTGTGTCTAGGTCATCAGCTGAAGCTGAGTATAGGGCTATGTGCTCTGCTGTGTGTGAAATGATGTGGTTAAAAAACCTTATGTATGAATTAAAGGTTGATATTAAGGTTCCCTTAAAAAAAATTTGTGACAGCAAGGCAGCCATTTCAATAGCTGCAAATCCTGTTTTTCATGAACGAATTAAACATTTTGAACTAGACCTGCATTTTCTAAGAGAAAAGGTCTCAATTGGTTTGGTTCAAACTCGGAAAATTGACTCTGAGAAACAGATTGCTGATGGTTTAACAAAAGGTCTTAGTGTTGAAAAACACAAGTTCTTTTGTGAAAGCCTGAACATGTTAGACTTGTTTAACACCTGAATTAAGGGGGGATGTTGAAATATATTATACTTGGTCTAATTCATGTGTTACAATATTCTAATTATTTATGATGGGCTGGATAGTTGTTATCATATTATGTTGGTTTTATGGGCTATATAAGTCTAGTCCATGCAAGCCCATTTATGTTCACGTCTATTGTGGCCCATTGTATCTGATATGGCCCATTCGTGCCCACTTGTGTGTTTGTTAGATATTTGTCTCAGGGATCAATATTGAACGTTGGATGAGATTCTGATTAACGGCTGAGATTGTGATCCGTGTGATAGCTGGTGAAAGCTTCGAGGAGCACTATATATAGATTATTTTTTCTCTCTCTTATTCATTCGTTCATTCTTTGTCATCTCTGTATTGTATCTAGGGTTTCCCTTGTATTGTTTATCTGGTCTTCCTGGGCTGTAAGGAAGATAGATTGAGTCTTGAAACGAAGGTGATTCATTGCTGTGATCCATCTGGTCAGATCGAGTGTTCGATCGTTTGGTTTCTCCTCTTTCAGTCTGTAAGTGTTTGATTTGTACAAACATTTAAGGTCAACTAATCTAAACAATCACTTGACATATTATTCTTTAGAATCTCTCTTATTTTAGAGAGATTCAGGGTATTTGGGGGGGGGGGTAACATTTTGGTTTGGGTTAATAAGATCTTGTCACCTGTTTTTGTCGCCTACATCTGTTTGTTCTTGGTTGATTCTGAGTTTGTGTTGGCTCAGATCTATTGTATTGTGGTTTGTATCATAAAATTTTACATTAAGGGTAGGCTATCTCAATTTTTATGTCGCCTATGTTCTTCGTTTGACTAGGATGACTAAGATTTATATGCCTTTTCAATTAGATCTAGGCCTCTTGGTGATGTTGGTTTAAGTGATCTCATAATAATGTTTATTCTTATTTGGGTTCTGACCATGGATGTCGATGACAAGATTTTTTTTTCTTCTAAACAACCACTATAATTTGACTATTAGTGCATGCTTTTGATAATTGTGAGTTCTTTCTACTTACTGTTAGTAATTTTGTATTGATTCAAGTGCTTTTCATGCATGATAACATAGCAAAGCCTGATTGGCGCTCTTGTGAGGCTGCGACATATGCATTTGGATCATTTCTTAAAAGACCAAGTGTTGAAAATCTATCGCCAATGGTTATCTCAGCATTAGACTTTCTGCTTAATGCTATCAGGGATCAATACAACCATGTACAAGACACCACTGCATGACTAATTCATTTCCTTAAATTAACATAAATTGACCAACTATTGATGAGGTAGAAATCTTAGAAGCCTTTTCAAGTTTGAACCATGTGGGTCAATGTGGGACCAACGTTGTTGACTCTTAGTGTTGAGCATGGTGTGGTTGACCAATATGGTTCTTTGGGTTTTAGCCAGAAAACCAGCTTTCACGTGGCTTGGTCAATGCGAAACAAGCGTTTATTACTGGGAGACGGGTTGAGGAACTAGCGTTTAACTATTATAAAAACATGGGTATCAAAGTTGTAAAATGGGTAAATGAAGCAAGTGAAACTGGGATACCATATGACATCGAGATTTGTGATACAGTTCCGAAATGAGTACATTGAAGTCAAAACAACCAGTTCTAAAACAAAGGACTGGTTTGAGATATCGTCTAGAGAGTGGCAGTTTGCAGTTAAAAAGGTGAATCTTTTAGCATAGCTCGTGCGGTTCTGTTGGGTGATAAAAGAGCTTGAGTCACTGTATTTAATAATCTGGCCACGCTTTGTCAACTCGGGCAACTAAAGTTAGCTGTTTTGATGTTAGAGAAGCTGAAGGATGAGTTCGTTCTCTGTTGATATTTATATTAACTTTATTTTTTGCATATTTTGTGTATTAAATGTGTTATTTACATGTGTTGCTTGGATATCTTGTTTTGTACATAATGATGTTTAACTAGAAAGTATGGTTTGAACATTTTCTGTGGCTCGCTCTGTTGCTTTTTTTTTTTTTCATTATGCTTAGAAATTCTGCCAATGATCTTTTGTTTATATTTTAGGGATATGAGATTGATAATTTATATACCGCCCAGTGAAAACTTATCATATTTTATCATAGTTTTCTAAGTAAAAGAATGGTATCGCCCATTACAGCGATGTCGAAACATAAACCCGAATTTATAATGCCTAGTGAAAACGTATTATATTTGACCTAACTCGTTTCCAAACAATTTTTTTTATCAAAACATAGACTAATTGAAAATGTATATGACAATAAAAGCAACAAAACATAATATATTTGACATGAATCATTTTCAAAAAATATTGTGCCAAAATGTAAACCAACCTAAATCATTTTCAAAAAAAAATTGTGCCAAAATGTATTTGAATTATGTCAAAAAAATGTTTAGAGATTCGCTACCTAAACGACGTCCAGGATATATAAATATAGATTAAAACACGACAGGTAAAGGATCCTTGTCAATAGGAAGACCTCGAGGTATTGAAGGTGGGTTTTGTTTACAACAGTCCCAACAGAGAATCGGGCAACACTTGGTACCGTGACCCATACGAAGGCGAGGATGCAGATTCATGGTTTTCGGATGATGATTATCATTGGAAATAAATTTTAAACTCTTAGATTAAAAATCGTCTTATTTAGCATCGTATTTAACTTGTGTTAAATTTGTTATTTCACTTATATGTATGATACTTATTAGTATATTAATTTGTGTAAAATGTTGGATCAAACGTTCAAATGGATAAAAAAATATTGTCGACTACATACAAAATAAATTGTATCAAACGTCTTGATGGATCAAAATTATTATTAACTACATAAAAATACAACGGATAAAAAATTATTGTCTACTGCATAAAAAATACAACGGATCAAACGTATAAAGGTTGGATAAAAATATTTCCAACTGTATACATTTGCTATTTAAACGTATAAGTAATGCATTTGGAAAATAATATTATAAAAAATAGCCTCTTGGGACGTCGTTTTGGGGGATTGGGCCTGTAGTGGCGTGTGAGTTTTCAAAGTTAAATCCAATAAATAATGGTTGTAACAATCTATCTATACATATAATAAATCAAAGCCATTTTAATGACATGGCACTCAAAGAGGCATTCTCTTCTTTGAGTGTGTCATGTGTCATCTCATGTGGCATTGAGATATTTTAGAAAAAAAATAATTTAAAAACAAAATTGGATTTTTAACCCTCATGTTTCCTCCCATAATTTTTAAACGTTAATATCTTTAATATACGATATTTTTTAAAGAAAAAAGTTACATCAAATTAACGAGCGTTTTATTATTTTTCCAATGAGTACCATAGTGTTATATAAAAAACGGAGAAATTTTTTGTGGGGTTTTGTTCATACAGGAAAAAAACACAAAGTGTTCAGGTAAATCATTAATCATGTATAGGCAAGTCACTAATTATGTTTAAATCAGTAAATATGAAAATTTTTTCAACCAGAGCCGAATAGGTTAATAGAGTTATACGTTGTTTTAAGTTAGGTATCAATATTAGTATGTTAGAGTTGTACTTTTGTTTAGTCTTTTGATATGTGTTAATATTAGAGTTACATTAAAGTTCTACATTCTTTTAGGCTAGGTGTTAGCATTGGAGTTGTACATTGTTTGTTTGTTTTATGTTAGATATTAATATTAGAGTTATACATCAGTCTATTTCATATGTAAAATTGATATATATCATATTAAATTTTCTCAACCCGGGACGCTCCCGGGGTATAATCTAGTCTATCTATATATATAAAGAAAACATATACGCTGACGTGGCGTGCAATGAAGGCTTCAACCTTTTCTTGAGAGTATCACGTGACATCATAATGGAGAGTTTTTGATGTTTATGAAGTGTTTTCTTTTTTAATTAAATTGGGTTATTTTAAGAAAAAAGAATTTAAAAATAAATTTAAAATTTTCTCTCTCATATTTCCTCCCATAATTTTTAAACGTTTATATCTTTTATATACGAGATTTTTTAAAGAAAAAAATTTACACCAAATTAACGAGCGTTTTATTATCTTTCCAACGAGTACCATATTGCTATATAAAAAACGGAGAAAAAATCGACTATTTTTTGTGAGGTTACGTTCATACAGAAAAAACACACAAAGTGTTCATGTTATCACGTAAAATTAGATTTTGTGGGGAATATGAGTTATTACTGATTAGAATACTATGAACATGCAATGATTGAGAGATTTTGTGGTTAGTTAACTTGAGCCATTTGCAATAGGTTATCACGTAAAATTAGATTTTTCAACCCCGGGACCCTCACGGGGTAATCAGCTAGTGATTAATAAATAATTAACTAGGGGATGTATGATTACTAGACTAATCCACAATCCCATACTAAGCACTACTATTGATTATTTGAGTCCAACACTTGTAGCTCAGTTGGTTGAGGGCTAAAGTTTCCTATGGGGGGTTTAGGTTCAATTCCCACTAGCTACATTTTGGAGGACATTGGTGGAGGGGAAATGGGGGATGACCCGGCCATTGGCTTGGGTTCGAGTCCTGATCCCGACCGGTTTTACCGATTATTTCACTGTCGTGCCTTCGAGCGGGTGAGTGGTCGGGTTTTCCCGGGAATTGGTGGCAATTGGTGGCCCGGGTACTCTCGAGTACCTGATTCGCCAAAAGGGTGCCCGAGAGTGCTCGGAAATTGATTCGTTGGCCGTTTAAAAAAAAAACTATTGATTATTTGAAATCATGTAGATTATGTTTACTCTTAAAAATTATGCCATTATATCTGCATCAATCTATATTATATTTTATGTTAGTGTAAACTTCAAAATTTAATACATATCTTAGACTAAACGGAGTGGGCGGGGGAGTTTGGGCGTGGAGGAGTTTTTTGGGCGGGAACAACGCCGCCAGGGGGGATGGGGGAGAGGGCGTGGCCCCTTTGGGCGGGGAAGAATCCACCGGCGGGGGGGGGGGGGGGGGGGTTGAAAAGAGGTAAGTGCCACATGACGCATCACGCCCCTTCACTCCTGATAGTCTTAGCTAGAGCTTTAAACTTCATTAGGTCAATGTTTTTTTTTTTTTTTTGGTTTTTTACCATATAGTATTTAATATAATTTTTAGTGTATTTATTCAATATTACGATATTTAACAATTAGAAAATTATATTATAATAACATTTAAGGGTGACTTAACAATATTAATCAATTTTCTTATTTCGTGATTTTTCTAGGGCTGTAAACGAACCAAACAAACATGAACATGGCTTTGTTCGTGTTTATTTGTTAAGGTTTCTTAGACAAACGAACCGTTCTTAAACACACTAACGAACAAAGTTCTATGTTTGTGTTGGTTTTCTAAGTAAATTCAATTGTTCGCAAACTCTTCGTGAACATGGGTTTTGAACACAAACAAACACTAAAACCTTTAATATGCAATTAACTAAAAAAAACATTATAAACATTAATCATTAGACAAATTACATCCCCTAAAAAAACATTGTTAACTTAACCATTATGGTGTAGCAGAATGGTTACTTAAATAATTAATATATAGGAGGGAAATAAAGTTAGGAGAGGAAATGTTTACGTGGGAATATAATTATTCTGTAGAGGTAAATAAAAGGAAAAATTACAGAAATCGTCATTTATGTTTACCTGTTTTTTCAGTAGATGTCCTTAAACTTCAAAAGTGATGGGAATCGTCCTATATGTTTTAAAATCTTTCAAAACTAGTCTTTTAGCACTAACGTGGTTAGATTTTCCTGTTAAGTCAAGTCACGCGAAGGGCACATGAGGGTATTATTGACATTTCACCTCCTCTTTTGATTTCCCCCCTTTTAAAACCCTTCCCTGATCACCATTTACCCTATTCGACCAAAGACCAAATTAGGGTTCCATCCTCAAACGATCAGATGTCGAGGCCAGTGTTCTGTGAATGTGGTAAACCAGCAATCATTCTCACATCCTAGACTGATAGAAACCCAGGTCGCCGGTTCTTTGCATGTCCTGATCAGGTAATTTGGTGGTGGTGTATGTTTAAATTAGGGTTCCATCTACATCGATTTCTGATACAATGTTGTATGTTTAAATTAGGGTTTCAGATGTAGATTCATTAGGTGGTGTGAAGACAACTGCCAAAGATGTGTGGACATCATACCTGGTTTGTTAAGATCCAAAAATAACTTGGAAGCGAGTAACACCAAGCTCATGCTTGAAAAAATCCAGCTTCAACAGGAGGTCAAAGCTACCAAGGATCAGGCTATCAAACTGAAAAGGTTCCTGACTATTAGTTGGATAGGATTTTTGGAGTATGTGTTGATGAATTAGTAGTGTATGTATTAGAAGCAGTATATGTAGCAGATGGATAGGGTAGCCATCTTAATGACGCAGTATAGAAGCAGTGTATGATGCTGCTATCAGACTTGTTTTGTAAGAACTTGTTTTGTAAGAATCTGTTTTGTAAGAATCTATTGTGGTAATGAAAGTGCATAAAATGCACATTTTGGTATTAATATGTAGATAATGGGTCAAATGCAGATAATAGGTCAAATGTACATGAGATTGTAATGGGTCAAATGGTCAGTTTTTATAATGGGTCAAATGTACATGAGATTGTAATGGGTTAGATTTTCCTCAGTTTTGATAATGGGTCAAATGGTTTTGTATAATGGCTTAATGGACAGTTTTGACAATGGGTCAAATGGTTTTGCATATTGGCTTGTAAGAATCCCTTGTATTATCCAAAACACATATGGGTCAAATGGTTTTGATATTTGGACAGTTTTCACAAACCACACCCATAATGGGTCAAATGGACAAACCATACTAAACATCCAAATGCAGATTATCCATAATATCATTCAGTACATACCATAAAACAGTTAGTTCATACATAAACATCCAAAAACCATAGATTCAGTACATACCATAACTATTATCCAAAAACACATAAAAGACCATAAGACCATACATAATGTCTAAAAACATCCTAAACACAATAAATACCAAAACTAAAAATTAATCCTGCCCCTTGTCACTTTTACCCTGCACTCCCACATCAGCCTTCTTTTTTCTTCCCCTTTTCCCAGCCTTCTTACCCTGAACCTTTTGCACCTTCTCAGTCTGGCCCTTACAAGTCCTTTGGTTATGACTTGGGTTTCCACACTTGCCACAAGTTGTCTTGGTGTTCTTCTTTGATAGTTTTCCTCCTCTTGCAACATCTTCCGTTTCAAATGCTGACCTCTTCCTTACTTTCTTTGGTCTACCCACTTGGGTGTGATGATTATGTGGCAATAATGTTGTTGGAACTTCACACTTAGGCCACAGAGCCCTGCTATTAATGGGGTTGATCTTGAAGGAGTAGACTTGTCTCCACCTCTCCATTGTGTACACTGGATTAACCCAGCTTTCCAATGCACCAATTCTGCCACCATTAGTAGATTTGAACCATAAAGCAACCACTATATGTCTACATGGCATCCCTGTGCATACATACACAATCAGAATTATGGACATTATAAAACATTAGTAAACAGAATTATAACAACTTCTTACCTGTTATTTCCCAACCTCTACATGCACAAGTTTTCTGTTCCAAATCAACAACTCTTGTGTGACCTGGTTTACCACTAACCCAATATTTATCCCCCCATGTCACTGAACACTGTAAAAGGTAGCATCTTTCTTAATTGTATCAAACACTTATGTGGCCCTAGGTGTTAAAAGTCCTTCACTGGTTTCTATATCTTTCAACACAACAATAATTCTCCTCATACAATACTCCCTAATGTACTCTAGGGCATGGATAATTGGCTTGTCTCTACCTTCCACAATCTTTCCATTGAATGATTCACACATATTGTTAAGTAGCATGTCAGTTTGTCCCCTACCTGTGGTTTCAATGTATATTATTCTAATGGACTTATCAATCAAAACAAATACTTAATATAGCTTGTAAAGTTCATACCAGTAAAATGAGACCTACTCCAGTGCAGAGGTGGGATTTTGGACAACCACAAATGTGTTGCCTTGTTCATAGACTTTAACTCATTCATGGCAGTAGTAAACTCTGGTATAGTTGTTGCACTAGCACATTTCCACAGTAAATCTTTATAAGGCTTGCCTCTGAATGTTGGCTTCATATTCTCATGAATGTGCCTAAGACAGTACCTGTGCTCAGCACAAGGATACAACCTTGAAAGTGCAGGAAGTAGGCCCTAGTAAACATGTAAACAAGTGTTATGTCATTAATAAGTATGTAAATAATAATCATTAACTATGTACTATGTAAACAAGGGTTACCTTTTGCCTATCACTGATGAAAGTGAAGTTTGAGTTTCTACACAAGCCTAAGTCATCACCCAACAGATCCAAAAACCATAACCAAACATTGTAATTTTCTGCTTCTACTATTGCATAACAAACTGGATATATACCATTGTTAGGGTCAACACCCACTGCACTTAAGATCTGGCCAGGATAAGGCCCCTTCATGAAAGCACCATCTAGACCAAGAAAATCCCTACCTATTGCCTTAAAACCCTCTTTCAAAGCACCCAAACAAACATATATCCTTTTGAAATTTCTTGTGTTTTCAGTTGTATCAGTATCTCTTTCAACTTCTATTTTAAAAGTAGTACCTGGGTTTTTATCTTTCAACTCCAAAACATAATCCCTCAACATAGCATACTGAGATGTGTAATCCCCTTCCACCATCTTCTTTGCTTGTGACTTAGCCCTATATGATTTCATCCTAGAGATCCCAAGCTCGTATTTCCTTTGAAACTGTTCTTGAACAGCTTTAACAGGAATATCTGGATTTTCCTCAATCTGATCTAAGAGTTGCTGAGATAGAAATGTAGACGTGCAAGCTGTAATCTTTCTGGTCTGAACACATTTATGTTCCTCAACTAAAGTCTTGACCACCCATGATTCATCCTTTTTAACTTTGGATACTAAAAGCTGCCAGGGGCATTGAAACTCTGATGGATTTGTTTTATTCCCCCTCCCACCAACATTTTTATCAGAAGACCCTTTAACTTTACCCTTGTTAACAGGAGGACCCTTGTGAAACCCTTTGTTCACAGTAGCCCCCTTAACTTTGTTTTTGTTCACAGCATCCCCCTAAACACCATCCCCCTTTGGTTTTTTTTAGCACTTCTCCATTTGTCTGGTGCTTGACTAGCAAAATGAACTCCAAAGTCATCAACCTCAAATTCTGGTAAACATCCATGACACTCTGCCTTAACCCTTTGTTTATCATTTTTAATAACCACAATTTGCCTTCTACTCTCAACAACATATTTTTTTTATCAATTTCTTAACTTCATCTTTAGTTCCAAAGACTCGTGACACAAAAAAAACAGCTCTATTCTCACTTGCTTTTGCCTTTCTAAGTCTGTTTAGCTGTTTTCTCCTAACACTTGTTTCATTGTCATCAGATTCTGACTCACTTGGGAAGAAATCATTTTGTAACCCTTCATCATCAATATCCCAATCATCATGTTGATTACCTACATTATCATCCACATCATAGTCAACATGCATTCTGTAATCACTCATATCTACTTCATGATCAGGCATCAAATTGTTTTCATCAACTATGTAGTCTGAGTCACTGTCTTCATTATCATGTGCTTCTTCCTTATCACTCCCATCACCTACTATAACTTCTTCATCAAATACAGGTCCATTATCATATATAAACATATCCTGATCAACCTCCAATTCAGTTACACTATGTCACACCCTCAAATTCCCACTTGCGGAGTTTTACCGCGAAGCGTATGACAAACCAGGATCCAAGTCAACGGTCAAAATAAACAACACTATATGATTACGTAAAACCCAAAACATAGTTCTCAAATTATCAAAAACGTAGCGGAAGCATTTAACCAGTTACAAAACCAAGTACGACAATGTTCAACAGTTTTATTTAAAACATGAAGCTAAGCCTAGACGCCATGCAGACTCGTGCGCCTAGTCCACTGTTGCTACCTTAGCGACCTGAGAAAAACATGCTAAAGAGACGTCAACATATGATGCTGGTGAGTTCACAAGTTTGATCAATAAGTTACCAAAGTTACCAAAACGTTACCATGTCCATACTATACCAATGTCACCAAGTACGCTAGCTAGGCGTATGTTTTATTACTACTACGATTGGAAACCATTACTGGACACGTTTAGCAATGTTTAGCATATGTTTAAGTAGCCCGAATAATGTTCAGCATGTTTAGCAAAGTTCGAGACAACATGCACCCGCCCGGCCCTCCAAGCCGTCGAGTGGGGCAGGTCACGCCCAATAGATCTATCCACATTTCCCCCGTTGTGCATCCCCGCACATTCATGGTTTCCCCCCGAGACTTCCAATGATCGTATAGCAATACAAAGTTAAAACCATAGTATGACATATGTTACCAAAATAGTTTAGCGCATGTTTTCTCCCCCAAAAGTTAAAGCAGTAAAAGTGGGGCCGTGAACTCACCTTAGATTGTGTTCCTTGGTAAATAGTAAAAAAGCTAAGCCTTGATAATCCCTCTACCGAAGATCTATCAAAATGTTCACATAAGTGTTCCGACTAATAACCATAAGGTTATCTAGTCCCCGATTGTCCAGATCGTAACCAAGTATGTTTTAAAACGTGTTTAAATGTTCAACCGACACACTAGACCGACCCGACATCCCGTTGGTGACTCATTACCCTAACTAATCAAGTACACATAGATTACACACGAGGTTCAAGCATAAAATACTTAGTTTGTATCAAAAATCTCATTTCTACATCAGAACAGTCGAACCAGTCAGATTAAATCTCCTTCGCCCGTTTTTAAGTCTCCTTCGCCCGTTTTGAGTCACGTTCACCGTTTGATCAGGTTCGCCCAACATTTCCCAGGTTCGACCCTGGAATCTTTCCTTCGACCATTCGTTTGGTCGAATGAGTCCAGGTTCGCCCCTGTTATATAAATTTTCCTAAAAACGCTTCAAACACATTCGAAACATCGCGAAACATCATCAAACACAGCAGTCAAGTATGATTAACTTATTCCTACAAAACCCCACCAATTTTGCCCCAAAACCAGCTTGTTTTAATACTTTCCCAAAATGGCAAAATTATGGAAATGTCACATCATGCATGAAATCTTTACCCAATTTGGAAACTTTTTAATACCAACCCATAATCATCTACAAATGCTCAGCTTATCTTGTAATCGAAAACCCCCATTCATTTTATTAATAATATTTAACATGCACAAGCCCTAGATTTCATAAAATCCCAAAATACCCATAATATCACCATCTATCTAATTGTAACCCTAAACAACAATAAACCAACATCAATAGCAACCTTAGATCATGTTTCTATCCTTAGAACAGCAGCAAATCATTCAATTACACATAACATCACATAACACACAATTATCATATGTTTATTGATACAAAACCTATGTTTAATGATAGGGTTAAGATTTAGAAAGGTGTTTAAAAGGTTTTTATTGATAAAAACATCATTAGAACAGATCTGGACCTTTAGGGTTAGATAAAAACGAATAAAAAAGGCTTTAAAAAGACTTAGGATTAAGAACACACCTTGGATTCTTGTTTAGATGTTGTTCATAGGTTAGATTATGAAAAAGAAGAGCGAAAACTCCTTCCTTAGTGATTAAAATCGTTTGAGAGTGTTTTGAGACGGTTAGGGTTTGTGAAATGGTGAAAAATGACAAAGTTTGGTATTTATACTATTCCACCTTCGCCCCCTGTCATTGGTCGAAGGTAGCCTCCTTCGACCCTTTCACAGGGTCGAATGAACCCTGACTTGGTCGAATGAAATTCTTCCAATTCCATATCCTAGGTTCGCCCCTTTTCAAAGGGTCGAACCAAGACATATTTCCACCTTCGACCACTCGAAGTGGTCGAACCAGGACCTATGCTTATCTAGTTTTTCCAGTTTGTCGTGTTTAGCGCATTTTCACGCACCTTAACATATGAGCATGCAACCTTAGTCTATGTTTAACATATCTAAGCATGGATAATCATCTACACATCATTTAAACACATCTATGTATATAATCCACCACACGACCCATAATCTACACATACACTTAATTAGTTTATGTAATGTCACCAACAACGGGACCCGATACTAGTGTATTCCCAAAATGACTCCCAATGATCCTTCAGATCATTGAACCCTGGACAATCCTAACTTGACCCGACTCAACTAACCTAGTTAAGTCCGTTTATAAACGTTTCCCGCTACGGTAGACTTAGATGTTACTATAAGGTTTAAGCCAAATATGTCGGGTGTCACATCATCCCCACGTTGAAAGAATTTTCGTCCCGAAAATTGCATAAAGCCTAAAAATGAAAGAAACGGAAAGAACGAAAGGAAAAGAAAATTTACCGGATGTCACATCATCCCCACGTTGAAAGGAATCTCGACCCGAGATTCATTCCGCTTCAGCAGTAACATGCCTCGATTCGAACGCGCATTTCGGAAAAAGATGAGGATGTTTAGCTTTCATCTGATCCTCCCGTTCCCACGTGAACTCCGGTCCACGATTCGAGTTCCAACGAACTTTGACGATGCGGATTTTACTCCGACGAAGGCTACGAATCTTGTAGTCGAGAATCTCGACAGGTTCCTCCACGATGCGAAGACGATCATCAACCTTGATCTCTTCCAGTGGTACAATGAGAGATTCATCAGCCAAACACTTCTTCAAGTTAGACACATGGAAGACGTTGTGAACACTACCGAGTTGTTAGGACAAAAAGGATTGGTGAAACCACTTTGGCAAACCTTAGTCTAATTCACTTCTGTCAAAATATTCTAAGTATAGAACTGCTGAAGAAGAAGGATCAAACTGCTGAAGAAGAGATTCACAAGTGCTGAAGAAGAAAAGTCATCAGAAGTTCTGAAGTTCAAACCAGACACTTCTACTGAAGAACTACTGAAGACAAACTACTCATCAGTAGTTTGTCATTCATCAGTACTTACATGAAGATCTTTTCCACCGCCTTTTTGTATCAGTAGTTTATTACTTTAGTATTTCTTTTTGCTTTATGTACAAGTTCCAAGACTGCAACTTGTTGCAACTTGTTTCTGAACTTGCTTTTGGCAAGGTTCATGTATTTGTAAAGTCTATAAATAGAAGGGTTCATCCCTCTGTTTTAGACATTGATTTTAATACAGAAATCCTTCAACTCATATTATTGTTATTTCCATTTCATGTTTATTGAGAATCTGTCTAAGTGTTTCATTCTCATTCAATACTTAGATTCTCAATAAATACTTATCATTTAGTAGTTCTTGAATCCATGGGGGAGTAATAACTCCTGTTGATAAGTGTAGCTTTAAACTCATAACATTCCGCTGTGCTATCACTGATCAAGAACTTGCTAAACACTTAAGTGTTCACTAGCAAGTTCAACTAAAAGAGCAATACTGATCCAACAATTGGTATCAGAGCACTGGTTTATCTGATCACATATCAATCTAACACATTGAGAATCAGACACAACCTCTTATTGATATTCAATAAAGGATTACAAGCTCACTTTTATCAACATCCATCACTTTAAGAGATATTTGACAAATCAATACTCTTTAAAATGGATCCTCATAATACTGGTTCTGCCACTAAACCTGCAATGCTAGTAAGAAATGAATATAACATCTGGAAAAAGAGAATGGCACATACCTTATCACAGACCAACACAGGTTGCTGGAAATCTGTGATATATGGTCCTCATAAACCAGTAAATATAAATCTTGAAACTAAAGAAGAGATTCCAAAAGACCCAAAAGACTATACTGATGATGATTTCCTAAAACTTGAGCTTGATGCAAAAGCTTTCTCTATGTTGGCAATGGCACTCCCAAATGAAATCTACTCTGGCCTATTACATTGTGATAGTGCCAAAGAGCTTTGGGACTGCCTAAAAGAATAGTTTGGAGGAACTGAAGAGGTGATTGCCAACACCAGAGAAATCTTGGCTCAACAATATGAATCTTTTGCTCACATTAATGGGGAAACTTTAACACAGCAATTTGAAAGATTTTCCTCATTAATATCTGAGCTAAAACTAAATGGTCAGACCTACACAGCTGTATCTATGCTTCATAGATTTTTAAGGTCTTTACCTGAAAAATGGGAAACATACTCTATAGTCTTAAGATCTTCACCAGACTTTAGCTCCCTCACTCTTACAAAACTTCATGGGAGATTACTTACTTTTGAGAGAGAAATTGATCAAAAGAAAAAGTTACAAAGTACTGGCAAAACTGCTGATGACTATCTACCAGGTAGTACAGCACTATTGGGACAAGACTCACCAACTTGTTCAAATAGTTTTGGATCTTTTGACCATATTGACATAACTGTTGGGATCTCATCTGAAAGATCATTCCCAGGTTATGACAACAATGATTTTGGTCAAACTGCTGATAACATGTGTTTTATCATGGATGATTTAAATAGTTTCAGCAGTGATGACCTAGAAGAAATGGATATTTTGCACCAACTGGCCATGTTAAGTTTAAAAACAAATAAATTTTACAAAAGGTCAGGAAGGATGTTTCCAGGACTTAACAGTTCTACAAAAATTGGTTTTGACAAATCTAAACTTAGATGTCACAAGTGTCAAAAGTTGGGACACTTTGCTAGAGAGTGTAGAAGCTCTGGCTTTAACCAATCTCAGTCTGGAAACAATTTTAACCCCAATTATAACAGGAATAATGGAACACAAGGGAGTGCACATTTTGTACAGGCACAAGCTCCACAACACCAATATGTGCCACAAGTACAATATGTACAGATGCCTGCTCAACAGATGCAGAGCCAACAATCAATCCCTCCCTTTCCAGCTGCTCAACAACCTCCACAGCAACAGCAACCCTCTCAACAAAGTTTATTTACTTCAGGGTATGTTGACTGGAGCAGTCTTCCTTTTGACACCACAGAGTGCAATCCTGATACAGACAACAAAATGTTTGACATCAACTGGGGAGAGCCTGATAATGGCAGAAAGAACTTTGCCTTAATGGCATTTGAGGGATGCTCCTCAAAATCTGCCTTGTCACAGGTATCAAAAGAATCTTTGACAAAACTGTGTTCAAATTCATGCAAAGAATCTTTTGCTCTCATAAGAGAGACAAATGTGCACTTACAAGGAAAAGCAAATGACTCTGAGAGAAAATTCACTCAGATGAAATGTGATTTAGAAAGAAAACTTTCTGCAAAAACAAAAGAAGTTTCTAAATTAACTAACACTGCTATTGAAACCCAAGCACAAATTAAAATCATGATAAATGACCTAGGAAATGTCAGACAAGAGCTTGCTGACACCAAGGTCACATGTGAAAAATGGGTGGAATCTTGTAAGGGGTACCAATTATTGCTAAACAAACAAAGTGCTTCAAATATTAGGTTTGGCATAGGGTACAATCACACTGAAACACCAACAGATTTTTCCCCCGAAACTACTGAAGATGGGAGAAAAATTGTTTCAGGTGAAACTTCTGAAGAGGAAGAATGCACATCTTTCCATGAAAACTTTCTAAAATCACACAAAGAAAGTTCTTCAGAAGTACTGATTAAATCTTACTTTAAGCCATCAGTAGTTTCAACTACATCAGGAGTTGAGAACCTGAAAACTCATGATGACCTAAAACCAATCAAAACAGTCAGAAACTTGTCTTTGAAAGAAAAGACAAAAGAATGTGAAATTTGTGGTCTGTTCAACCACAAAATAGAATTTTGCAGATATAGAAAAGGTATTCAGTTCAACAAGAAAAATCAACAACTGGTTGTGGGAAAACAAATCAAAAATGATTATGTAAAAAAATTTTCTCCCAAGAAACAACAACCAGCAAACACCTTTTCTCAGAAAAAGACAAAATCTCAACAAGGGTCTTTTTCTCAAAATTCTCTTTCAGTAGTTAGACCTGAATCATCAGCAGTTTCACAAACTGCTGAGATTAAAGATCTTATGAACTTGGTACAACTACTGATGACCAAAGTTGATGGTGGTCCTCAAAAGAATACCACCATTGTTCTTAATGAAAAATCCATTGCCAAAAAGACATGGATTTCTCAAATTGGTCAAGAACAAACTGTAAATGTTCTCAAGAGCAAACCCAAAGCCAAACTGGCTTGGGTTCCTAAATCTAACTGATTTGCTATCTTGTGCAGAGAGTTTCCAGAGGCTTAAATAGCATTTGCTATGTAGACAGTGGAGGCTCAATGCACATGACAGGATGCAGATACCTGATAAACAATTTTATCAGTCAAAGAGATGGATCTGTATCCTTTGGGAACAATGCTAAGGGATATGTGCTAGGACATGGCAATGTCTCCTCTGGCAAAATACAGTTTGACAAGGTCAATCTGGTTGAAAACCTTGAATACAACTTGCTAAGTGTGTCACAAATGTGTGATAAAGGATATTCTTCCTTTTTCACAAAGACAGCATGCAAGATCATATCACCAGAAGGCCAGAAGTTGATAGAGAAGATCATTGAAGATCACACTTTGTTAATAGCCAAAAGATGTGGCAATGTCTATGCAGTGGACATTGAAAAAGACAAAGTACTGAACAACACTGCCTGTTTCTTCTCAAGGGCATCAACTTCAGAAACTGATCTCTGGCACAGGAGACTTGGCCATGTGAACTTTAAAACCATAAATAAAGTCACAAAAATGGGCTTGGTCAGAGGTCTACCTTTAAAAGTATACCAGTGTCAAGAACACTGTGTATCCTGTTTAAAGGGAAAACAGCATAAGTCCTCCTATAAGTCTATTGAAGAATAAAAAACAACTGCATGTCTTCAACTACTCCATATGGACTTATTTGGGCCTGTAAAAATCATGAGCCTTGGTAAAAAGAAGTACTGCTAAGTCATCATTGATGACTACTCAAGATTTACATGGGTATTCTTCTTATTTTCCAAGGATGAGGCTGCTGAAATCATCAAGTTCTTCATTCTACAAGTAGAGAAGCAATACTCTCTACCTGTCAAAACCATTAGAAGTGATAATGGGACAGAGTTCAGGAACAAAACTCTGGATGAATTCTGTTTGTCTAAAGGGATTATTAGACAATTCAGTATTCCCAGAACTCCTGAACAAAATGGTGTGGTAGAAAGGAAAAACAGAACTTTAATAGAAGGAGCAAGAACAATGTTAGCTGATTCTGGCCTACCATTATACTTTTGGGCAGAAGCAGTTAACACATCATGTTATGTTCAAAATAGAGTTCTTATTGTCAAGAGACATTCAAAGACTGCCTATGAAGTTCTTCATGGCATGAAGCCCCTTATCTCCTTTTTCAGGGCTTTTGGGTGTCAATGTTTCATCTTGAACATTAAGGAATCTATTTCAAAGTTTGCTGCCAAAGTTGACTCAGGTTACTTTCTTGGTTATTCCTCAACTAGAAAAGCCTACAAGGTTTTTAACTCAAGAACCAGGATAGTAGAAGAAACACTGAATGTCAAGTTCAATGAGTCAAAACACACTCTCATTCCAGCACATCCTGCTGAACTTTTTGACCTTGACAGCTTCCATTTTGGACCTGAAAAGACTGTCACTTCATCCAAACCTACTTATTATGGTGATCAAAGGTTTGATGATGAGGATCCAGCACCATGGACTCCTCAAACAGTCATTAAGTCAACTTCAAAACCATCAAAAGTTTCACAAACTTCTGATTCAACAAATACTGAAGGACAAACTCAAACATCTGCTTCAGCACCTGCAACTACTGAAGACACTAAAACTGCTGAACCAGATATAATAGACCTCAGTAGTTTGTTTGAAGAACATGAGCCACCAACACCTGTCAGTGGTTTACAACAACTGATCGAACACAAAGACCATCCACTTGATCAAATCATGGGTGACATTGCATCAGGTGTTCTTACAAGAAACCAGCTTTCCAACTTTTGTCTATTCTCAGCATTTATTTCACAGTTGGAACCAAAGAAGTACCAGGAAGCCCACAAAGACAACAATTGGGTGCAGGCAATGCAAGATGAATTGCTTCAATTCAACAAGCAACAGGTTTGGGAAATCTGTCCCTTACCACCAAACAAGCAACCAATTGGCACAAGATGGGTTTTCAGGAACAAACAAGATGAAGCTGGTATTATAATAAAGAACAAGGCAAGACTGGTAGTACAAGGTTACTCGCAAGAAGAAGGAATTGACTATGATGAAACCTTTGCTCCAGTTGCAAGGCTTGAAGCCATCAGGTTATTTCTGGCCTATGCCATTTCCAACAAAATAAAAGTTTATCAAATGGATGTTAAGAGTGCATTTTTGTATGGAAAGATAAAGGAGGAAGTGTATGTTTGTCAGCCACCTGGGTTTGAGGATCCTTCTCATCCTGAGTGGGTGTACAAACTAGACAAACCTCTTTATGGGCTCAAACAGGCTCCAAGAGCCTGGTATGACACACTTTCAACCTTTTTACTCAAAAATAACTTCACAAGAGGTGCCATTGATAAAACTCTTTTCATAAAACATGTTGGAAATCATGTCTTACTTGTTCAAATATATGTTGATGATATCATTTTTGGTTCAACAAACACAAAATTGTGTGATGAATTTAAGAAACTCATGCAATCAAAATTTGAGATGAGTACAATGGGAGAACTGCAGTACTTTCTGGGACTGCAGATTAAACAACAATCAAATGGAACTTTTATACATCAATCAAAATATGTTAAAGAATTATTAAACAAATTTTCTTTACAAGACTGTAAATCATGTTCCACTCCCATGACACCAACCACACATGTTGAACCAGATGATCAAGGAAAACAGGTTGATCAAACCATGTATAGATGTATGATAGGTTCCCTTTTATATCTAACTGCTTCTAGACCAGATATTATGTTTTCAACATGTGTCTGTGCTAGATATCAATCAGCTCCTAGGGAATCACACCTTATTGCAGTCAAAAGAATCTTCAGATATCTGAAAGGAACTCCAACACTTGGAATTTGGTATCCTGCTTCAAGCAATACCAAGTTATCAGCTTTTTCAGATAGTGACTATGCAGGGTGTAAAATGTCAAGAAAATCAACATCTGGTGGTTGTCAATTCTTGGGAAACTGTCTAGTGTCCTGGCAATCAAAGAAACAAACATCTGTTGCAACTTCAACTGCTGAAGTTGAATACATTGCAGCTGCAAGTTGTACATCACAGATACAATGGCTCCAATATCAACTTCTTGATTATGGAATCAAAGAGACCAAGACATCATTGCTTGTACACAGCAAATCTGCCATAAGCATCATTCAAAATCCTGTTCAGTTTTCAAAGACTAAACACATTGAAATCAGGTATCATTTCATAAGAGATTGCTATGAAAAAGGCAAGATTGAAGTGAAACATGTAGCAACAACTAATCAAATAGCTGACATATTCACTAAACCCCTTGACACATCAACATTTCAGAAGTTAGTATCCATGCTAGGGATGCTAAATTTGTAAGTGTTTCTCTTTATTTTTCTGCACAAATTCTTTATTTTTCACTTACATCTGTTTTCAAAAATCTCAGAGCCTACTTAGAAAAACAAGAAGGCTGGTCCCAATACGATGAGATCATTGATCTCGTCGTCAAATCCCAATATTTCACCGCTCTCACAATAGACCCACCAATACATCCTGAAACTCTCAATGAGTTCTGGGCTAATGCTGAGACAGTGATGGTGGATGATGAAGTTATCTCTCTCAACTCAACAATTAAAGGGAGACAAATGGCCATCACACCGGCCATACTTGCAAACAGACTGGGGTTGAATGATGTGAATGCCCCTGAAAAGTTTGACAACTCTGCAATCCACCTAACCATGACTGAGTGTGGTTATCAAGGTACTCTCTCACAAGCTACCATCTTTAAAAAGTATTTTGAACCAAAATATAAACTTTTGTTTCATTATATAATTATGTGCTTGAGTCCTAAAACAGGGTCTTATGACCAGATGCCCTCAACCTTTCAATCAATTTTTCATTCCATTGTGAATGAAACAAATTTCAGGGCATCAAAACTTTTCTTTAATGAGTTGGTGTTACATCACAATAACACTAAGAAAAAGTTTTTGTTATATCCAAGGTTCATTATGCAATGCATAATAAAAGAACTGGGTGATGAGGTGCTTGTGGGTAAAACTGAAATTTTAAAACCCTTAACCTCACAAGCATACTCAAGTCACAACAAACAGGCTGCCTGGCCAGAAGATGACCAAGGGGAACCAGAACCAGTCCCCATGGAACCCTCATCTTCCAAACCTACTCCACCAAAGGCCAAGAAACCCAAGGTACAAAAACAAAAACCCACCAAACCTAAAAGAAAAGCTGTTCAGGAGGTTGAGATGCCTGAACAAACTATTGTGCAATCTGCACTTCTTAAAGATGTGACTGAAACATCCTCTCAGTCTCATCCATCTCAAACCCCACCAAGAGCACCAATCACCATCCTTTTCAAAAGAAAAAGACTTAAGAAAACTATTCTCATTGATGCTTCTTTTGAAACTGCTGAACCCACTGCCCAAACTACTGAACCATCACCCCAACTTTCTGAACCAGATATTGAAATAGCCAAACTTCTCTCTGGGCTAAAAGAGAAAGTCCCATCTACACATGTCAGTCCCCAACAACCACATAAAACAGGGGACATAGCCTCAGAATTTGACATGGATGTGGACACTCAAAGCCCTAACCAAAGAGATGAGGATGAACTAGAGTCTCTAAGCCCAAACTTAGAAACTTTTGGTACTTTTGAGGCTGCTACTACTCATTTACCACCCAGTGGTGGACCTGAGGACAGAAGTAACATAGCTAAGACCTCAACTGTGGCAACTACTGATGAAGGCTTAAAGCCTGAGGTAGGAAATCCTCTGAACCAAGAAAAAGAGGTACATGAGACAACTGAGTTGGGCTCAGCTCATGATGTAACTGATACAGTCCTCATTGAGGATGTAATCAGGAATTCAGATGATTCCATTGACTTGGATGATGTTTCAAAACACCAAACTACTGAATTGACGGCTACAAGTGAAGGTCCTGCACCTGGTGTATCTAAGCTCAAGAAGCTAGTCACACCAGATCAGGTTAAAGCCTACTCAATCCATGATTCCCCTAGAGTGGCATCTTCTGTACAACAAGAAGATCAACCAAAAACACACCCCTCACTACAAATGCCTACCCAATTAACTGGGCAAACAAGCATAGACATGAACCAGCTATGCAGCCCAGATGGTCCCTTATATCACATGATGAGCACCCTCATCAAGAATCACTTCCAAACATACACAGCTAACTTGGAGCTGTCCATGAAGAACCAATTTGGAGTGATACAGACAAAGATGAATGATCTGTCCAACAAGATTGACTACAACAGCAAACAGCTTGCTCATCTTACAGGTCAGTTCTCCCAAGCTTAAACTTCAAAAACTGATGAAGCCAAAAAGGGGGAGAAAATCAAGGTACCTATGGATACACTTGAAGCCAGGAGAAAGGCAAGAGTGGCTATCCTAGCAAGAGATCAAAAAGATCAAGCCAGAAAAGAAAAACTGGCCCAACAATTTGGTGTCTCTATTCAAGAAGTAGAAGATGCTGAAAAGACTGATGAATCCCAAGGGCACAATGAAGAAACCTCTGATGGACAAACTTCTGATGAAGAATCAGAAAGTACTGAAGACAATCCTTCAGTAGTTGACAAACCTTCATTTGTTGTCAACCCATCAGAGGTTAACACTTCCAAAACTCAAACTGCTGACCCTTCCAGATCAACTGCTCCTATTCAACCAACTTCTGTTCCTACTAGGCCTATTACAACAGTTACCACAATGACTGGGCTAAACCCTTCTCCAATCTCTCAATCAGCAGAACTACTTGAGAAGAGTTTAGTGGCAACCCAAAAGAAGGCCAGGGAAGATCTGATTTGGAAAACACTGGAAGAAAGGGATGACTTGGATCTAAGCCATGAAGAAAAGCTACAGGCTTATGAAGCTGAACTCCAAAGGCAGGCTAGCCTAGACCAGATTGCTGAGGAAGATAAAAGACATCAACTGATGTCTTACATTACAAAGAACAGCAAGATCAAAGCCCACACATTGAAGAGGCTCTCCATTGAAGAGCTGACAAGAAGAGCTCAACTTATTGCAGACAAACTTGCAACAAGTAAAGACACAAAAGCCAAGAGAGCTCAGATGATAGAAGAATTAGTAGCTAATGGTTATGGTTCAAAAGCCTCTGTGTCCAAATGGAAAGAAGAAAGATTAGTGGACACTTATAGAAAATATAAGGCTGCAAGGGCTGCAAATCCAGAGAAGTTTCAAACTTCTGAAGTATCAACTTCAGTAGTTAGAACTTCTGGTGTTCAAAGAAGACCAGCTACTCAGAGGAAGAAATCAGAGGAGAATGTGAAGACTGACTTCAGAATGGTACTACTAGAAGGTAGTACAGTAGTCCATTCTGACTTTGACATAGAAGAAAAGCCTCTGATCACACAATTCAGGGATCCTTCCACCTTTGCATATCAAATCCAGAAGACCATCACAGACAAACTGCACACTAAGGTAGTAACTGAACATCATTTGCCAACATTTCAGATACCTAATGTAATGCAACAACAACAAGGAAGTGAATCCCACCTGAGAGTCACTGAAGTTGAAAACATCCAACACTCAGGAGAAACCCAGGGTACCACCATGGTTCCCTACACTTTAGACTTTGACAAGTCTAAGGTACCAATCATCAGATGGTCCTTTACTGATAACAACTTAGTACTTGTGACAAGAAGAGATCAGACAAGCAGGGCCTATAGGTCGATGAATGATCTGAAGAAACTATCAACCAAAGACCTGCTTACAATCCAACACTTAGAACCACAGAAATGGTCTCTTACTGATGAACAGCTGAACCAGCTCAAGAATTCCATGTTTAAAGGAATATGGAAAATTGTGAAGGACAGAAAAGAACAATAAGGAATTAGAAAGGTTTTGGCTTCATCAATCCAGGGGGAGATTGTTAGGACAAAAAGGATTGGTGAAACCACTTTTGCAAACCTTAGTCTAATTCACTTCTATCAAAATATTCTAAGTATAGAACTGCTGAAGAAGAAGGATCAAACTGCTGAAGAAGAGATTCACAAGTGCTGAAGAAGAAAAGTCATCAGAAGTTCTAAAGTTCAAACCAGACACTTCTACTGAAGAACTACTGAAGACAAACTACTCATCAGTAGTTTGTCATTCATCAGTACTTACATGAAGATCTTTTCCACCGCCTTTTTGTATCAGTAGTTTATTACTTTAGTATTTCTTTTTGCTTTATGTACAAGTTCCAAGACTGCAACTTGTTGCAACTTGTTTCTGAACTTGCTTTTGGTAAGGTTCATGTATTTGTAAAGTCTATAAATAGAAGGGTTCATCCCTCTGTTTTAGACATTGATTTTAATACAGAAATCCTTCAACTCATATTATTGTTATTTCCATTTCATGTTTGTTGAGAATCTGTCTAAGTGTTTCATTCTCATTCAATACTTAGATTCTCAATAAATACTTATCATTTATTAGTTCTTGAATCCAGGGGGAGTAATAACTCCTGTTGATAAGTGTAGCTTTAAACTCATAACATTCCGCTGTGCTATCACTGATCAAGAACTTGCTAAACACTTAAGTGTTCACTAGCAAGTTCAACTAAAAGAGCAATACTGATCCAACACGAGTTCCGCTGGTAAGTCAAGTCTGTATGCCACCGGTCCAATCCGATCCAGGATTGCGAATGGTCTGACATAACGAGGGTTAAGCTTGCCACGCTTTCCAAAGCGTATGACGCCCTTCCATGGTGAAACTTTCAGAAGTACCCTGTCCCCAACCTGGAATTCCAAAGGTTTGCGACGGCGATCGGCATAGCTCTTCTGACGATCCCGCGCAGCCGCCAAACGGTTACGAATCTGTACAATTTTCTCCGAAGTTTCGTACACAAGTTCCGGAGCAGTGAGCTAGCTCTCGCCCACCTCGGCCTAACAAAGAGGTGATCGACATTTCCGTCCGTAGAGCCTCGAACGGAGCTGCCTTGATACTAGAGTGATAGCTGTTGTTGTAGGAAAACTCCACCAACAGTAGGTGAATCTCCCAACTCTTGCCAAAATCGATAACACATGCCCGAAGCATGTCTTCCAAGGTTTGAATCGCCCGCTCACTCTGTCCATCAGTTTGCGGATGATAAGTTGTACTCATATCCAACTGAGTACCCAAAGCCTTGTGCAGAGCCTTCCAGAAACGCGAAGCAAAACGAGAATCACGATCAGAGATAATAGAGACAGGCACTCCGTTCCGAGCAACCACCTCCTTAAGGTAAAGTCGAGACAACCGCTCGAGTCCATCGGTTTCCTTAATAGGTATGAAACGTGCCTATTTTGTCAGCCTATCAACAATCACCCAGATCATATCATAACCACTGGGTGTCCTTGGCAGCTTGGTGACAAAATCCATCGTGATTCGTTCCCACTTCCACTCCGGAACCTCTGGTTGTTGCAGGAGACCAGACGGCCTCTGATACTCCACTTTGACTTTAGCACAAGTCAAGCATTTGCTGACATACGTAGCTATGTCAGCCTTCATGTTTGGCCACCAATAAAGTATCTTCAAATCCTGATACATCTTATCGGAGCCAGGGTGAATAGAATACCGGGATTTGTGAGCCTCATCCAAAACAAGCTCACGTAATCCCCCGAACAAGGGAACCCAAACACGTCCCGCGAAATAGTGTAAGCCATCGGTCCGAAGTTCAAGATGCTTGTCAGCACTGTGCATAGTCTCAGTTTTAAGGTTCTCCTCCTTCAAAGCTTCCAACTGTGCAGAACGGATTCGGTTAGGCAATGACGAATGAATGGTGAGCTGTAAGGCTCGAACACGACGAGGATTCGCAGACTCCTTCCTGCTTAAGGCGTCCGCCACAACGTTCGCCTTGCCAGGATGGTATTTGATAGCACAGTCATAATCGTTCAGGAGTTCAACCCAGGGACGCTGCCGCATGTTCAACACCTTTTGGTCGAAAATATGCTGAAGACTCTTGTGATCGGTGTATACTTCACACTTGGTACCGTACAAGTAATGTCTCCAGATTTTCAACGCAAAAACCACCGCGCCCAGTTCCAAATCATGAGTAGTGTAGTTCTTCTCATGAACCTTGAGTTGACGAGAAGCATAAGCAATAACCTTCCCGCGTTGCATCAACACACAACTGAGACCACGAATAGAAGCGTCACAGTACACAACGAAGTCATCCGTACCCTCAGGTAAAGATAAGATAGGTGCAGAATAAAGTTTAAGCTTCAGCATCTGAAATGCTAATTCCTGTGGTTCATCCCAGTCGAACTTTCGGTCCTTCTGGGTAAGAGTAGTGAGGGGTTGAGCGATCTTCGAAAATCCCTCAATAAAACGACGATAGTAACCCGCCAGACCTAGGAATTGCCGCACCTCAGATGGCGTCTTTGGTGCTTCCCAGTCTTTAATAGCTTCGATCTTAGCCGGATCGACATGAATTCCCAGTTCATTAACCACATGCCCTAGGAATTGAAATTCACGTAACCAAAAATCACACTTCGAGAACTTAGCATACAACTGATCCTGTCTCAAAAGTTCCAAGACCAACCGTAGGTGTTCCTCATGATCCGCCTTGTTCTTAGAATAAATAAGAATATCGTCGATAAACACGATAACGAACTTATCCAGGTAAGGTTTGCGAACGCGGTTCATTAAATCCATGAACACCGCCGGTGCGTTAGTGAGACCAAAAGGCATGACCAAGAACTCAAAATGGCCATATCGAGTGCGAAAAGCAGTCTTCTGAACGTCAGCTTCCCTGACACGCAACTGGTGATATCCGGACCGCAAATCAATCTTCGAATAGTAACTAGAGCCCTGGAGCTGGTCAAAGAGATCATCAATGCGAGGAAGAGGATAACGATTCTTGATGGTCACTTTGTTTAGCTCACGATAATCAATACACATGCGAAGACTTCCATCCTTCTTCTTCACAAACAAAATAGGAGCTCCCCACGGGGAAGAACTCGGTCGGATGAAACCCTTTTCCAAGAGTTCCTGCAACTGGCTGGACAACTCTTGCATCTCGGGAGGTGCAAGACGATACGGAGCTCGGGCAATAGGAGCTGCACCCGGAGTAAGATCAATACCAAACTCAACCTGACGATGGGGAGGAAGACCAGGTAAATCATCAGGAAACACATCAGGAAAATCACGAACCACCGGGATATCCTCGATCTTCTTCTCATCGTCAGTAGAAACGTTAACAAGTGTCAGAATGGCAGAACAACCCTTCCGAAGGTACTTACGGGCTTTCATGCTAGAAATGATACTCAGCAGAGCACCGCTTTTCTCGCCATGAACCGAAAGAGTCTCTCCATCAGGGAGAGGGATCTGAATAATCTTATCGAAACAAACGATCTCCGCACGATACAACGATAACCAATCCATGCTGACAACGACATCAAAACTACCCAGGGAAACTGGCATAAGGTCAATGGGGAAAGACAAACCCGACAGTTCCAAGCGACATTCCCTAAGGGTGTGCGTCGCTTCAATTTTCTTACCATCAGCCAATTCTATTAAGTACTTAGCCTCTAAAGGTGTGGGTACTATATCTAGCAATCGACTAATGTCCATAGATACGAAACTCTTATCGGCACCAGAATCAAACAAGACAGAAACATAGCGATCATTAAGAAAGAACGTACTGGTAACTGTGTCTGGATCCTGCCTAGCCTCTGCAGATCCAATGACGAAAGCACGTGCAGTCCTGCCTCCGCCCCCATTGTTCCCGTTACCGTTACCATTCCCGCCCCTTCCATTATCACCCTGCTTCAGCTTAGGACATTCACGCTTGAAGTGCCCCGTGTCACCACAGTTATAGCACCCCTGCTTTCCTGGAGTCCCCTGAGCAGCAGGAGTAGGAGCAGTAGCAGGAGTCTGAGTTGGGGTGAGTGCCACCCTGCAATCCTTAGCATGATGCCCCAACTGATGGCACCGATGACAACGAGCCCGATCACAACTCCCAGAATGATGAAAACCACACTTGTTGCACTTGGGATGCTTCCTAACATACCCTCCAGACTTCAGCCCCGAAGAAGACCCAAATGAATCAAACTTCTTCGCTGGCTGAGATGGCGGCGGCACAGCACTCTTCCCCACACTATCCCACTTCCTCTTGTTCCCTTCAGTAACCTTCATAGCAGTATCTTTAGGAGGCAAAACACCTTCTGCCACCTTCAGGTTAGTCATCCGATGAGCTGATCGGACAACTTCAGCAAGAGTGGGAAGATTCCCAGCAGCCACCAATCCAGCAATCTCCGGCACTAGCCCAGACACATAGTGCTCGATCCTCCTATACTCGGGTGTGTGCAAATCAGGGCACAACACCGCCAGCTCGTTCCTCCTCACAGTGTATTCTTCAATCTCAGACCCGACCATCTTGTAACTCCAAACTTCATGTTCCAACTTCTGTACCTCCTCCCTCAGACAGTACTCGCCTCTCAACAGTTGCACAAACTCCGCCCAAGGCATAGCAATAGCCTCCCCCAATCCCATGTTCTGAGTAGTAGCATTCCACCACGACAGTGCAGGCCCCTCGAATGTCGCAGTAGCATACTTAACCCGGTCCCCAGCAGGATAGTTACACATGACGAACACAGACTCAACCTACTCAAGCCATCGGAGCAGTCTCACCGCTCCCTCAGTCCCAGCGAAGTTATGGGGCTGGCAGTCCCGAAACTTCTTATAAGAGCACTGGGGTGGAGGTGGATTGGCAGCGATACCTGAAACACGATACATGAGTAAAACACAAACGAAAGAACATGACACCCAAGAATGAGGCAAAGTCGACAGAAATCAACTCACCACCCATGGCATTAATCCCAGCCTGGAAATTAGCCATAGCCATGTTCACTTGCTGCTGTAGCAAGTTGTTCAGTTCGGCTTGGGTCATGTTGATGTTGCCACGACCACCGCCTCCAACACGGCCACCGCCGCCAGCACGACCACCGCCGCTACCACGACGTCCACCACCGCGAGCACCAGACATGATCTATCAAGTCAAGAAATCGAGGGATTCAGATTCACCTCTAGTGTCAACCACTAGAATTTACAAGAGTTAACTTAGGGACAAATCCAGGACTATACATCCAAACTCAAAGTCCACCGGGATTTTCATTCATTTCAGTTTATTATTTCGTGTGCACCCGAAATGATAAACTCCTCTACATGGTCCTCCAAATGTACCCCTAGTCTAGACTCCGGTCACCGAATGTCGTCGCCTAGTAACGTGTTACAATAGGTGCAAGTGTAAGAAAGCATGTGTGTGCTAGAGTCAACAGATCAGCCCCCTTCTCCTTCAATCCCGAAGAAGAAGACAAGAATAGGTAAGAACCCAAATAAAAGCGGATGATGTAACAGAGAAGTATGGTGATGATGTAAGGACACCCCGACAACGTTAGTACGTATCCCACTAATAGACTCAAAGTATGTGACCGTCTAGTGTGTGCGACTCGGCTATAGACCAGACTCTACATGCAGTCCTAGTTCACTATAACCATTGGCTATGATACCAATCTGTCACACCCTCAAATTCCCACTTGCGGAGTTTTACCGCGAGGCGTATGACAAACCAGGATCCAAGTCAACAGTCAAAATAAACAACACTATATGATTACGTAAAACCCAAAACATAGTTCTCAAATTATCAAAAACGTAGCGGAAGCATTTAACCAGTTACAAAACCAAGTACGACAATGTTCAACAGTTTTATTTAAAACATGAAGCTAAGCCTAGACGCCATGCAGACTCGTGCGCCTAGTCCACTGTTGCTACCTTAGCGACCTGAGAAAAACTTGCCAAAGAGACGTCAACATATGATGCTGGTGAGTTCACAGGTTTGATCAATAAGTTACCAAAGTTACCAAAACGTTACCATGTCCATACTATACCAATGTCACCAAGTACGCTAGCTAGGCGTATGTTTTATTACTACTACGATTGGAAACCATTACTGGACACGTTTAGCAATGTTTAGCATATGTTTAAGCAGCCCGAATAATGTTCAGCATGTTTAGCAAAGTTCGAGACAACATGCACCCGCCCGGCCCTCCAAGCCGTCGAGTGGGGCAGGTCACGCCCAATAGATCTATCCACATTTCCCCCGTTGTGCATCCCCGCACATTCATGGTTTCCCCCGGGACTTCCAATGATCGTATAGCAATACAAAGTTAAAACCATAGTATGACATATGTTACCAAAATAGTTTAGCGCATGTTTTCTCCCCCAAAAGTTAAAGCAGTAAAAGTGGGGCCGTGAACTCACCTTAGATTGCGTTCCTTGGTAAATAGTAAAAAAGCTAAGCCTTGATAATCCCTCTACCGGAGATCTATCAAAATGTTCACATAAGTGTTCCGACTAATAACCATAAGGTTATCTAGTCCCCGATTGTCCAGATCGTAACCAAGTATGTTTTAAAACGTGTTTAAATGTTCAACCAACACACTAGACCGACCCGACATCCCGTTGGTGACTCATTACCCTAACTAATCAAGTACACATAGATTACACACGAGGTTCAAGCATAAAATACTTAGTTTGTATCAAAAATCTCATTTCTACATCAGAACGGTCGAACCAGTCAGATTAAATCTCCTTCGCCCGTTTTGAGTCACGTTCGACCGTTTGATCAGGTTCCCCAACATTTCCCAGGTTCGACCCTGGAATCTCTCCTTCGACCATTCGTTTGGTCGAATGAATCCAGGTTCGCCCCTGTTATATAAATTTTCCTAAAAACGCTTCAAACACATTCGAAACATCGCGAAACATCATCAAACACAGCAGTCAAGTATGATTAACTTATTCCTACAAGGTCCCACCAATTTTGCCCCAAAACCAGCTTGTTTTAATACTTTCCCAAAATGGCAAAATTATGGAAATGTCACATCATGCATGAAATCTTTACCCAATTTGGAAACTTTTTAATACCAACCCACAATCATCTACAAATGCTCAGCTTATCTTGTAATCGAAAACCCCCATTCATTTTATTAATAATACTTAACATGCACAAGCCCTAGATTTCATAAAATCCTAAAATACCCATAACATCACCATATATCTAATTGTAACCCTAAACAACAATAAACCAACATCAATAGCAACCTTAGATCATGTTTCTATCCTTAGAACAGCAGCAAATCATTCAATAACACATAACATCACATAACACACAATTATCATATGTTTATTGATACAAAACCTATGTTTAATGATAGGGTTTAGATTTAGAAAGGTGTTTAAAAGGTTTTGATTGATAAAAACATCCTTAGAACAGATCTGGACCTTTAGGGTTAGATAAAAACGAATCAAAAAAGCTTTAAAAAGACTTAGGATTAAGAACACACCTTGGATTCTTGTTTAGATGTTGTTGATAGGTTAGATTATGAAAAAGAAGAGCAAAAATTCCTTCCTTAGTGATTAAAATCGTTTGAGAGTGTTTTGAGACGGTTAGGGTTTGTGAAATGGTGAAAAATGACAAAGTTTGGTATTTATACTATTCCACCTTCGCCCCCTGTCAGTGGTCGAAGGTAGCTTCCTTCGACCCTTTCACAGGGTCGAATGAACCCTGACTTGGTCAAATGAAATTCTTCCAATTCCATATCCCAGGTTCGCCCCTTTTCAAAGGGTCGAACCAAGACATATTTCCACCTTCGATCACTCAAAGTGGTCGAACCAGGACCTATGCTTATCTAGTTTTTCCAGTTTGTCGTGTTTATCGTATTTTAACGCACCTTAACATATGAGCATGCAACCTTAGTCTATGTTTAACATATCTAAGCATGGATAATCATCTACACATCATTTAAACACATCTATGTATATAATCCACCACACGACCCATAATCTACACATACACTTAATTAGTTTATGTAATGTCACCAACAACGGGACCCGGTACTAGTGTATTCCCAAAATGACTCCCAATGATCCTTCAGATCATTGAACCCTGGACAATCCTAACTTGACCCGACTCAACTAACCTAGTTAAGTCCGTTTATAAACGTTTCCCGCTAAGGTAGACTTAGATGTTACTATAAGGTTTAAGCCAAATATGCCGGGTGTCACATCATCCCCATGTTGAAAGAATTTTCGTCCCGAAAATTGCACAAAGCCCAAAAATGAAAGAAACGGAAAGAACAAAACGAAAAGAAAATTTACCGGATGTCACACACTACACCTACCAACCTTAGCAGAATCTCCACCATCAACATTTTGAGTAACACCCCTAAACTGCCCACCATCAACCTTAGAAGATTGGCCTACATTAAGGTTTCTTACAACCTTTAACTTTGCAGGGACTATTGCATAAGGTCCAGTTTCATCTATTTCTTCAATGGTAACAGTCCTAGGTTTACTAGGTGATAACAAAAAGTCTTTAATGTTTTCTAAACCATGAATACTATAGACATTGATTATCTTATGCATTTCCACATGTTTGGCTAAGTTCAAAATATCTTGATCAGAACTTAAATCCTCTAATCCATCATCTAAATTCTTTTGAGGATTTCGGAAATAGTAGTATATAACATCAACACTAGAATAACCTAACAGATTTACCATGTCTGAAATTTCATGCATTGATAGAAGATCGATGTCAATTTAGTCCACATAATCGATCCTACCCCTTTCATAAGTACGTCCTGGACTCTTGGTTAACTTTCCACCATGATGAAGTCGTATGCTGAAGAGATTAGGCATATCATCTGCAAACAACAAAAAAATTCAATTTTTTTTAAAAATTTGATCTTTTCAGGTAAAGAAAACCAGAGTATACTAGGGTCAGAGACTTACAATAGGGTTCGTAATCATCATCATCTTGATCACGAATATACCATCCTACTATTCTCTCTTGATCATTCGCCATAGATTCAGTGTTTATCGAGTGGAATTAAGGGATGAAAGTTTAGGGTTTATTTTGTTTAGAGGGAATTTGATGGAGGTGAATGTTGATATCAGTATAAGGGAAGGGTTTTAAAATGGGGGAAATCAAAAGAGGAGGTGAAATGTCAGTAATACCCTCATGTGCCCTTCACGTGACTTGACTTAATAGGAAAATCTAACCATGTTAGTGCTAAAGGACAAGTTTTGAAAGATTTTAAAACATATAGGACGATTCTCATCACTTTTGAAGTTTAAGGACATCTACTGAAAAAACAGGTAAACAGAAAGGACGATTTCTGTAATTTTTCCTAAATAAAACTTAGGAGGGAAAATGAAAATCTAAAAACTTTTAGTTTTAACTAATCAACATAAACAAACGAACATGAGACCTTTGTTCATATTTTTTATTTAGTTAAGTAAACGAAATTTCTTGTTCATTTTGTTCATTTATTAAATGAATGAATATAAACGAACTTCCTGCCAAACGGTTTACAAACCACTCGCTAAACGTTTAGTTCTTTTACAGCCCTAGATTTTTCTATTTCTTTATTTATGCTTTTAACCATATACTTTTCATTTTTACAATTTGTCACAAAACATTTTTTTCATTTTCAACCCCAACACTTTTCCACTTTAAACTTTGGTTCACATGCCTTTCATCTTTTTAAAATTTTTTCGTTTTTATTTTGGTCTTTGTTTTGCAAGTTAACATGTTGTAACGTTAATTCGTGGTTCAACGTTTTTACGTTTTGTGGTTAACGACTCAATAACAACATGTTGGTCATAACTTGACTTACTTAATATTTTATATGTTTTACGTTTTGGTCTAAGTTATGGCGTTAAAACGCTACAACTAGCATGTGTGGTTCAACGTTTTTATGTATACTTTTCGCTCAATTTTATGGTACCCATGTAACGTGCGAGTCCTAAATACTATTGTTTTTAAGAGAATTTATGCAAGCCCAGGTATGTGCGACCCTTGTTTGATATTGGGTTCAACTCCAGTAAGAATCTGGTGAAGAAGTTACTTCATAGACCCAAAGGCTGAAATGGTGAGTTGCTTGATTTATATTTAAACACCTAAAATATAAAAATTGTTGTAATCCAGTTTTATCTTATATATCCCTTATCAACGTCAAATTTGGGAAGTGGTTATACAAATACATTTCATGTTATACATCTTAAGTTAAAACTTATTTATACATAGACACAAATACATGAACTTAGATATTAAAATGAGTGTGTAGCTATTGTCAAAATGGTTTGATGGCCTTGTATAACACTATTCATTCAGGTAAAAATGTTAGCTTGTTTGAACTCAAACTAAACTAATTATATAAAATCACGCGCGTTGCGCGTTTTACAATCGAGATTTAGATGAGGTGTTGATCAATCAATAAATTATACAATCGAGATTTCATTTTGGTTGTATGGTAACACATGAAATTTGTAACGAAATTACATAATATTATGTTATTTATATTAATAGTATATAATATAATAAAGTTTTTGAATAAAATAATATGAATAAAATAATAATGAAATTACATAATATTATGTTATTTATATTAATAGTATATAATTATAATTGCAAAAGTCATCCGAGTACTCGCCGAGCACTCGTTGCGGGGTGGGTCACCGAGTATAGCCGAGTTGGCCGAATATTCCGAGTACTCCACGCATAGGCCGATTCGACCCCCGAGTACTCGCCCGAATAGGCCGAGTACTCGTAACTCCCCAGTTGGCCGAGTTGGTAGCGCGTAGTGAGTTCTGCAACCATGTATAATTTTTGAATAGAATAATAATATAGTTAAAAAAATTTTTGAATAAAATAATATGAATAAAATAATAATATAGTTAAAAAAAGTTTTTGAATAAAATAATATATAGTTACTATTTATTTTAAGTTACTATTCATTAAGTTTGTTTATTAATAGTATATATATATAATGGATATACATGGGCATTTTGGTATTTTGGTTTGTTTTGTCGGAATCCCAAAATGGGTGGTGTTTCATAATTTATTAATATAATAAACCAAAGCCATTTTAATGACATGGCATTCAAAGAGACATTCTCTTCCTTGAGTGTGTCATGTGTTAGTGTCATCCCATGTGGCATTGAGATATTTTAGGAAAAAAAATAATTTAAAAATAAAAATTGGATTTTTCACCCTCATGTTTCCTCCCATAATTTTTAAACGTTAATATCTTTAATATACGAGATCTTTTAAAGATAAAAATTACACTAAATTAACGAGCGTTTTATTATCTTTCCAACGAGTACCATAGTGCTATATAAAAAACGAAGAAATTTTTTTGTGGGGTTTTGTCCATACAGGAAAAAAAACACAAAGTGTTCAGGTAAATCATTAATCATGTATAGACAAGTCACTAATTATGTTTAATTCAGTAAATATGAATTTTTTTCCAACCAGAGTCGAATAGGTTAATAAAGTTATACGTTGTTTTAAGTTGGGTATCAATATTAGTATGTTAGAGTTGTACATTTGTTTAGTCTTTAGGATAGGTGTTAATATTAGAGTTACATTAAAGTTCTACATTCTTTTAGGTTAGATGTTAACATTGGAGTTGTACATTGTTAATTTGTTTTAGGTTAGATATTAATATTAGAGTTATACATCAGTATATTTCTTATGTAAAATTGATGTATCATATTAAATTTCTCAACCCGGGACGCTCCCGGGGTATAATCTAGTATATTATAAAAGAAAGCCATTTTATTATATGTCATTCAAGGAGACATTCTCTTCCTTGAGTGTGCCATGTGTCTTGCCATGTGGCAAATTAAAAAAAATAATAATAATAATATAAAACCTAATCTACTAAAATTAAATTGAGTTATTTTAGAAAAAAAGAATTTAAAAACAAATTTAAATCTTTCTCTCTTATGTTTCCTCCAATACTTTTTAAACGTTAATATCTTTTATATACGATATTTTTTAAAGAAAAAAATTACACCAAATTAACGAGCGTTTTATTATTTTTCCAACGAGTACCATAGTGCTATATAAAAAACGGAGAAAAAAACGACTATTTTTTGTGGGGTTTCGTTCATACAAGAAAAAAACACAAAGTGTTCATGTTATTCATTAATAATGTTTTTTCTTTTAAACCAGGTTCTTATCTACGATGTTGAAATTCAGCCCAATCGCCATACTATCATTAGAATTTTACTCTTCTAAAGATGCATAGGTATACTTCATCAAGAGAAGTTAGGAGAAAGAATTGCGCAACACTGCAACACATGGTGTCACCTTATAGCAAGGTTATTTTTTTATTTATTTAATTACAAGAGTAACAATTATTACTATTAGTATTAGTATTATTAGAATTGTTATATTTTTCAATCCTGGGACGCTCCCGGAATAAAAGCTAGTGGCTATCATAATTGAATCCAATAACAGTGGGGAAACCCGCTGTAACGCGCGGGCATTCCCACTAGTAAACATATTATGCATAAATAATATTATAGTCTTAGTGAAAAATGCCAAAAATAATTAATTGCGTGGACCGGTACTCGAACCCGCGTCCACAGCCGGGTCCAAACCAACTTAACCCAACAACACAAACCACTGAGCCACAGCCTTTTTGGTGATATATTCTAACACATTTAAATATAACACCTGCCTTAATTAAATCAGTCAACAAACAAAAGTCAAACATTGATAGATCCTTCCAATTTGTTTAAGATTATGCGTTTTTTATAGCAATTAAGTAAGGAATGTTTGCGACCGGCTTCCCAGATTTACCATGTCTGAAATTTCATGCATTGATAGAAGATCGATGTCAATTTAGTCCACATAATCGATCCTACCCCTTTCATAAGTACGTCCTGGACTCTTGGTTAACTTTCCACCATGATGAAGTCGTATGCTGAAGAGATTAGGCATATCATCTGCAAACAACAAAAAAATTCAATTTTTTTTAAAAATTTGATCTTTTCAGGTAAAGAAAACCAGAGTATACTAGGGTCAGAGACTTACAATAGGGTTCGTAATCATCATCATCTTGATCACGAATATACCATCCTACTATTCTCTCTTGATCATTCGCCATAGATTCAGTGTTTATCGAGTGGAATTAAGGGATGAAAGTTTAGGGTTTATTTTGTTTAGAGGGAATTTGATCGAGGTGAATGTTGATATCAGTATAAGGGAAGGTTTTTAAAATGGGGGAAATCAAAAGAGGAGGTGAAATGTCAGTAATACCCTCATGTGCCCTTCACGTGACTTGACTTAATAGGAAAATCTAACCATGTTAGTGCTAAAGGACAAGTTTTGAAAGATTTTAAAACATATAGGACGATTCTCATCACTTTTGAAGTTTAAGGACATCTACTGAAAAAACAGGTAAACAGAAAGGACGATTTCTGTAATTTTTCCTAAATAAAACTTAGGAGGGAAAATGAAAATCTAAAAACTTTTAGTTTTAACTAATCAACATAAACAAACGAACATGAGACCTTTGTTCATATTTTTTATTTAGTTAAGTAAACGAAATTTCTTGTTCATTTTGTTCATTTATTAAATGAATGAATATAAACGAACTTCCTGCCAAACGGTTTACAAACCACTCGCTAAACGTTTAGTTCTTTTACAGCCCTAGATTTTTCTATTTCTTTATTTATGCTTTTAACCATATACTTTTCATTTTTACAATTTGTCACAAAACATTTTTTTCATTTTCAACCCCAACACTTTTCCACTTTAAACTTTGGTTCACATGCCTTTCATCTTTTTAAAATTTTTTCGTTTTTATTTTGGTCTTTGTTTTGCAAGTTAACATGTTGTAACGTTAATTCGTGGTTCAACGTTTTTACGTTTTGTGGTTAACGACTCAATAACAACATGTTGGTCATAACTTGACTTACTTAATATTTTATATGTTTTACGTTTTGGTCTAAGTTATGGCGTTAAAACGCTACAACTAGCATGTGTGGTTCAACGTTTTTATGTATACTTTTCGCTCAATTTTATGGTACCCATGTAACGTGCGAGTCCTAAATACTATTGTTTTTAAGAGAATTTATGCAAGCCCAGGTATGTGCGACCCTTGTTTGATATTGGGTTCAACTCCAGTAAGAATCTGGTGAAGAAGTTACTTCATAGACCCAAAGGCTGAAATGGTGAGTTGCTTGATTTATATTTAAACACCTAAAATATAAAAATTGTTGTAATCCAGTTTTATCTTATATATCCCTTATCAACGTCAAATTTGGGAAGTGGTTATACAAATACATTTCATGTTATACATCTTAAGTTAAAACTTATTTATACATAGACACAAATACATGAACTTAGATATTAAAATGAGTGTGTAGCTATTGTCAAAATGGTTTGATGGCCTTGTATAACACTATTCATTCAGGTAAAAATGTTAGCTTGTTTGAACTCAAACTAAACTAATTATATAAAATCACGCGCGTTGCGCGTTTTACAATCGAGATTTAGATGAGGTGTTGATCAATCAATAAATTATACAATCGAGATTTCATTTTGGTTGTATGGTAACACATGAAATTTGTAACGAAATTACATAATATTATGTTATTTATATTAATAGTATATAATATAATAAAGTTTTTGAATAAAATAATATGAATAAAATAATAATGAAATTACATAATATTATGTTATTTATATTAATAGTATATAATTATAATTGCAAAAGTCATCCGAGTACTCGCCGAGCACTCGTTGCGGGGTGGGTCACCGAGTATAGCCGAGTTGGCCGAATATTCCGAGTACTCCACGCATAGGCCGATTCGACCCCCGAGTACTCGCCCGAATAGGCCGAGTACTCGTAACTCCCCAGTTGGCCGAGTTGGTAGCGCGTAGTGAGTTCTGCAACCATGTATAATTTTTGAATAAAATAATAATATAGTTAAAAAAATTTTTGAATAAAATAATATGAATAAAATAATAATATAGTTAAAAAAAGTTTTTGAATAAAATAATATATAGTTACTATTTATTTTAAGTTACTATTCATTAAGTTTGTTTATTAATAGTATATATATATAATGGATATACATGGGCATTTTGGTATTTTGGTTTGTTTTGTCGGAATCCCAAAATGGGTGGTGTTTCATAATTTATTAATATAATAAACCAAAGCCATTTTAATGACATGGCATTCAAAGAGACATTATCTTCCTTGAGTGTGTCATGTGTTAGTGTCATCCCATGTGGCATTGAGATATTTTAGGAAAAAAAATAATTTAAAAATAAAAATTGGATTTTTCACCCTCATGTTTCCTTCCATAATTTTTAAACGTTAATATCTTTAATATACGAGATCTTTTAAAGATAAAAATTACACTAAATTAACGAGCGTTTTATTATCTTTCCAACGAGTACCATAGTGCTATATAAAAAACGAAGAAATTTTTTTGTGGGGTTTTGTCCATACAGGAAAAAAAACACAAAGTGTTCAGGTAAATCATTAATCATGTATAGACAAGTCACTAATTATGTTTAATTCAGTAAATATGAATTTTTTTCCAACCAGAGTCGAATAGGTTAATAAAGTTATACGTTGTTTTAAGTTGGGTATCAATATTAGTATGTTAGAGTTGTACATTTGTTTAGTCTTTAGGATAGGTGTTAATATTAGAGTTACATTAAAGTTCTACATTCTTTTAGGTTAGGTGTTAACATTGGAGTTGTACATTGTTAATTTGTTTTAGGTTAGATATTAATATTAGAGTTATACATCAGTATATTTCTTATGTAAAATTGATGTATCATATTAAATTTCTCAACCCGGGACGCTCCCGGGGTATAATCTAGTATATTATAAAAGAAAGCCATTTTATTATATGTCATTCAAGGAGACATTCTCTTCCTTGAGTGTGCCATGTGTCTTGCCATGTGGCAAATTAAAAAAAATAATAATAATAATATAAAACCTAATCTACTAAAATTAAATTGAGTTATTTTAGAAAAAAAGAATTTAAAAACAAATTTAAATCTTTCTCTCTTATGTTTCCTCCAATACTTTTTAAACGTTAATATCTTTTATATACGATATTTTTTAAAGAAAAAAATTACACCAAATTAACGAGCGTTTTATTATTTTTCCAACGAGTACCATAGTGCTATATAAAAAACGGAGAAAAAAACGACTATTTTTTGTGGGGTTTCGTTCATACAGGAAAAAAACACAAAGTGTTCAGGTTATTCATTAATAATGTTTTTTCTTTTAAACCAGGTTCTTATCTACGATGTTGAAATTCAGCCCAATCGCCATACTATCATTAGAATTTTACTCTTCTAAAGATGCATAGGTATACTTCATCAAGAGAAGTTAGGAGAAAGAATTGCGCAACACTGCAACACATGGTGTCACCTTATAGCAAGGTTATTTTTTTATTTATTTAATTACAAGAGTAACAATTATTACTATTAGTATTAGTATTATTAGAATTGTTATATTTTTCAATCCTGGGACGCTCCCGGAATAAAAGCTAGTGGCTATCATAATTGAATCCAATAACAGTGGGGAAACCCGCTGTAACGCGCGGGCATTCCCACTAGTAAACATATTATGCATAAATAATATTATAGTCTTAGTGAAAAATGCCAAAAATAATTAATTGCGTGGACCGGTACTCGAACCCGCGTCCACAGCCGGGTCCAAACCAACTTAACCCAACAACACAAACCACTGAGCCACAGCCTTTTTGGTGATATATTCTAACACATTTAAATATAACACCTGCCTTAATTAAATCAGTCAACAAACAAAAGTCAAACATTGATAGATCCTTCCAATTTGTTTAAGATTATGCGTTTTTTATAGCAATTAAGTAAGGAATGTTTGCGACCGGCTTCCCAGATTTACCATGTCTGAAATTTCATGCATTGATAGAAGATCGATGTCAATTTAGTCCACATAATCGATCCTACCCCTTTCATAAGTACGTCCTGGACTCTTGGTTAACTTTCCACCATGATGAAGTCGTATGCTGAAGAGATTAGGCATATCATCTGCAAACAACAAAAAAATTCAATTTTTTTTAAAAATTTGATCTTTTCAGGTAAAGAAAACCAGAGTATACTAGGGTCAGAGACTTACAATAGGGTTCGTAATCATCATCATCTTGATCACGAATATACCATCCTACTATTCTCTCTTGATCATTCGCCATAGATTCAGTGTTTATCGAGTGGAATTAAGGGATGAAAGTTTAGGGTTTATTTTGTTTAGAGGGAATTTGATCGAGGTGAATGTTGATATCAGTATAAGGGAAGGTTTTTAAAATGGGGGAAATCAAAAGAGGAGGTGAAATGTCAGTAATACCCTCATGTGCCCTTCACGTGACTTGACTTAATAGGAAAATCTAACCATGTTAGTGCTAAAGGACAAGTTTTGAAAGATTTTAAAACATATAGGACGATTCTCATCACTTTTGAAGTTTAAGGACATCTACTGAAAAAACAGGTAAACAGAAAGGACGATTTCTGTAATTTTTCCTAAATAAAACTTAGGAGGGAAAATGAAAATCTAAAAACTTTTAGTTTTAACTAATCAACATAAACAAACGAACATGAGACCTTTGTTCATATTTTTTATTTAGTTAAGTAAACGAAATTTCTTGTTCATTTTGTTCATTTATTAAATGAATGAATATAAACGAACTTCCTGCCAAACGGTTTACAAACCACTCGCTAAACGTTTAGTTCTTTTACAGCCCTAGATTTTTCTATTTCTTTATTTATGCTTTTAACCATATACTTTTCATTTTTACAATTTGTCACAAAACATTTTTTTCATTTTCAACCCCAACACTTTTCCACTTTAAACTTTGGTTCACATGCCTTTCATCTTTTTAAAATTTTTTCGTTTTTATTTTGGTCTTTGTTTTGCAAGTTAACATGTTGTAACGTTAATTCGTGGTTCAACGTTTTTACGTTTTGTGGTTAACGACTCAATAACAACATGTTGGTCATAACTTGACTTACTTAATATTTTATATGTTTTACGTTTTGGTCTAAGTTATGGCGTTAAAACGCTACAACTAGCATGTGTGGTTCAACGTTTTTATGTATACTTTTCGCTCAATTTTATGGTACCCATGTAACGTGCGAGTCCTAAATACTATTGTTTTTAAGAGAATTTATGCAAGCCCAGGTATGTGCGACCCTTGTTTGATATTGGGTTCAACTCCAGTAAGAATCTGGTGAAGAAGTTACTTCATAGACCCAAAGGCTGAAATGGTGAGTTGCTTGATTTATATTTAAACACCTAAAATATAAAAATTGTTGTAATCCAGTTTTATCTTATATATCCCTTATCAACGTCAAATTTGGGAAGTGGTTATACAAATACATTTCATGTTGTACATCTTAAGTTAAAACTTATTTATACATAGACACAAATACATGAACTTAGATATTAAAATGAGTGTGTAGCTATTGTCAAAATGGTTTGATGGCCTTGTATAACACTATTCATTCAGGTAAAAATGTTAGCTTGTTTGAACTCAAACTAAACTAATTATATAAAATCACGCGCGTTGCGCGTTTTACAATCGAGATTTAGATGAGGTGTTGATCAATCAATAAATTATACAATCGAGATTTCATTTTGGTTGTATGGTAACACATGAAATTTGTAACGAAATTACATAATATTATGTTATTTATATTAATAGTATATAATATAATAAAGTTTTTGAATAAAATAATATGAATAAAATAATAATGAAATTACATAATATTATGTTATTTATATTAATAGTATATAATTATAATTGCAAAAGTCATCCGAGTACTCGCCGAGCACTCGTTGCGGGGTGGGTCACCGAGTATAGCCGAGTTGGCCGAATATTCCGAGTACTCCACGCATAGGCCGATTCGACCCCCGAGTACTCACCCGAATAGGCCGAGTACTCGTAACTCCCCAGTTGGCCGAGTTGGTAGCGCGTAGTGAGTTCTGCAACCATGTATAATTTTTGAATAAAATAATATGAATAAAATAATAATATAGTTAAAAAAAAATTTGAATAAAATAATATGAATAAAATAATAATATAGTTAAAAAAAGTTTTTGAATAAAATAATATATAGTTACTATTTATTTTAAGTTACTATTCATTAAGTTTGTTTATTAATAGTATATATATATAATGGATATACATGGGCATTTTGGTATTTTGGTTTGTTTTGTCGGAATCCCAAAATGGGTGGTGTTTCATAATTTATTAATATAATAAACCAAAGCCATTTTAATGACATGGCATTCAAAGAGACATTCTCTTCCTTGAGTGTGTCATGTGTTAGTGTCATCCCATGTGGCATTGAGATATTTTAGGAAAAAAAATAATTTAAAAATAAAAATTGGATTTTTCACCCTCATGTTTCCTCCCAAAATTTTTAAACGTTAATATCTTTAATATACGAGATCTTTTAAAGATAAAAATTACACTAAATTAACGAGCGTTTTATTATCTTTCCAACGAGTACCATAGTGCTATATAAAAAACGAAGAAATTTTTTTGTGGGGTTTTGTCCATACAGGAAAAAAAACACAAAGTGTTCAGGTAAATCATTAATCATGTATAGACAAGTCAGTAATTATGTTTAATTCAGTAAATATGAATTTTTTTCCAACCAGAGTCGAATAGGTTAATAAAGTTATACGTTGTTTTAAGTTGGGTATCAATATTAGTATGTTAGAGTTGTACATTTGTTTAGTCTTTAGGATAGGTGTTAATATTAGAGTTACATTAAAGTTCTACATTCTTTTAGGTTAGATGTTAACATTGGAGTTGTACATTGTTAATTTGTTTTAGGTTAGATATTAATATTAGAGTTATACATCAGTATATTTCTTATGTAAAATTGATGTATCATATTAAATTTCTCAACCCGGGACGCTCCCGGGGTATAATCTAGTATATTATAAAAGAAAGCCATTTTATTATATGTCATTCAAGGAGACATTCTCTTCCTTGAGTGTGCCATGTGTCTTGCCATGTGGCAAATTAAAAAAAATAATAATAATAATATAAAACCTAATCTACTAAAATTAAATTGAGTTATTTTAGAAAAAAAGAATTTAAAAACAAATTTAAATCTTTCTCTCTTATGTTTCCTCCAATACTTTTTAAACGTTAATATCTTTTATATACGATATTTTTTAAAGAAAAAAATTACACCAAATTAACGAGCGTTTTATTATTTTTCCAACGAGTACCATAGTGCTATATAAAAAACGGAGAAAAAAACGACTATTTTTTGTGGGGTTTCGTTCATACAGGAAAAAAACACAAAGTGTTCAGGTTATTCATTAATAATGTTTTTTCTTTTAAACCAGGTTCTTATCTACGATGTTGAAATTCAGCCCAATCGCCATACTATCATTAGAATTTTACTCTTCTAAAGATGCATAGGTATACTTCATCAAGAGAAGTTAGGAGAAAGAATTGCGCAACACTGCAACACATGGTGTCACCTTATAGCAAGGTTATTTTTTTATTTATTTAATTACAAGAGTAACAATTATTACTATTAGTATTAGTATTATTAGAATTGTTATATTTTTCAATCCTGGGACGCTCCCGGAATAAAAGCTAGTGGCTATCATAATTGAATCCAATAACAGTGGGGAAACCCGCTGTAACGCGCGGGCATTCCCACTAGTAAACATATTATGCATAAATAATATTATAGTCTTAGTGAAAAATGCCAAAAATAATTAATTGCGTGGACCGGTACTCGAACCCGCGTCCACAGCCGGGTCCAAACCAACTTAACCCAACAACACAAACCACTGAGCCACAGCCTTTTTGGTGATATATTCTAACACATTTAAATATAACACCTGCCTTAATTAAATCAGTCAACAAACAAAAGTCAAACATTGATAGATCCTTCCAATTTGTTTAAGATTATGCGTTTTTTATAGCAATTAAGTAAGGAATGTTTGCGACCGGCTTCCCAGATTTACCATGTCTGAAATTTCATGCATTGATAGAAGATCGATGTCAATTTAGTCCACATAATCGATCCTACCCCTTTCATAAGTACGTCCTGGACTCTTGGTTAACTTTCCACCATGATGAAGTCGTATGCTGAAGAGATTAGGCATATCATCTGCAAACAACAAAAAAATTCAATTTTTTTTAAAAATTTGATCTTTTCAGGTAAAGAAAACCAGAGTATACTAGGGTCAGAGACTTACAATAGGGTTCGTAATCATCATCATCTTGATCACGAATATACCATCCTACTATTCTCTCTTGATCATTCGCCATAGATTCAGTGTTTATCGAGTGGAATTAAGGGATGAAAGTTTAGGGTTTATTTTGTTTAGAGGGAATTTGATCGAGGTGAATGTTGATATCAGTATAAGGGAAGGTTTTTAAAATGGGGGAAATCAAAAGAGGAGGTGAAATGTCAGTAATACCCTCATGTGCCCTTCACGTGACTTGACTTAATAGGAAAATCTAACCATGTTAGTGCTAAAGGACAAGTTTTGAAAGATTTTAAAACATATAGGACGATTCTCATCACTTTTGAAGTTTAAGGACATCTACTGAAAAAACAGGTAAATAGAAAGGACGATTTCTGTAATTTTTCCTAAATAAAACTTAGGAGGGAAAATGAAAATCTAAAAACTTTTAGTTTTAACTAATCAACATAAACAAACGAACATGAGACCTTTGTTCATATTTTTTATTTAGTTAAGTAAACGAAATTTCTTGTTCATTTTGTTCATTTATTAAATGAATGAATATAAACGAACTTCCTGCCAAACGGTTTACAAACCACTCGCTAAACGTTTAGTTCTTTTACAGCCCTAGATTTTTCTATTTCTTTATTTATGCTTTTAACCATATACTTTTCATTTTTACAATTTGTCACAAAACATTTTTTTCATTTTCAACTCCAACACTTTTCCACTTTAAACTTTGGTTCACATGCCTTTCATCTTTTTAAAATTTTTTCGTTTTTATTTTGGTCTTTGTTTTGCAAGTTAACATGTTGTAACGTTAATTCGTGGTTCAACGTTTTTACGTTTTGTGGTTAACGACTCAATAACAACATGTTGGTCATAACTTGACTTACTTAATATTTTATATGTTTTACGTTTTGGTCTAAGTTATGGCGTTAAAACGCTACAACTAGCATGTGTGGTTCAACGTTTTTATGTATACTTTTCGCTCAATTTTATGGTACCCATGTAACGTGCGAGTCCTAAATACTATTGTTTTTAAGAGAATTTATGCAAGCCCAGGTATGTGCGACCCTTGTTTGATATTGGGTTCAACTCCAGTAAGAATCTGGTGAAGAAGTTACTTCATAGACCCAAAGGCTGAAATGGTGAGTTGCTTGATTTATATTTAAACACCTAAAATATAAAAATTGTTGTAATCCAGTTTTATCTTATATATCCCTTATCAACGTCAAATTTGGGAAGTGGTTATACAAATACATTTCATGTTATACATCTTAAGTTAAAACTTATTTATACATAGACACAAATACATGAACTTAGATATTAAAATGAGTGTGTAGCTATTGTCAAAATGGTTTGATGGCCTTGTATAACACTATTCATTCAGGTAAAAATGTTAGCTTGTTTGAACTCAAACTAGACTAATTATATAAAATCACGCGCGTTGCGCGTTTTACAATCGAGATTTAGATGAGGTGTTGATCAATCAATAAATTATACAATCGAGATTTCATTTTGGTTGTATGGTAACACATGAAATTTGTAACGAAATTACATAATATTATGTTATTTATATTAATAGTATATAATATAATAAAGTTTTTGAATAAAATAATATGAATAAAATAATAATGAAATTACATAATATTATGTTATTTATATTAATAGTATATAATTATAATTGCAAAAGTCATCCGAGTACTCGCCGAGCACTCGTTGCGGGGTGGGTCACCGAGTATAGCCGAGTTGGCCGAATATTCCGAGTACTCCACGCATAGGCCGATTCGACCCCCGAGTACTCGCCCGAATAGGCCGAGTACTCGTAACTCCCCAGTTGGCCGAGTTGGTAGCGCGTAGTGAGTTCTGCAACCATGTATAATTTTTGAATAAAATAATATGAATAAAATAATAATATAGTTAAAAAAATTTTTGAATAAAATAATATGAATAAAATAATAATATAGTTAAAAAAAGTTTTTGAATAAAATAATATATAGTTACTATTTATTTTAAGTTACTATTCATTAAGTTTGTTTATTAATAGTATATATATATAATGGATATACATGGGCATTTTGGTATTTTGGTTTGTTTTGTCGGAATCCCAAAATGGGTGGTGTTTCATAATTTATTAATATAATAAACCAAAGTCATTTTAATGACATGGCATTCAAAGAGACATTCTCTTCCTTGAGTGTGTCATGTGTTAGTGTCATCCCATGTGGCATTGAGATATTTTAGGAAAAAAAATAATTTAAAAATAAAAATTGGATTTTTCACCCTCATGTTTCCTCCCATAATTTTTAAACGTTAATATCTTTAATATACGAGATCTTTTAAAGATAAAAATTACACTAAATTAACGAGCGTTTTATTATCTTTCCAACGAGTACCATAGTGCTATATAAAAAACGAAGAAATTTTTTTGTGGGGTTTTGTCCATACAGGAAAAAAAACACAAAGTGTTCAGGTAAATCATTAATCATGTATAGACAAGTCACTAATTATGTTTAATTCAATAAATATGAATTTTTTTCCAACCAGAGTCGAATAGGTTAATAAAGTTATACGTTGTTTTAAGTTGGGTATCAATATTAGTATGTTAGAGTTGTACATTTGTTTAGTCTTTAGGATAGGTGTTAATATTAGAGTTACATTAAAGTTCTACATTCTTTTAGGTTAGGTGTTAACATTGGAGTTGTACATTGTTAATTTGTTTTAGGTTAGATATTAATATTAGAGTTATACATCAGTATATTTCTTATGTAAAATTGATGTATCATATTAAATTTCTCAACCCGGGACGCTCCCGGGGTATAATCTAGTATATTATAAAAGAAAGCCATTTTATTATATGTCATTCAAGGAGACATTCTCTTCCTTGAGTGTGCCATGTGTCTTGCCATGTGGCAAATTAAAAAAAATAATAATAATAATATAAAACCTAATCTACTAAAATTAAATTGAGTTATTTTAGAAAAAAAGAATTTAAAAACAAATTTAAATCTTTCTCTCTTATGTTTCCTCCAATACTTTTTAAACGTTAATATCTTTTATATACGATATTTTTTAAAGAAAAAAATTACACCAAATTAACGAGCGTTTTATTATTTTTCCAACGAGTACCATAGTGCTATATAAAAAACGGAGAAAAAAACGACTATTTTTTGTGGGGTTTCGTTCATACAGGAAAAAAACACAAAGTGTTCAGGTTATTCATTAATAATGTTTTTTCTTTTAAACCAGGTTCTTATCTACGATGTTGAAATTCAGCCCAATCGCCATACTATCATTAGAATTTTACTCTTCTAAAGATGCATAGGTATACTTCATCAAGAGAAGTTAGGAGAAAGAATTGCGCAACACTGCAACACATGGTGTCACCTTATAGCAAGGTTATTTTTTTATTTATTTAATTACAAGAGTAACAATTATTACTATTAGTATTAGTATTATTAGAATTGTTATATTTTTCAATCCTGGGACGCTCCCGGAATAAAAGCTAGTGGCTATCATAATTGAATCCAATAACAGTGGGGAAACCCGCTGTAACGCGCGGGCATTCCCACTAGTAAACATATTATGCATAAATAATATTATAGTCTTAGTGAAAAATGCCAAAAATAATTAATTGCGTGGACCGGTACTCGAACCCGCGTCCACAGCCGGGTCCAAACCAACTTAACCCAACAACACAAACCACTGAGCCACAGCCTTTTTGGTGATATATTCTAACACATTTAAATATAACACCTGCCTTAATTAAATCAGTCAACAAACAAAAGTCAAACATTGATAGATCCTTCCAATTTGTTTAAGATTATGCGTTTTTTATAGCAATTAAGTAAGGAATGTTTGCGACCGGCTTCCCAGATTTACCATGTCTGAAATTTCATGCATTGATAGAAGATCGATGTCAATTTAGTCCACATAATCGATCCTACCCCTTTCATAAGTACGTCCTGGACTCTTGGTTAACTTTCCACCATGATGAAGTCGTATGCTGAAGAGATTAGGCATATCATCTGCAAACAACAAAAAAATTCAATTTTTTTTAAAAATTTGATCTTTTCAGGTAAAGAAAACCAGAGTATACTAGGGTCAGAGACTTACAATAGGGTTCGTAATCATCATCATCATGATCACGAATATACCATCCTACTATTCTCTCTTGATCATTCGCCATAGATTCAGTGTTTATCGAGTGGAATTAAGGGATGAAAGTTTAGGGTTTATTTTGTTTAGAGGGAATTTGATCGAGGTGAATGTTGATATCAGTATAAGGGAAGGTTTTTAAAATGGGGGAAATCAAAAGAGGAGGTGAAATGTCAGTAATACCCTCATGTGCCCTTCACGTGACTTGACTTAATAGGAAAATCTAACCATGTTAGTGCTAAAGGACAAGTTTTGAAAGATTTTAAAACATATAGGACGATTCTCATCACTTTTGAAGTTTAAGGACATCTACTGAAAAAACAGGTAAATAGAAAGGACGATTTCTGTAATTTTTCCTAAATAAAACTTAGGAGGGAAAATGAAAATCTAAAAACTTTTAGTTTTAACTAATCAACATAAACAAACGAACATGAGACCTTTGTTCATATTTTTTATTTAGTTAAGTAAACGAAATTTCTTGTTCATTTTGTTCATTTATTAAATGAATGAATATAAACGAACTTCCTGCCAAACGGTTTACAAACCACTCGCTAAACGTTTAGTTCTTTTACAGCCCTAGATTTTTCTATTTCTTTATTTATGCTTTTAACCATATACTTTTCATTTTTACAATTTGTCACAAAACATTTTTTTCATTTTCAACCCCAACACTTTTCCACTTTAAACTTTGGTTCACATGCCTTTCATCTTTTTAAAATTTTTTCGTTTTTATTTTGGTCTTTGTTTTGCAAGTTAACATGTTGTAACGTTAATTCGTGGTTCAACGTTTTTACGTTTTGTGGTTAACGACTCAATAACAACATGTTGGTCATAACTTGACTTACTTAATATTTTATATGTTTTACGTTTTGGTCTAAGTTATGGCGTTAAAACGCTACAACTAGCATGTGTGGTTCAACGTTTTTATGTATACTTTTCGCTCAATTTTATGGTACCCATGTAACGTGCGAGTCCTAAATACTATTGTTTTTAAGAGAATTTATGCAAGCCCAGGTATGTGCGACCCTTGTTTGATATTGGGTTCAACTCCAGTAAGAATCTGGTGAAGAAGTTACTTCATAGACCCAAAGGCTGAAATGGTGAGTTGCTTGATTTATATTTAAACACCTAAAATATAAAAATTGTTGTAATCCAGTTTTATCTTATATATCCCTTATCAACGTCAAATTTGGGAAGTGGTTATACAAATACATTTCATGTTATACATCTTAAGTTAAAACTTATTTATACATAGACACAAATACATGAACTTAGATATTAAAATGAGTGTGTAGCTATTGTCAAAATGGTTTGATGGCCTTGTATAACACTATTCATTCAGGTAAAAATGTTAGCTTGTTTGAACTCAAACTAGACTAATTATATAAAATCACGCGCGTTGCGCGTTTTACAATCGAGATTTAGATGAGGTGTTGATCAATCAATAAATTATACAATCGAGATTTCATTTTGGTTGTATGGTAACACATGAAATTTGTAACGAAATTACATAATATTATGTTATTTATATTAATAGTATATAATATAATAAAGTTTTTGAATAAAATAATATGAATAAAATAATAATGAAATTACATAATATTATGTTATTTATATTAATAGTATATAATTATAATTGCAAAAGTCATCCGAGTACTCGCCGAGCACTCGTTGCGGGGTGGGTCACCGAGTATAGCCGAGTTGGCCGAATATTCCGAGTACTCCACGCATAGGCCGATTCGACCCCCGAGTACTCGCCCGAATAGGCCGAGTACTCGTAACTCCCCAGTTGGCCGAGTTGGTAGCGCGTAGTGAGTTCTGCAACCATGTATAATTTTTGAATAAAATAATATGAATAAAATAATAATATAGTTAAAAAAATTTTTGAATAAAATAATATGAATAAAATAATAATATAGTTAAAAAAAGTTTTTGAATAAAATAATATATAGTTACTATTTATTTTAAGTTACTATTCATTAAGTTTGTTTATTAATAGTATATATATATAATGGATATACATGGGCATTTTGGTATTTTGGTTTGTTTTGTCGGAATCCCAAAATGGGTGGTGTTTCATAATTTATTAATATAATAAACCAAAGTCATTTTAATGACATGGCATTCAAAGAGACATTCTCTTCCTTGAGTGTGTCATGTGTTAGTGTCATCCCATGTGGCATTGAGATATTTTAGGAAAAAAAATAATTTAAAAATAAAAATTGGATTTTTCACCCTCATGTTTCCTCCCATAATTTTTAAACGTTAATATCTTTAATATACGAGATCTTTTAAAGATAAAAATTACACTAAATTAACGAGCGTTTTATTATCTTTCCAACGAGTACCATAGTGCTATATAAAAAACGAAGAAATTTTTTTGTGGGGTTTTGTCCATACAGGAAAAAAAACACAAAGTGTTCAGGTAAATCATTAATCATGTATAGACAAGTCACTAATTATGTTTAATTCAATAAATATGAATTTTTTTCCAACCAGAGTCGAATAGGTTAATAAAGTTATACGTTGTTTTAAGTTGGGTATCAATATTAGTATGTTAGAGTTGTACATTTGTTTAGTCTTTAGGATAGGTGTTAATATTAGAGTTACATTAAAGTTCTACATTCTTTTAGGTTAGGTGTTAACATTGGAGTTGTACATTGTTAATTTGTTTTAGGTTAGATATTAATATTAGAGTTATACATCAGTATATTTCTTATGTAAAATTGATGTATCATATTAAATTTCTCAACCCGGGACGCTCCCGGGGTATAATCTAGTATATTATAAAAGAAAGCCATTTTATTATATGTCATTCAAGGAGACATTCTCTTCCTTGAGTGTGCCATGTGTCTTGCCATGTGGCAAATTAAAAAAAATAATAATAATAATATAAAACCTAATCTACTAAAATTAAATTGAGTTATTTTAGAAAAAAAGAATTTAAAAACAAATTTAAATCTTTCTCTCTTATGTTTCCTCCAATACTTTTTAAACGTTAATATCTTTTATATACGATATTTTTTAAAGAAAAAAATTACACCAAATTAACGAGCGTTTTATTATTTTTCCAACGAGTACCATAGTGCTATATAAAAAACGGAGAAAAAAACGACTATTTTTTGTGGGGTTTCGTTCATACAGGAAAAAAACACAAAGTGTTCAGGTTATTCATTAATAATGTTTTTTCTTTTAAACCAGGTTCTTATCTACGATGTTGAAATTCAGCCCAATCGCCATACTATCATTAGAATTTTACTCTTCTAAAGATGCATAGGTATACTTCATCAAGAGAAGTTAGGAGAAAGAATTGCGCAACACTGCAACACATGGTGTCACCTTATAGCAAGGTTATTTTTTTATTTATTTAATTACAAGAGTAACAATTATTACTATTAGTATTAGTATTATTAGAATTGTTATATTTTTCAATCCTGGGACGCTCCCGGAATAAAAGCTAGTGGCTATCATAATTGAATCCAATAACAGTGGGGAAACCCGCTGTAACGCGCGGGCATTCCCACTAGTAAACATATTATGCATAAATAATATTATAGTTTTAGTGAAAAATGCCAAAAATAATTAATTGCGTGGACCGGTACTCGAACCCGCGTCCACAGCCGGGTCCAAACCAACTTAACCCAACAACACAAACCACTGAGCCACAGCCTTTTTGGTGATATATTCTAACACATTTAAATATAACACCTGCCTTAATTAAATCAGTCAACAAACAAAAGTCAAACATTGATAGATCCTTCCAATTTGTTTAAGATTATGCGTTTTTTATAGCAATTAAGTAAGGAATGTTTGCGACCGGCTTCCCAGATTTACCATGTCTGAAATTTCATGCATTGATAGAAGATCGATGTCAATTTAGTCCACATAATCGATCCTACCCCTTTCATAAGTACGTCCTGGACTCTTGGTTAACTTTCCACCATGATGAAGTCGTATGCTGAAGAGATTAGGCATATCATCTGCAAACAACAAAAAAATTCAATTTTTTTTAAAAATTTGATCTTTTCAGGTAAAGAAAACCAGAGTATACTAGGGTCAGAGACTTACAATAGGGTTCGTAATCATCATCATCTTGATCACGAATATACCATCCTACTATTCTCTCTTGATCATTCGCCATAGATTCAGTGTTTATCGAGTGGAATTAAGGGATGAAAGTTTAGGGTTTATTTTGTTTAGAGGGAATTTGATCGAGGTGAATGTTGATATCAGTATAAGGGAAGGTTTTTAAAATGGGGGAAATCAAAAGAGGAGGTGAAATGTCAGTAATACCCTCATGTGCCCTTCACGTGACTTGACTTAATAGGAAAATCTAACCATGTTAGTGCTAAAGGACAAGTTTTGAAAGATTTTAAAACATATAGGACGATTCTCATCACTTTTGAAGTTTAAGGACATCTACTGAAAAAACAGGTAAACAGAAAGGACGATTTCTGTAATTTTTCCTAAATAAAACTTAGGAGGGAAAATGAAAATCTAAAAACTTTTAGTTTTAACTAATCAACATAAACAAACGAACATGAGACCTTTGTTCATATTTTTTATTTAGTTAAGTAAACGAAATTTCTTGTTCATTTTGTTCATTTATTAAATGAATGAATATAAACGAACTTCCTGCCAAACGGTTTACAAACCACTCGCTAAACGTTTAGTTCTTTTACAGCCCTAGATTTTTCTATTTCTTTATTTATGCTTTTAACCATATACTTTTCATTTTTACAATTTGTCACAAAACATTTTTTTCATTTTCAACCCCAACACTTTTCCACTTTAAACTTTGGTTCACATGCCTTTCATCTTTTTAAAATTTTTTCGTTTTTATTTTGGTCTTTGTTTTGCAAGTTAACATGTTGTAACGTTAATTCGTGGTTCAACGTTTTTACGTTTTGTGGTTAACGACTCAATAACAACATGTTGGTCATAACTTGACTTACTTAATATTTTATATGTTTTACGTTTTGGTCTAAGTTATGGCGTTAAAACGCTACAACTAGCATGTGTGGTTCAACGTTTTTATGTATACTTTTCGCTCAATTTTATGGTACCCATGTAACGTGCGAGTCCTAAATACTATTGTTTTTAAGAGAATTTATGCAAGCCCAGGTATATGCGACCCTTGTTTGATATTGGGTTCAACTCCAGTAAGAATCTGGTGAAGAAGTTACTTCATAGACCCAAAGGCTGAAATGGTGAGTTGCTTGATTTATATTTAAACACCTAAAATATAAAAATTGTTGTAATCCAGTTTTATCTTATATATCCCTTATCAACGTCAAATTTGGGAAGTGGTTATACAAATACATTTCATGTTATACATCTTAAGTTAAAACTTATTTATACATAGACACAAATACATGAACTTAGATATTAAAATGAGTGTGTAGCTATTGTCAAAATGGTTTGATGGCCTTGTATAACACTATTCATTCAGGTAAAAATGTTAGCTTGTTTGAACTCAAACTAAACTAATTATATAAAATCACGCGCGTTGCGCGTTTTACAATCGAGATTTAGATGAGGTGTTGATCAATCAATAAATTATACAATAGAGATTCCATTTTGGTTGTATGGTAACACATGAAATTTGTAACGAAATTACATAATATTATGTTATTTATATTAATAGTATATAATATAATAAAGTTTTTGAATAAAATAATATGAATAAAATAATAATGAAATTACATAATATTATGTTATTTATATTAATAGTATATAATTATAATTGCAAAAGTCATCCGAGTACTCGCCGAGCACTCGTTGCGGGGTGGGTCACCGAGTATAGCCGAGTTGGCCGAATATTCCGAGTACTCCACGCATAGGCCGATTCGACCCCCGAGTACTCGCCCGAATAGGCCGAGTACTCGTAACTCCCCAGTTGGCCGAGTTGGTAGCGCGTAGTGAGTTCTGCAACCATGTATAATTTTTGAATAAAATAATATGAATAAAATAATAATATAGTTAAAAAAAATTTTGAATAAAATAATAATATAGTTAAAAAAAAGTTTTTGAATAAAATAATATATAGTTACTATTTATTTTAAGTTACTATTCATTAAGTTTGTTTATTAATAGTATATATATATAATGGATATACATGGGCATTTTGGTATTTTGGTTTGTTTTGTCGGAATCCCAAAATGGGTGGTGTTTCATAATTTATTAATATAATAAACCAAAGCCATTTTAATGACATGGCATTTAAAGAGACATTCTCTTCCTTGAGTGTGTCATGTGTTAGTGTCATCCCATGTGGCATTGAGATATTTTAGGAAAAAAAATAATTTAAAAATAAAAATTGGATTTTTCACCCTCATGTTTTCTCCCATAATTTTTAAACGTTAATATCTTTAATATACGAGATCTTTTAAAGATAAAAATTACACTAAATTAACGAGCGTTTTATTATCTTTCCAACGAGTACCATAGTGCTATATAAAAAACGAAGAAATTTTTTTGTGGGGTTTTGTCCATACAGGAAAAAAAACACAAAGTGTTCAGGTAAATCATTAATCATGTATAGAGAAGTCACTAATTATGTTTAATTCAGTAAATATGAATTTTTTTCCAACCAGAGTCGAATAGGTTAATAAAGTTATACGTTGTTTTAAGTTGGGTATCAATATTAGTATGTTAGAGTTGTACATTTGTTTAGTCTTTAGGATAGGTGTTAATATTAGAGTTACATTAAAGTTCTACATTCTTTTAGGTTAGGTGTTAACATTGGAGTTGTACATTGTTAATTTGTTTTAGGTTAGATATTAATATTAGAGTTATACATCAGTATATTTCTTATGTAAAATTGATGTATCATATTAAATTTCTCAACCCGGGACGCTCCCGGGGTATAATCTAGTATATTATAAAAGAAAGCCATTTTATTAGATGTCATTCAAGGAGACATTCTCTTCCTTGAGTGTGCCATGTGTCTTGCCATGTGGCAAATTAAAAAAAATTAAATAATAATATAAAACCTAATCTACTAAAATTAAATTGAGTTATTTTAGAAAAAAAGAATTTAAAAACAAATTTAAATTTTTCTCTCTTATGTTTCCTCCAATACTTTTTAAACGTTAATATCTTTTATATCCGAGATTTTTTAAAGAAAAAAATTACACCAAATTAACGAGCGTTTTATTATTTTTCCAACGAGTACCATAGTGCTATATAAAAAACGGAGAAAAAAACGACTATTTTTTGTGGGGTTTCGTTCATACAGGAAAAAAAAACACAAAGTGTTCAGGTTATTCATTAATAATGTTTTTTCTTTTAAACCAGGTTCTTATCTACGATGTTGAAATTCAACCCAATCGCCATACTATCATTAGAATTTTACTCTTATAAAGATGCATAGGTATACTTCATCAAGAGAAGTTAGGAGAAAGAATTGCGCAACACTGCAACACATGGTGTCACCTTATAGCAAGGTTATTTTTTTATTTATTTAATTACAAGAGTAATAATTATTACTATTAGTATTAGTATTATTAGAATTGTTATATTTTTCAATCCTGGGACGCTCCCGGGATAAAAGCTAGTGGCTATCATAATTGAATCCAATAACAGTGGGGAAACCCGCTGTAACGCGCGGGCATTCCCACTAGTAAACATATTATGCATAAATAATATTATAGTCTTAGTGAAAAATGCCAAAAATAATTAATTGCGTGGACCGGTACTCGAACCCGCGTCCACAGCCGGGTCCAAACCAACTTAACCCAACAACACAAACCACTGAGCCACAGCCTTTTTGGTGATATATTCTAACACATTTAAATATAACACATGCCTTAATTAAATCAGTCAACAAACAAAAGTCAAACATTGATAGATCCTTCCAATTTGTTTAAGATTATGCGTTTTTTATAGCAATTAAGTAAGGAATGTTTGCGACCGGCTTTCCAGCTTATTCCCCATGCCAAATTCACATCAAAACATACCTATTATAGGCATTTAGGCGTTTTCTATTTTGGGGTTAGTCAAACTTTCCAAATCATTGAAATCATATGTAATAATATAAATTGGACTCTCCCTTAGGACCTCAATGTGCCAAATAATACATCCCTACCTTTAAATCTTTCTTTCTTTCGCTCCTAATCGCAAATCCAAAAAAGGTTGACTTTCTGCTTTGACTCGCGAATAAGAAACAATTCAATCGGTATGCTTTAATTCCTTGTCTCTGTGTTTTTATCGGCCCATTCCTAATAATAACCCTATAAATAATTAGCTTATAATCGCGTGTTGTTTGATTAAGGAATCTAGGGTTCTTATGTTATTTTTGGGGAAGATGACACATGATCAAATCAGTTTAAATGTTACAGAAACCAATATAAAACCAAACATCTGATCTAGATCAGATGGTAGTGTGGTATGTTATTTAAACAGTGGGCCTTGAGTTCGATTCAGAGCATTAACATTTTTTTCTTCCCTTTCTTTTGAATTATATAACTAAGCATTTAATACACTATATAAACTTCTGGAACCAATTAACCTCGTTCTCAGGGTCCAGACCAGATGGTCTGGACCTGTGATTTAAGACAACCAAACCGGGTCAGACCCGGGTTTGATTCCCATAAGCAGCAAACTTTTTTTTTTAAACCCTTCTTTTATATTTTTTTTGTTATTAACTTTTAAAATACCAAATCTACTTTATAAATACTACAAAATTTATTTTATGTTATATAAATGATAAAGTTTATTATACAAATTTTATTTTCAGAAAAATCATTTATTTGATATATATTAAATATTACAAGTTGAATTATTAATAATTTAAAAATTCTAGAAACACCACTAAACAGATTACAAAAATTCTACAAAAATTATTTTAAACTTATAAACTAATAAAATTTTCAAAACTAGATTTTATTTTCGGAAAAAGGTAAATTAATTATTTCTAATCAATTTATTTTTTTTAATCAAAATAAATTCATAATAAATTTATTTTTCATTATTTTTGCACCAAAATTTCACATAAATTATTTTCATTCTTTTAGATCAGAAATATAATTTTTGATTTGAAATTTTATGAATTTTTATATTTTTAGACAATAATACTATATTTTGACAAATAAATATTAATATACTATATATTCATTAATTAAGAAAATTATTTTCACATTACAACATTTTTATACAACTACCTTTAATAAAAATCTTACAAAAATTCTTTTTATTTATTTGTTTATTTTTTTAAATTTCTTTAATTGTTATTTCATTAAGTATTGTTTCTGCAGTTAACCCTGAGAAAGGTCAGACCGTCCTCCAGGCAAGAGCGAAGATCAGGGAACAGGAAATCTTTGCAGTGTAGTTGCATCTTGCAAGCGCTTGCAGTATGAAAAGATGGGTCTGGGTTTGCGGTCTTGGTCTCTTCCCTCTTGGATAGCGTGGGGGAGGTTGTGGTAGCTAGGGGAGAAATCAGAAGGGAAGAGGACAATGAAAGGGAACCTAATATAAAGCAATTTCTTCGAAAAGTCAGGGATGGGCATTTCACGGCAACGGTCAAGGTTTTGTGCTCCAATGGGGTTGCCCCACTATGTGAATCGACCATGAAAGCCCTCATTGATAAACACCTAGTGGTGCCGCCTCCATCCTTTCCTCCTAACCCTATCGCCCAACCCGCTCTATCTGTAGATGGGGATTGTGTGTAGTGTTGTAAACAAGATGAGTCGAGCCGAGCCAGGCTAAGCCCGAGCTCGAGCTCGAACTTAAACGAGCCAGCTCGGCTCGGCTCGTTTTTTTGGTCGAGTTGAAAAGCCGAGCTCGAGCTCGGCTCGTTTTTTTGGTCGAGTTGAAAAGCCGAGCTCGAGCTCGGCTCGTAAATGTTCGAGCCGAGCTCGAGCTGGCTCGAGCCAGCTCGTTATTTTTTTATTATATTTTATAAATATTTATTTAATAAAAAACAAAACAAAAATAAAATAAAATTACACATATATATGTATATTTTTTATTTTTCTAAGTTAGGGTTTATTAGATTATGAAGAGGTGGGGTAGATAGGTAGTATGAGCGGGGCTTTCAAAATTTGAATTTTAAAATTGCGCTTGGAGCCAAAATATGTTACTTTAATCTATATATTAATTACACATACACAAGCCTGAGTCGAGCCATATGTCGAGCCATCGAGCCGAGCCACGAGTCGAGCCATCGAGCCGAGTCACGAGCCGAGACACGAGCTGAACACCCCTGGCTCGAGCTCGGCTCGATTACAAAACGAGCCGGCTCGGCTCGAAAACAAAACGAGCTTTTTCGAGCGAGCTTTTTTGAGCTTTTTTCGAGCGAGCCTCGAGTCGCGAGCTTTTTGTACACCCCTAATTGTGTGCTCACATGTATCCGATCTTTCCCTAAGGGGACGTTTTGCGGCAGGGACGGGATACGGGCCCAACACCTGTTGGATGCTATTAGCGGCGAAGGCTCGGTGACTGGCTCCAGTTTGCGCGCGGCCATTACTGAAGTCATCAACTTATGGCTTGGGTGCATGCCCTATGACTTTTGCCGAGTTTGTCACCTTGGCCCCCCTCACCCTCTTTTTGAAGCCCGATAATGGAATTCGGCCTATTGTTGTGGGGGGCATTTGGGAAAGGTTGGTTTCTAAGGTGGCAATGAAGAAGGTTGGGAAAGACATTCCCAGTACCTGGGGGATTTTCAATTTGGAGTAGGGGTACCAAATGGGGCAGAGGCGGTGCTTCACAGTGCCAACAAGTTCCTCAACTCTTTTCATGCGGATGGGTCCTTGGCTCTGCTTACAGTAGACTTCTCCAATGCCTTCAACATGGTCGACTGCACAGCCTTTCTCTAAGAGGTTCACCAGCGGTGCCCGTCTATCTATCCCTTGGTCTAGTTCCTTTACGCCCAGCCTGCTAGGCTGTATGTGGGTAATGATTGTACTGGGGCTACCACCGGAGTGCTACAAGAAGATCCTTTGGGGCCCCTTCTCTTTCCTCTTGCCTTACACCCCCTTATCATGCGGGTTCAAGAACATTGTAACCTCCCGTTTCATGCTTGGTATTTGGATGATGGGACAATTATAGGCAACACAGCTGAGGTTGCTAAGGCTTAAGACACTATCAACGTGCATGGGCCATCTTTGGGGCTTCATCTCAATATTAAGAAAACAGAGGTCTTTTGGCCGACGTGTGATGGGCTGAAAGTTCAGGACGGGCTTTTCCCAAGAGGGATTGGTAGACCAGAGGGGGGGGGGTAAGCTCCTTGGTGGGGCTTTTAGCCGAGGTCCTATCTTTATTGGGGAGTTGGCATGGCGGCGGGCCACGGTTGCGGTTGACCTTATAAAACTCTTGCCCCGCCTTAGGGATCCCCAAAGCGAACTCCTACTGCTCAGGTCATGCATGGGGGTCACTAAGTTAATTTTTGGGTTGCAAACTTGTCAACCCCACTTGATGGTGGATGCGGTATCCTTTTCGATGATGGCCTCCGGGCGGCTATTGAAGATATAGTTGTGTGTGGTGGCCCCTTCTTTGGGGACCTCCAGTGGCGATTGGCATCCTTGCCGACACGTTTAGGTGGTTTAGGCCTCCTTTCAGCTCGAGATGTTGGGGTTTATGCCTTTGTTGCGTCTAGAGCTCAGTCTTGGAAACATCAGGATCATATCCTTTGAAACAGTGTGGTCATCGGTCTAGAGTCTAGACCCGGACTATCAACAGGCGCTCGAACGCTTAAATGTCTATCTCCCGGACTTTGATATTGGCAGTTTTTCTAATAAGTACACCGCCCCCTCAAAGCCACAAAAAGCTTTGGTGAATGCTCTATTTAGCAAAACTGCTCAGAGCCTGGGAGAAGTTTTTGAGCTGTCCTCCCGCCAGAAGGCGGTGATTGAATCCCTAAAGGGTCCTCATGCTCAGGATTTTTTGACCGTTATCCCGATTGAGGGTTTGGGTCAATGCATGTCCTCAGTGGAGTACAGGGCTATACTCAAGTACCGGTTGATGATCCCTATGTATCCGGAAGATGAAACATGCCCCATCTGCAATAAAGTTTGCTTGGATAAATATGGGGAGCATGCAGTTCATTGCAAAGAGCTCCCTGGTTTCAAATACCGGCATGACTGGGTGAGGGATGTTTTGTGGGACATCCTGAGAAGAGCTGGGATTTCTGCCAAAAAGGAGGCCCCTGTAAATTTTCTCACAGACCCTACGGAAGGGAGATCCACCCTGCGACCAGCAGATCTGTTTGTCTTTAGTTGGGAGAGGGGGAAACATGCTTGCGTAGATCTTATTAGGGTATCTCCTTTGGTTGGGTTAAGGGATACAGGGTTTGTAGCTGGGCAAGCATCGAGAAAGGCGGAATCGAAGAAAGTAGATAAGCATGCTAAAGCTTGTGGAGAGAACTAACATGTCTTTATCCCATTGGCCTTTGATACATTTGGCTCCCTAGCGCCAGAAGCTATTCATTTCTTGACCAGGGTCCAACGGGTCGTCCACAGCAATAGTTCATCTCCAGGGGGCAAGGATTTGTCTTAGGTAGACTAGGGTTTGCAATTCAGAAAGGGGTTGCGGCGCAGCTTGTTGCTCGTCTACCTTCTATTGTGATGTAACTTTCGTATTTTGTTTTAATGAAAGCTTTTCCTCAAAAAAAATAAAAAAAAATTCTTGAATATTATAGTGAATTTTTTTTTAACTATTATTCTAATCTAACTATTAAACAATTGTTGATCCCCAAATTAGGAACCCTAGAATACCTATAGACTGGAAGACTTAGACTTTTAAGTTTTCCCAAACACATATTTTATTGTCTTAAACATAAGGCGATACTTGGAAACATTTGAGCCACATCTAGACTATCTCAGAGGATTCAATACTATTGTTAAGGTGAGTTTACATAGCCTCGTTTATGCAACTTTTTATACTTGAAACTTTATGCTTTTATACTTGAGCAATTCTTCATACGTGTCTAGTTGTAAATCTTTGCTGCCACATGTCATAGGCAAAAACTTGTTAGACTTAAACTTACATAATCATTAACCTTGATCAAGCCGGCGATATACAATGATAGATCTATTGGATTGACAACCCCACCTAGATTCGTTGACCATTTCTATTGGGAGCGTGGGTGATTGTTATCGTTCCAAACTTTATAAGGAGAACCGTGAATGCGGGATGGAACTAAACTTTATAAGGAGAACCGTGAATGCGGGATGGACCTAAACTTTATAAGGAGAACCGTGGATGCGGGATGGACCTAAACTTTGTCGGAGGATTGATTATGTGCATACTATCATTTGTGTTCTTGTTTCCACATGTAGACTTTGATATGCAATAGACATATGAATTGCTAAACTTTTGAAGCTTACAAACTTATTGCTAGACTAGGTCTATGTATTCTCACCAACTTTTAGTTGACCCCCCATCTTTTCCAAACTCAACAGGAATTATTGATGCTTGAAGTCTAAAGCTAGCATGAGGAGTTATTTGAAGCTTTAAGTTTCGTTTGTTTGTTTGATGTACTAGATTTCATTCAAGACTTTGTAATGTATTTCAATTTTGGATATTTTTAATGAATAAAGGCTTATTTAAAATTTGATTACCATGTCCTACTGAACAATCATCACTACGTGACATCTCGATGTTTACGCCATCGGTTGGGGTGTTACACTCTAATTAAACATACAAAAGTCATAATTAAACATAATAAGTTATAATAAACATTACGTCACTCATAACTACCTAAGAAGAAATCATGAGATGACACGTCACGATCAGTTAAATGGTTGTCTAGCTTCTCGTATGATAACCTAAGCTTTTAGAGGATGGATAAACCATTTCCTCATATGACCTAGGTACATATTCTACCCCTAGGTCGATTTCATACCCTCACCCTAGCTGATAACTACTTGTGTCGTACGGAGTTTTGTGACAAAAGAGTTTGTAGTGAAATTGGTTTCAGCCTCCCTAATCCGTAGTCTTTCTAATCGTAGTTGCCTCATGGTATAGTCATCCACCCAGTTCAACCCATCGTCTGTCGAATATTTGGATCATCGTAGTGGGTTTGAAGGTGGAGAGTTTGAGCGTTGACGAGATGAACGTCGATGGTTTAAAAGTCCTATTGGTTCGATCAAAAATTGAGAACCGCCACCCATATCTTTGAATTTGATTTGGAAAGTGCAACTCTGCGGTAGGATAAGAAGTGAATTTATAGCCGTTGGAACAATTATAATCGTTGGATATTTAATTAACCTTTTAAAAGAAACTACATAATTAAACTAAAAAACTAGTTAAATTAAACTTAAAAAAACTAAATAGTTACACTAATTATCAATTCCCCCAACGCACACGTGGGAACAAAAATCTTCATCTTGACATCGTAAATGGACCAACAGCCCAAGCCCATTCACCACCTTTCACACACCCTATAGCCCGTGTTCCACGCTGAAAAAAGCTCCACCGTGATAGAAGCGTTAAACCATAACACTTGGTCTAAGTGTAACACCCCAACCGATGGCGGAATCATCGAGGTGCCACGCAGTCACGATTGTTCAAAAGCTCATGGTACTAAAATGTAAATATTTGATTATTGAATATTGTTTTACAACATCTGAAATTAAATACAAGACAACAAAAACAAAGATAATTGATTGATTTAATCTAAGTCCAAAGTCCTATGTGAAGCGTCAAGCAGCTTATCCTGAAATATGCACGAAAATAATTTTGTCAACATATGATGTTGGTGAGTACTACTTAGCTTTGTACATATAGTATAAGTTTGAAAAGTAGTACAATTCATGTGTCTAGCATCACCAAGGCATTATATAAACACGCAAGTAACCAAACAAGACAAAGATCAAATGTAAAGTTTGTAAAATGAAATTGATAATGAGCACCCTAACACGTGTCAAGTCTAAAAGAGCACCATAACATAAGTTATGTCTAAATGAGCACCGTAACATAAGTTACGTCTATATGTAAAGAGCACCATAACATAAGTTATGTCTAGATGTATGATTTTGTATGTAAGCTACGTTCATGTTCAAACATAAGCACAAAGATAAACAAGACACGTATATGAATTGTAAATGAATAAAAATGTGTGTGTAATGAATATGAAAGTTTTGTATACTTGTGCATGAATCAACCCAAAAGTTGTAAAAGCGAAAAAGGGGATAAGTAATACTCACCTTAGCAAGGTGGTAAGTCTTGAATAAATGTAATCCAACGTTGCCAAGTATTACCCTATGTATAAGGTAACAAATAAGTCTAAGTCTATCTAGTTTATAAGTATTTTCTAGGGTTTCGAATTGGGGATAAGTATTCGTTTGATTAATAAATAAAATGTTTAATAAATAAGAGAAATTTGATAAATAAATGAGCAAAAGTCTTTGTGTAAACTTTAGATTAAAAGTGGTCACATTATAAGGTTTTATGTACGAAAATAATTTTTATAAAATTATTTTCTTATAAATAGAATATTAAATCTATTTATTTCAAATTGTCAAAATATAACTTTAATATCTAAAAATATTAAAATTAAAGAATTTTTAAATTAAAAATTGTATTTCTGTTCCAAATGAATAGAAATAATTTATGTAAAATTTTGGTACAAAAATATTGAAAAATGAATTTATTATGATTTATTTATGATTAAAACTAACAAAAATTGATTAAAAATATTAAATAAATGATTTTTCAGAAATAATAATTATTTCAGAAAAGTTTATTGTTATAAAAACTCAGAATAATTTTTGTGGAAATTTATAAAATTGTTTTGATATTTTTATAGAATTTTATAAATAAAAATAGAATAAACTTGAATTATTTATTATATATATTAAGTAAATATATTTTCAGAAACAAAAATCTGAAAAATGATATTTAGAGTATGAACATCATTATGTAAAATTTTGGGAATTTTTGAAGGCTTATAAGTATTTTAAATAATTAAGGTGAATAATTATATAATTTAAACCTATAAATTGAAAACCAAAAAAAAAAGAATGCATAGGGTGGGGCTCGAACCCGTGACCAACGAGTTAACAACCAACGACATAACCATCAGCTCTGAATCAGATGGTTATGTTTATTCTTTTTCAGAAAACTTTTAAACACAAAGCTGCAGAAGGTTTATCCCCAATTCAAACTAATCGAGCCCTAGTTTATTCAATAATTCGATTTAGTAAGCAATAGCCCCTGATATGATGGGGCTATTGTTCGTGAGTATCCGATGAACAAAACCCATCAAGAAAACATAACTTACAATGATGAATCTTATACGAAATTTCCAGTCAACCCGAAAGTCAAACTTCGAACAAGAACACTTGAACAGAGGATTTAAAACAAGAAATTGAGGATTTAAGGAGTGTTATCGGCACTGTTAAGTCGTTGTGGATGCCTCAATTTATACTATTACGTATAATCACTCGATTTTAGAAGGTTGACCATGTTATTAAATCAAACGCGTTTAGGTCCAAAACGAGTATGTTTTGACCGTAATAATTGTGTGTAATGTGCGTAATACTCTGTCCATACCATATCACGCATCGATTAATCATTTGTTTCCATTCATAGATTCAATCACGAGTTATTGTTGTTGTTTGGGTTGGCTGCGTGCAGCGTTCAAGGAAGAAAGGGAACAGATCAGCGATTTAAATGTGTTTAAATGGTTAAAGCTTCTCTATCCTTTCACAAAGAGTCCCATGGTCCAGTGGTTGTGTTAGTGTTGTGACCCGGCACAGACTCCGGTTCGAGTCTGTGCAGCAGCAGATAAACTTTTTTTTTGTTAAACAGAGAAGAGGGTTTGGGTCGGACTAGGGTGAGGGGCAAAGGAGTTGGGCCACGCTGATGGGCCTTGATTAGGGCTGCTGATGGGCTTTAGTAAAACACAAAAAGAAGAAGAAATGGTTAGGTTTGGGCTTGTAAGTTGGATTGTGTTTAATGGGTTAAGTTAGTTGGTTTGGTCTAGACTAGTATTATTATTTATTATCATTATTATTATTATATAAAAATAAAAATATAATGAAAAGAAAAGTGACGGATGTCACAGCATCCCCTACTTTTAGAAACTTCGTCCCGAAGTTATTAGAAACATAGGGTTATGGATGTTTGGGTAAAAAAATTAAGATAACTGTGGTTTGGAAAATTTGAATGATTTTGGATAAGAGGTTTGATAGGTGTGAGTTAAGGATTGGATTAGGTTTGTCTCGAATGATAAGGAGAATACGAATCTAGTAAATCACTAAATTTCAAGTTTTAGGAATCCTAAAATAAACGAACGAGTTGATTGACTATAAAAAGACCAAATGAACTACCAAATAACTAGAGTTTGTTCCTGGTCCGACTTCCAGTCTCACCTTCAATGCATCATTAGTGTTTATATATAGGGTGTACCGCAGCTAACCCACCACACCTTTGATACCTTGAAAACGTACTGGACGCCTACCAAAAACTCTAATAGAATTTCATACCACCTTAATATACCTGTAAATTCATGATTACGTTCCGGACCGGAATCATCAATTTACCTTACATTAGGGTTTTATGTCCTTCTATGATCCTAATCTAACAACACATTAAAGCAAATAAGTTTCACAACAAACACATTGGGTTGCAATGAGACGTTATCAACGAAATGAGGCTATGTAATAATGAGGTCAATTACATTGGTTTGCAACGACTTGTAAGCATAACAGTATTTAAGTATGGGCTACCACTCGTCCGAGGAGCCCTTTAAATGAAATGTTTATCTGAGTTGCGTGGATAATACACACATGCAAGCAAGTTCGTAAGTACTACAACCATTAAGTGTAAGTGTTATCTTAGTGGTCTATAGAAATAGTTTACGAGTATCATAAATAATTAAATGTTCAATGGATAGTCAAATTAAGGGAAAAATTAAGTTTCATATAACAAACAATGATGTTTTTAGAAAAGCTCTGTAGGATCAAGTATCAAGTTTTTAGTAGTTTGATTTTCATGGAAATCAAGTCCAAATGTTTCAAATAAATGTAAGGTAGAGTCTTTAAACTTCTACGATTAAAATAAACATAACCAAATATGATAAATTTCCAATCTGTGTTCGTACACAATAGTATGCAAGGAAATTTCCAGATGTTATATGCTACTGAGTGCGACAAAATTGGGTACAAAATTATAATAGGATCAAGAAATTGGATTCTCGAGTCTTAGGAAGATTCCATCCATGGCTTAACCAGTGGGATTAACGTCATCATGACCGTTTGCTTCGTTGGTATTGATATTGAAAGCTCGTCCATGTGCCACCAGGTTTACATTATTCAATTCAGGGCATTGAGGTTGCATGTGGTTAGGGTCTCCACAATTATAACATGCCCAACCGTTAGTAATCGGCAGTGGTTCCTGAGCAGCTGTTTGATGATCATCTTGTGTCCTAACCGTTATACGACAAGTAGTGACAAAGTGTCCAAACCTTCCACATCTAGTGCATTGACGACATGGAAGATTTGTAGGGTGATGATACTTGCAAGTGTTGCATTGAGGATGGATTCCCGTGTAGGCTTTCTTGATAGGGGGTTGAGTTACAGGATCCACAACAGCATGGTTCTGATTATCGCCCATTCGTTTCTTAGAGTTCGAAGCAGTAGTGGCGGCCTTTGCTAAAACAGTCTTAGATCGTTCAACAGCATTGGTGGTTTTCTTAGTAGTCGTCTTGGTGCCCTTCCTAACCAAATTTCCTTTCCTTACGTGTTTGTCTGTCAAAGTGGCTGCAAGCTGGATGGCTTCTTCCACCGTAGTGGATTTGCCTCCAGTGACAACGTCTTGAATCAGGTCGGGTAATCCCTCGATATATTTCTCGATTGCTCGAGAGACCGGGGTGACCATGTGTGGAACCAGTATGCTAAGTTCGTGATATCGAGTATTATATGCAAGATTCTCACCACTGTCTTGTTTGAGCTCACGAAACTCATCCTCCAGTTTCCTGATTTCGTTCCTAGGGCAAAATTTGGCGATCATGAGTTCCTTAACCTCAGCCCAAGACAAAGATAAAGCAACATCAGCGCCCCGATTGTGTTTTTCGCCATTCCACCATGTTAGTGCCCCCTTTTGAAGGACACCAGTAGCATAGCGAACGCGGAGTTCATCAGGACACTCACTGTTCACAAAGGTGCTCTCCATACTTTCAAACCATTGGAGGAGGCCAATAGCACCCTCCTCACTAGTGAATTTTGTGGGGTTGCAGGAATTAAAGTGTTTGAAAGTGCACCGAAATTGAGTCGTACTCCCTGTGTTGGCACTGTTACTATTCTGGGTTATCTCACTGACAAGGTTTGGGATCACTGCAGCAATTTGCTCAGCGACTAAAGATGCAAGGCGACGATCAGAACGTTGTCCAGGAGCACGAACAGTGCGTTGGCTGGAATCACGGAGCATGCGGCGAGCAGACATCTATGAGGCAGTCAATGATTAATCATGAGATTAGAAAATGTAAGTGTATAACCGTACAGATGATTATGAAAGTATGAACTCATAAGCATTATATGAAAATCATGAAATACAAAGTATTGTATATGAAACGAGAGAGTATTATTGAAAAGCTTGCTTAAAATGCTTGGAGTGCCCTTGCCTAGCTGTAAAGCCCAACAAGAACGTTGACTTTTCAAAGGAATTGAGCCCAATGGTGATCAAAGAAGACATGCTTTAGCCTATAAGTGGACACTCACTCCAGGAATCCCCAGGTAAGCATAACAGGTCCGTTATTGGATTTATGCGCCATGCTTGCCTATGCCAGAAAACCCAGTGTACAGGCATCCACCCTTCCAGATTGCACGTGTTCCATCACACTCATTAAAGCTCAACAACTTTGAAGGAGCAATATAAGAGTAGGCATTATGCCTAAGAGTGTCTTCATGAAAGGTACTGCTCCCGTTCCATGATGATGTAGACTTTCCAACCCTTGTAGGACACCATCTCTATGCACCATGATGAAAGATGAGGAGAAGTAGAGAAGAAGGGAAAGATAGAGGAAGGAATGTAGAGGGAAATGAGAGGTAAGGTAATTTAGGAAATATTATGCATAAAAGTTGAAGTTCGGTTATAGTCTAGGCCATTTTATCTATTAACCTAGTTCCCTATAACCATGGCTCTGATACCAATCTGTAACACCCCAACCGATGGCGGAATCATCGAGGTGCCACGTAGTGACGATTGTTCAAAAGCTCATGGTACTAAAATGTAAATATTTGATTATTGAATATTGTTTTACAACATGTGAAATTAAATACAAGACAACAAAAACAAAGATAATTGATTGATTTAATCTAAGTCCAAAGTCCTATGTGAAGCGTCAAGCAGCTTATCCTGAAACATGCACGAAAATAATTTTGTCAACATATGATGTTGGTGAGTACTACTTAGCTTTGTACATATAGTATAAGTTTGAAAAGTAGTATAATTCATGTGTCTAGCATCACCAAGGCATTATATAAACATGCAAGTAACCAAACAAGACAAAGATCAAATGTAAAGTATGTAAAATGAAATTGATAATGAGCACCCTAACACGTGTCAAGTCTAAAAGAGCACCATAACATAAGTTATGTCTAAATGAGCACCGTAACATAAGTTACGTCTATATGTAAAGAGCACCATAACATAAGTTATGTCTAGATGTATGATTTTGTATGTAAGCTACGTTCATGTTCAAACATAAGCACAAAGATAAACAAGACACGTATATGAATTGTAAATGAATAAAAATGTATGTGTAATGTGTAAGCGAAAGATTTTGACTAAAACAGGATTAATTGATCATACAAGTTACAAAACCAGGTGCGGAAACCCTAGCTTTGAACAAACTGATAAAAACTCAAATCAAAACACAATCAATATCATTTTCAAAGCTTTTCATAGATTAACTTGTTCATAAACTTGATTACAATGACACTTTGGTTAATCTAGATCAATTACAGACACTCTCAAACAAACCTGGAACCTGACCTCAAAACACACACAACTAATAACTCCCTTGACATTGCATAAGCACAAAATCTATTTATAGAGTCTGCAGATTCGCCCCTTTTCATGGTGCGAATGTGGACACTTTCCACATTCGCCCAGTATAGATGGTCGAATGTGGAATCTTTCCACATTCGCCCAGTTTGATTCTACATTCGCCCACTTTCTTCTACGTTCGCCCACTTTTTCCACTTTCAACCCATCAGCACTTTTTAACACATGTTAACTTTGTCTTCGTGTTTATGTCTTGGTCGTTTTCTGATTATCTGAACCTTCGACATTCTGTACCGGATCACTAGCTAGGGACATACATGAATAATGCACTAACAATCTCCCCCTTGGACCTAGCTAGTGATGTACCAAAGCAGAAAGTTATCAATTCTTCCAAAGCAGAAAGTTATCAATTCTTCAAGTCTTGATTGAAAACTTTCCATTTTCATGCACGTTTGTGTCGAAGTTCCTGACTATCTCTCCAGTAAGCTTTGAAATCTCAGACAGACTCAAGAAATCTTGGCTTTGTCATTTGATGATCCAGAGATGAATATAGACGATAATCTTGATTTCTTCAATCTTCATCATTTCTTTAACCTCTTACTAACTTCTGTTGTTCTGGTAATCTTGATGTTCAGGTTTGGGTCTTGTTCAGTTATACACTTTGTCGATGAATCTTGAGTAGGACACCTGTTGTATTTGATTCTGCAGAAAAATTTACTAAAAACTGCACAAACTACAACCGGCGTTAGACACGACAAAAATCTCAGAAGTACTCTTCACATTCCTTTTGACTCTCAATAGTTCTCCCCCTGAGCTGTACAACATTTTCAATATGTACCAGAAACTTGAAAATTTGAAATCTTTTTCAACTTTTAAGTATCTGAGCATTCTCATACAGTATCCCAACATCGGTTATCGAAAATAAAGTTGAAACAAAACTTTTTGATTTTTCAAAGTTTAAGCTAAAACACACCAAAAATCTTTTTGAATTTTCCAATGTAATTACATAAAAGTAAATTCAACATATTTTTGTGAATTTTTCCGGTTAAGAGGATCATATCAGTATTGAAACAGTCAGTCATAACTCTTTTTGATCAATTTTCTGTTTTTGACATTGAGCATCCTACAACCATTACCAGTATGTTTGTCCACTTAAACTCAAAATCATTATTCATTGTTCAGCACTTTAGATACATTATGATAATATTAGATACTGAACAATCTATGGTCCCCGCATTCGCGACACATTCCCGTATCAAGAATTGCGCAAAGTTTCATTGTAACGCGTGATTATACTGTAGTTATCTGTTAGTTACAAGGTATGAGGCACAGTGGTGACAGGTCAGCAAATTAATGCTTCAAAGCGACTTGTGCACTCTACCAGGGTGAGGACTAATATCAATCATGATTTGCATCAATGATTGGATACGATGCATTAGATAATCTTTGATTATCATCACACATGTTAAGTTCCTCATTCGGTAACTTAAGGTTTTGTCATTAAAGATCTTTTAATAAGATACCCTGACTGATCTAGGTCCGTAAATCAATACGACAAAAGATCAGTTAGGCTATCCCCAGATAACTTTCAATATAACGACCCGAAACCTCCGATTTTGGCAATCTATCAAACGAAATTTCGGTACTAAGACCATATGCCAACGATAGGTTGATCCACATGATTATCAGTTATTGATTTTAAATTTATATCACCATGCTGAACTTTAAATTTTGATTTCAAGCCTACCAATATATAATTGTAGTGGCTACTCAATGTTTATCAAATTATTTTTGTTTTTAGAGTAGTCTGACAGTCCACTGATGTACTATCATCTCCTCTTTTTCTCCAGGAAAAACTCATTTTTGATTTTTTTTTTATTTTTTTTTTATTTTGATTTTTCTGAAATTTTCTCCCCCTAAAAATCTCAAAATAAGCATATTTTTGGATTTTTTTAAACTTTTGAAGAAAAACAAAATAAAATGATATCCGATGCGGTTTACCCACTGAGTTTTAAAAACCATTTTCCACTCAGATTACTAGACTCATTAAGATTTTTCAATTAGCAAACCATTTTGTCGTATCTGTTATTGAAATCCAACACCTGAGAGCAATTGCAAGAGATTGCAACTTTTTCCGGCTTCACAGATTGGAAACAGACTACAAACACTCTCCTCTCTGTTGAAATCTTGTTTTCCTTCTTCAATATCCCTTCCTTGACCTTCACCTCTCCAATAAATAGTGTGTATACAGATGCTCCACTATCAACTATCAAAGAATAGCTAATAGGTCTGTCTGGAACAATCTGCACACTTATTAAACAATTAGCATGCGAGAGGCACCCATCCCTTCACAATGATGGGTCGTCCAAGGTCATCAATCCTCGGAACATCAATCCATTCTCCTTTTGAAAAATCAATTGGTTTTTCAATGGATTGATTTGAAGTAGAAATTGCTATTGATTTAGAAATTGATTTGGGTTTCCAAACACGTTCAGAGTTTATTTTAGATTTTGTTGAAATTGTTTTGATTTTTGACTCTACAGATTTCTTATTTGAAACCTGCTTCTGAACTTTGTTTAGAATCTTCTCAGAATTAACTGATGAAGACCCAGGTTTAGAGTTATTCTTAGGCTTAGCCTTCGAACTCCCCCTTACCTCAGCAACCCGTCCACAATCTCCATTTTTATTCAAGGCAATTTTGTTACGATTGTCATACACAACCTGTTTCCCCTTTTGCTTCTTGATTGATTTTGGGGATACAGGCTTTCTGACATTGCCTGAATTTCTAGCAAATTTCACTTCTGTCCTTTTCTGTTTAACATACGGACAGGTAGCAACTAAATGCCCACACTCTCCGCAGTTATAACAAGACCTATATTCTTCAAAATCACATGCATACCCGTCATCCCAATACCAATAGGGACAATGAGCAGCAATATGTCCAACTTCACCACATTCAAAACAGTTTCTCCATTCAACATAACCATGAGAATACTGTGGTGAGTTGTTTCCCCAATAACCATCAAATTGAGAGTTATATGAATAATCATAATAGTCATATGATCTAGATGAAAAATTTCTTGAATTCTTTTGATAAGAATTTTTTATCTGATCATTTCCTTTTGTTTTGTTTGGTTTTGGTCCCTTTACTTTAGGACCATTCTTATTTTCAACATTTTTCTTTTGATCCTCTTTATTCTCATGTTGGTTAGGACTGAGTTCAAAATGAAGATGATCAAATTGATTTAACAAATCAATATTATCAACAAAAATACATTTAAGTAGAGATTGTTCGATATTCTCAATTAGAAAATCTTTGTTGAAAATCAATTTGTCATGTCCTTCCAACATGTAGGATCCTTCAACTCCTTCAGGAAAACTGAATATGGGTTTTTCTTCAGATTCAGATTCTGAATTTGTTTCAACATTTTCAGTTTTTTGTTCAAACATTTGTTTCACTTTAGAATCAGAATTAACAACGCAAGGTGTTGTGATTTCCAACTCTGATGTGGAAGTATTCTTTGAAACACTTTTATTCATTTCTAACATTTCTTTCTTTAAAGATGCAATTTTATTTAACAAATCTTTTTCATTCTTTTCAAAAACTTTAATTTGGTTTTTACAATTTTCTAGTTCATTTGCTAGTTTCTGTTTGTCCTCAATAAGTGTCATCAATTCACAATTCAACTTGACACATTTAGAACAACTAGCACTTACCCCATCATCTGATTTATTACCATTATCAGATTTTGCATCACCATTTGAAATATCACTCTGTTCTGATGTACTTTGTTCTGAACTCGTATCAGAACTCAAATCACTCTTTGACAATTCACTGGAATCATCATGTCTCATTTGTTTGACTAAACATACAACATTCCTATGAACACCTTCTCTGTTAACACACTTGTTAACATGTACCATTTCATCAGTTGGTTTCGGTGTCATTGGAAATCCCCAAATGTTGTCAACTTGAGAATTTTGTCTCTGTAATTGTTGTTGCTTTCTTTCAGCTTCTACTAGAGCTTTGATCTCCTCATCCGTTCTACATACGGTCATGTAATTAATCGGTTGCGAAGACTTTGTGCTCGTCTTTTGTGCTGCCACCGTCCATGGGTCCATCACTTGCTGTTGTGGTTGTGTCGTTGCTGGTCTCGGAGTAGTCGGAAAATTCCACATGATCACGAACTTAGAAAAATTCAACACTTAGAAAATTTTCCAAACTTTAGTCCTAGGTTCACCCGTTTGTATCTCACTTTCGTCCCTTCTGATTCAGGTTCGCCCAAACAGTATCACTCGAAGTTAAAAACTCACCAGAATGTAAAAACACACTAACACAAATCCACGTTCGCCCAGAAAATTTTAGGTTCGACCGTTTCTATTCTACGTTCGCCCGCCCGACCAATCTGATGTGGAAAATGTGACCCGAAAGTGAAAACTTCAACAAAAACTTTTCAGGTTCGCCCAAAAGTACCTAGGTTCGACCAGAAATGACTCAGGTTCGACCAAAACAGTCCAGGTTCGACCACTTAGATTCCAGGTTCGCCCATTTCAGGTTTGAAAAACGGTTACACTTTGAAAAACGGTTATTTTGATCTCTGATTTTCAAAAGTTTGTGGATTTGAATGATCTTAATCAGGTTATGATTCGGAATTGATTTGGAACAGCTTTAATTCTTGGAATTTTGAATTTTAACCACAAAATCAACTTCAAATCAATCAAAAACACTCAAAAACCATTTTCATTCAAAAACAGATGTATTTTGATCAAAATTAGGTCCAAATCAGCTCTGAGTTTATCAAATTTGTTGTTGTATGATCCGTATAGCTCTGATACCACTTTGTAAGCGAAAGATTTTGACTAAAACAGGATTAATTGATCATACAAGTTACAAAACCAGGTGCGGAAACCCTAGCTTTGAACAAACTGATAAAAACTCAAATCAAAACACAATCAATATCATTTTCAAAGCTTTTCATAGATTAACTTGTTCATAAACTTGATTACAATGACACTTTGGTTAATCTAGATCAATTACAGACACTCTCAAACAAACCTGGAACCTGACCTCAAAACACACACAACTAATAACTCCCTTGACATTGCATAAGCACAAAATTTATTTATAGAGTCTGCAGATTCGCCCCTTTTCATGGTGCGAATGTGGACACTTTCCACATTCGCCCAGTATAGATGGTCGAATGTGGAATCTTTCCACATTCGCCCAGTTTGATTCTACATTCGCCCACTTTCTTCTACGTTCGCCCACTTTTTCCACTTTCAACCCATCAGCACTTTTTAACACATGTTAACTTTGTCTTCATGTTTATGTCTTGGTCATTTTCTGATTATCTGAACCTTCGACATTCTGTACCGGATCACTAGCTAGGGACATACATGAATAATGCACTAACATAATGAATATGAAAGTTTTGTATACTTGTGCATGAATCAACCCAAAAGTTGTAAAAGCGAAAAAGGGGATAAGTAATACTCACCTTAGCAAGGTGGTAAGTCTTGAATAAATGTAATCCAACGTTGCCAAGTATTACCCTATGTATAAGGTAACAAATAAGTCTAAGTCTATCTAGTTTATAAGTATTTTCTAGGGTTTCGAATTGGGGATAAGTATTCGTTTGATTAATAAATAAAATGTTTAATAAATAAGAGAAATTTGATAAATAAATGAGCAAAAGTCTTTGTGTAAACTTTAGATTAAAAGTGGTCACATTATAAGGTTTTATGTACGAAAATAATTTTTATAAAATTATTTTCTTATAAATAGAATATTAAATCTATTTATTTCAAATTGTCAAAATATAACTTTAATATCTAAAAATATTAAAATTAAAGAATTTTTAAATTAAAAATTGTATTTCTGTTCCAAATGAATAGAAATAATTTATGTAAAATTTTGGTACAAAAATATTGAAAAATGAATTTATTATGATTTATTTATGATTAAAACTAACAAAAATTGATTAAAAATATTAAATAAATGATTTTTCAGAAATAATAATTATTTCAGAAAAGTTTATTGTTATAAAAACTCAGAATAATTTTTGTGGAAATTTATAAAATTGTTTTGATATTTTTATAGAATTTTATAAATAAAAATAGAATAAACTTGAATTATTTATTATATATATTAAGTAAATATATTTTCAGAAACAAAAATCTGAAAAATGATATTTAGAGTATGAACATCATTATGTAAAATTTTGGGAATTTTTGAAGGCTTATAAGTATTTTAAATAATTAAGGTGAATAATTATATAATTTAAACCTATAAATTGAAAACCAAAAAAAAAAAAGAATGCATAGGGTGGGGCTCGAACCCGTGACCAACGAGTTAACAACCAACGACATAACCATCAGCTCTGAATCAGATGGTTATGTTTATTCTTTTTCAGAAAACTTTTAAACACAAAGCTGCAGAAGGTTTATCCCCAATTCAAACTAATCGAGCCCTAGTTTATTCAATAATTCGATTTAGTAAGCAATAGCCCCTGATATGATGGGGCTATTGTTCGTGAGTATCCGATGAACAAAACCCATCAAGAAAACATAACTTACAATGATGAATCTTATACGAAATTTCCAGTCAACCCGAAAGTCAAACTTCGAACAAGAACACTTGAACAGAGGATTTAAAACAAGAAATTGAGGATTTAAGGAGTGTTATCGGCACTGTTAAGTCGTTGTGGATGCCTCAATTTATACTATTACGTATAATCACTCGATTTTAGAAGGTTGACCATGTTATTAAATCAAACGCGTTTAGGTCCAAAATGAGTATGTTTTGACCGTAATAATTGTGTGTAATGTGCGTAATACTCTGTCCATACCATATCACGCATCGATTAATCAGTTGTTTCCATTCATAGATTCAATCACGAGTTATTGTTGTTGTTTGGGTTGGCTGCGTGCAGCGTTCAAGGAAGAAAGGGAACAGATCAGCGATTTAAATGTGTTTAAATGGTTAAAGCTTCTCTATCCTTTCACAAAGAGTCCCATGGTCCAGTGGTTGTGTTAGTGTTATGACCCGGCACAGACTCCGGTTCGAGTCTGTGCAGCAGCAGATAAACTTTTTTTTTTTTTTGTTAAACAGAGAAGAGGGTTTGGGCCGGACTAGGGTGAGGGGCAAAGGAGTTGGGCCACGCTGATGGGCCTTGATTTGGGCTGCTGATGGGCTTTAGTAAAACACAAAAAGAAGAAGAAATGGTTAGGTTTGGGCTTGTAAGTTGGATTGTGTTTAATGGGTTAAGTTAGTTGGTTTGGTCTAGACTAGTATTATTATTTATTATCATTATTATTATTATTATTATATAAAAATAAAAATATAATGAAAAGAAAAGTGACGGATGTCACACTAAGTGAATGAAGAAATAATCATAATCAATAGTCAATAAAGAATTATAAAGAATTCTATATATATTAAACGGTCCGTTCATTTGAACAGTAGAGGGCAAACATGGTATATCGCATTTGCATCAAAGGGTGCTTTAGTCATTTTGAAGTCCATATATAGACCATTCTTCCTTCATAATTATGCTGTAGACACATTTTGAGATATGTGGGAACATGCTTCTAGCACCGCCAGGGTTTCACCGCCATCCCACCAACATTTGACCTGTCACAACTATTATCTAACACCCCCGCAATGCCACCGGCATCCGACACCATAAACCATCACCTACCGACGCCTTAACCACCACCGCCACCCAGTAACCACCACACCATCATTCGACACCGCCACGACCACTATCAACGGCATATGCCCATTTGAATAGTACCTTTATGCTAAAATGAGTCGCCCCTTATGCTAACGTGCGCCGCCACTATAATCGTTCGTATTTTTCTTTAAATATTAAACCTTTGATGATAATAAATCCCCGTTCATTCGTCATTTTGGTCTTATCTCATGTTACATTAATTATTTTGAGATCTAAATATGTTGTGTATATATATAACATAAACTAGTATTATCAAAAAAATTTACAAAAAAAGGCTTTAAAAAAATATGCTCAGGCCGGGACTCGAACCCACGCCTGAGTCGGGTCAAAGACTTAACACCCTGAACACAAACCACTGCACCAAGCTATGTGTTTGTGTATTTAATAAAACGAATTAATAATAAGTTTTCCTTATCATTGAAGTCAAACTTTTGAAATTCAAACCAAGAAGTCAACTACTGTAAATCAATCAATTGGTGCGTATTTCGTTTATGGTTTTGGAAAGTTTCCATTCAGATACGACTGACAATCATCCTACGCGTCTAATCTGTACCATGGATATCAAATTCAGCTCATAATTTACCATATTTGCTCGAAAGTTGACCAAGATGAGTCAACATTCAAAACCTTCTATATCGAACCTTATAATATAAATTAAAACCATCCCTACACCTATAGGAGGCCAAAAATCAAACCCACAATATCAGTTTTCATTCTTAAACTCGTAATAGATCGGATTAGGAGCTTTTGGTCTCGAGTTTTGCACTCATGCTTCTTCCTCATCCACGAACAGTACATTCCAATTGAAAGCTGGGTTTTGGTCGATTCTGTACAAGGATCAAAAGCCCTATACTTGTTTTCTATATCATTATCGTTTGGGTGGTTAACTGGACGATTTTAAATTCTAGGGTTTATAATCGATTTTGGGGATAAATGGAAGAATGTTTTTAAATTTCTGTTTTGGATTGATTAACAAAGTGACGGGATTGATTAACAAAGTGACTGGTAGCCCAGTTGGTGCTACCCTCAAAATCAAAACCCAGAATCGGTGGGGACCCGGGTTCGATTCCCACCAACAACAACCATATTTTTTAATTTTTCCCTTTGTAATTTTTATATAATTTTTGGTTAATAAATTCTATAATATATTTAAAATATCTAAAATGACTTTTAAATTCTACAAAATTTATTTTATGTTATATAAACAATAAACTTTATTATACAATTTTTTTTTCGGAAAAATCATTTATTTAATATATATAATATATATTACAAGTTTATTCATAAATAAATCAAAAATTCTAAAAATATAACTATAATTTTTTATAAAATTCCACAAAAAAAATTTTAGACTTATAAACTTATAAACTTTATAAAAGTAAATTTTATTTTCGGAAAAAGACTTATCAATTATTTTTACCCAATTTATTCTATTTTAATAATAATAAATTCATAATAAACTCATTTTCCATCATTTTTTGCACCAAAATTTCACATAAACTATTTTTATTAATTTAGATCAGAAATATGATTTTATAATCTGAAATTTATGAAATTTTATATTTTTAAATATTTTTAACATGTTTTGATTAATAAGTTATATTATATTATTTACACTTAATTATGAAAATAATTTTATAATTTTTTTCTCACTATAATATTTTAGTACAACCACCCTTGATCAAGTTATTATGAAAATCCTTTTTATATACTTATTTTCTTAATTTCTTTATTTATTATTTAAATAACAATTATTTTAAATCAATTAATAAACGATCGTCAATCCCCAGATTAGGAACCCTAGAATACCTATAGACTAGAAAACTTAGACTTTTAAGTTTTCCCAATACTTATTTTATTGCCTTAAACATAGGGTGATACTTGGAAACATTCGAGCCACATCTAGACTATCTCAAAGGATTCAATACTATTGTTAAGGTGAGTTTACATATCACCACTCTTTTACAGTTTTTCAATGCTTTTTGGGGTGAAACATGTTAAACATTTATACTAAGCATATACAATTCTATTAGGTATCTTGTGTGATTTCTATGTTGCATTATGTCTTAAACAATACTTTGGTAAACACAATTAGACTCGCGTAATCATTAACTCCGTACAAGCCGACGATACACATTGATAGATCTATTGGATTGACAACCCCACCCGGATACGTGTGCCCCCGGATGTGGGTAGCGTGGGTGATTGTTATGGACCACATAACACAAACGAGTGAACCATATGCGTATGGGATGGACCACAATAAACATGTCACAAGGGTTGATTATGCAAACGCTTTGCCTAGTAGTTTGTTTTCACATATGGACTAGTTTTGCCATGACACTAGAATTGTACAAGTTTTTATACTCATGATACAATATTCAAACCTATGTAATTCTCACCAACTTTTGTTGACCCAAATATTTTCCAACTTAACATGTTTCAGGTATAGTGTGGCTTGAGGAATATAGTTCATGCTTGAAGATTTATAATTAGCGTTTCTCATTTGGTGTACAAATTCCTTTTAGAACAATTGTATGCAATTCATTTAAATGATTATTGAAACTTATTATTTACCATGAGCTACTGAACAATCGTCAATACGTGACACCTCGATGTTTCCGCCATCGGTTGGGGTGTTACAGCCACTCATCCCCATCGTATAGAGAGGACAAAACAATACCATCACCGTCAACACCACCAACATCGTAGCAACACACCATCATCACCGTCACACCAAGAAACTATCATCACCGATATCGGTTAGCACCGTCACAACACCGCCACAGTCACCATCATCACCGTCACCATCATCAAGCAGGGAGAGAAAGAGAGAGTTCGTCACAGTTTCCCCCCGCAACTCTTCTTGCCCCCATCAGTGCAAAACTTTAAATGTTTAACTCATTCAGTCCATTGCCACCGGAAGTTAGGATTACCAGAAAATTGGTCGACTCCAGACACCTCCCAATCTTACTGCATGTCTCAGATCTGTTTTTACAACCAATTTTCGTTCGTCTTCCGCTACCTTTGTCTCTCCTACACTAACAAGTAAATTGAGGGTTAAAGAAGAAGAAGAATCGAACGGGTAAAACATTGAGAGGACAGGATAGAGGGTGAAGACTTCGCACTTCATCACAAAGTAGTGGCTTAGGTACAAGATTTCAACTTTTTATTTTTTGTATACTGTATACAAAAAATTGTTGTATTGGACTTCAATAAAGAAAAAAATAAAAGGCAATTGAAATTAGACTTATATAAATCATATTGTAGTGTTTTCTAAATAGCATGCATTTGTCCCCCTTGCGTTTGACACGTACGGCTCCTTGACGCCGGAAGTGGTTCGGTTCTTGGCTAGAGTTCAGCGTGTGGTTCACAACCGACGATTGTAAGTTTCAACGCTGAATTTGTTGTTGTTTGATGATATTTGAATACCGCCTTTTAAAGCCAATATAAAAAACGCACAATGCGCGTGTATTAATCCACCTAGTTATTGTTAATGCGAAACAAAGAAATAAAAAAATAATGTCATGATTTTGAAGTATGTTACTATCACAAAAAAAATAACAAAAGACGTTATTAAGTAAACCGTGTGTCGACTTTGTAGATAACCAACACTCTTAAGTAAACCCAATTGTATTCACAATCGGATACAAATTACAAATTTCTCATCATTCATTCATTCATCAAAACCCTTTTTCTCATTCAAATCAGGTTTTATACAAACCATATCTTTCTCCACTTTTCTATCAATTCATTCGTGGGTTTTCGTCATTTAACGTTCTTGCTTTTGATCGCAGCCTTTTCAGGAACAAAAGCGTTACAATGTCAATGTTGACGCGAATGTTCGGCAAACCTAAGCAAGAAGCTAACGTTGTAACAACGTTGGACAAGTTAAATGAGGTACCTTTTCAGATCATGTTTATGTTTTTCTAATACCCTTTTAAAGATTTCGGTTATTTCTTTCTTTTTTGTGGGAATCTGTTTAGTTTGTATTATTTTATTTTAGGGTTTATTGTTTGGATTGTTGTTTTCTGTATTTTTTTTTTTTTTAAAAATATTTTTCTGCTTTGCTTTGCTTTGCTTTGTTGTTTATGATTTATTATTGGTTTTTAGTTGGTTTGGATAAATACCCTTTTGGCCATTTGCATTATAGTTGGTGTCAGAAGCATGGCGAGGCGAGGCGCGCATATCGCGTGTGCAAGGCGTTTGTTTATCAAATAATACTATAAATTATTTGTTAGATTTGTTTAAATATTGGTTGGTAAACTTCATAAGGCGCCACATCAGACGGCTTACATGTGCATCATGGAATTGTATCGCATTAGTTGATGCGGTAGAATCTCATCATCGCATCATATTATGTTTGTCTGCTGCGTGCGTTTTAAAAACCAAGTTCATCAGCCTTTGAGTTAGAGAAGGGACTTAACATATGTAATGACGCCTGAGTCCTGACATGTAGTTTTATGTTACGTTTTTAGTTAATAACTTAAAATTTTTGCAGACGCTTGAAATGCTTGAAAAGAAAGAAAATGTACTTAGGAAGAAATCTAATGCGGAGGTTCAAAAGGCGAAGGAATTCACTAATGCAAAAAATAAACGAGGTATGTACTGTGCTTTAAAGAACTTTTCTCGTGCACTCCTGCAATTTGCATTTTACTTGCTGTAGTTTTGAAATTTTATTTGTACTCTCTTTGTCTTATTACGCATTGCCAAATTTTGTATGTGCAAATGTTGAAACATTTGTTTTAGAGCTTCAAAAAGGATAAATTAAGTCATCTATTTGCAAAAACATTTGTGTTATGTGTCTTGACCCTAAAAGCATACTCTAGTTTGAAGGCTTGAAAGGTGTATTTTAAGGCTTATTACTTGTGAAGTAACTTCAATTTTGTGGGACATAAACTGAAAACAATGTAATTCCATTTTTGCATATGCACAAATATTTACGTATACATAAGCATACATGCATAATTGCATACATAAGTGCACATAAAGATATGCATACATGTACACATGTACCTTGTAAGTTGTAACTTTTCCTTTGTATGAGCTAAACTATACTAATTATGTTGTTTCTTTCCCTTATCGCACATGGGAATTATTCAGCGGCAATACAATGTTTAAAGAGAAAAAGACTTTATGAACAGCAAATTGAGCAGCTTGGCAATTTTCAACTGCGTATTCATGATCAGGTACCTTCAGAGTTTTGTATTATTTAAATAACACTTGATTATTATGTTTAATTTTCAGAGCTAGTTACTTCTACTAATCTATATATTTGTTTATAAATGCCAGATGATAATGCTTGAAAGTGCAAAAGCTACCACAGAGACGGTGGATGCATTAAGAAGTGGAGCTAAAACAATGAAGGAAATGCACAAGGCAGTGTAAGTTGTGATTTATTTTACTATAAACCGAAACATATACTATAAGAGTGTTACAGTTGACCTTTTTTGCAGGCCATATATTTCTACTTTCTTGTTATATTGATATGAAATATTCTAAAGCTTTCTTATGTTTTTTTTTTTTTTTTTTTGAAATACAGGAATATCGGTGATGTTGACAAAACAATGGATGAGATAAATGAGCAAACAGAGAACATGAAACAAATTCAGGAAGCCTTATCAGCACCTATTGGCGCAGCAGCTGATTTTGATGAGGTACGGGCTCTTTGCTTTTGATCTTAAAATATTTTATACATTAAAATTGATTTGCATATGCTATTTCAAAGGGTTAATCTTGCATTCCTTTTGGGACAGAGTAATGAAGGGAGTGATAGGTCTGACATAAAAAAAAAAGTCAAACCAAATATTTTTGACCGAATCGCGGAGTAATTGTTTGTTTTCCTATAAATGTGATTTATTAACTGTGTAATTATACAAATGCAGGATGAGTTGGAGGCTGAACTTGAAGAATTAGAAGGAGCTGATTTGGAGGAACAGCTTCTGCAGCCAGCCACCGCTACACCTGCAGCACCGGTGTCGGTGCCAACTGGAAAACAACCAACAGCCACCGCTAGACCTGCAGCACCGGTTCCAGTGCCAGCTGGAAAACAACCAACAGCCGCCACTACACCTGCAGCACCGGTTCCAGTGCCAGCTGGAAAACAACCAACACGTCCAGCTCAGAACAAGAAGACGGATGAGAATGAGGAGGAAGATGAACTTGCTGCATTGCAGAAAGACATGGCACTTTAAAGGTCACTTTCTTGTTTCAAATCTTTTCTTTTTTTCTTATATGAATATCTATTCTTGGTAACTTAATTTTACTATGTAGCAGCTGTATTTTGGGTAATGGTCAAAACTCAAAAGTCAAAACACGTAGTTTTAACATGTTGGATTGAGTTGAGCCGTAAACATCTTTAAATCTTTTGGATTTATTATTATTTTATTGAAAATTAATCTTCTGGAAAACCAAAGGATTATATATTGTGTATTTTATTTATAGGATATATATTATCTATTGTGTACTTATCTGCCTTTACGGATCCAATATATTATATACAATAACTATAATAATATATAATCACTAATTTCTACAATATATGAAAATATCAACTAATTACGGAAAATATTGAAAATTCTTATTGCCTAATATACATATTTGTTATATATATTACCCACCCTTTCTCTCTTGTCATATCACTTTATGCAAAATCTGTCATAACATCACCACCACCACCACCAATAGATATGACCACTTCACTAAACTCTATATCTCCAAGCTTCACCAGAAATTCTTCCAACCTAGCAGATATTGCTGCTAGAGTTGTTGAAGAATTTCGCAGTTACAATGACGCCGATAACATTTATTTTGAATACGACCCTGTAGAAGACAAATTATATTCCAACAGTACGGAAACTCTGAAACAAAGTGAAGACGAAAGTGAATCAGACTCAGAAGAAGAGTTCGAGTTCCCCATTTTACATACAAATCACAATTCGTTTTCCAATATTCGGCATTCCCTGGAATAAGCTTGTAAGGCATTCCCTGGGGGAGCTTTTTAAGCTTGAAATAGAAACTCCATCGTGTTCGTCACCAAAAGCCTGTAAGGCATTCTCTGGGGGAGCTTTTTAAGCTTGAAATAGAATGCACTAGTAATAAGGATGCTTCTGTTATTGTTGTCCGTCAGTTAGAGGCGATGAAGAAGAGAGCTGAGAAAGTGATAAAAGTTGAGAAAAAGGTGAAAGTTGCTGGTGTAGATGATGATGAAGGTGAACGGGTAACCGTTAATAGAACGGTTAGAGAAAGAGAAGATGACTCTTTGACCAACCATTAATGTTTAGTGCTAGATATGGATTTGTTTAGTTGTAAAATTTCATTCCCTGGGGGAGCTCTTTGTAAAATTTTACAAAGAGTCCTCTTCGTTTAGTGGTTGGTCATTAATGAAATTTTACATCGTACGATTAAAAAAAAAATCTAATAACCAACCACTAAACAAATCCATATCTAGCACTACTTCTCTAAGGTTAATTGCATATTCACGAAGCTTGAATGATTAATAAAGAACACAAACGAAGCATCCTTATTACTAGTGCATTCTGTTTCAAGCTTAAAAAGCTCCCCCAGAGAATGCCTTACAGGCTTTTGGTGACGAACACGATGGAGTTTCTATTTCAAGCTTAAAAAGCTCCCCCAGGGAATGCCTTACAAGCTTATTCCAGGGAATGCCGAATATTGGAAAACGAATTGTGATTTGTATGTAAAATGGGGAACTCGAACTCTTCTTCTGAGTCTGATTCACTTTCGTCTTCACTTTGTTTCAGAGTTTCCGTACTGTTGGAATATGATTTGTCTTCTACAGGGTCGTATTCAAAATAAATGTTATCGGCGTCATTGTAACTGCAAAATTCTTCAACAACTCTAGCAGCAATATCTGCTAGGTTGGAAGAATTTCTAGTGAAGCTTGGAGATATAGAGTTTAGTGAAGTGGTCATATCTATTGGTGGTGGTGGTGGTGATGTTATGACAGATTTTGCATAAAGTGATATGACAAGAGAGAAAGGGTGGGTAATATATATAACAAATATGTATATTAGGCAATAAGAATTTTCAATATTTTCCGTAATTAGTTGATATTTTCATATATTGTAGAAATTAGTGATTATATATTATTATAGTTATTGTATATAATATATTGGATCCGTAAAGGCAGATAAGTACACAATATATAATAATCCTTTGGTTTTCCATAAAGTAATAATAAACTCAATAACAGTTTTATCCAATAACTTGGATTATTATGGTAATGACTCATTACCATAATAATCCAAGTTATTGGATAAAACAGTTTAGGGGGTTCCATTTATTAATAATTCACCCTGGATGAATTTTAGTTTAAAAAAGGCGTGCCAGTGATGCATCAGGGGAACAAGGGCGCACCTCATGTATTTCTGGTTCAAAGTTAGGTTCCGTAGGAGGTTTATATGTAAAAACAGCCTAAAGGGATGCAAAACTATGAAAGGCTTACTTGAGAAATTGGTTAATATACGAGAGATATACAGTTTCTAGTTGTAAATAAAGCATATTACACACGACACGCACCTCAGTTTTTGGGACCAAAGTGCCTCGTTCTTTTTTAAACCAAACCAAGGATGAATTATAAACCGTTTGAGATAAAACATAAACCAAAATCGACCATTCATAAGTTAATGAATTGATTGGCGACCTCTTGACAACATGTCGGCCTCATTAACAATCTATTTGAAAATCTTTCGAGAGTTGTCTTACCTTCTGCATGTAGTTTTCTTTTCTTATGCTAAATATTTGTCCATTAATAATCAACTTTTTAACATTATCTTATTCCAAGTTAAGATTAGAAGATCTCCTTCTAGTTGGTGTTTGGAATCATGTTTTGAGGGAGATTATCTGAATATGGTGTTTGCAAAACACAGATAATCAGAATAATGTTGTTTCGCAAACCATCTATTTGGGACATGCTTTTAGAAAACACAATCTTTTTCAACACGGACCCAAGACCGGCCGTATTACAAAAGTGAAGTTATCAAAACTAATTTAAGTTTATGGTGTACTGCAGGCTCATATCCGGCTCGAAAGTAATTGTAAAGATTGGATTTTCAAACAATGGAGGTATGCGTAGTGTCATGACCAATGACTTTTATCGTATTAGGAACGGAAGAGGGACTTTTTTTTCTAGTTTTCACGTCGGTGTCACGTGGAAAATCATGGGTACATGTTTTATGTTGGTATCTAAGGTTTTTTTTTCACTGAGAATTGCAAAAGAAGTTAATATTAGTCTACTAATTAGGCAAACTTGAGATACATTCTTGTGCATACAAAGCCTGAACCCTGGTCCTACAAAACCTGGGTTGAGACGGGCTGGTGTCAACTCGTCTTGCCCTGGTTTGACGGATATTTGTATATATAAAAGCAGATTTATATATTATTTTGTACGTGTTAATCGCCTTATATCCTAGATGGATAGGGGAAGTAAGGTGTCAGTTCTGCATAGTGTCAAACTAACAATGGATGGTTGTAATTTAGATACGAATGTATAAATAATCATATTTGGTTTTAGGGTTTTAGCGATTAGTTGCAAGACTTGAGATTCCGTATTAACATTGCACAAAATCCATGTCAATCACACTTACGAGACATCGTCAGGATATTAAAGCAAAGATCAATAACATAAGAAATTAAACACATAATATATAATGTGGTAATCAAACCCTTAACCTAGATGTCATTACCAAGTGTTTAGTCAACAATGCTATTCATGATCGGCACTGCAAATGCGTATTGTAGAATGCATCAAGGTGGCTATCGACGCATCAATCGGTGAAAACATCTCATCTCTTGCAGTCTTGCTACTCCCTTTGATTTTCAAGTCCTAAAACAATATCATCACATCCATCGGTTAGCGAAGATTGTATCAAGATGTAATTAAAATCGATCAAAAAACATATTTCATCATTTGAGAATAAGTAGAAACATGGTTTGGTACTCACAACTACACAAGAAGATTAAATTTTATCATTATTTTAATATATGAATCACCTCCTAGTTTTTATTTTGATGCTAAAGGTGTGACATATCAGTAACCGGCTAAGAGTTTTTTTATGCGACCCTCTTTGGCTGCATAATCACAAAATCATGGTTTTGTGAGGCCAATGGGTGTGGGGCTTGTGAGAGGGATGGGATGTGAGGTTAGTGATGTCACGGGAACGTACACCACTCCCTGCTCCCTCACGCGTGATGACTGTGAGGGAGCTCACGATGGTCACGGGCCAAGTTTAGTTTTAATTATTTTGTCATATTCAATTCAAAGGGGCAGTGACCATACCATATTGGGTAGTGATGTGACGATGACGTGAAGAATAGTGATAGTGACTAGGAACGTGACCATATACCCTATGGCCTGAGTGTTTTGTTTGCATCAAAATAGCCGTATTGGTATTTATTAAGATCATAATCAAAAGCATAATTTAAAAATGGAAGACCCATTTTTCAGACTTCGTTTTAGGCATCAAGAAATGTTGAGCCAACCTAGTAAGCACTATTTATTTCAGGATAAATACTTGATCACAACTTAGAAGCATACATAAGATATTGGAGTAGATTTTGTTAGAATATGGTAACAAATACATACTTTATTAATCCAAAACTTGTTTCTTATTAATTTTTTTTTTAACAGCCATCAAAATTTTATTTTAAGGCTAGCAAGACACTAGCGAACAAAACCGTGATACAATATCCGAAAAACAACCAAAAAAGGGGAAACAACCCACACAAATCAAAACTATGCCATTTTTATAGCGTCAAAACTACCCCATGAATCCCATGACATATTCAACATCCTAGCTCGTTTTGTAACCCACAAAAAACTCATAATCTTGATCTCCTCCATGATTTTCCGAACCGACACTTCTTTCTGATTAAACACATAATCATTTCTTGCGCGCCAAATACTCCAGAAAGTTGTCAAAATCACTGCATAAAACGTTTTTTTCACCATAACCCCACTCTTTGTTGTCAAGTGATAGTATAATAAGTCGTGAGCATGAAAAGCAATAAAACTCAACACTTTGCACCACGCAAAAACCAATGGCCACACCTCCACTAGCATTGAGCAACCCGTAAATAAATGATCAACATTTTCGATGTTTTCATTATAAATACTACACATCTGAGACGAGACCGGAATACCTCTTTGGGCGAGCGCTTCGGCTGCGTCATGGTAAACACGCCAAGCAACCATCCCGACTTTCTTGGGAACCCAATTACACCAATCAAAGTTAGCCACCAGAAGAATATTTGTTGTATCAACAATCCAATTCTTAACATTAGCCACCGAAAAGTCATCAACAGCACCCGATGACCAAGTCCAGGAATCGTGGTCTGCAGATAAAGAAACCGAAGACAACAGAGACTCCAAATCAGTTAGTTGGACCTGCTCATTATCCGAGAGAATTAGTCGCTTCCACTCCCAAAGAAACTGCAGTTGCAGTTCACCTTGAACCAACCGGTCAGTGACCAAACAACTTCTTTTCTTCTCCAAGGTGAATAATAATGGAAATTTCGTATATAGAGGGCAATCCGAAATCCACCAGTCAGTCCAGAAGAAAACGTTGAAGTCGTTCTTAACATTCCCTTTAATGAAAAAAATTAGGGACCGAAGATAAATTCTCCAAAATAGGAGGGACACTCGCAATTTGTTTCCAAGTTCCCCCTAGAGTTAACTTTACCGGAATATAAGTCCAACCACGTCCACTTCCATGAATAGACCAAATCACCTTACGCCACAAGGCGTCTTGAGTTATTTTAAAGCGCCACCACCACTTAGCCAATAATCCAAGATTTGCATCCCTTAAAGAACCCAAACCAATACCCCCATATTTTATCGGAGCAACGACCCTCTCCCAAGCTAACCAACTCATTTTGGCTACCGCATCCACCCTTCCCCAAAAAAATTTCCTACGAAGCTTCTCCAATGTATTTATAACTTGCATAGGTGCTCGAAACAAAGAAAAAAATTACAACGGGAGAGAGCTTAAAACGGACTTAAGTAGCATAATCCGGCCACCGTACGATAGACACTTTGATTTCCAAGCTGACAACCTCTTTTGGAACTTCTCGGTCACCGGCTCCCAACTTCGGACTAAGTTCATATTTAACCCAATTGGCACCCCTAAATGATTAAACGGAAAGCTGCCTCTTGAACAATTAATAGCCGCTGTCATTTCCATCTCCGAATCACCCACTCCAATGCCGAAAACACTACTTTTTTTGGAGCTAATTTTTAACCCGGAAACCAAATAAAATCCCCTTAACAATCGCCTAAGATTCATTACGTTAATAGACGACCATTCCCCACAAAAAACCACATCATCAACGTACATGAAATGAGATAAAAGCGGCACCGTACCACCCACGCGAATACCATGGAAAACTCCCAACTCACATGCTTGTCTCATAATCCGAGTTAAACCTTCCATAGCAAGAATAAAAAGAAAAGGGGAAAGTGGATCCCCTTGTCGTAATCCTTGCTCACAAACTGTAACACCCCAACCGATGGCGGAAATATCGAGGTGTCACGTAATGACGATTGTTCAAAAGCTCATGATACTAAAGTGTAAATATTATTTAAATTCATGATTAAAAGTCAAACATCAAAGTCAAACCAATACATCAAGTCTCAAAACAAAACGATACATAAAGCTTGTTTATTATGCCTAAGTCCAAGCCTAAGTGACAATCATCAAGCGTTCCCTGAAACATGTACAAAATAAAACGTCAACAATAATGCTGGTGAGTACACTTAGTTTTGTGTACATATAGTATAAGTATAAAAATGTTTACAATTCAAGTGTCATGAGTCATTCAAGGCAAATATGGAAAACACATAAGCACACAATACGGGTCAAAATCAAACCTCTTATGTGACAAAGTTTAATACATTAACAATGACCTAGGACTTCCCACCACCATAGGTACTTTCCACTAGGCGAGTTGTCAATTCAAATAGCGCTATCCATTGTTAAAGTCGGCTAGCTAAGTTAATGATTTTGTAATGATTGCAAGTATACTACGTTTATGTTTAAGCACAAAGCACAAGAATTCAAGCATAACACGTATATGAATTGTATGTAAAACGTTTATGAATAAGTGCAAGTGTATGTTTAATATGTGTACATGAATCACCCCAAAAGTGTAAAAATGAAAAAGGGGATACGTATACTCACAGTTTTGCTAAGCGCGATAAATCCAAATAAACTCGTCACAAGATAAAACTTGAGAATTCCGAAGAACTCAACCTATTCGTATAAGAATACTAATGAGGAAAATGACTTACAAAAATCTAAGGCGTCTAAAATCTAAGGCATTAGGGTTTGCTAGACTAGTTGAGGAAGATGAGTGTTACGATTATTCGAAAATAATAATATCGTATTCAAAAAGTATAACATGACTTAAGTTCAAACACATGACTAAGAAATAATTATTTATATTTGAATATTTTGAATAAAAATATTCTAAACAATTTATTAAAAGATTTTAGTTAATCAATTAACTAAATTATATAATTACAATAATTGTAATTAATTACATAAATGCATACATATAAGTAAAGTATTAAAACTTATGTGTTATAAACTTGAGAAAGTTTTGTTTTATAAATAAAATATTTATAAAACAGATTTTATAATTTATATAGAATTAAATGATTTAATATAACTAATTAAGTGTAAATAAGGCTAAAAATACAAGATATGGTTAAAAAATAATATTTTTGTGAAAAATAATTACTTTTTGATGTAAAAAAATGAAAATAATTTTTTCCATATTTTTTCTCAATTTTTATGCATTTAAAACGGATTTAATGAATTTAAATCATATTTAAATGATTAAAAATAGGAAAAACTATAAGAATTGTTGAGTTCTGGACCAATAAATTTTATTCAAGTTTAACATGTCTGGAAATAATTACCCAAAAAATTTGAGATTAAAATCTTTAAAAATAAAATTTTAATCAATTAATTATGATTAAAACAATTTAAATTAATAAAATTTTGAAAATTAGATATTATCCAAAAACTAGAAATATGATAATTTTCTATGAGGAGTCAAGAAACTACACCTAAATTTTCATGATTTTTGGAGCAAAAATGAATTTTCTATGAATAATTAAAGATTAAAGCATATATATACATATATAAAAATAATAAAACGAAAATAAAAAAAATAAAAAAAAAGAATCAGACCCGCGGGCTAATGGAGTCGAACCCGGGTCTTTTATGCATGTACACACAAACACAAACACAACCACTACACTACATGATTTATTTGTTGAAATGTTTAGAAACAAATTATATTTATATATACATAATACTTTATCTTCTTCCCCTTCTAGCTCAAGCCAAAACCCTAACCCTAACCAAAATTTGATTAACCTGATATAGAACATATTAGACATTATATTCATGGGGTTAATGATCGACAACAACTAACCAACATAACGACAAAACAATAAACGACTTACAAGTTCGATTATAGACCGAATAATAAGAAAGAGAAGCCAAGACTTATGAGCACCGATTATGAGAGTTTATGAACACGATTCATATGTTTAGAGTGCGGGTTTATGATGGGTAAAGGTCCAAGAATGACTTAGGATGCTTTTATAATGCCACGACTTGAAACTTAAAACTTTGATGATCATAAAGGGTTGACGGTTTCACCATGAATACATCATTAATCTTGATTTAAACCATGTTTAATACAAATATTAAGTGGCGTAACGGATTGTATTTGATGGAGAAGACCAACTAAATCAATAAAGCGGGTCAAAAGCGACATATTAATGGCAATAATTGTCCCTGAAGTTTTATATTGATTTATATTATGAAAAAAAAACTTAATAATTACATTAACAAACCTTAACAAAGTTTATAATTTTAATTTTTTTTATAAACTTAGAAAATTTTAAACAACCAACATGAAACCTTTTGCATACTCTCGATAATGGTTTAGTTTTAATCTTTTCAAACTTGAAATATATTAACATATTTATTCTTTTAAAGCGCAATTAATAGATTCCGGCAAATGTACTTGAACTTTTATTTAATTGCGAAGACGAAAAGTATGAGGTCTTAAATTGTTAATAAATACAAGGACTAAAGTTGTAACAATGAATAAACAGAAGGGACGAATGTCACACAAACAAACTCACATGTAGGTAACCCATTAACCAAGACTGAAGCACGGGAACACCGGACAATAGACATAACCCATCCCCTCCACTTGAGGGAAAAATTCATTTGCGCTAAAATATCATCCAAGTAGTCCCAACGCAACGTATCATAAGCTTTTTCAATATCCACTTTGAGCAAAAAACTAGTCAACTTTGACTTTCGTAACCAAGCAATAGTTTCATTCAAGATTAACGGACCATCAAGTATATTTTGCTCACTCAAGAAAGCAGTTTGTTCTTCGGACACAAGGCAAGGCATAAAAGATTTCAACCGGAGAACTAATACCTTCGACAACACCTTATTTATAACCCCAACCAAGCTTATAGGCCGGTAATCCGACAGGGTAGCCTGATCCCGACCTTTCGGAATCAAAGCAATAAATGCCGAAAAAACACCATTCCCGAATAGCAGCGTTTACATAAAACTCCTCAAAGAGTTTAAAAAAATCTTGTTTCAATAAAGGCCAGAATTTACGTATGAAGTTAAAATTAAAACATCCGGCCCTAGAGACTTACCACCATCACAATCCCACACCGCTTGCGTAATTTCCTCCATAGAGAAAGGCGCATCTAAAGAAGCAACGTCCTCCACCGAAAGCCTATTAACATTCAGGCAGGAAAAATTCGGCCGGGTCACACTACGCGAACTAAACTTCTCAGCAAAGAAACTCACAATATTATCCTTAACCAGAACCTAGTCCGTAATCCAAACACCGTCACACTTAGCTCCATGAATCTTATTAGTTGCAGAATTAAGTTTAATAATCCCATGATAATACTTGGAATTCTCGTCTCCATCCAACGCCCATTTTATTCTAGCTTTTTGTTGTGCGTCTTGTACTTTTAGTCGCTTTTCTTGCATTAACTTCTTCCTCGCATTTGCTCTAGCTTCAAGCTCAGATTCGGTCAATGATACATTTTCAGCTTTCACTTCAAGGTCAGCCACCACTTTTTTACATTCCATACACTTTTCCTCTATACGCCTCCGGTTCGCATCGACCCAAAACTATATTCTACCTTTGAGTTGTAACATTTCGTATTTATTTCTATGTACGTTGTGACATTTATTAATAAAACGTCGCATTTTTATCATTATTGTACCTTTTAAAAAAATATTTCGTGACACGTTTGGACTCCTAGAACCATACTATAATCATATATCATTAATATAGGGGTGGATTAATGGTAAAAAAAATAATTGTTTGGGCCGGGATTCGAACCCGCGCCCAAACCGGTTCCCACACACCACACCACACTAATCAACCAACTGAGCTACCCATCTCCTTGTGAACATATCCTAACCCAATTTCATTTAAACCCTTCCATGTTCATCACAGTTGACTTGGAAAAAGTCAACTGCGATTCAAACTTTCAAATTCGTGCACAAATCCGCGTCTCTTGTTCTCTATTATGGCAAGATTACTGATTGACAGACTAACACGCGTATTCTAAACGCTTAATCGTCATTAAAACATACCATATCATAGCCAATTACGCGTTATTGTCTTTAACACTAGTCAAACCTTACCAATTCGATCACACGTGTGTTGCACTATAAATTGAGAACTCATTCACAGCCTATACTCGCCGATAACTCTATCCCCACTCTCAATTTCTTCTAAAAATCTCATTTTAATCTCCAATTGTTCGCGTTTGACTATACGGTTGACCGGGCAAAATCATCATCAAAAACAGTTTGTAAGTTTAATTTTTTTGTTTGGTTTTGTTTATCGGCACCATAACAGCAATAACCCCATGAATAATCGGGTTATTGCTCGTTAATTTTGATTATTAGAAATCCTAGGGTTCATGCGATTATAATTGGGGATAATCAATTTGCAGACATCGTTATATATTTTAAACAAAACAACATCTATCACCAACTGATCAGTAGATAAGTTGGTATGGTTCCTTTTCGTTAAGACACGAACCGGCCTAAGGCCTGGGTTCGAGTCCCACACGCTGTTTTTTTTTAAACCAATTATTGAAACAGATCAGTAAGGCTATATAATTAATTCAAACCTAGATTAATCGTTCTCAGGGTCTAGACCAGATGGTCTAGGCTTGTGATATAAACATCGAACCGGCCAGTGGCCCGGGTTCGATCCCTAGCATATGCAATTCTTTTTTTTTTTTAACTTTTTATACTTATATATTTATTATTACTTTTAAAAATAGTTTTAAAATACTAAAAATGCTTTATAAATTCTACAAAAATTATTTTATGATGTTCTAATAGAAGAGTTTATCATACAATTTTTAGTTTTTCAAAAATCTTTTATTTATTATATATAATAAATATTACAAGTTTATTCTATTATAATTATAAAATTCTATAAAAATATCAAAACGATTTTATAAAATTCCACAAAAATTATCCTAAACTTATAAAACAATAAACATTCCAGAAATGGTTTTTATTTCTGAAAAATCATTTATTTAATATTTTTAATCGATTTTTGCTATTTTAATCATAAATAAATCATAATAAATTCGTTTTTCATTATTTTTGCATCAAAATTTCACATAAATTATTATTAATCATTTAGATCAGAAATATAAATTTTTGATTCGAAATTTATAATTTTTAATATTTTTAAATATTAAGTCTATATTTTGTCAAATAATTATTAATATATAAATATTCATTAATTAAGAAAATAATTTTATAAAAATTATTTTTACATTTATTACAATATAATTCAATTACTTTTAGATAATTTTGGTCAGAAAACATTTTCATTAATTATTTCTTTATTTATTCAAATTTAATCATAAATCAATTATTAATCCCCAAATTAGGAACCCTGGCACATTTTAGACTAGAAAACTTAGAATTATTAAGTTTTCCCCAACACTTATTTATTACCTTGAAATAGGGTGATATTTGGATACACACGAGCCACATTTACTTATATAACAAGGGTCTCCATTTTAACACTAAGGTGAGTTTTACATAGCCCCTTTTCTATTTCACTATTTTGGGGTGAAACATGTTACAACATTCTATCTACAATTCAATCATAAAGTGTCTATGTGTTATTCTATGTTGCATTATGTCTTAAACATGACTAGGGTAAGCACAATATTCTAGCATAATCATTAACATTGATCAGCCGACGGTATACAATGATAGATCTATTGGACTGACAATCCCACCCGGATACGTGTACCTCCTACATAGGTAGCGTGGGTGATTGTTATCGAATTCATAACATGATCGAGTGAACCATGAGCGTATGGGATGGACCACAATATTCTAGTCACAAGGTTTGATTATGCACTCAATTTACCTGATAGTATGTTTTCACATATGGACTAGACTTGCCATGACACTTGAATTGTACAAGTTTTATTCAATTATCAAAACCTATGTTATTCTCACCAACTTTTGTTGACCCAAAAATATTTTCAAAATTAACATGTTTCAGGTAACAATGAAGCTGAGGCTTAGAGTATGCATGATGGATTCTATGAAGTTATATGAAGTTATTTGTTTTATGTGATGTTATGTATTTTGGGATTTTTAGACATCGTTTCATTTGGATATTTATGTTATCAATAAATTATTTAAAATTTCAATATATACCATGTGCTACTGAAACAATCATCAATACGTGACATTCCGATGTTTCCGCCATCGGTTGGGGTGTTACAGATTGGTATCAGAGCCTTGGTTATAGGGAATTAGGTTATTAGAAAAATAATCTAGACTATAACCTTAGGGAATTAAAACAGTACTTGCTTCTCTTACTTGTAACCCTAATTGCTTCCTTATTCTTATCCCTATCCTACACCTTATACAACCCTAAGCCTTTACAAGTTGACTGCTCTTATTCGTCTGCTGCAATCCTGATCCACCTTTAGATTAATAAGAAAAAATCCTCAGGTTTAGCCTGAACCACCTTGAGATCTCGTCGAAGTTCTAGATTTTAACAACGAACACGTGCAATCTGGAAGGGTGAACGCCTGTATTCTGAGTTTTCTGTCTAGGCTGGCATTGCGCATATATCCCAATCAGATGAGGGACCCGAATGCCTACCTGGGAATTCTCGGGATGAGTGTTCACTTATAGGCTAAAGCATGTCTTCACTATGTTATTAAAATCAAGAATCTTTGATAAGTCAACGTTTTCGTTTATTCGTTTTAATTAATGAATAAATGATTACATTCCTTATATTACCTCATTCATTTCATTGTGTCTCTTACAGATCATGCCTCCACATCGCAGCACTCGCCTTAACAGTGGTGACAATCATGATGAAGGGAGCAGCAACCACAACCACAACCACGACACTAACCACAACAATGGAGGTGATGCCCAACTGGCTGCAATCATTTCCCAACAAATGGCGCAACAGATCGCAACTCTGGTTTTTAACTTACTGGCTCAAGTCATCCAAATGAATGGAAACGGCAATGGAAATGGAAACGGCAATGGAAATCATAATGGGAACGGGAATGGTCACCCAGTCTGCACCCTCAAACACTTTAATACCTGCAATCCTCCTAAGTTTAGTGGGGCTGAAGGAGCTACTGGTCTCCTACAATTGTTCGAGGGTATTGAGAATACCTTCATTAACAGTGAGTGTCCCGATAACTTTAAGGTCCGTTATGCTATGAGTGTTCTTCACAAACGAGCACTCACTTGGTGGAATGAGGAAAAGCGCACCCGCGGAGCTGAAGTTGCACTTGCTATGACCTGGGATCAAGTCAAGGAGATAATGAAAGCTGAGTTTTGCCCACGTAACGAGGTCAAGAAGTTGGAGGACGAGTTCCACACCCTTGCTCAGGATAGTGGGGAAAACCTTGCTCATAATACCCGTTTCCATGAGCTCAGTATGTTGTTGCCCCATAAGGTCACTCCCCTATCAGTAGCCATCGAGAAGTATATCGGTGGTTTACCTATGCAAATTCAGGACACGGTATGGGGAAGGAATCCTGCCACCTTGGAGGAAGCCAAACGTTTAGCGGCTACACTGACTGATAATCACGTGAAGAATGGTACTCTGTTTCGCAAAGGTGCTAAGAAAGATGTGAACAAAGCTATACCAGAGCCGGCTAAGGAGATTAAGACTGAACACTCTGTTAACAAGAAACGTAAGGCCCGAAACTTTACCGTGGTTACCACCCCCGCACCCAATAAGAAGCCATACACCGGACCTCACCCCTTATGCAACACTTGCAAATACCACCACCCAGCTCAGGTGCCATGTCGTTTTTGCACTAATTGTCAAAGGTATGGACATCTTGTGAATATCTGTCAAGCTCCTCCTGCTAATGGCCCTGTTGCCCAAAATAACCCAGCCAGAAATGCCCCAGCTTCCAACCAACAAAACAATAGGCCTGCTCGTGGTCAGTGTTACGAGTGTGGCAGCCCAGACCACTATATCAATGCCTGCCCCAATCGTAACCAAAACCAGAACCTGAACCAAAATCGCAATCAAAACCAGAACCGCAACCAGAACCAAGGTGCTCGTGGTCGCGCGTACAACCTCAATGCTAATCAGGCCCGCGACATCAACGAGGTGGTTAATGGTACGTTTCTTGTTAATAACCACTATGCTTCTATATTATTTCATTCGGGTGCTGATAAGTCGTTTGTGTCACTAAAGTTTGAACCCTTACTTAACTTACCCCAAACTAACCTAGAGGAACCCTTAGTGGTAGAGGTAGCTAATGGGAAGTCTATCTCGATCGATTCTATTATTCGTAACTGTGTGTTGAACCTTGATGAACATACTTTCCCTATCGATCTGATTCCTATGCATCTTGGAAGCTTTGATGTCATAGTAGGCATGGATTGGTTGTCAACCCATCGTGCTGAAATCCTATGCTTTGAGAAAGTTATTCGCATTCCTCTTGAATCTGGTGACATTTTGAAGATCTATGGTGAGAAGCCTTGTGGTGAGCTTAAACTCATGTCTTGTACTACTGCTCAAAAATACTTACGAAAGGGGTATATGGCTTTCTTGGCTAACGTGATAGAAAAGAAAGACAAGGGCAAAAGTATCCAAGATATTCCAATCATTCGGGACTATCCTGAAGTCTTTCCAAAGGATTTACCTGGTTTGCCTCCTGCTCGTCAAGTTGAATTCAGGATCGATCTTGTTCCTGGTGCAAATCCAATCGCCAAAGCTCCTTATCGTCTTGCACCCTCTGAGATGCAAGAACTTGCCAGTCAACTACAGGAACTTTCTGATAAAGGTTTCATTTGCCCCAGTTCTTCTCCATAGGGAGCCCCTGTATTGTTCGTGAAGAAGAAAGATGGATCTCTCAGGATGTGTATCGATTATCGTGAGCTCAATAAACTCACCATCAAGAATCGTTATCCCTTGCCTAGGATTGACGATCTTTTCGATCAACTTCAAGGAGCAACCCACTTCTCAAAGATTGATCTTCGTTCGGGTTATCATCAACTTAGAGTTCACGAAGAAGACATTCCCAATACAGCCTTTCGTACACGTTATGGTCACTACGAATTCATGGTCATGCCATTTGGATTGACCAACGCTCCCGCAGTGTTTATGGATCTAATGAATCGGGTTTGTAGACCCTACCTTGACAAATTCGTGATCATCTTCATTGAAGACATTTTGATTTACTCAAAATCAAAATCCGATCATGAACAACATCTTCACTCAATCTCGGGTCTCCTAAAGAAAGAACAATTGTATGCCAAGTTCTCGAAATGTGAATTTTGGCTTAAGGAAGTTCAATTTTTAGGACACGTCATCAATGAGAACGGAATTCATGTTGATCCTGCGAAGATCGAAGCTGTCAAAGATTGGAGTGTTCCTAAAACTCCAACTGAAGTCCGTTCCTTCCTTGGTTTATCCGGTTATTATCGTCGATTCATTACCAACTTCTCCAAGATCGTTGTTCCTCTCACTGCCTTAACTCACAAGGGTAAACCTTATGAGTGGGGACCAAAACAAGAGGAAGCATTTGAGACTCTTAAGCTGAAACTTTGTGAAGCTCCTATTCTGTCTCTACCTGATGGTAATGATGATTTCGTGGTCTATTGTGATGCATCAAACCAAGGTCTTGGGTGTGTTCTCATGCAACGAGGCAAGGTTATTGCTTATGCGTCTAGACAGCTCAAGACCCACGAAAAGAATTATACCACCCATGATCTTGAATTGGGCGCAGTCGTCTTTGCTCTTAAGATTTGGAGACACTATCTTTATGGAACCAAATGTGTGGTTTTCACGGACCACAAAAGTCTCCAACATGTCTTCGACCAGAAAAATCTTAACATGAGGCAACGACGTTGGGTTGAGTTACTTAACGACTATGATTGCGAGATTCGCTACCATCCTGGCAAAGCAAATGTTGTGGCTGACGCACTCAGTCGTAAAGAGCGCATCAAACTTCATTGTGCAAGAGTTCGTACTGATCTTCAGGATCGTATCCTCCAGGCTCAACATACTTCAGTCACCAAAGGTAACATGTACGAGGAAATGTCTTGTGGTGCTGAGACTCAACTTGAAACCAAACCTGATGGTCTACTTTATTTTCTCAATCGACTTTGGATTCCTGACCGTGATGATCTTCGTACTTTCCTTATGAACGAGGCTCATAAGTCTCGTTATTCTATTCATCCTGGAGCTGACAAGATGTACCAAGATCTTCGTTATTCGTATTGGTGGCCTGGTATGAAGAAAGATATCGCTCTTTTCGTTGCAAAATGTCTTACTTGTTCAAAGGTCAAGTGATGTGTTGCAAAACACATCTCTTTTCCTATGTATTTTGTATAATATTTTGTTAGGTTTTTATTTGTTTCGTGTCGTTTTAGTATGTATTTATTTATTTTATTATTTTTTAGGTGTTCGTGAAAAAAGAGCGTTAAACGAAGAATTTTAATCGACACGCAAACACTTGACAGCAGGTGGTCATGAACGTTGGAACGTAAACGAGGAATTTTGGTTGAGCCAAAAACATCCGAGATGCGAGCACGGGATTCTTATATATAATAGAAGAAATTATTATAATAATATAATAATAAAAAATAATTAAAGAAATCTAAGTTATAAAGAGACGAAAGTCTCATGAGCAAGAAGAAAAAAAATATGAAATGTCATGGAGCATTGTCTTGCTTTAGCCCATTCAGGAAACAGAAACAGAGTTGGATGGCCCACCAATACATTATGGATGCAAAGGAAATTATATAACACAACAACAGATTATCATCGAGAAAAAGACATTATTTCACGGCGGCACATTATTATTTTTCGTAGAAGACAATAGCAGCCGCAAAGCAGAAGAACAACACAGCGAATCTAAAAAAAGAGAGAGGTTAATTGAAGGCCAGGGGAGGCTAGGGATCGAGGTTTTCACAATATTGGTTATTTTCGTTTATTACTTTGTGTTCTAAACCTTATGACTATGTGTTACTTTGGTACCAAGACTATGTTTTTATCGTTTGTCATGAATATTATTGGCTAAACTTTAGTTACTACCTAGGTTGTATGATGACTGCATGTTAAATTTATAGTTCTCGGTTTTGGATTTATTTTTGAATGGTTAATGTTTTGGTAAAAGTTTAGTTGGTGTTTATTATGATGTGTGTGCGTACTTAGGTCTAATTTATTATCTTTGATAGTTCCATAAACGTCTTAGTGAATGTCTTTCATGTTTGGATGTTTATTAGGGTTACATGCTTGGTGCTTGTAGCTTAGTTTATGGTTTTGGTACCGAAAGCCATAGGAACTTGATTAGAGAATTTTGAGGACTTAAGTATTCTTCCATTCTTGAGACCGGGAGGTGATGGAATGTTGGGTTGTCTAGAGCTTTAGGTGCTAGGTTTTGGTGAGACCGGGAGGTGATCCTATCCTAGTTGTCTTTAGTTTCTTGCAATTCCAAGTCATAGTTAACCCAATTAAATTACTCCTTTACATCTTCGGGTGTATTGTGATTAGAGAGACCGGGAGGTGATCGAGTCATTAGAGTACCTTTACATTCTTAGTGAGGTGAGACCGGGAGGTGATCCGAGCTAGATAGCCAGTGTTTTATCTTTAGGATTCTTTGGGGTGTGTTGGTGAGACCGGGAGGAGATCTAGCACGTCTTAAGGTTTCTTAAGTTATCTTTAGAATCTGGTAGCCATTCAGGTTTCCATTACCGAGAGTTGTGAGTTTGCATGTAGGATTCTTGGCCTAGGTAGTTGCCTTCCTATCCTGATATTTTCCTCATTTATCATTGCTGTCTTTTTATCTTATTTATTTACTCTATTTATTTTATTTAATTATTAAAAAAACCAAAAACAAACTTTTAAACCATTTATTTTAAGTCTTAGTCGAGTCTAGTTTTGTTTTCTATTAGTGTCCTGTGGGTTCGATACTCGGACTTACTTAGTCTGTACTGCATTGATAGGTACACTTGCCTGTCGTGTGGTCTAGTTTAGTTGAGTCTGTTTTATATTACCAGGTGTCTAGGTTAGTTTATATTTTTAGACCATACATAGCACATCATCAAGGCTGAACGTCAACGACCATCTGGTATGCTTGAACAACCAGAAATTCCTGTGTGGAAATGGGAGAGCATAGCAATGGACTTCATCACTAAACTCCCTCGTACACCCAAAGGTTTTGACAGCATTTGGGTAATCGTTGACCGTTTAACTAAGTCAGCTCATTTCTTACCAATTCGTGAGAAATATTTTGTGGAAAGGTTGGCGAAGATGTACGTGAGTGAAATTGTATGTCGCCATGGTATACCTTTGGACATTATCTCTGATCGTGATGGTCGTTTCACCTCTCACTTTTGGGATTCTTTACAAGACGCTTTGGGTACTAAGCTAAACCTGAGTACTGCTTATCACCCTCAAACAGATGGTCAGACCGAACGGACCATCCAAACACTTGAGGATATGCTCAGGGCATGTGTCATTGATTTTGGTGGCGCATGGGATTCTCATCTTCCCTTGGTTGAGTTTTCATACAACAACAGTTATCATGCCAGCATTAACATGGCTCCTTTCGAGGCACTCTATGGTCGTAAGTGTCGTTCACCTGTCTGTTGGACTGAGGTTGGTGAAGCCCAGATCACTGGACCTGAACTGATCCAGGAAACCACAGATAAAATCCAACTCATTTAGGATAATCTTCTCAAGGCTAGAAGTCGACAGAAGAGCTATGCTGATAAACGTCGAAAGCCCTTGGAATTTTAAGTCGGGGACCTTGTACTTCTTAAGGTATCTCTTTGGAAGGGAGTAATTCGCTTCGGTAGAAAGGGAAAACTAGGTCCTCGATACGTAGGCCCATTCAAAGTGCTTGACAGGATTGGAAAAGTGGCTTACAAACTTGATCTTCCACCCGAGTTAAACAATGTTCACCCAACTTTTCACGTTTCGAATCTCAAGAAATGCTTAGCAGATGAGAACCTCCATGTCCCTCTTGAAGATGTGCAAATCGATGAAACTATGCACATATTCGAGAAACCGGTTCAGATCGTGGATACTGGAGTCAAGAAACTTAAGCGCAGTCGCATTCCGATCGTTAAGGTTCGTTGGGAATCTAAACGAGGTCCAGAGTTCACTTGGGAACGCAAGGACCAGATGAAGTCTAAGTACCCACACCTTTTCCCACCAGACTCTCCAACTCCAACTTCGGGATGAAGTTCCTAAAAGTAGGGGAGACTGTAACATTTCGTATTTATTTCTATGTACGTTGTGACATTTATTAATAAAACGTCGCATTTTTATCATTATTGTACCTTTTAAAAAAATATTTCGTGACACGTTTGGACTCCTAGAACCATACTATAATCATATATCATTAATATAGGGGTGGATTAATGGTAAAAAAAATAATTGTTTGGGCCGGAATTCGAACCCGCGCCCAAACCGGTTCCCACACACCACACCACACTAATCAACCAACTGAGCTACCCATCTCCTTGTGAACATATCCTAACCCAATTTCATTTAAACCCTTCCATGTTCATCACAGTTGACTTGGAAAAAGTCAACTGCGATTCAAACTTCCAAATTCGTGCACAAATCCGCGTCTCTTGTTCTCTATTATGGCAAGATTACTGATTGACAGACTAACACGCGTATTCTAAACGCTTAATCGTCATTAAAACATACCATATCATAGCCAATTACGCGTTATTGTCTTTAACACTAGTCAAACCTTACCAATTCGATCACACGTGTGTTGCACTATAAATTGAGGCCTCATTCACAGCCTATACTCGCCGATAACTCTATCCCCACTCTCAATTTCTTCTAAAAATCTCATTTTAATCTCCAATTGTTCGCGTTTGACTATACGGTTGACCGGGCAAAATCATCATCAAAAACAGTTTGTAAGTTTAATTTTTTTTGTTTGGTTTTGTTTATCGGCACCATAACAGCAATAACCCCATGAATAATCGGGTTATTGCTCGTTAATTTTGATTATTAGAAATCCTAGGGTTCATGCGATTATAATTGGGGATAATCAATTTGCAGACATCGTTATATATTTTAAACAAAACAACATCTATCACCAACTGATCAGTAGATAAGTTGGTATGGTTCCTTTTCGTTAAGACACGAACCGGCCTAAGGCCTGGGTTCGAGTCCCACACGCTGTTTTTTTTTAAACCAATTATTGAAACAGATCAGTAAGGCTATATAATTAATTCAAACCTAGATTAATCGTTCTCAGGGTCTAGACCAGATGGTCTAGGCTTGTGATATAAACATCGAACCGGCCAGTGGCCCAGGTTCGATCCCTAGCATATGCAAATCTTTTTTTTTTTTTTAACTTTTTATACTTATATATTTATTATTACTTTTAAAAATAGTTTTAAAATACTAAAAATGCTTTATAAATTCTACAAAAATTATTTTAAGATGTTCTAATAGAAGAGTTTATCATACAATTTTTAGTTTTTCAAAAATCTTTTATTTATTATATATAATAAATATTACAAGTTTATTCTATTATAATTATAAAATTCTATAAAAATATCAAAACGATTTTATAAAATTCCACAAAAATTATCCTAAACTTATAAAACAATAAACATTCCAGAAATGGTTTTTATTTCTGAAAAATCATTTATTTAATATTTTTAATCGATTTTTGCTATTTTAATCATAAATAAATCATAATAAATTCGTTTTTCATTATTTTTGCATCAAAATTTCACATAAATTATTATTAATCATTTAGATCAGAAATATAAATTTTTGATTCGAAATTTATAATTTTTAATATTTTTAAATATTAAGTCTATATTTTGTCAAATAATTATTAATATATAAATATTCATTAATTAAGAAAATAATTTTATAAAAATTATTTTTACATTTATTACAATATAATTCAATTACTTTTAGATAATTTTGGTCAGAAAACATTTTCATTAATTATTTCTTTATTTATTCAAATTTAATCATAAATCAATTATTAATCCCCAAATTAGGAACCCTGGCACATTTTAGACTAGAAAACTTAGAATTATTAAGTTTTCCCCAACACTTATTTATTACCTTGAAATAGGGTGATATTTGGATACACACGATGTAACACCCCAACCGATGGCGGAAACATCGGGATGTCACGTATAGATGATTGTTCATTAGCTCATGGCGAATAATAAATTTCATTAAATGATTTAAATAAATTACATACAATTGTTCTACAAGAATTCGTACATCAAATTGAATAAAACTATGCACACATCTTCAAGCATTAATTCAAATCTTCAAGCAAGTAGAACCTGAAACATGTTAAGTTGAAAATATTTTGGGTCAACAAAAGTTGGTGAGAATTACATAGGTTTTGATAATCGAATAAAAATGTTGTGCAATTCATGTGTCATGGCAATCTAGTCCATATGTGAAAACATACTAGAAGTAAATCGAGTGCATAATCAACCCTTGTGACTGTTATAATGTGGTACATCCCATACGCTCATGGTTCACTCGAATATGTTATGCGATAACAAACACCCACGCTACCTTTGTAGGAGGCACGTATCCGGGTGGGATTGTCAGTCCAATAGATCTATCAATGTATACCGTCGGCTGATCAATGTTAATGATTATGCTAGAATTGTGCTTACCCTAGTCATGTTCAAGACATAATGCAACATAGAAAAACACATAGACACATTGATGATTGAATTGCATAAATTATGTTATAACATGTTTCACCCCAAAAATGGTGATAAATAGAAAAGGGGCTATGTAAAACTCACCTGAAATTCACTGTGTAAATACTAGCAAGTAGCACAAGTCTGAACTTGGATTAATTGAACTCTTGTGTCCTATTACAAATAAGGGACGTCTTAAATTCTAATGCAAATAAGCTTGTTTCGCGTCTTAGTTGTAAAAATAGTTGATCCAACTACCTAGACTCGTATTGTAAACAATACGTGTCCTAATGAGTGTATGACTTAACGAACCGATAGGAACTTGATTTTGTTTCTCGAAAATATCTGTGTACGTATAGTTATTTGAAATAGAAACTTTAATATATTATTCAAGGTCGCGTCTTGAAGTTATTGTTAAAGATATATTTTGTATAATGAGATAATATTTACGTAGCTTGACTCGAATGTTACTTCGTCTCGTATCTTGGGTAGTATATATTTGTACTTATTAATAAATATAAATATTTCTGTTTTTGACGACGTACGATTTGAAATTAGAATTTATTTGTAAAAACATAATCTTGTCTACACCTAATCATAAACTTGAAAGGCCGATTTGGTTCTTATATTTTATAAAAATTTGGGCAGAGTTTCCTCTGTTTTTGTAAGAAACCAGACAACACAAGTCGTCTATTTTAGCTCAAAACATCAATTGTCCAATTTCACAAAACGCAATACAATTTAACTAAGCCCTTTTTATATACAATCAATGGTTTACATTATTAAAACTATGACGAGAACTATATGCTTATGTATGCATATAGTTCGACATTTGAGCATTCTAGTACTAATATTTATTATTAACAAAATCCAAGCGTATCAATAAAGGTAAGTTTTGTTATAATTCGTCTCGGTTCGTTTAAGTGCTCGTAATTTATATATTTATATACAATGTACTACAAAACACAGATAAAATAACTAAACAAGAGTCGCGACGCGTTATACCTTCCCAATATTCAAGCTCGCGAACCGACACGTACGCGTCTCGAGCTGAGTGCTGACCAGTTTTGACTGTTGACCATTGTTGACCCGGTTTGACCTGGTCAACCAGTGTTGACCGAGAAGAAAACGGACAAGGAGACAAGGTCTGGCCTAGCCGAGCACAAGGAACGCCTGAACCCAACGAGCATCTTGGCCTGAATGGAGTCCGAACACGAATCGAAACCATACTACCTGAACCAACAACGAATCTAGCCCTGACCGAGCTGTAATCCGAAACATCACCCAACCCAGACTTGACTTAAGTTGTAACCAGCCCTAAACAAAAGACCAAACGAATCTGCTTACTTGGTTGCCGTCACAAACCCGACCGGAAGCATCAACGACTACAATCTCCACAACTAGCCCGGAACCAAAAGACCCAGACGAACCTAACCTTCCCGGTTGTTACTGTAGCTGAACACAACTAGACAACCAGAAGTCGCCACCACTATGGACTGCTACCAGCGGCGACACCCCTGATTGTTGCTTCTGGTCCTTGCTGCTGGTTGCTTATGTAATAGGGACGAGTGGATGGAGAAGGTGATGTTTAGTGGTGGTTCGTTGGTCAACGCGTGGGGGCAGGGATAGCTAGGTGGGTCGGCCGATTAGAGGGAGGAGGAAAAGGTAAGGTGGTTGGCGGAGCCGGAGCTCAGGTGGTCGGCGGCGGCGGTGAGGTGGTTAAGGGTGGTGGTTCGGGTGGTTGTTGTTGGTCTGCTTGGCTGCCGCTACTCTAGAAGGAAGGGTATGGATTTCAGTCTTATTGGCGGCTACTGATCGAGTTGTTCCATAGCTGCTGTGCGTCGCAGGTACAAGGAAGAAGAAGGAGATAGTTGGTGGTCCGGGTGAGGGTCGGCGGCGGCGGCCGCCTATGGTGAAAGAGAGGGTGCGGGAGTCAGAGTTGAAGGTTGTAAGGGTTGAAGGGGATAGTTTTAATGGTGGTTCTTGGTAGTGATGGCTAGGGTTGGAGTTGTGGTGAAGTGGGGAAGAAGATATGTTAAGGTGTTTAAATAGCTAGGGTTTTGTGTAGGTTAGGTGGAGACCGCGTATACAAACTCGTCACCGACTCGGGTCTCGTTTATGACTTAAACTCGTTTAATCAATAGAATAATTATATTATGTAATTTATTTATATAAACCGGCGTAGGGCTAGTATTTGGACTACGTATTTATTATATATATATATATATATTTTTGTCGCGTTTAGAAATTTACCTGGATAAGTGTCGGTTTACTAATATGTTAATACTTACAACGTGTTATTATTAGTTTCGACGCTATAATAGTGAAATCAAGTGATTTAATTTATAATGAATAATAAAAAAATGTATTTCCTGTTATAGAGATATTATTGTTAACGAATTAACGCATCGTCTTATGAATAAAATATTATTATTGTATTATTCGAGAAAAGTTGGGCGTTACACACGAGCCACATTTACTTATATAACAAGAGTCTCCATTTTAACACTAAGGTGAGTTTTACATAGCCCCTTTTCTATTTCACTATTTTGGGGTGAAACATGTTACAACATTCTATCTACAATTCAATCATAAAGTGTCTATGTGTTATTCTATGTTGCATTATGTCTTAAACATGACTAGGGTAAGCACAATATTCTAGCATAATCATTAACATTGATCAGCCGACGGTATACAATGATAGATCTATTGGACTGACAATCCCACCCGGATACGTGTACCTCCTACATAGGTAGCGTGGGTGATTGTTATCGAATTCATAACATGATCGAGTGAACCATGAGCGTATGGGATGGACCACAATATTCTAGTCACAAGGTTTGATTATGCACTCGATTTACCTGATAGTATGTTTTCACATATGGACTAGACTTGCCATGACACTTGAATTGTACAAGTTTTATTCAATTATCAAAACCTATGTTATTCTCACCAACTTTTGTTGACCCAAAAATATTTTCAAAATTAACATGTTTCAGGTAACAATGAAGCTGAGGCTTAGAGTATGCATGATGGATTCTATGAAGTTATATGAAGTTATTTGTTTTATGTGATGTTATGTATTTTGGGATTTTTAGACATCGTTTCATTTGGATATTTATGTTATCAATAAATTATTTAAAATTTCAATATATACCATGTGCTACTGAAACAATCATCAATACGTGACATTCCGATGTTTCCGCCATCGGTTGGGGTGTTACAGATTGGTATCAGAGCCTTGGTTATAGGGAATTAGGTTATTAGAAAAATAATCTAGACTATAACCTTAGGGAATTAAAACAGTACTTGCTTCTCTTACTTGTAACCCTAATTGCTTCCTTATTCTTATCCCTATCCTACACCTTATACAACCCTAAGCCTTTACAAGTTGACTGCTCTTATTCGTCTGCTGCAATCCTGATCCACCTTTAGATTAATAAGACAAAATCCTCAGGTTTAGCCTGAACCACCTTGAGATCTCGTCGAAGTTCTAGATTTTAACAACGAACACGTGCAATCTGGAAGGGTGAACGCCTGTATTCTGAGTTTTCTGTCTAGGCTGGCATTGCGCATATATCCCAATCAGACGAGGGACCCGGATGCCTACCTGGGAATTCTCGGGATGAGTGTTCACTTGTAGGCTAAAGCATGTCTTCACTATGTTATTAAAATCAAGAATCTTTGATAAGTCAAAGTTTTCGTTTATTCGTTTTAATTAATGAATAAATGATTACATTCCTTATATTACCTCATTCATTTCATTGTGTCTCTTACAGATCATGCCTCCACGTTGCAGCACTCGCCTTAACAGTGGTGACAATCATGATGAAGGGAGCAGCAACCACAACCACAACCACGACACTAACCACAACAATGGAGGTGATGCCCAACTGGCTGCAATCATTTCCCAACAAATGGCGCAACAGATCGCAACTTTGGTTCCTAACTTACTGGCTCAAGTCATCCAAATGAATGGAAACGGCAATGGAAATGGAAACGGCAATGGATTCTATGAAGTTATTTGAAGTTATTTGTTTTATGTGATGTTATGTATTTTGGGATTTTTAGACATCGTTTCATTTGGATATTTATGTTATCAATAAATTATTTAAAATTTCAATATATACCATGTGCTACTGAAACAATCATCAATACGTGACATCCCGATGTTTCCGCCATCGGTTGGGGTGTTACATGAGCCATTTCAGCTTTGATGCTAAAGCAACATCTGGTGGACCCGAGAATACAAAGTTACCTGCAATTGAGTTAACAAAATCTACAAAACCCGGTAACTCTAACCAAGAATTATAGAATCAAAAAGGAACATGTCCAAAATCCGAATTTTTCAAGGAAAGAGACAATCAACAATGGTCCGAAAGAAAGCGAGACAAAGCCGCCAGACTCGCCCCGGGCCAAGATGACATGAACTCCCCACAAACCAGCATTCTATCCAACTTGCTAAATTTATCACCCCTACCCGACATATAAGTGAACTTATGTCCACCCATTGAGTACTCGAACAACTCGACATCTCTAATAAAAGAATTAAACACCATAGCATTTTGTGGAAAAAATTCAGAATTTAACCGTTCATCAATACTTCGGACCTCATTGAAATTGCCCAAAAAAATCCATAGCCCACACAACGAACGCCTATAGAACAACAATTCATTCCAAAATTCACGTCTACCTGCAGGACATTAGGAGCATGGACGTTGGCGATATTAATATGTAAATTAAAATGAATCAACAAACCAGAAACCACCAAAACATGTCGTGCCCTAAACGCAGCTGTCTGCCGAAAACAGGATGGATCCCACTAACATATTAAGCCACCTGTCGTCCCATCCGAAGCTACACAATCAAACTGGAACATAGAACTACCCCAACACCTAGATAGTAACCACTGTGAAGGTTCCGAAACTTTAGATTCCTGAACCGCCAAGAAATCAACACCATAGGCTGACTTCAATCCTTTCACCCAACCCGTTTTCCCTTTTCCATTTATCCCACGGACGTTCAGTGAAAAGAAATTCATTGACGACCCAATGACCTATTCTCCGCAATGATCTCCTCGGTAACAGAACCAATAGAGTTTGATAAATTAATACCCACTAAAGAGCAAATCTGAACCGTCGCATCAGCCTCGGAGTTAATAACCTTTGCTTTTTCAACTAAATAACCGGGAACCTCAACAGTAGCTAACGAATCAATCGTATCTCTACCAATCAATTTCGAACCCTGCATCATGTGAGTCGGTTCCACCACTTCTTCATTCGACCTTTCCACGAGAACTCTCCCATCATCCTCTGAAAGTATAGAGTTTAAATCAAACTCCAAACCTGGCTCCTGTTGAGCAGAAGAGCTAGGTGGTACCACTGTATCTTCTGGAGAGTTACTAAAGAAAACTCGTGGCCTTTTCCGACTAGTAAACTTGGTAGACGAACCAATATTAAAGCCAATGAAACAGGCCCATTAAAAGACAAGGGTGTAAACTGGCCCACAATATTATCCTGCCCATTAACATTATTCTGAACATGGCCCATCGTATTCAAATCATGGGCGGCAATATCACCCAAAACCATACTAGGAAAGTTATTAATTTCATGCAAATCAGTTTGAGTAACCTCCTGATTTTCCGGCTTATTAACTGCCTGATTATCCGTAACTTCACCGGCAACATCATTGACCTCCGGCCGCTGCTCCGGCTCCACCGGTACACCGTCTCGGATTTCACCCACTTCCATCTCATCACCCTTGTCAATATTTTCTACCACCTCAAACTCCGGAACCCACACTGATTTTCCTAAACCACCCAAACATTAACCCCCCCTGTTCCTCCACTGCACTGTAACTTTCTCGTCGATCCTATTCGCAATCTTCGTGATCACATGAGTGAACCCAATGGCATTATCCACTCCCATCCACAAAAAGTCAGACGGCCATACAACGTCGCCAAAAAATCTACCAACACTATCATAAGCATCACTATCTCGTGCTAAAACCGGCATTCCAACAATCTTCAATACCGCAATACGTTCAAATGGAATAGATTGACCCGTCTATGGGGAAACAACAACTAATGATCCCCTCCACACCTCCTCCTTTGAGCCCAAGAAAACACCCATCTCCACATTATCCTGAAACGTAATAAGGAACGTTAAACCACCAAGATACGAAACTGCAGCCTCTGTAAACCCCGCACGAGCCAACATCTTCTTCACCCTATGAAGTCGAGCAATAGTATCAGACGTACCGATCACAACCCTATCAATACAATGAAGTGGATATACCGCTCCCCCTTCATCAAGCTTTAACGTCTTCTTTGTACCCGTCGTGCCTCCATAAACTGTGGACATCGCCGGAAAATCCTCCTTAGCAATACTCTTATCTTTAGGTACCCGTTCCTTCTTATTCGAAACACCCTCATCGTACGAAATCTTCCTATGAGATAGCTCAAACAAAGCCAAAGAAACAGAAATTCTTGACTCCATAATGACAATTTAGAACTTGAAGAAGCGAGTAAGGATCCTTAAGTTTTTCACACCGCACAAATCCAAAAACTTTGCCTTTGATCGACCTTCTTTTCGGAACCCAAGCATCCGTAACAGATACATACACACGAAAAGCATCCCAAAGTTTTAAACCAGTAACCCTATCATAAATATTAGTAACATAAAAAGTAGTTCTAGTTGATGGATCATCCGAATCATACTGCCCGATAACACCCTGCCGTCGATCTTGGAGACGCCTATTAGGGTTTCCCATAAAGAGCGTTTTTTTTGTTTGTTTCGTATTAATTGATTTGATACATGACTTACAAAACTTCTATCTATTTATAAGCCTACATTCCTTGATGATCAAGGAATAATTATGATTATCTAAACAATAATATTTATCTAATAAGAAAACCTATTTGACTTATTATAGAATGCAAAAACTTTCTCAAAAACACCATCAACTATGTAGGTTGGCTCCTTTTTTCCCAAACCTACACAAGAGTAGTCCTCATTCTTGTGACTCCAATGAGTCCTTTCATCTCATTAAACTTTAACCTTGGTAAAGCTTTCGTTAGAATGTCAGCCCGTTGTAGATTCCCACACACATGTTCCACTTAGATCTACTCTCGCCCAATGCACTCTCTTATGAAATGGTGTCGAGTGTGAATATGTTCTCTTTTACCAAAGAATACCAGGTTCTTCTTAAGCTCTATCATGGATGAGTTATCAACTTTTAGAGTCACCTTTTTCTCCTTCTCACCCGTCACCTCTAATATTAAACCTCTAAGCCATAATGCTTGAAAAGTCTTTTCCGTAGCTGCCATGGACTCTGCTTCGCAAGACGATAATGCAATCGTTCCTTGTTTCTAAGAAACCCACGTGATCGGTGCATTGTTGTAATAAAACACTATCCCGGTTGTGCTTTTTCCATCGTCCATATCAATTGCGTAGTTGCTATCACTGAATTCATACAAGATTCTGCTTCCTCCTTTCGGATACAAGATGTCGAGATTGATACTTCCTTTTACATACCTCAACACTTGTTTCATGGCTTATTCATGCGCTTTTATTGGTCTTTGCATGAATCGGCTTACATAACCAACCAAGAAACTAAGGTCCGGTCGGGTGCAAGTCAAATACCTTAGGTTCCCCACCATCCATTTATACTCGGTAGGATCAACTTCGGGTCCCTCGTCATTCTTTGATAACTTCAAACCTGGGTTGAGTGGAGTTTGAGTAGCATTACTGTGACACCAGTCAACGATCCAGGTCAACATCCGTATGCATTATACTTATTATTGTCATTTCATGTGCATAATTAGACATTTTGCACACACTATACCACCCAGTTTGGTAAAGCATGAGTTATTGAGAAAACTCAATAGATTACCCATTTATGCATACAACACCCGGACTATACAAGACAATTGGCACTGATTAGTCAAGCCAATCACACGCTCAGCAGGGAGCAACTGGATACCCGATTAACACAGTGGTACAAAATAACAATACATATGACATTACCCAAGTGGGAAGTGATACAATCCACACAAACCCGAATGACCACAAAAGTGTTTCATGAGGTTACCATCCACACAATTCATAAAACACTCCCAAAGAACAAGTACATGTTATCATTTGGCATTAATGCTCCATAACACATGATAGCTCCCTATTAACATATGTATACATATAAGTATAACAACCAAATAACTTGTGATTCATGGACACAAGAGCTTGAAAAAGTAATACATGTTAATATCGTCATCGAGCACTATGAAATATATCCGAACACATGACAATATGGTCGCCTAAATAGATATTCCTATATCGAGGGTGACAAGAGTTTATCAAAACAAATCACATATACGTTTAAATAAGTGTATAATCAGCCACTTATATGTATACATATATATATATATATATTCATCTTCACGATTCCACAACCATTTCCACAAACACACACACACACCTTGATAAGTGGAATGATTTATATCTTGATAACCAAGTAAACTTATCTTTGATTTAAACAACACAATGACTATACATATATACACACATACACGACGATATATACACACATGCATATCTTATTTGTCTTGACTTTATTTTATACGAAAATGGACCATATCCCTTGCTCCTATTCGGCCGACTATGAAGCTCAAGAAAACTATCCACAAGTCTCCATCATGTGTATGTACAAAGCTTTCACCAAAGAATGATAAGTCGACCTTTACTAATCTATAGCTAACAACTACAACTATCCTAATTGTGTGACACCTAATCGGCCAAAAGGAAAGGAAGCAAGAAACATCACTTGCATTTGATCATTGCCTCTAGGATATGTCCCTTTCATGCATGTCCAAAAGATACTCCAAAATGGCTAAGAGTCATATTGTATACACACCTTCTCTTGTGATGATCTTAACCCCAAATAGAGAATCCTTTCTTTGTCCTAATCTCGGCCGAACACCTTTCCAAATCACCTCATGTCCCTTTCATTCTAGGTGTCTCAAACTTACATGGATATGGCAAGAACATCTAAGACTAACCTCTCTTTCAACGCCAAGAACCTTCCTAAACTAATGTGCACCAATCGGATACAAGAGGGACAAGAGATCCATCGCTATCATTGAATCAAGACAACCCATGTATCAAAGTATAGTCCCTATCTTCCACCTTATACACTTCGGCCGATTCATGTGCAGCCAAGCAAGCCATGATTCACTTCCCCAAGCATGATGTAATCGACCATGGTGATGTCACAAAGGAGAATTATACCAAAGGAAGAACATGACAAGAGTTGAAGCAATTCCAAGATAAGTTAACTTGCCTCTTATTTGTAAACCTTGCCACCTTAATCAGATCATACCAAATCTCACACCAATTAGTGTTTGAAGTCACTAATCATAAACATCAACCAAGACAGTGATCTTACCCTTTTGAGTTTTGTCCTCACACCCTTCGACCACTATAAATAAGAGCACCATTAACATCCAAAACCACACCTCAACCTCTCCCACTCTCTCAGCTCACACCCACCGAAACCTCAACCCCTTTCCATCTTGTTCAAACCTCAATCGGGCAAGGAAGTCTCAAGGATCGTGATCAAGTGTAAACCTTCGGCATTGCTTGGTCTAGGTAAGGTAACCCCAACTTTAACACATTTTTCCTTTGGCCCAAATGAATCACCCGACCCTTTGACCTATCATCACTCAACCATCGACCAATCACATAGAAAACCGATGAGTTTTACAAACAAAAATTCACTAATAATTAATTGGTTTCTATAACATAAGGATCACACTATATGAACACATCACGCGAGGGGCATTATTCGGCCTAAGACACATGCACATAATATCACAAGTGTTTAGTCCACATTCGGCCCATTTAAAGGTGTCAAGAGATTGATTTACATGATAAACGAGCTTATGTGCATACACGACTCTACACTACACATTGGTTGGGGATCATACTCGATTTTCTTAATAACACATTAACACACACTTATGGACACCCATTTATACATGGTTGAACACAAATAAGTCATGTTTAAGACACTAAACAATCGGATTTTAGACAAGGTTATGAAAGGATTTTCGGCTACCTCATCATAACGTGTGTTAAAGAACCGCTAACATATGTTAAAACTATCGTTTTTGATTAATAGGCATGAACATGTGTTAAAACACTTGTCTTGTCATAAATCGACCACACGTGTTAGATTGGGAACCATTTATAGCCCATGACAACATGTGGGCCCCGTTCTATTCACACTAGATGGCATTTTACAATAAAACGCCCGGGATTTTTGGAGCCATGTGTTTTACAAGTACATATAAACCAACTAAAAGATCGTCACATGCACAAAAACATGGCCCACACACACTCATACCAGGGTCCACAATATCGGGTGAACAACTTGTATAATAAACAACAAGAATGTACAATTTACCGTACTCTTGACTATGATAGGGCAATCACTGTCAGGACGGTAGTTACCTCGCATCTCATCTTTATCAGACCACACGTACTGTCATCAGGTGAGTTTCACGGCCCCATTTTACAGTTTTCCGTTTTGGGGGATAAACATGCTACATTTTAGTACATTTCATTTTGGTGTGTTATTCTATCATGACTACCATGTGGAACATGAGACATTCGGTTCATGAGATCTCAACAGTCCCTGTACATACATTACACCGTAACCATTAGCTATCAGTAGCCATGGAACACTTTAATAGATCTATTGGGTTGACACCCTCACTCTTGATGATCAAGGACTAATTATGATTATCTAAACAATAATATTTATCTAATAAGAAAACCTATTTGACTTATTATAGGATGCAAAAACTTTCTCAAAAACACCCTCAACTATGTAGGTTGGCTCCTTTTTTACCAAACCTACACAAGATTAGTCTTTAGATTTAACTGAAGCTTTATGCTATCGGTGTGTTAGGAAGAATTTATAATTAGAACAAACGTGTGGGAGATAGTGTGTGTTGTGGCAGATCACCGCTAAACATTGAAATATAGGTAAAAAAATCACTTTGCAATGCACTGGTGTATTGGAAATCATGAAAAGGTTACGTCGTTGTAAAAATGAGCATTAAGAAACACAAAAGTGCATTTGAAAAGAAAAAAAAAAGAAAATATATATAATATTTGACGTGGCTCGCTAAAGAATAAAATTTACATCGAAACTTAGACTGGATGTACAAAAAATACATGAAGTTGCGATAACTCTATTTTAAATATTCAAACGTAGTTAAAAGAAGACATCGCAACAGTATATTTGAAAAAGATACATCATTGTAAAAATAAGCACTAGGAACATGAACGTCTATTGAAAAAAAAAAGTATTAATAATTCATATTTGAACCATCATAGTTTTTTATTATATCTATATCTATCTATCTATACTTCTATACTACTATATAGTGGGTGCTAGACGGGTAAAGTTGTCATTTCATGTTTATGCATAAGGGTAAAATTGTAATTTCATTAGAATGACAAGACAAATTTAATACAACTATTAATTTCTATTAATTAAAGACAATAAAAACAAGAAGTTAATGATTAATAGTTGAATTTAAAAAAAAGGCAAAAACAAGAAACAAAAAATTAGTTTGTATAATATTACACAATTCACAATTTTAAACCCCTATATTTTGTGTGTCTTATCTACAATAAATTAACCGCAAACAAAATCACATGTTCGTTATATAATTTTTGGAATTAGCTTATGGAGATTAACAAACAACTAGCAAAAATGCACTTTACCCATCATGCTTTCGGGTAATAGGTGGAATATGGATGTTTAGCGCGACTGTTTTCGGGTTATTCAGGTTATTTAAATTACAATTTGATTTATGTTTAAATTCGAATTGAGCTAAATAAACAAAATTATATATATGTACTTTTTATAAAAGAAAATCAAGTTATATATTATTCAATTTGAATTTTTAGATCGAATCGGGTCGAAAATCATTAATTTGACCAAACGCAACATCCAAATATTGTACAGTACCGTCGCAACGCGCAGGCTTCTGCTAGTATATTTACGTTGAAATGTAGATAAGTGATTTTTAAACAAAATTTATACTAAAACATATATAAAAACGAAGATGTGACAATAATATATTTAAGTGTGTACGAAATCATAATTATCCTATATTATGAATTATCCTATATTATGTCAATTAATAGTAATCAAAATAAGTCCACATGTAGTAGGCCGATGGTTGATTGTGGTAAGTGTTTGTGGTAGCAGGACTGCATGTCGCAAGCACTGTCAAATCCGAGATAATCAAGCGATTCAACACCCACCTGAAGTGACCACCATCTCCATAGATCTGATTTTGGTTTGATTTCGGTGTTGCTCGATTCAAATGTGGTATGTGGCATGTGGCAGCAGGCTATTTGTTTTTTTTATTTCACCTTCTGATGTAATATTTGTATTTAGTTTTGTTTTTCTGCTCATTGTAACAACTTTGTGTGCAGAGCGGTTGGTTGTCAGGGTTTATTCTTGACTTTTGCTGGCGAGTTCGATTCCTGCCATACGTGTTATCTTTTGTTTTTGCCACCAAAATGAGGATGATTATGTAATTTCCTTCGTGGTGACAGGTTGTTAGTGCATTATTCATGTATGTCCCTAGCTAGTGATTCGGTACAGAATGTCGAAGGTTCAGATAATCAGAAAACGATCAAGACTTTAACATGTGTTAAAAAGTGCTGATTACATGTGTTAAAAGTGCTGATGACCTGAATGTGGACAAAGTGGGCGAAGGTGGAAATACATTTGACAAAATGGGCGAATGTAGAGTAAAAAGGGGCGAATGTGGAAAGTTTCCACATTCGACCAGTCACACTGGGCGAATGTGGAATCTGTCCACATTCGCACCATGAAAAGGGGCGAACCTGCAGAGCCTATAAATAGATTTTGAGTATTTGTGATGAAAAGAGAGTTATCATTTGTGTCCAGGTTCTGTTCAGGTTTAGGAGTGTTTTTGAGAAAGTGTCTTTGTGATTCTAGATTAACATAAACAGTGTAAATGCTTATTGATTGAAAGTTAATCTATGAAAATGATATTGAAAATGATCTTGATTGTGTCGTGATTAGCATCTTATCAATTTGTTCAGATCTAGGGTTTCCGCACCTAGATTTGTGACTTGTATGATCATAATATCCTGTTTTAGATAAAATCCAACGCTCACAAAGTGGTATCAGAGCATAGAGGATCATACAACAACAAGTTTGATAAGATCAGAGTTGATTTGGACATGTTTTAGACAAATTATCATCTGTTTTTACAAAAACTCTTAAAAACATAGTTTTTGATCGATTTAAAGGTGAATTTGTAGTCGAATTCAAGTTTTCCAAGACTTAAAGTTGTTCCAAATCAAATCCGAAACATAACCTGATTAAGATCATTGAAATCCAAGAACTTTTGAAAATCTGAGATCAAAATAACCGTTTTTCAAACAATAACCGTTTTTCAAAAGTGAGATCTGACTGAACTGGGCGAACCTGGACATTATGGGCGAATCTGGAATCTTCATGTGTTAAACTGGGCGAACCTGGAACTGAACTGGGCGAATCTGGAACTGAACTGGGCGAACCTGGAATTTTTGGGCGAATCTGGAACCTTTTTGGGCGAACCTGGAAATTTTTGGGCGAACGTGGAATTTGAATTTTGATATTCTACATTCTGGTGATTATTTTACATTCGGCTGATACTTTTGGACGAACGTGGAATCAAAAGGGGCGAACGTAGAATTACCAGGGGCGAACGTAGAATTTAGTGCCTAAAAATTTCGATAAGGCAATTTTTTGAAGATTTTTGTTGGAAAAATGATTAATTACATGGCCATATGTAGAACGGATGAGGAGATCAAAGCTTTAGTAGAAGCTGAAAGAAAGCAACAAAAATTACAGAGACAAAATTCTCAAGCTGACTACAGTTGGAGATTTCCAATGACACCGAAACCAACTGATGAAATGGGACATGTTAACAAGTGTGTTAACAGAGAAGGTGTTCTTTGGAATGGTGTATGTTTAGTCAAACAAATGAGACATGATGATTCCAGTGAAGTGTCAAAGAGTGATTTGAGTTCTGATACGAGTTCAGAACAAAGTACATCAGAACAGAGTGATAGTTCAAATGGTGATGCAAAATCTGATAATGGTAATAAATCAGATGATGAGGTAAGTGCTAGTTGTTTTAAATGTGTCAAGTTGAATCGTGAATTGATGACACTTATTGAGGACAAACAGCAACTAGCAAATGAACTAGAAAATTGTAAAAACCAAATTAAAGTTTTTGAAAAGAATGAAAAAGATTTGTTAAATAAAATTGAATCTTTAAAGAAAGAAATGTTAGAAATGAATAAAAGTGTTTCAAAGAATACTTCCACATCAGAGTTGGAAATCACAACATCTTGCGTTGTTAATTCTGATTCTGAAGTGAAACAAGTGTTTGAACAGAGAACTGAAAATGTTGAAACAACTTCAGAATCTGATTCTGAAGAAAAACCCATATTCAGTTTTCCTGAAGGAGTTGAAGGATCCTACATGTTGAAAGGACATGACAAATTGATTTTAAACAAAGATTTTCTAATCGAGAATATCGAACAATCTCTAATTAAATGTATTTTTGTTGATAATCTTGATTTGTTAAATCAATTTAGAAATCAATTTGATCATCTTCATTTTGAACTCAGTCCTAACCAACATGAGAATAAAGAGGATCAAAAGAAAAATGTTGAAAATAAGAATGGTCCTAAAGTAAAGGGATCAAAACCAAACAAATCAAAAGGAAATGATCAGATGAAAAATTCTCATCAAAAGAATTCAAGAAATTTTTCATCTAGATCATATGACTATTATGATTATTCATATAAATCTCGATTTGATAGTTGTTGGGGAAACAATTCACCACAGTATTCTCATGGTTATGTTGAATGGAGAAACTGTTTTGAATGTGGTGAAGTTGGTCATATTGCAGCTCATTGTCCCTATTGGTATTGGGATGACGGGTATGCATGTGATTTTGAAGAGTATAGGTCTTGTTATAACTGCGGAGAGTGTGGGCATTTAGTTGCTTACTGTCCGTATGTTAAACAGAAAAAGACAGAAGTGAAATTTGCTAGAAATTCAGGCAATGTCAGAAAGCATGTATCCCCAAAACCAATCAAGAAGCAAAAGGGGAAACAGGTTGTGTATGACAATCGTAACAAAATTGCCTTGAATAAAAATGGAGATTGTGTTAGGTTTGCTAAGGTAAGGGGGAGTTCTAAGGCTAAGCCTAAGAATAACTCTAAACCTGGGTCTTCATCAGTTAAGTCTGAGAAGATTCCAAACAAAGTTCAGAAGCAGGTGTCAAACATGAAACCTGAAAAGTTAAAAATCAAAACGATTTCTACAAAATCTAAAATAAACTCTGAACGTGTTTGGAAACCCAAATCACTTTCTAAGTCAATAGCAATTTCTACTTCAAATCAATCCATTGAAAAACCAATTGATTTTTCAAAAGGAGAATGGATTGATGTTCCGAGAATTGATGACCTTGGACGACCCATCATTGTGAAGGGATGGGTGCCTCTTTCATGCTAATTGTTTAATAAGTGTGCAGATTGTTCCAGACAGACCTATTAGCTATTCTTTGATAGTTGATAGTGGAGCATCTGTATACACACTATTTATTGGAGAGGTGAAGGTCAAGGAAGGATTATTGAAGAAGGAAAACATGATTTCAACAGAGAGGAGAGTGTTTGTAGTCTGTCTCCAACCTGTGAAGCCGGAAAAAGTTGCAATTTCTTGCAATTGCTCTCAGGTGTTGGATTTCAATAACAGATACGACAAAATGGTTTGCTAATTGAAAAATCTTAATGAGTTTAGTAATCTGAGTGGAAAATGGTTTTTAAAACTCAGTGGGTAAACCGCATCGGATATCATTTTATTTTGTTTTTCTTCAAAAAGTTTAAAAAAATCCAAAAATATGCTTATTTTTAGATTTTTAGGGGGAGAAAAATTTCAGAAAAATCAAAATAAAAATTAGAAAATCAAAAATGAGTTTTTCCTGGAGAAAAAGAGGAGATGATAGTACATCAGTGGACTGTCAGTCTACTCTAAAAACAAAAATAATTTGATAAACATTGAGTAGCCACTACAATTATATATTGGTAGGCTTGAAATCAAAGTCTAAAGTTCAGCATGGTGATATAAATTTAAAATCAATAACTGATAATCATGTGGATCAACGTATCGTTGGCATATGGTCTTAGTACCGAAATTTCGTTTGATAGATTGCCAAAATCGGAGGTTTCGGGTCGTTATATTGAAAGTTATCTGGGGATAGCCTAACTGATCTTTTGTCGTATTGATTTACGGACCTAGATCAGTCAGGGTATCTTATTAAAAGATCTTTAATGACAAAACCTTAAGTTACCGAATGAGGAACTTAACATGTGTGATGATAATCAAAGATTATCTAATGCATCGTATCCAATCATTGATGCAAATCATGATTGATATTAGTCCTCACCCTGGTTGAGTGCATAAGTCGCTTTGAAGCATTAATTTGCTGACCTGTCACCGCTGTGCCTCATACCTTGTAACTAACAGATAACTACAGTATAATCACGTGTTACGATGAAACTTTGCGCAATTCTTGATACGGGAATGTGTCGCGAATGCGGGGACCATAGATTTTTCAGTATCTAATATTACCATAATGTATCTAAAGTGCTGAGCAATGAATGATGATTTTGAGTTTAAGTGGACAAACATACTGGTAATGGTTGTAGGATGCTCAATGTCAAAAACAGAAAATTGATCAAAAAGAGTTATGACTGACTGTTTCAATACTGATATGATCCTCTTAACCGGAAAATTCACAAAAATATGTTGAATTTACTTTTATGCAATTATATTGGAAAATTCAAAAAGATTTTTTGGTGTGTATTAGCTTAAACTTTGAAAAATCAAAAAGTTTTGTTTCAACTTTATTTTCGATAACCGATGTTGGGATACTGAATGAGAATGTTCAGATACTTAAAAGTTGAAAAAGATTTCAAATTTTCAAGTTTCTGGTACATATTGAAAATGTTGTATAGTTCAGGGGGAGAACTATTGAGGGTCAAAAGGAATGTGAAGAGTACTTCCGAGATTTTTGTCGTGTTTAACTCCGGTTGTAGTTTGTGCAGTTTTTAGTAAATTTTTCTGCAGAATCAAATACAACAGGTACACTACTCAAGATTCATCGACAAATTGTGTAACTGAACAAGACCCAAACCTGAACATCAAGATTACCAGAACAACAGAAGTTAGAAAGAAGATAAAGAAATGATGAAGATTGAAGAAATCAAGATATTATCGTCTATTTTCATCTCTGAATGAACAAATGACAAAGCCAAGATTTCTTGAGTCTGTCTGAGATTTCAAAGCTTACTGGAGAGATAGATAGGAACTTCGACACAAACATGCATGAAAGATGGAAAGTTTTCAATCAAGATTTGAAGAATTAATAACTTTCTGCTTTGATACATCACTAGCTAGGTCCAAGGGGGAGATTGTTAGTGCACTATTCGTGTATGTCCCTAGCTAGTGATTCGGTACAGAATGTCGAAGGTTCAGATAATCAGAAAACAACCAAGACTTTAACATGTGTTAAAAAGTGTTGATTACATGTGTTAAAAGTGCTGATGACATGAATGTGGACAAAGTGGGCGAAGGTGGAAATACATTAGAGAAAAGGGGCGAATGTAAAGTGAAAAGGGGCGAATGTGGAAAGTTTCCACATTCGACCAGTCACACTGGGCGAATGTGGAATCTGTCCACATTCGCACCATGAAAAGGGGCGAACCTGCAGAGCCTATAAATAGATTTTGAGTATTTGTGATGATAAGAGTGTTATCATTTGTGTCCAGGTTCTGTTCAGGTTTAGGAGTGTTTTTGAGAAAGTGTCTTTGTGATTCTAGATTAACATAAACAGTGTAAATGCTTATTGATTGAAAGTTAATCTATGAAAATGATATTGAAAATGATCTTGATTGTGTCGTGATTAGCATCTTATCAATTTGTTCAGATCTAGGGTTTCCGCACCTAGATTTGTGACTTGTATGATCAAATAATCCTGTTTTAGATAAAATCCAACGCTCACACAGGTGCCTTCTCTATACCACGTGTTCTCTTTTGAAACCATATGTCTCTATCTTCTTAACACGTGTTTCGCTAAACTATTTACAGATTGCAATGTTACTGATTCTCTTTCTCTTTAATCTTTATTGTATACAACATCGCTCTGTCTGCTATGGTTTCATTTAGACGAGATGGTGAGAGAAAATGGCAGCGACAGCGACATCATTATCCATGGAGGCGTTATTCGACGCCATCGCCTCCGGTATGTGAGAAAATCATAATCACACACGGTAACGGAGGCGCTGGGATTGTCGGCTGTTCAAGTCACTTCATCCATCAAAGACGGTCACGGTAATTGAATTTTTGCTTCCGGGGATAGTGTCTTTCCTTTAATTTTGTATTTTTCAAGAATTTCCAAGGCTTTAAATTTTCCGATTTTGTGTTTCTCAAGAATGTAAGGGCTTTAATCAATGAATGATACTGTAGAATTCGACTCTTTAAAAAAATTGTTTTACGGCATGTTTGCACCAAGCAGAGGTTAGGGAGGGTTTTACCTTTATTTGGCTGGCTAATATATGTAGCTGATTATACCAGCCCTAAACTGAATTTAGGAGTTTATCGGCCTAATAAGTTGGCATTAGTTCCAAATCAGTTTTACTTTTATTTAGTGATTATCACGACTAAAATTCATGATAGTAATCAAAATAAAGATCTGCAAATTCCGATTCCATTACATGGTTATAATTTGATTAATATGGCCCTAGATGGTTCAGAAATTCAGAATCATAACTAATCATCAAGGGGTTAAAAGGACATATAGTGTGTAATTCTACAATACTTTTAACTGTTGTAATTTATTTAACTCAATAGGGATCTGGAGATACTTTCTTGAAGCCATGTTGCTTCCATTGCTAAGGACGATGTTGGTGATGTTTGATTAGTCTTTCAAATTATTTGTTTAATTCCACATTCATAAAGTGTTCCGAGTACATGTGTCTTGGCAGGGTTTCCATGTTCGTATCGATGCCCAAACAAACCCAATCCTTTTTTTTTTTTTTTTTTTTTTTTTTTTTTGTAATTCTGTGAACATTTCTTTTACTAGCATAGTTGAATGTGTTTCAGTTGAGTATGAAAAAGCTTACATTTTTTTTTGCCGAATTTAACATTACGAGTATCTCTATACCATATGAATATGCATGCTGCTCTGCACATCTGTCTTATATGTTCTTTATTGTTACTCTGATTTCAGTTTCAACCACCAGCGATTATGGAATCCCACCTAGAGGCCGAGCCGCTTATATGAAGTGAAGAAACTGGTCATTGCTTGGAAACCAGGTTGGATGTTGCTATTTTCTAATTGACAGAAAGGTATGCTTCTATATTATGACACCCATAGGCGTCCATTATATATACACTACAGGGAAACACAATCCAGGCTGTTTCTGCTTCTAAGGGTCAAGTATTACCTGACAAGTATGGCATCAGGTTCTTTGAGACTATGAGTAAAGGTGTAGATGTAAATTACGAATACTCTTTTTTGCATATTATATGCGATTTGGTATTTATATTTTGACATCTAATCTAAAAATAGTTCAAAAAGAAGATTTATATGGAGGAGTTCTTCTCAGTAGCTAGGGATATGAAGCAATGACTTGCTGAAAGTGGCACTAAGGTTGAGGTATGTTGATATTTATTATATCCTACTTATACTAACCAATATAACAATTGTGGCCGCCCTTTTTCCTCTTCAAAAGGCAACACAGGTCAGCAGGCAATGAGGGTTTTCAATTATGTAGGTACGGCTATGGAGTGGGATTCGTTGGTGGAAAAGGGTTCGAGTACGCATTTATTCATTGAAAAGGTGTGTACATTATAATTAAGGGTATGTGTAGTGGTGGATAGTTATGTGGGGGTTATAGGATTAAAATATTAAAAAGTAATAGAAAAGGGGTTATGTTGGGGTTATGGAAAAAGAGGGTGTAGTGGGAAGGGGGGTTATGTGGGGGTTATAAATGATTGGTAATGATTGGTTAATTATTGTTTTTTATTTAAATAAGAATATTTAATACTTAATAATATTTCATTAAAAATAAAAATAATAATAAAAATAAAAATTTAAACTGAAAGTTTATTAAATTAATAAAATAATAAAAAAATTATTTAGTATTAAAAAATAAAATTTAATAATTCAAATTTTGAATTTCAAACGGTTACTGTTCCAAACCGTTTGAATTTCAAACAGTTTCCCTCCTACTTCAAAGTTTGAATTTCAAACTTTCCCCCCCAAACGTTTAAATTTCAAAGTTTGAATTTCAAAGTTTCCCCCCCCCCCCCACCAAATCTCAGTCACACCTATAAATACCCCCCTCCTCCCAAATCTCAGTCACACCTCTTCCCTCTTCCTCATCCTTTCCTCATCCTGAACACAATGAATAATATGGGCAGTTTTCAAGCAGGAGTTGCCGGACCTTCTAATGTCCGGCAGTACGCTCGCCGGGTCCGGGGACGGGGCCGGCCCCGGAGACTACCATTCACCTCCTCTCCTCCTCCTCCACAACCTCCTCTTCCTCCTCCTCCTCCTCCACAACATTGGATTTATCACCCTCCTCCTCCTGCTGCGGCACCACCAACCTTTCCTCATCCTGAAGTCGATGATGACTTCACGGATGAAGAATGGGCCTGGGCCATGGATTATACCATGGCTATTAATGAAATGGACCGACTGAGGGTGTCGGCCCCCACCCCCCGAATTGCTGCTGCTATCCCCTCCCCCCACCACCAACCTATCCCCACCCCCCAGAATACCCCCACCCACCACCACCAACCTATCCCCACCCCCCATAATACTTGCCCACTCCACCACCACCAACCTATCCCCACCCCACCCCGTGAATATGGGGACCCAACTCCTGAGGACTTGGAAGCCCTCAGGGAACTTGAGGAGGAGGAGCGCCTTTGGAGCATGCCTTCCCCTCGTGGGGAGAACTACTACTTCCCCTCGGATGCATGGTCCGATGGGAGGGACAGCTCACGTTCCCTATCCCCCGAGTACTACACACTCGACTGGGACAACTACTCTCCGTAGTGGGAGGTTTAGGTTTTAATAAGTAATTTAGGATTATATTATGTCTTTATGTAATGTCTTTATGTAATGTGTTTATGTAACGTTTTAATAAGTAGTTTAGGATTAGGAACTCTGTTTGTAATAAGTAATTTAGGATTGTAATTTTATGTGTTTATGTGGTTTAAATTTAAAATATTATGTAATCTTTTAAAATAAACTAACATTAAACACAAAAGATTGGTGAAAACGCATTAAACATAAAGCCTAAAACATTAAACATTACAAATAGAACACAAAACATAAAACGTAACATTAAACATAAAGCCTAAACATTAAAAATTAATCATAGTGAAAACGCATCAGAGACCACGACAAAAGATTGGTGATTGAGAAGTCGCTATCGTATTGTTGACGATAGGCGTCGTGTGTCAACTGAATTGCCATCTGTTCGCTAACCCCAGGGTGCGCCTGCATCGTCGCTGAATAGACTCCATGCCACCTGTCAACGTTAGTTCGTATAGAATGCCACTTACTGTAGATCTGGTCAACGTTACGGTGGTTCGTTCCCGTGATTTGGTTGAACTCAACCAACACATCCTGCCAAAAAGCCCGCCTATTGGTTGACGGGATCTCCTTAACGTTTATCCACGCCCGCACTAACTCGAGTTGCTCTTGATTCGTCCAGGCTGCCATAGGTTTGGTTTTTGGTTTTTGGTTTGTAAAGAGTGTGTGTATGTATGAATTGTTTGTGTGTGTGAATTGTATATGTGTGTGTTTATGTTGTAGAAGATGAAGTATATATATATAGATAAAAATTAAATAAATCAGATTTTTTTTTTAAATATTGGACCGTTTACCAACGGTCAAAGGCACATTCTCACAAGCAAAACGCTCGCTATGCTCAACGCTGGGTACCACCATAACGCCACCATAGCGCCTGGGGGGGCGGTGTTCCCGGCGCTATGGTGGCCTAAAACGCCTGATAACGAGGCCACTACGCATGCTCTAATAATTTTTTTTTACTAAAACACTTTTCATGGAACTCATAACCTAACCGTACATGTGATATTTACCACACATATACAAAGTAGAGCAACCAGATACACACTATTCGATCTCGCCCCAGAAAGCAGTTATCATTTTAATGATCCAAAACAAAAACTCAACAAACATGCAGTGTCTTTGTTGCCTAATATATTCCACCGTGGCTAGGAAAGAAAGAATGGCAAAAAAATAAAGCACGTGGCCACCTCCTGCAAAGATAAGACGAGTGTCCAACTCCAACTCCAACTCCAACCAATGAAATTACCAAATAAGCATTGATTTTGGCCTGCTTCTTGCCATGGCAACTCCCAGCCTTCGCGCCATTGAGCCGTTGTTTCAATGATGATTATATTCAAGTAACGAGTCGATTGATTCTAACCCTTTTTTACTTTGTTTGTATTAAATTTACAATTACGTTTTGTTGTGTGGAGTTTAAATACAAGTTGCTTATTGTTGACTGGACTAGACGTGCAAATTACAAGGCGCGCAACGCGTGCCTTTGAAACCCACTAGTTATCTTAAAAGTAATAAGAAAAAAAAATTATGTGTGTAACTAACCATAAATACTACGCCCCACCTACGGTGTGCGCATATAATGTATATATATATGTGTGGCCCTTGGGGGGCAAAAGTAAAGTTGTACTAGTTTTAACGTTATTTTACTAATTTCGTGAAAATAACGTTAAAAACGACGGACGGTTAATCATGCATCATGTGGTGGCGTGGATAGCCAAAAGACAAAGGGGTACATGCACCGATTGGGTTTGTCCCGATTGCTAGGTGTTTTGTGCCTTATGTCCAAGGCTTGATACCAAACCACATCGAGCCGAGGGTCTCACTGGAAGCAGCCTCTCTATTCTTAGGGGTAGAGGTAAGGCTGTCTACATCTTACCCTCCTCAGACCCTACCTTAGCTTTGCTATAGGTGGGATTAACTGAGTATGATGATGATGATGAACTAACCATAAATACTAAAAAAACTAAAAAAAAAATGATTGTCAAAAAAAAAATGATTGTCAAACATGTGTGTACAAAAGAATGGTGGGTAGACACTTTGCAAAGAATGGAGGGTCACAAATGATGTGAATAGTGTAGCGGAAAAGGAAAAAATATAGTGTAGTTGTCGTCTCGTTATTTAGCACTAGTGGGGTGTTCGTGCGTTGCGACGGGAGCACAACATTTATTAAAAACAAGAAACAACAAAAATAAATATATGATGATAAATGTAAACACGGGTATGACACGTATCATATGGTATTGTTGCCGCTTAAATGAGACAAAGAAGGACATCTTGACTTATCATGAAGGCTTGGCATGATGACCAAGCTTCGATATGAGTGTATGTTTTGGATAACATATAGTAAAGGTTGAAAAAGAGAAGTTTTGTCATCTCTTATTATTGTTTTTAAATTTTGTGAGTATCCTTTCTAAATGCTTTATAATATAGTGTAGATATAAAGATAGATATAGATAAAAGCATATTATGAATTCTCTATGTTTAACTTTTATAATCATGTATGTACAAGTATTGTCCACGTCGGTTGAGGAAAAAATTTTAAGCATTGTATCTTCCACAAGTAAGAGGAAAATTTAAACTATTGTATCTTTCACGTCTTTAGTTACTACTAAACATGTATTGTCTTTTTTTGCTTTGAATGGTATAGTTTTATTGTTCAAGTTCAAATTAATCAATTAAACTAATGGCTCGATTATTACGAATTTATTTTTGATCTATTTTTGGCATTTGTATTTTAACTCTCATGTTTGTAAAAAATAAACATAGTTCATTCATTGTTTACCTCTACAACTACGTAGTAAGCTTCCACCATTCCATGATATGTTTATGTCTCAATTTATAGACATTGTTTAGGTTCAGAATTATTCAACTTAAACTACCGGCTTGATTGTTACGAATTTATTTTCATTCTATTTTTTACATTTTTCATTTTAACTCTCATGTTTACAAAACATACGCATAGTTCATTCATTGTTTTACTCTACAAGTACATTGTAAGCTTCCATCATTCCATGCCATATTATTTCTCATTTTATTATAAAAAGTCAAATGGCATCTCCGGTTTAAATAATTAAAAACATATGACATTGATTAATCGGTCCATATGTAAGTCATTGTCCACAATATATGACATGTAATGAATGAGTGTCTTTTGTCAACTAATAACCCCGTTGTGTATGCCATTATATAATCGTAAGATGTTATATATTGTATTCAGATTATATGAATATTGTGAGGCCTTATTCTTACTGATATAGGGTACAGATCTTAAGGTAACCTTTTGTTCACTATTAAAAGCATATTAGGAATTCTCTCATTCCCCATTCTCTTTATAAACTTTTGTTTGTTAGTAGTCATAGTCACATGCTTCTTTCTTCAGTTTGTACCTTTGTAAGTCCTTAATCTTATTGATATCTTATGAATGCCTTCTACCATGAAAACAATTAATGAACCATTTTCTTTTGTTTCTACAGATTCATAAGGGATTTTGTGTACGAGAACATTGGGGATAACAGCTATGTAGTATATGGTCATTCAGAATTTTGTGAAATATAGGGTACTGATCTTAAGGTAACATTTTGTTCACGATTAAAACAGTATTCTTGCAAACATTATGTGTTTACGCCACCAACCAATCCATACTTTGTTGTTTTTATAATCTTTTAAACAATTAATATCTAGGGTTGTATTTCTATATTTAGGAAGTTTATATAAAAGAAATCGAATAATATATTGATACATGGACAGTGTTGTGAAACTTGGTTACTATTAAATGAAATAATCTCAGTTAAAAAATATATCATTTAACATGGCATATCCTTGGAATGAAAAATCTTCGAACTTAATAAAATCAGCAAAAAAAAAAAAAAAAAAAAAGACAATATCATCATGTATAATGTAGTTAACTTAACTATGCCTTAATAATCAAAAAAACACATTCTTACAATCATGTTTATTAAACTAATCACACAAACAAATTTAACAATAACCTAAAATAACTCTAAATCTGTGTAGTGACAGAAAACGATAACCAGACATGAATTAAAACAAACGTAAACAACTAAACAAATGAAAAAAATAGATTCAAATGATTGTAGAATTTATGATCATATAACCATTTTCACTAACAAATTCAATAACTTGATAATCTAGATTAACACAGTATTGGTACCTGCAGTTGCTGCTATGAAGGAATAGGAGAAACAAAAGAGTTGGTAGATTGAGATGTATATAATAACAACACAATGGCCATTATTTTTAGGGTCTAATAAAAGGTCGAGACATAAATGAGATAAAGGGGTTAGGAACATGGATAGTCACTAATAAGTAATAAGTAATAACTTATAAAGGAGTTAGAAACATGGATAGTCACTAATAATAACTATATTCTTTTAGGGTAGGGTTCAATTGAGAACCAACCCTTAGTTAGGAACTTTAGGAACCAATCTCATCCATCCATCTTCAATGGCATGATGGTAAATATGTTAAACATTAATTAACTTTTTAATTAAATCAAGGGGTAATATTGTCTTTTGGTATGTGAGTATTAATAGGTTATTTAGTATACATTGTAACTGACAAAAACCACAACTAATATCATTTGTGCGTACAAAAAAATTATACTGTACGATAAACATTAAACAACTATACGTCAGTGTATATTCATATTCCAACAATTATACATCAGTGTATATTCCAATCATTGCTACAAAAAACATTATACTGTACGATAAACATTAAACAACTATACGTCAGTGTATATTCATATTCCAACAATTATACATCAGTGTATATTCCAATCATTGCTACAAAAACATTATACTGTACGATAAACATTAAAACAACTATACGTCAGTGTATATTCATATTCCATGCACTCACACGAACTGATAGGTTGGTCTTATCAAGAGTAACCTGAAACAAAGAAAAAGGTTGTTTAGCATATACATCAGTGTATACATACAATATACATCAGACCCCAATAAAATTGATGCTATAGAACAGTGTTTAGTATCGTCATATTCAAACAATTATACATCGGTGTATAGTCCAATCATTGCTACAAAAAACATTTTACTGTACGATCACATTAAACAACTATACGTCAGTGTATATTCATATTCCAACAATTATACATCAGTGTATAGTCCAATTAGTACTACAAAAACATTGTACTGTACCATAATATTCAACAAATATACGTCAGTGTATATTCATATTCCAACAATTATACATCAGTGTATAGATGAATGTTAGTGTATCTGTACGCTTCAACATGATCTGAATTATACATCGGTGTATACTTCCAAAAACTAAACTAATATACGACAGTGAATAATTGTATAACTCTTTGTACGTATGAAAACTGCTATAACGCAACATGATCTGAATTATACATCGGTGTATAATTTCAAAACTTTGTACGTACGAAAAATTTTTGCACGTAAAAAAAACTGCTCTGCAAACTGAAACCCTAATTGCGAACAAAAAAAATTAAAAAACTAAAAAAACATTACACAAATACCTTGATTCTCTGCAAACTGAAACCCTAATTGCGATCAATCTATAACACCTCGTACGAGAAGGGTCTCGAAGGAAGGAGACGGTGGTTAGGGTTTGGAATTGGGGTCTCGCAGATAAGGATGGTGGTTCACGGTGGTGGTTTTGGTGGATCATTGTAGCGATGGTGGTGGAGATTGATGAAGATTTGGGATTGATGAAGTTGTGTTTGATTGAGATTGATGAAGATTTGGGATATAGTTTTGATAACTAATTGGAGAATATATAGGGGAGCATTTTTTTTTAAATTAAAATATAAAACATAATTGTTCAATTACCATCCTACCCTTAGATCAAGATTAAAAGATGAATGGCTCAGATTGGTTCCTAAGTTCCTAACTAGTACCTTGGTTCCTAAATGATCTTTTTCCTATTCTTTTATAATCAACTTATTGTTAATGTAAAAACACAACTTCACCCTTTTACTACCTTCATTAATTTATTGTACCATAAGCATAAAATGTAGTATTTACTTAACTTTGGTTGGTATCCATCCTAAATGCTTTATAATATAGTATAGATTTATTATAATTAACTAATTAAACATCATAACTAATAACTAATTTAGGATATGAGGATAAGATTAACATAGTTTGGAAAATTTAAGTGGATGTATGATAGAAAAAAAAAACTAAATTTAGAGTCGATCATGAAGATTAAGTGTACTGTACGAGTAAATAAACATTCTTTATGCTCTACGCCCCTAATGAATTATCTAAACCAAATTTTTTAAAACGACTACGTTATAGTAATAACCATAGCAAAAATATAGTATTAAAATGACATACCGTAATAGTTGCCTATAATTCGTGAAGCTCTTCTAGCATTCTTTGGGTATGTTTGGCAATGAGCTTTTATGAGCTTCAAGCTTAAAGCTTTTAAAAAAACCCATACTCAATAAAAAGCCTTGTTTGATTGAAGGGGGTTGAGTTATTCTACAAAGACTACAAAAAATGAGAAGGGTGAGAAGCCACTAGAAAATAACATGTGTCTAAAGGATTAAACAAGTGGGAAGGGTAATTTTGTAAAAAATAATATGCACATTCAAGTTACATGCCAATTCCACCTTCATTTTTAAGCGTCCGTAACTTTTTTATACGTCATCTTTTTTTTTAATTATACCATAAAATTGAACGTTTTTTTATCTTTAATATGAGTACCATACTATTATACTTTTGAAAAAAAATAAATTGAAAACCCGGTTGTGTAAGACACAATGGAGTGTAAAACACAATGAGTACCAATTAAATATGCAATGAACAATAGAATATAAAACACAATAAACAGTCTAATAAAACACAATGGATGACATACTAAAGACACAATGAACAAAAGACTAAAACACAATGAATACTTTTGAAAAAAAAAAAGTTGAAAACCCAGTTGTGTAAGACACAATGGATGACATACTAAAGACACAGTGAATACTTTTGAAAAAAAAGTCGAAAACCCAGTTACGTAAAACACAATAGACGACATAAAAAGACATAATGAACAGAAGACTAAAACACAATAGACGACATAAAAAGACATAATGAACAGAAGACTAAAACAAAATGAATACTTTTGAAAAAAAAAGTCAAAAACCTAGTTGCGTAAGACACAATTGAGATAACGTAAAACACAATGAGTACCAATTAAATATGCAATGAGCAATAGGATATAAAACACAATGAACAGTCTAATAATACACAATGGACGACATACTAAAGACACAATGAACAGAAGACTAAAACACAATGAATAGTAGACTTAAACACAATGAACATAATAAAACACAATGTACACCATAAATACAAAACCCATTTGCGTAAAACACAATGGAAAGCATACTAAAAACACAATAGACAAAGTTAAATCATGCGTAGACTAAAAAAAACATAAATAACATATTTATAAAGCACATGTGCATACTATAACACAATGAACGAGTAGAAGACACAATGAAGAAGAAAACCCATTTAACACAAATTTTTTTTTCAATTTTATATAGCAATGTAGTACTCATATTAAAGACAAAAAAAACGCTCGTTAATATGGTGAATTTTTTTAAAAAAAAATATCGTATGAAAAAGTTATAGATGTTTTAAAATGACGGGGGGAATTGACATGTGCATTGCATGTGGAGATAGAAAGTCAACATATGTGGTTTTCCTTTTATGTCATTCCTCTAATTTATTATTTATTTTTTTCAAACAAACTAATCTCAACCCTTCAAATATAAAATCAATTGATCACAATTCTTCTCACCCTTTCTAAAAAAAGTGTCTTGGTTGAAGGAGCTTTAAGCTTTCAGGTTAGGAGAAAAAGTTCTATATTGAAACGCTACTAGTACTAGCGTTTAAGAAAAAACTCCTACTAGCTACAAGCTTTTAATGAGTAAATGACACAAATACTCATTTTATCATAAAAAAAAGTAAAAAAACATGCATACAAGCTTTTAGTTAATGCTCATTTTGATCATTTTATACATTTTATTAAAAGCACCAGCTACTCTGCCAAAAACCAAAGTATATTTAAAAAACTACAACTACAAGCTAGTTTTGCCAAACATACCCTTTATAACAAATTATTTGATCATCTCTTCGCAGTTTATGCTCTATGAGATTTTGTTATCAATATTTATCATCATCAATCCACTAAATATTTCTTGGGATATTGTGGATTTTAAGTAAGATTTCAATAACTTTCAATTCGAAAAACTACTTTGTGCAGATGCTACTGTGACTAATAGTGAACAATATTCTATAAGCATTCCTTGCATTTGAGAAATAATCGAGATAATTCAAATGCTTCACAGCATCTATAGGGTTGCTAAATTGTTTGGTTTCTAAACTTTGGCATGATAATAGAAAAAGGATAGGGTTGACCAAAAAGACTGTTGCTTATGATTTAAAAAATCTACTACAGCTTTTTGGTGTGTTATATATGATTGCAAAATTGTTTGAAATTAAACAACTTAGTAGGTTTATTATGCATTTAACAATACAAAATTTCATGAACATTTAGAAAATTTGAAGTTTCAATTATTTTTAACACAAATTAACCCGGTTACAGAAGAAGCTAATTACTCATTAAGAAAGTATAGAATACTTAGATAATTAAACACTTAAATTAGTACAATACTTAGAGAGTGTTTGGGATTGAGTTACAAAACAACTTATTGACTTATTGGCTTCTTCTAAAAGCCAATAAGTCAATAAGCTATTTGTGTAAACCAAAAACACTTTTGGTTTTGGCTTTTCAATAAGGGAGGAAAAGTTGTTTTCAAGAAGTCAGAAATCATGGCTTTTGGCTTTTGGTTATTTTACACTAATAAGCTAAACCAAACACTTTTTAAAAAACAAATTATTGACTTATTGACTTTTCCCACCATAAAAGCTAATCCAAACACATTTTTGAGTTAAATGCCATTTTCGTCCTTGAGGTTTGGCACTTTTTGCCAGTTTCAATCAAAAGTTTATTTTTTCTCATCTGGATCCAAATGTTTTCAAATACTTGCTCGTTTCATCCAACTCGTTAACACCGTTAGTCTCAGTCAATTAAATAAGAGAAATTTTGTTATTTCGTCTGTTAAGTGAATGGCATTTTTGTCAATTTGTATGTTTTTAATCCCAACCTTATTTAAAACACCTTAAGTCAGGATTTCACCCCCAAATTGATCTAAATCATCTTTTTCCTTTCAACCCTAATCAATCAAAACCCTAAATTCAATCACTTTGGTTGAAAAGGAATAGAAAGAACAAACATTACATTTTAAAAATAAAAGGGTATGCTAATACTGAGAAAACATTACCAATTAAACTACAATCTGAACGAACCCTAGAATGACTGGGGAAGTAAATAACATACACCAATTAAATAAGAACCAAAGAAATGTCAGGTAAGTAAAATGATAGATTATATATACATAAAATTCAAGAAAAAGAAGCGTAGAATGTAAATATATCCCAATACCTAGAATGAAGCACAAAAATAAATATAATTGTCAAACAATGCTAATGCTACTTAAAACGTTTCCATTAGTAATGTTCTAACATCTGGCTTCTATTTCAAGTGTTCCAAAATATCCTCCAATTGTGTCCTAAAATAAAGAAAAAATCTATATCTATATCTATATCTATATATATAATAAACCAAAGCATTTTTAATGAGATGTCATAATATTATGCAATCTCTCTTTTGAGAGATGTCACATAGGATGTGATGTGTCAACTCTAGACCAATTAAAAAAAAAGGAATAAATATGGTTTAAATATGATTTAACATAATCTATTAAATACTTAATCTACTAAATGTAAATATTAAAACTATATTATTTTCTCTCTCATGTTTCCTCTCATAACTTTTAAATGTTAATATCTTTTATATACGAGATTTTTTAAAGAAAAAAATTACACCAAATTAACAAGCGTTTTATTATGTTTCCAACGAGTACCATAGTGCTATATAAAAAACGGAGAAAAAAAATGACTATTTTTTGTAACCCGACAGGTATTGTGTCAGGTTTGAAATTAGTTTAAAAAAATTGCGGGTTTGGGTCGGGCCTGGGATTAGGTGATACCCGACCCAATTACCCTTTTTTTATATTAGAATATGATAACTTATGGCAGAGATTTGTTTAAAATAATAATAATAATAATAATAATAATAATAATTAATCATATATTGGCAGATGCCATTTTTATAGTTTAGATACTTCTAATTTAATTCACTTTACTTAGATTTCTCAACCCGGGACGCTCCCGGGTTATAAACTAGTGTAAATATATTATCTTGAAAAGATAATGTGAACAATAGTATTTATCATGACCAATGTCAGTTTAAAATGGAATATTCCCTCCATGGTTCAAGATATCCAAACATCTTACATTTGATGAATCAAACAACAAACCTGGTCAACTTGTAGAACTGTATACAGAGCAGATAATCAACATGCCATGAAGTGCGAAATATTTTCCATATCTCCTCATTTGTTATTAAACGACATTTGACCCAAGCATATCTCCTCTCTGTTTTATCCAACTTTGTTAGCTCTGATAAATTGCAAGATCTTTTCAGAATTAGATACCAACAGCTATAACTACAAAATGAAAGGAACTATGGAAATAAAACATACCAGCTCCTTCAAATATCTGCTGATAAGAAATAAGTTCCTTGTCACAAAAGTTCTTCACCAATCTTCTCTCACTGATGGCTCCAGAGCATCAACCACTAAGCAAGCATCTGATAAATGCTGCAGTAAATTAGTTTCCTCTATCTATTTCCCTGTACCTAAGCTGGGATTAAAGAAATAAAAAAGACAATAATAATAATTAAATTACGATAATGATGTTTGTTCGTATATCATGTTTAATAAATTGCAACATTTTTCACAAAAACAGTATAAAAGAGTAACCAACAAAGTCAGACTGCAGACAACTTCAACAAGTTCAAGATAGAGATGTAACATAATAACAGTTATGTATTTCGAAAAAAACATAAAATTTACACACCTGGAGAAATCAGAAAAGACATGAGACTTGAGAATTTGAATTTAGGGTTTTTATTGATTAAGGTTTGAAAGGAAGAAGATGATTTAGATCAATTTGGGGGTGAAATCCTGACTTGGGGTGTTTTAAATAAGATTGGGATTAAAAACCTACAAATTGACAAAAATGCCTTTCACTTAAAAGACAAAATGACAAAATTGCCCTTATTTAACTGACTGAGACTAACGGTGTTAACGAGTTGGATGAAATGAGCAAGTATTTGAAAACCTTTGGATCCAAATGAGAAAAAATAAACTTTTGGATGAAACTGGTGTAAGACCCTAACCCGTAATCACGTGATTAACGTCTAATCTTACGGGTTTTGACCTTACTTAAACCACTCCCGGTTAAAACTTTGATATTTATTATAAACTTAAACCATTAAAATCAAATACATATTTGATTCCCACAAATTTTTACATTTTAGTAGTTAAAACATACTCTAAGATTTAGCGTTTTAACGGGAGTTCCTTGAATTCTAGTGCGGAAGCTTGATGAGTGATCGGGTGTGTTCGGCTCTTATCGCGGCTTGATCCTTGCTCCGGGACTTCCATCACATGTTTACCTAGCACCATTACACAAGGAATGGTTAGTGGGTTGTCAATGATACATTTAAACTAGTACGATAGTCGTTACACGTCGAAACGGAACGAACCAGGCCAAACGGCCCTTTATCAGGAGAACAAACTGCTGCAACTTTTGCGCAGCAGCTGTTCGGATCGCTTTTACCCCTTCTAAAACCCAAAATCCGACTTCGACTTTCAAAGAAGAATTGTTCTACGCTCCGAGAGCTTTCCAGGCATATAAAGAACGCCTCCTAACGATTTTTCTACGATTTTATATGAAATTTTAAAGATTGTGTCGTCATGCTGTTCTCTGTGCGCGGCCGCGCGGTCTCTGTGAGCGGCCGCGCACAGCTTCTGATGTAATTTTGGTGGTTTTTAAGCGTGGGAATTATGTCGCAACCGCATTTGATGATTCCCGAAGCCTAAGTATTGACTTGCCGACTAAATAAACCTTTGTTTGACTGAAATTATAGTCCGGTTCATAATGCTATGACCCGGTTCAAAATTTTAAGTGTTTATGTTGATTTTTACCCATATTGACCCGTTAAGGCCTTCAATCAAACAAGGCACTTTTTGACCACACAAAATGCCTACCGATTAAGTTGTCAAGTCATTAGACACTTGATCAACAAAAGCGTTTATCCGATTTGTTTCATTATGATTTAGTTTCTTAGATTCAACCTTTAGAAATCTTTTAAATTCCCAAAATGCCCTTCATGGTCAAATATTTCAATTTAGTCATTCGTAGCAAAACCTCTTGTTCCAATTTCAATGTTTTTGACTCATTGACTTGTTTAAAAGCCTCTAAGTCCTTCCGGACTTAGATTTTCATCCTTTCTCAGGTTTTCACTTGTTTAGTAGATTCTAAGCGCATTAGCGCGCATTAGACGTAGTTATGGAAATAACTTACTTGATTTGCACCCACACTTCATGTGGGTAGTTTTAGTACCCATGTTGCTTCGCCCGAAGGTGTTTAATTAGCTACGGACTTACCGGGTGGTGTTGACCCATTCTCATACCTTGTGCGTATCCTCCATGATTCTTAGCATCAAGCATGCATGCGCAAGTGCATTTACCTGCGTGCTTTCTAAATATACACATTAATTCCTCGGAACTCAAATGGTAATACCTTGCCATTTGATCCGTTTAACCTCATGAATCTTAATGCTTGAAATACAAGCATCAAGTATCGGACTCACATGGTGAGGATATCACCATTTGACCCGTTTAGACTTATAGTTCATAATACTATGATACCCAAGTTTTTATCTATGGATCAAGTGACACAAACTTGACCCATTTAACATCATGCTTAACGACTTCATTCAATTGATTTAATTTGGATTAAAACATCATTTCTCACATATCTTTATTAGTTGACCAGTTTGATGGATTTCTCCATTTGGTCATAACTCATTATCTTGATTAAGGTCAAAAACCACATTTTGTATTGAGCGCACATAGGGCGACCCACTTAATAGATTCTACCCCTTGGGGTTTATCTTTATCTCACACTCAAGATTTAAAACTAATGTTTATAACAATTAATCTATGTTATAGTACATTGGTGTAAGTAAAACTTACCTCATATCCGTTCTTGCTTCCATACGCATTACTTGCATCCGTTTGACCCATTTGCATCCCTAGTTCTTGTACCTTGATGTTCATTAGGCCTTAGATAACTCGTTTCTTGCTCAAGCATCGATTTCCCCTTTGATTTAGCTTTGATTTGAGCAAGAGTTGATGTTTAGGGTTTGGTTAAGGAAGGAGAAATGATCTCCTGATCATTATACACGACACACCCACTTCATGTGTGTGTTTTTGTGTGTTTTTGTGTGTTTTATTATTATTAATAATACCCACTTTACCATTTTGGCAACTATGGTCCCTCAAGTTTTCCCACCGTCATTTTCGTATAAAAAAAACTAACTCATAAGCTAGTTTCAAACACCTTTTGTTCATCTATAAACATAATATTATTAACTAGGTTATTTCCATATTAGAATATAACCCATGTTCTTATCCTCTAAGTCTCGTGTTAATATTTTGCTAATCACGCCTAGTGGCGTAGTTAGGCGAACGAATGGTTTTGGGGTGTTACAACTGGCAAAAAGTGCCAAACCTCATAGATGAAAATGGCATTTAACTCCACTTTTTTAGAAACTCCTTTTCAAAAAGTCATAAGTCAATAAGCACTTCTAACCAAAAACGCTTTTAAAGTTAAATAAGCAATCCCAAACACCCTCTTATAAAACCATTTGACTCATATAATATTGAGTTAAATCTTTTAGATTACACAATAAAGAAGTATATAGTCCTCAAATAATTAAATATATAGAATGCATACCTCTTGTTTACTCTATTGGATATAACTGGAATAGGTGAGAAATCCCTAATTATATGGATTGATGTCAATTATTGAAAGAGCTGCTTTTAGGATGAAAAAATTATGAAATTTTTGGTAAGAAGTATATTTTATAGCATTCTATCCTTGGTTTTATTCTAAGCTAATTGAATAAAAATACTGAAATAAACAACACCATTGAATAATTCAACCTATTGGTCCTGCTTTTTAGAGAGTAAGGCACTGTAACCACACTTAACCTTGACAAGTTTCCTAATAAGTTCATCCTCTTGATATATTTTAAGATATCTCACATAAGGAAGTAAACCGTAAACTACTGTAATGGTGGAATTAAACTATACTTTTAAAGCCATTGGAGGGAGTTGAGAAACAAAAAGATCTATTACTTGCATGAACCCACTGAATTATTAGAAACTTTTCGATTGAAACACGTTGAAAGACATAATCATCTCTTATTGATTCAAGAAAATCCTTATAGGCTTGTAGTTTTAGCTGTGTAATCAAACATTCATGGCTTAAACTAAACATGAGATATATACATCTTTCTTTCAAGCAATTAATAATTAAACAAATATAATAACAAAACTATTAACGATAAAGGAAAACAATAACCAAGAAATAAGGAAAATATGTGGATCAGTAAGATGGCGGGTCAGTCAGATAATATGACCAGTTTTGCCAAAATGACAATTTCATGGGCAGAGACGTCCTGAAGATCTGGGTTTCCTATCCGAGCCGTTAAAAAATATGCCTCTTATGCCCTTTTAAAAAAATTAGTATCCTAAATGGGTAGTGGGTACTGAGCTTTTCAACTTGTTATGGTTTATTGGTATGTGGGTTAGTTTACACTTTTAAAAGATATGTTTAATTAGGCCCAAGTTTAAAATAAGTGTTTATATATATATATATATATATATATATATATATATATATATATATATATATATATATATATGTATATGATTTTTTAAATATGTACCCGATATTCCCGGACCCCAACCGGTTGGCCTCCCCGGCCCACCCTAAGGTCGCCCATGTTCATTGGTTCCGTCCCTTGCCCTGGTAGTATATACTCATGGCTACGAAAGCTTGGTTCATGAGATTATCCGGTGAATGGCATGCATGCACTACCTTTCTCTGGTATCCTACAATCCATTTGTGAGCAGTGAATTCACATTTTTTTAACAACTTCGATTGACTTGATGATGGTTTTACCACACATTATGTTTTCTGCAATACAAGTAGCTGAAATATTACCCTCGTAAGACCAAATACCATCATCTATAGGTTAAAAAAGTTCATGCATCCATACATACCTCAGCTTGAATCACGCTCAAAGTTCCGATTACTAGTTAAAAGAAAGTAAAGATTTGTTCAAGTGTTATGGTTGGTGGTGATGAAAATTAGAAAAAAATATATAAATAGTTTGGTAGCCATGTTATCTTTAGATGGTCATTTGATTTTTGTGTTGTTATCTATTAATAGGGAATAGTGAGAATATTTAACTGCTCTATTTGGAGATAAAGATCAAGACGTTACTATATTTGCAATAATCTTTGATTATAAAAGGACCCATAAAGTTGCTTTATATTAAATTGGAATGTGAAGTGTTTAATCTAATTCGAAGAGCTATCCATTGATTATCAAATACAGGAAATATTAATCATAAGTTTTTTATTCTTTTTTTTAACTGTAACTTCATAAAAAGACGTGCCCTTAAAACGATGACCGCCAAAAACACCATTACAACATATTCAGCGGTTACATAGCCCAATCCTTCCGTTGAAGAGACGAAAACATAGAACGACTCCTAAACCACAAAAACGACAAAGACTTTATCGTATCCATGACATCACAAACTTTTAGGTCCCCACCTTCAAAAAGTCTCTAATTCCGAGATCGCCAAATAGCCTAACAACTAATCATAACAATACCGTTCAACAACCTTTTCCCTTTTTTGGAACCCGCTCTCAAATCAATAAACATAAGGAGATCGATAAAATCAAAATCAAATATCGGCCCTATCTTACACCAAGATCCGATCCGATCCCTGACCAAACAACCATCAAAAAGCTGCAACATGTGAACATGTGATCTTCCGACTCATCAGTAGAAGAACAAAAATCACAAGGAACATCGTTAATATTAATTCGCATTCTAAGTAAGGCGATTCGGTTAGGAAGTCGGTTCATCTCCGCTCTCCAAATAAATAAATTAACCTTTAAAGGAACCCAACACTCCCACTTCATAATCTGTTGCCGCTTCACATCTCTACCTGTTCTCAATAACTTCTTAACATTAGAGATCGAGAATTCCCCTTTATCCGCGTCGTCCCACATCTAATGATCCTTCTTATTTCCGAACGAGAACTTCGAAAGCACCTTTAAAGTCTCCTGCATTTTAGAAATCTCTATAACCGTTTGCGAACTCCTCGACCAATTCTGTGAAGAAATGAACCCATCTGCATGCTGCTTAAACCGCTCGCTGACCTTGCAGTTCTTTTCATTCTCCAATTTAAAAAGCATTGGCCATCGATCTTTGAACAAAGAATCACCACACCAGTGATCCGCCCAAAACCTGATGCACTCACCTTCCCTGATAATAGCACGCAAACAGCGATGTATACTCCTTTGGAGATTAAGCTAAGTTTATTATTCAAATGTTGTATTTTATTAAATTTTATATATTTGTTATAACTGAATCAATTAAGCTTCTACATAAGCTTCTACATAAGCTTAAAGTCATTTTGATCACGTTAGAGTATGGGGTAATGTGATCTCAAAGCATAGCTTTATGAATTATGTGTTATCCAGTAATAATATAGTTTCTTTTCTTTATGATAATACATAAAGTAGTATGTATAAAAACATCTTGGTCCGTCATACTAAAAACTTAGTTAATAAGAATCACATTTATATGGGTAACCCTAATCGGAGAGGAGGCAACACTCAGCCGCCTGTCCGTTTTGTGAGAGATAGTGACGATCCGGCATTGAGAACAACCTTCTACGTCACTAATATCTCAGACAGGGTCACGGGTTTAAAGCTTCGAGAGGCTTTTAAGGAGTTTGTTTCTGTAACTGATGCTTGGGTTCCTAGGAAGAAGTCGATCAAAGGGAGAGTTTTCGGATTTGTTCGATGTGAGAAGATATTAGATCCATATGCAGTTCTTGACGCACTTAATGGGATTGTTATCATGGATTCTCGGATTTCGGTGTCACTTGCTATGTTTGATCGATCTCGTAATAAGATTTCCTACGTTGAAGATGATTCTACAAAGAAGACTTGGGTTCCTAAGGACAAGAACGTCATGTTTGATGAGTTTCCGGTTTTAAAGACGGCTTATACTACTACATCTGGGTCACGGAAAATGATCCACATTGACGATGAAGATTCTACATATCCTAGACATTGTCTAGGTAGGGCGGTTATTGGTATATCGGAAAATATTGCATGCATGCATAAAGTCAAATCCATGTTAGTGAAGGCTGGCTTTTCTGAGGCAGCGGTGTCATATGTCGGTGGATTGTCTGTTATTGTTACATTTCGGGATGCAGAGGAGATGAATGATTTCATGTCTAGTAAGGAAGGCTTGTGGAAGGAGGTTTTTTGTTCCGTTCAACCATGGAATGGGCAAAACATTCCTATGGAACGTATTGCGGTCTTAAAGGTTGTGGGACTACCGGTTTTAATCCGGGATAGTTCTGTGATCGATAAGATTGGTGGATTATATGGGAAAGTTGTATGGCCATCGGACTTTTCTTGGCTTGCGGCTGATAACTCTGCAGGTCATACTCATGTCCTTACTTCTCTAGCATCCAGGATTGATGAGGAAGTTGTTATTCAGTGGAAAGGAAGTAATCATTCAGTTTGGGTGGTAGAAGACTGGATGACGTGGGTACCGAAATTCGAGCAGATTGAAAACGTTGATCCCGTCGATGAAATGGAGGAGGGGGAGTTCCGGCCGGCATCGGCGGAGGTGGCTGACGAACTTCCACGGGCGTCGGAAACGGTTTCTAGTCACCCGGATCCTCAGCCGGAAATCTCGGAACAAATAAATGTTGTAAATGACTTGCCATCTTTTGTGGAGTTGGGGAATACCGCCACTTTTCAAACTTTTGTGGGCCGGACTGATACAAGTCATTTGCAACAGACTCCTGTGGGCCAAATGAGTGCATCCTTGTTTAATGGGCCTAATTCAGATAATGGGCTAGAATTTCGTGTGGGCCATTTGGAGGTTTTTAAAAGTCGGAAAAGATCAAGGTTGAACTTCCACAACTCGCCTGAAGATCAGCTAACAAACAGGTTTGGTGCTCATGAACCTACTCGACAGGATGAGGATGTCGTGTGCCCTGACCTTAATATCGGGGTTTCGGATGTGAATCTTGGTGATCCTAGGGTCTTGCCGGAGGATAGTCTGGAGCCGCACATTACTACGGACCAACCGGAAGATGCCGGTGATTTTTCTGGTGCGAACCCAGTAGAGGTTCCTGATGTGGTTTTTAGAGAGGCTGAGGAGATAAATATTGAAGTCGATGCTACCGTACAGGTAGGTGGTCTGGTGGGCATCCAATTAAAGAATTTTGAAGGTCCTGTCGCGGATGAGATTGTCTCGGAGCACGGTAACTTGGTGTGCCCATGAATTTTCTTTCCTTAAATGTTCGTGGGATTAACGGTAGGGGGAAGGCGGGTTGGATTAATAGTTTGAGATTGTCTAATGGGGTAGATTTTTTGGCGGTTCAGGAATCTAAGATCTCTGATCCACCTTATTGGTTACTTGCTCGTTGTTGGGGTAATTCTAGTTTCTGTGTTGATAGTGTAAATTCGGTTGGGGCTGCGGGTGGTTTGGTTTGTTGGTGGGACCCTGCATGCTTTCGACAAACGGGGGTGTTCCGATCCCATCACATTCTGATTGTTTCCGGTTTCATGGTTCATTCTAACTCATATGTTAATATTGCTAACGTACATGCCCCTAATGATCCGGTGGCTAGGCGTAATTTTTGGAATGAATTACTGTTGTACAGGCGTTCTTTTAGTGGGTGGTGGATTTTCATAGGTGACTTTAATGAGGTTCGGAATGTTGATGAGCGGGTAAATTCAGAGTTTTCTTTATTAAATGCGTCGGCTTTTAATACGTTTATTTCAGAAGCGGAGTTAGTTGAGTATAATATGGGGGGCTTTAAGTTTACTTATATGTCTGGTAATGGGGAAAAGATGAGTAAGTTGGATAGGGTGCTGGTGTGTTCGGATTTTGTGTCGACTTGGCCATACGCGAGCTTAACTGCTTTAGCTCGTCATCTTTCGGATCATTCTCCTCTTGTATTGTCGTTGAAGGATTCGGATTTTGGTCATATTCCATTCCGCTTCTATAACTCTTGGTTGGAGTTACCGGGGTTTGTGGAATATATTAACTCTATTGCTAATAGTTTTGTATGTTCAGGTCCGGCGGATATAGTATTGGCTTCGAAGTTAAAATGGCTCAAAGGTCGTATTAAGCTATGGGTTAATGCGGATAGGAATCGAAGGGATAAAAGGCTATTGGAAAGTAAAGCATTGGTGCTACAGTTGGATTCCGTGGCTGAGTCTAGGCCGCTGACAGAAACTGAGTTAGATAGTCGGGTTGCGGCGAAAAAGATAGTATTCGAAGAGGAAAGATTAAAAGCCTCGGATGCCAAGCAAAAGTCTAGAGTTAAATGGGCTTTAGACGGGGATGAAAACTCTAAATATTATCACGGGATAATGAAAAAGAACCTGACAAGTAATCGGATTCATGGGGTTAATTGTAATGGAGTGTGGGTCTCTGATCCGAATACTATTAAAGATAATATTTGTTCTTTTTTTGCAGAAAAATTCAGTTTTGTCGAAGGGCCGATGCCGGGGTTTGTTTGCCCTGATGTATCTTGCTTGTCTGATGAAGATGTTTCTGTTTTGGATGCTCGATTCACTATGGAAGAGATCACGGCCGCGGTGTTTGATTGTGATGGTGAGAAGGCTCCGGGTCCAGATGGTCTTAATTTCTCTTTTATTAGGAAATTTTGGCCGGTGTTGAAGGCGGACTTTATTAACATGTTTGAGGAGTTTCACTCGAACGGTTATATACGTGATGGTCTTTTTTCGGCATTTATAGCTTTAATACCAAAAGGGAAAGATCATGCCACGTTGGGGGATTATCGTCCGATCAGCCTTGTTGGTGTTTTGAACAAGACTCTGTCCAAAGTTCTTGTTTTGCGGCTGAAACCATTCATGGCAAAGCTCGTTTCTGATGAACAAACAGCTTTTTTGTCTGATCGGAATATCCTTGACGGCCCTTTAATTCTTAACGAGATGATCGCATGGTTAAAGAAGTCTAAGCTGGAAGGTATGTTCCTAAAATGTGATATTCAGAAGGCTTATGATTCTGTTAGATGGGATTTTTTGGAGTCGATGTTGATTCAAATGAAATTCTCACAAAAATGGTGTGGTTGGATTCTTTCGATAGTTCGTAATTCTAAATCTTCTGTGTTGGTTAACGGGTCGCCGACTGCTGAATTCTTTTGTCAAAAGGGTCTTCGCCAAGGCGATCCGTTGTCCCCATTTTTGTTCATTCTTGCTATGGAAGGTCTAACCTGGATTATGAGGCGTGCGTCCGTTCTGGGAGTTTTTCATGGTCTTCGGGTAGGTGGTAATGGCCCTTTAATATCGCATTTTATATATGCGGATGATGTTGTTTTTTGTGGTGAGTGGTCGCTTACTAATGCCTTGAATCTAAGGCGGCTATTACGAAGTTTTTACTTGATATCTGGATTGAAGATTAGTCCGATTAAGAGTTGTTTGTATGGGGTAGGGGTGGATAACAATGTTCTCGCTGAAATGGCTCATAAGATTCATGTATCTGTTGGTAGTTTCCCTTTCATCCACCTTGGAGTCCCTATCGCATCTAACATGAACCTTATTCGTAACTGGAACCCGGTGATTGAGAAGGTAAAGAAGAGACTTTCGTCGTGGAAATCAAAAACTCTTTCTGTTGGGGGACGCATCACGCTACTGAAGTCGGTACTTAGCTCGATTCCTCTTTATTACTTCTCTTTATTTCGTGCCCCTTTGCAAGTGATTGAACAATTGGAGAGGTTGCGGCGAAAAATTTTTTGGGGAGGGGTGAGTGATATTGATAAGATGAGTTGGTATGCGTGGGATAAAGTCATTGTGCCTACGAAGTATGGTGGTGTGGGGTTGGGGTCATTGCGGGACGCTAATTTGAGTTTACTCTCAAAATGGTGGTGGCGTTTTAAAAACAACAAAGGATCCCTTTGGCGCAATGTCATTTGGTCGATACATGGGGCCGGTAGGGGGTGGCAATATATTCCGGTGAGGTCTTCGTTGGCTTGTACATGGAAACAGATTGCTGCAGTCCCGGCTCTATTAGAGTCGTGTAACGTTGACCCGGATAAATGTTTTAAAGGAATTCTAAAAAATGGTTGCTCGATTATGTTTTGGAAGGAATGGTGGATTTCGGATAGCTCCTTGCAAAAAAAGTTTCCACGCCTGTTTGTAATTGAGCGGAACAAAAACTGCTCCATTTCGGACAGGTTGGTTATGGGTCTGTCCTCTGTTCAGTTTGTTTGGAACTGGAGGACTGCTGTGTTATCACCTCTGGAACTCGCTGAACTCGATGAGCTCCAGTTTTTATTAAGCAGTGTTACTCTATCCCATGGTGCAGATTCTTGGACGTGGGCTGTTGGGAATTGTGCTGAATTCTCAGTTTCTAATGTCAAGAGGTGTATTTTTGCAGCGACAAACGTGCTTCCTGAGGTGTCTTTTGAGTGGAACAATTGGGTCCCTAAAAAGGTTGGGGTTGTCGCGTGGCGAGCTTTCTTAAACAGGCTGCCGACGGCGGACGCGTTAATAAGGCGGAATATACATATAGATTTCCACTTGTGTAAGATATGCGAGGCGAATGTGGAGTCGGTTGAGCATCTATTCACGGGCTGTCCAGGGATTTTGGATGTGTGGCAGGCTCTTTTTATATGGTGCAAGGTATCGAATTTTTTTGCATTTCATGTAAATGATTTACTTCGATACCACTTGACAGTTTGGAATGATTCCCGGGTGCGGAAAGCGTTTTATGGGGTGATTTTGACGGCATTTTGGAGCATATGGAGGGCGCATAATGATTTAATTTTCAACCAACAAGAGATTGTGGTTCGGAAAATAGTTGATGAGATTAGAGTGATGAGTTTCTTGTGGATCTCTAAAAGGGGGAAGATGTCGAATTTGACTTGGGAACATTGGGCTAGATTTGATGTTGCTAGGATGGGGTAATTAGCCTGATTGTTTTTTTTGTTTTTCGGTCTGTATGTTCGGACTGTTTTGTTTTTTTTTCGGAGTGCTTTTTGGGTTCGCTAGTTCCTTGCTAGCTTTTTAATAAAAGTTGGTTGGCCGTTCAAAAAAAAAAAAAAATTAAGAATCACATTTAAATGATTAAACTTTAATGGAGTGATAAAAAAATTAATGTCAATTTATCAATTTATTGTATTTAATAACACTTCATTTATCAATTTAATACTTATGTAGAAAGACCATTTTGTGTTCACTCATAACTTCATTAAGGTGTTATTCCATAAGCATAAAATGAAGTAATTACTTAAATTTGGTTGAAATCCTTTTTAAATGCTTTATTATTTTTTTTAACGGCAAGTGTTGCAACAGGTGGAGCTTCAGCTAACACCCTGGGCCAGTCTGTACTGATTACCCATTCCACCTGGATTGGGGATCTCTCCAGATAAAACCCCCACATGTGATAAATATGGCCCCGACAAAAATCGAACCCTCAACCTCCACATTTTATAATATAGTATAAAAGTATAAATATATGTAAGCTGGTAACTTGCTTAAATTGTAAAATGTTGCGATTATGTGTGAAGTGCACCGTTATTTTTGTCAGTATAATTATTATATATAACATTTCTCATCGTTGGCTACAGTAGCCACCAAATAAAAACCCTTCAGTTTTGTCATAATTACGGAAATGCTATTGTACTAAATTTATTATTAAACAAAATAAAAAGCCTTTAATTTCACCATATTTACGAAAATGTCATTATACTAAATTTATTATTAAGAACGTAAGACATCGGTCTCCTTCTTTATGAGTCACTGTTATGGCTTTTGTGTTTTCTCACTTTCACCATAGAACTTTAGGTTTTACACTCTTCTTTTACATCTGTTACATCTAACACACGCTTGGAAAGACGGAGCTTAGTTCGACTTCATGCGGTGACCGCCGTCTTTGACCACGGCTGGAGACGGCGACGCAGGTTTCCCGTTCATAGTCATTCCCTTTTTCAAGCGGTGGTTCGTTGTGATGGCGATGGTTGCGATGCCATCGGCAGGTGGTCAGGATCCGAGGTAACATAACAAACTGATGGTGAATGTTTTCTTTTATCAATTGTTGTCAGGCGGTTTAGGCGTTTTTCTCGCTGCAACGCGCACCAACGGAATAATACGACTCTCTTATCCGATTAGCAGACCCTTACAATACCGCTGCTGTAACTCCGCTGTTCGTCAGAAAAATCTTCAGGTTATCACGAATCAGCGCTGGTTATGTTTCTTCGCCACGCATAACGCGGCGGGTAATTTACTAGTTTATTGCAAAGATCAAAGAAGGATGACTCATCACCATGCCTGAGCGGATATTTCTAGAGATCATTTACCCTCCCTTCCTCACAAATAAAAAAAATAAATAAATAATAATAATAAAGAAAAAAAGAAAAATAAAAGAGAAAATTTCATGTGCTATGCTCGTTTAATCAAGATTCTTTTCCTATATGGTATTTAACAACATACCTTTTGTACCATTGTTTTCATAAGTCAATATCATAGTGTTGGACTTTGTACATAGCTTTTAGTTTTTTTTTTCTTTTTCATGTTTTTTAAACACTTAAAATCCCTCACTACTAATCCATTTGTATATAACTTACGAAAAAATAAAAATAAGTAAAGAAGAAGTACATAAAGTTTCAATAACAAATAAAAATAAATAAAGAAGTACATAAAGTTTCAATAATAATAACATCTATGCATGCTCTGAACCGATTGAAAAAGTAGATTTATTAGGAACCAAGTGTTTGTGTGATTCATTCATAACCGGAAAAGTCAAGATGAAGTTATAGTGAACCATGATCTCTTTTCTACCTTCTACTCGTATATTAGCAAGTACAATAACAACAACCGTATCCAGAAAATCTCACAAATAGCGACGCTATTAGTAGGGTCTGGGAAGGGTAAGATGTAGGCAAACCTTAGCCCTATCGTTAGAGATGGAGAGACTGCTTCCAGAGTGACCCACAGCTCAAAAAATCAAACACACACTATATATATATGTATATATATATAAAAGTAGGCAGACATACAACACTAAAAAAGTAATGAATGAATAAAATAGGAGAAAAAAAATACATAAATAGCCTCATGGGACAACAAATATAGAAAAGAATCTTTCTCCTAATTCCTAAAATTCTTTAACTTTGATCCTAAGCTTCCACGAATTTCTATCTTGTACCATATCTTCAGAGATGTGCAATTCTACCAAATCTTGCCTAATTCGATCAACCCAAGTGAATTTGGGTCTGCATCTACTCCTCCTCCCCTCCACTGTAAGGTGTTCCACTCGTCTTACTAGATCTGTCATTTGTCTCCTCTTCACATGCCCAAACCATCTTAATCTCCCATCCTTTATCTTATCCGATATATTAGCCACTTCTAACCTCTTCCTAAGAACCTCATTTCTTATCCGGTCTAACCTAGTGTGACCACACATCCACCTCAACATTCTCATCTCTACAACATCCATCTTTCGTAACTGGGTCTTTCTGATGGCCCAACAGGCTGTCTCATATAACATAGCAGGTCGAACTGCAACCCTATAAAATTTTCCCTTTAATTTAATCGGAAACCTCTTATCGCGCAAAACTCCAGCGGCTGCTCTCCACTTACACCATCCAGCCTGAATGCGATGTGCTACATCACTATTAGCAAGTAAAATGATAAAAAAATAGTTAGAGACCTCATCACCACAATAGCCCTTTTGAAAGATTATTCAGAGTATTCTCTCCTTATGTCTACCACCAAACCAAGTTAAGTTTGATTACACACGTCTAAAGCAAGAAGATACAAAGTATAATTTATCCTTGACATGAAATATATTTCATTTGTCAAAGTTATCCATATATGATACACTAGATTGTAAATTACACAACCTTTAACTAAGATTGATATCACATTGATATGCATGTATTTAATTGGTTTGTGATTATGGAACATATAGGTTAGTTGCTTCCAATTTTTTAAAACTTGAATAAGTTGTGATATTAGAAATATTTTTAGTAAAATAAATAGATTGGAAAATTTGAAAGTGAAAGAAAGCAAGAGAGAAAAGGTAGTTTTGAAATAAATGAAAGAGAAACATATCTTTCAAAAGGGTAATTCATAAACCAACAAAAAGGTATGATTTTAATTTTTAAATATATTATTAGTTGTGTATTAATAAACACATCAATAATTTTTAACACTCATAACACATTTAAGTCACTTGGATACAAATTGAAATTATTATCTCCTTATTATTAGAAAAAAACATGCATAGTTAGAAAACGTTTTTTTCCTGTAATTCCAAATAATATGGAAAACATTATTATATTCCCAAAATAGAAAGCACACTTCTCTACCTAACCACTTTTGAAGTGTTCACCACGTGTCCCGTACGTGCCAATTGGCTAAAGTGTAATGTAATACATAAGCAAACTCCATACACATTTCCTACCTAACTCACTCTCTCTCCGACCTCGAGATGTAATTAATATGACCTTACACAACTTGGTTGTGATTCACTTGATTATTATTATTATTACATGAATAAATATTCTAGCAAGTTTTGAGCTCATGGTAATTCGCTCGTTAGAATAATTAGTTAGAAGTTACTACTCGAATATATATCCGAGCAGATTATAAGTTTGGGATAACTCGCTAGTTAGTATAAGGAAAATTATATTTAGATAATCCCAATTTAAAAAATCATTGCTGACAGTCTCATCTTTTAACCTATTTTCCATCAGCGTTCCTATATTAATTAGAGTTAACCCAGTTAGTTTTTGCTGACGTGGACTGCTTATGTGGTAAAAGTCAAACTTTTGATGACGTAGATTACTTATGTGACAAAGTTTTGATGATGTAGACTGCTTATGTGGCAGTCTATGTCAGCAAAAACGAATAGTTAGTATGGGATTGCTGACGGAAAATAGGTTAAAAGTTGAGACTGCTAGAAGTGATTTTTGAAGTTGGGGACTGGTAGCAACCAATAGCTGATAATTGAAATGATCTAAATCCAACATTCCTTAGAATAATTGTTTGCCCTTTAATTTTCTTGTATGCACCAATCTTTTAAGACTTGATTTTATAATATTTTCAGCTTCTTAACTTGAAACATATATAAAACTAAACATAGTTAGCAAAATTCAAGATAAATAACGCAACTTACCAATCCACAAGTTAACTCAAACCAAATATAAATCTATTGGCAGTTCGTCATTCACTAAACAACTTAGTAATTATCAACTTTTTTAATCAATAGAATTGGTAGCTTATTGGCAAAGACAATAACCTTTTAAAAACACATATGTTTAAATTTAAAGGTATCAGGTTAACTTTTCACAATAACAAAGTAAAAAAAGTTGCATCGTAAACAAAATATTTTTTTAGTCAAAATTTCTATTTATTTTTTATAAGGTAAAAGTATTGGGTTGAGTGAGGTTATTAATGTTACCATTTAATTTCAACAAGACAAATATTATTAAAGTCTTTATAATTTTATTTTCATTAACATAAAGGTACGCAAAAACATTTGAAAATTCTTTATCGAATAATATCCATGCACGTGCACATCACGTGCTAATCGTCATTCCTTCGAATATTATAGGAGAGTAGTTGATCATTTGACTCAAACCCTATCTATCCAACTTCATCACTTCCCAACCAACGTACACATATTCATGCACAACATACAACTCCCATATGCACCACACTTCATCCTTTAACACTTTCCACTCTGTCATAAACATCGTTAGCTTCCTTCAAAATTTAACTGCTTTTTCGCCTACCAAAAACACACACACATCACACACTCTTTTAGACCATACTAATAATAATATCATTCCTTTAGTTAGGGTTTACAAAAATCCCCAATTTCTATATATAAACTAAACCTCATCTAATTCATATGTTTACGGTTTATCTGTTTTCAGTTTATTTTGTTTGTTATACAATATTATGATGCGGTTTTTATAATATGACATATTATCTTCTTCCACGATTTGGTGATGACGAGCTGTGTGTTTTCAATAACCGTACGGTTTTTGCTGATTGTGTTCGTGTTGTTTGTGACGTTTGTGGACAATACTGTTATGTTTGGTAATGGATTTGATGATGATGATGATGGAATGATGAGGTTGTTTCATCAGGATTACTCGCCGCCGTCTCCGCCGCCACCGCCGCCTCATCCGCCGTCTACGACGTGTGAGGATGGGCTTGGTGGCGTCGGGTCGTTGGATACTACTTGTGAGGTAGTTGATAGTTTGAATTTGACTGGGAATATGTATATAGCAGGGAAGGGGAATTTTTATATCCTTCCGAATGTGACGGTGAGTTGCACGGTTGTGTTAGGGTGTGAGCTTGGGATAAATGTGACAGGGGACTTTAGTTTAGGCGAAAATGCGCAGATTGTGGTAGGGTCGGTTTTTATAGAGGCTGCGAATGCGAGTTTCGGGGAGGGGAGTATAGTGAATACTACTGGGTTAGGGGGTGATCCGCCGGAACAGACTAGTGGGACGCCGCATGGGCTTGATGGAGCGGGTGGTGGGTATGGTGGGAGAGGAGCGGCGTGTTTGTTGAATGATAAGAAGCTTCCGGAGGATGTTTGGGGAGGGGATGCGTATTCGTGGTCGACTTTGCAGAGGCCGTGGAACTATGGGAGTAAAGGTGGGACTACGAGTAAGGACGTGGATTATGGTGGTGGCGGTGGTGGGAGGATAAAAGTTATGGTTAGTAGTCATATTGAGATGAATGGTACTTTATTGGCTGAAGGCGGTGATGGTGGGACGAAGGGCGGTGGTGGTTCTGGTGGCAGCATCTACCTCAAGGGTTATAAGATGTAATTTCTCATGCTTTATTAATTTTTTTTGAAATAGTATGAGTTAGCTAGTTTGCGTTACATTGTAGAGTACCGAAATTGCTTGTAGCAATGTATATACTTAATTAAAATTTAGAAGAGATTGAAAGTCAATTGCTTGCAAAAAATCTTTGGAAATTTTAAGACTGAGACTAGTGGAAACCATAGTTATCAAAAGTCATCGCCTTGACCGCCTAGGCGACCAATTTCCTAGAAGCCACCAGATCCCGCTTTTCCCTCCTAGATAAAAAAAAGCCACGGTCTGCTTTTTAAAACCTAGTCCTCTGACTAATATAATCGATCAACACTTACCAATTTATAGAGATATATAATAAATCTCAATCAGATCTTTTTCTTGTTAACTGATTTTGTCTACTACATAGTTATCAAAAGCGTGTTAGTCCTTTTAGCACGTATGGCTAAATCAGTCGGTTTATATTTATATTATTTTATAAGATGATTGTTATTTGTAATGATTTGGTGATTTTTTTATTTCTTTTATTTGCGCTTTTTTTTTTCCTCAGGCCCGCGTTTTTTTGCGCTTCTCGCCTAGGCCATAGGCGGAACCTAAGCGCCTTGAGTGCGCCTCACGCCTTTGATAACTATGGTGGAAACCATGAGCGCTAACATTGTTATGGGAAACATTTTATACACGTCTTTGTTAATTATTAATTAATAATAATTATATTTATCTACATTTGTTAAGTTTTTAGTAATGTGACTGAGATTTATTTGGTGCGTCTAAAACAATCAATTTGGTAACATTGTCATTGTGATGTTATAATTTTTTTGAACAGGATGATGTGTTTTAGATCTTAAATATTTTGTCCTCTTTAATTAATTACCTAAAAAGTAATGATGCATATGCATGTGTCTTTTCTTATATCAACATCACAAAAATCTGGTCAATCAGGGAAAGGCCGAAAGTTGTTTAGTTTTTTTCCATTTCATTTGTTGATGGACATTAATCTTGTACTAAGGTTGTAATAGTTCAAAAGAAGTAAAATTCTAAGAAGGTTGATGTACCGAAATTGATTATTCATAAGTGCAGGACTGGAAGTGGTATTATAAGTGCTTGTGGAGGTGATGGTTTTGGCGGTGGTGGCGGAGGAAGAATTTCCGCGGACGTATATAGTAGGCATGAAGAACCCAGAATCATTGTCCATGGTAGAATTGTTGCAATCTTTTTAATTTTTACTATTAAAGATAGTGTTGCAAACTTGCTTATATTTTTTCACCATTTAGAAAATAATGTTGTGTACTTAACATTTGTTTTTTTTTTGCAGGCGGTAATAGTGTAGGATGTCCATCAAATGCGGGTGCTGCAGGGACTTTTTACGATGCTATTACCAGGAGTCTTACAGTTGACAATTTCAACATGACAACTGACACAGACACGGTTCTTATGGAGGTCTCATATCAGCCCCTTATGACAAATATTTTTATCCAAAATTTTGCCAGGGTCTCTGTTCCCTTGCTTTGGAGTCGTGTCCAGGTCAGCAAAATACCGTTTTTTGATTTTTTTTTTTTGTAAGGATCTACATTCATCTTGCAATATGAGAATGTGTTTGGTTATTTATTATGATGCTTTATTTAGGTTCAAGGGCAAATTAGTGTTCTTGATGGAGGTACCTTGAGCTTTGGATTGGCACATTATGCTTTGTCAGAATTTGAGTTAGTGGCAGAAGAACTGCTGATGAGTGATTCGATAATCAAGGCAAGCAACCACTTTAACCAACCGAATTTTTTCGTCTATTTAATTTATTCAAGAGTAGTGTAGTTCAATTTTAGTTGCACAATGCATATTGCAAGATTTCCTACAGAGATCCTTATAAACTATAAATATTAGATGCCTCTTGATTTGGTAGATGATATTTGATATTTGATATTTGATATTTTTATGTGCTCTTTTGTTTTATCCATCATCAATTTACATGCTTTCAAAAGTTATTTGATGTTATAGTAAGTATTCCCGATTCATATATCTGGGAAGGACCATTGTACTGATTTCATTAATATTGAAATGTGAATCAAATTGGCTCATGGGTTCAGTTCACTTTTTTTTGGAATTAATTTATGTTATGGAAAACAGAGCTTTTAATTGATGTATTTGTGATTAATTAAAAAATCAACTTTTCTTTGATCTTTAGAAATTAGTAAAGTTTTGATGCAATGAACACTAAAAAAATAAGTGATCTAGTACGAATATAACACACTTTTGCTACTAAATACTAGAGTAGGGGTAAATTTCAAAAGTAACAATTCATTTTGCTGCTAACATTATATAATGTGTCTGTTACTGTAACAACTCTTGTTTGACATTAAAATTTGGTATGCCAGGTTTATGGTGCTTTACGCATGACTGTGAAAATGTTCTTGATGTGGAAATCACAATTGATTATTGATGTTGAAGGTGACAAGAATGTGCAGAACTCGTTTCTTGAGGCTAGCAATCTTATTGTCCTCAAGGTTCTCTCAAGAACTATACGTGTTAATGATTTTATGGTATTTTTTTTATTTCTACTTACCTTTTTGTTATCTCAGGAATCTTCTACCATACGCTCAAATGCTAATCTTGGGGTTCATGGGCAAGGCTTATTAAACTTGTCGGGGCCTGGTGACCATATTGAAGCACAACGTCTTGTTCTGTCCCTGTTTTATGGCGTCAATGTAAGTGCCCGTCTTCTGCTGTGATCTTATAGCTGTATTTGCCATGGATAGGAATAACAAAACATTGATTGTGGTTGTCTATATAGGTTGCCATTTCAATTTTTTTACTTATTAGTCGTTTGGGCTTATTTTTAAAGTTGAACAGTCCAGATAGATAAATTTAAGAAGATCAGACTTAAAAGGAAACAAGTTAAATAATTGTTTTTAATGTGTGAACCTCCTTATCATTTTATTACAAAATTCAGGGTGTTTTTATTGTTTGTGATCATACATGACACTGATTAAAATACTATTTTCTGCATACTTTGGGTTTACCAACCTGACTAACCTGTATTTAATTTACCTGTTTTGACCCGCACTCATTTTGCGCTGCTCATTTTCTACACTCATTTTACCACTTTTAGTCGTCTAATACTCTAGTTACATGTACATGATTTTTTTTTTTTTTTTTTTTGCACACTTTATGCATTTTTATCTTATCAGCTATCGATTCTCATTTTCTCAAGTAACTGATACTTTCACCTTTTTCTTGTTCAAAGGTGGGTCCTGGATCTGTTTTACGCGGGCCCTTAGAAAATATGACAGCTTATGCCGTGTAAGTCTGTTTCTGTTCTGGAATTGTAACTTCCTTTAAGATGCTTTTATAACTTACTCCAAGTACTATTTCTGATTTGTTAGGGTGCCGAAACTGGATTGTGAATCTCAACAATGTCCAGATGAACTACTGAATCCACCTGATGACTGCAATGTGAATGCTTCATTGCCCTTTACACTTCAGGTAATTGATTGTAAAAAAAAGCCTTATAAAAGGTTGATGTATCTTTGGTTGCTTTGTCAGTATATATAAAATTATTTTTTCTTTCAGATATGCCGTGTTGAAGATATCCTGGTTCAAGGTATTATAAAAGGGTCTGTTGTGAACTTCCATAGGGCGAGGAGTGTTACTGTTGAATCTACCGGGACAATTAGCACCTCAAAGATGGGTACTCACTCGCTGAAAACTTTGTAATGAATTTGACGAACAAAAACCTAGTGTACATAGAATACAACAGGTCAAAACGGTAATGTTTTTGGACGGTTTGGGTAGGGTTGGGTTGACTTAAAAACATATTTTTGATTTCTATTCTTGTGTTTTACAAATAATAAATGTTTAAAATGCTTTTAACTTTATGATTACATTGATAATCTTGTTTTCCTGAAATACAAACTATTTAGGGGGTTTTATCTATTTTGGAAGAGTTCCGTCCTGTTTGTATAGCAGACCCATTTGACCAATTTTTCATCTCAACTATTTATTAGATTTTACTCGTTTGACCCTTCAATGGCAAAGCATTATCCAAATTGACCCGTCTAACCATTCGTGGGTTGAAATTGCCACCTCTAGTTAAATGATGTTGTAATTTGTCTAAATATATTGGTGTGTTAACAGGTTGCATAGGAGGTATTGGCAAGGGTGACGTGTTGAGTGTTGGTGTTGGCAGTGGGGGTGGTTATGGTGGTAGTGGTGGGTATAGTTGTTATAACGGGACGTGCATTGACGGCGGACTTCCATATGGAAATGCCGATTTGCCTTGTTGGTTAGGCAGTGGAGGTGGAACTGATGATATTACTGACTCAACTGCTGCTGGTGGGGGTGTTCTAGGTGATCACAAGTTGTCCACATGATGTTTATATTTCATTTTTTGATCTAATATAAGTATATTATGTTAAAGTATGCATACTGTTCATTAATAAAATAATAAGAAAGAAACCCAGTAATTGTTAAGCTTGAATGTTGCATGTATATATTTGCAGTGATTGGTTCATTGGATCATCCCGTGTCAAGTTTGTCAGTTGATGGTTCATTAGGAGCTGATGGAGGAAGTCATAATACTGTTGTAGAACAAGATGATTGGTTTCAAGGTTCTGGAGATGGGGGTGGGGGTGGGGGTGGTGGGTCTGGTGGAACAATTCTTGTGTTCTTGAATGCTTTGACTGTTGGTGAGTCTGGATTTCTTTCAAGTGATGGCGGTCATGGAAGTCAAAACGGGAGCGGTGGTGGCGGTGGTGGAAGAATCCATTTTCATTGGTCACGCATACCAACCGGGGATGTATATCAACCTGTTGCTACTGTCAATGGAAACATCTCTACTTGGTTCGTCAAAATCTTTCTTCATATGTTCTTTCTAATAATAGATAACATAAATCGTTCAGGTTCTTTCTGTTGTTTGATGTGTGCTATAAGTATGTTTTAATTACGTACTTGTGTTAATCTTAAAACTAATATGTACTTTTAATGAATTTGAACTGTATCATTCATATCAGAACATCGGAAAGATACATTTTTAAAGAAGATATATGCATCTAGCAGACATCGTGTTTAACCTACCTTTTCATGGTTGATTAGTATTTGGCCGTTTAACATTCCAACATGTCAACATTTTATTTGGTCTTATATAATGTGAGAAGAAAAATACATTTTTAAAGAAGATGAATGTTATTGGTTTTGGTCTTATAGTTATTATTTTTAATTGTATTGCTCTAGGGGAGGGTTGGGTGGACATGAAGAAGGTGCTGGCGAAAGTGGAACAGTGACCGGAAAATCTTGTCCGAAGGGACTATATGGCACATTTTGTGAGGTAAGTTTTAATCTATGCCCATAAATGATATTTTATTATTAGTTTTCTTCTCTATATTAACTAGTTTCTTTATATTTTACATATATTATATCTTGTTATATCATACATATATGGTATACTTTAACTCCAAGTTCATGACGACACTAAGACTTTTTTTGAGAGAATTTTGTGCTGGATTAATTGTTACGTTATGGTTGTATGTAGTGTAATTTCTTGAATAGACAACTCACATACATGAGACATAAAAAGGATTTGCATGTAGTGTAATTTCTTGAAATGTCATATTTGGTTCTGATGGCTGTTGCTTTGAACAGGAATGCCCTATTGGTACATACAAAAACGTTACAGGATCTGACAAGGAACTGTGTTTTGAGTGCCCAGCCAATGAGCTTCCGCATCGTGCATACTATATTCAAGTACGAGGTATTGGGTTACCAGCTGATGTTCATTTATCTTAGAGCTAGCAAAATGAACAGGTCCGGGGGGGGGGGGGGGGGGGGGGATAATGGGTCAAAACGGATAATATTTGGGTTGTTACAAAACACTTTGTACAAACTAATTGTTTTAATTGCTATTTTATGTGTCAAATATGATGACAAGGATATAGTATTTTAGTAACATTTTCATTTTTGAATATATTAATAATATTTTAGGAGGTTTATACACTAGATATACACTTTGGGAGACTTTTAACCTGGTTGACCCATTTATTCGGCTAGACAAAAAAAAAAAAAAAACCGAACCGTCATGGCTCAATCATAAGCACATGGGTCATAGTTGCCACCTCTGTTTTATCTTGGAGCAACCTGATCAAATATTGTTATGTTGCTATTTCTTGTATTAACCTTTTGAGTTATGAATTGTTTGGTTCTATTTGATTGATACAATCTTTATCACTTGTTAGGGGGTACTGTTGAAACTCCATGTCCCTACAAATGCATTTCAGACAAATATCGTATGCCACATTGTTACACTGCTCTCGAAGAGTTAATGGACACCTTTGGCGGCCCTTGGTTATTTGGGCTTCTTCTGTTGGGACTTCTTATCTTGTTAGCATTGGTGCTTAGTGTGGCAAGGATGAAGTTTGCAGGATTTGATGAGTCTACAGGGTCTGCTCCAACACATGGCTCTCAGATAGATCACTCATTTCCATTCTTGGAGTCTCTCAATGAGGTATTTTTAAAAAAAAAAATTTTCTTTCTTTTTTTTTTTAACTTCTTGTGATTGTTGCAGCATTGATGAAAGCAATTGTAGGACCTACGATGAGGTTGTTTGGGTCTAGGTTTTCGAACTGATTATCATGATCAGTTTCTTTTCTTAGGATGAATAGATTCAACTTCTGATCTTGCTTTCAAAAATCAAGAAGCATACAAAAGCAACAAGGACTAAAATTGCGGCTCGAAGCGCCAAGCGCAAAAGTGCAACACCTTTTGTGTCCAAGGCGCCTCAGGTGCACTTTTTAAAAAAAGTGCGCCTTATGCTACCAAAAGTGCAGTGGCTCGAGCCTTGTGTTGTCTTGCGCCTAGGCGTGCCTAACGCGCGCTTTTTTATACCAGGCTTCTGAGTTCTGATTATCCGATTATATAAGACTCAAATGATTAGTTTTGGATAAGAGTTCTGAACCAGCTGCAAGAAAGCTGGTTATCTAAGCTCCAAGTAAAAGTTCACCCATATTTCACCTGATTTAAGAGATATCTGCTTCCATTTAACTAAAAGTCTCTTTTTTCATGATGATGTCTTTTGTGGTCATTTTAGCTATTAGTTCTTCACATAGTCAGATTTGCCAAAAACTGAAAAATCTGATTATCTGGTCTACTGTTTATTACAACTTCAAATAAGAGAAGCACATCCAAACACTTATACCAACTATTTTTTTTGTTTTTTTTTTCCTAACAGATGATTATTGAAATATTCTTTGGATTTGTGTTGATGCAGGTCTTGGAAACAAACAGAGTTGAGGACTCTCAAGGTCATGTGCATAGGATGTACTTTATGGGACAAAATACTTTCAGAGAACCTTGGCATCTTCCTCACACACCTCCCGAGCAAGTCGTAGATATTGTGTAAGTTCTTAACCACTAATACCATGTTCCCTTTATTTTGTGTTTTTATTTTTAGAGATGGTGAGAAATGAACATATTACTTGAGTAATTGATTAAAATTGCAGGTATGAGGGTGCATTTAATAGATTTGTAGAAGAAATTAATGCTTTAGCCACATATCAATGGTGGGAGGGATCAATTTACAACATTCTTTTTTTCCTTGCTTATCCTCTTGCATGGTCATGGCAACAATGGAGGCAAAAATTAAAGTTGCAAAGACTACGCGAGTTTGTTAGGTCTGAGTATGACCATGCCTGCTTGCGTTCTTGTCGATCACGTGCTCTTTATGAAGGCCTAAAGGTTACTCAGTTCTGATATATTTATTTTAATAAAATTAGCACGTATTGTTATTATTTTAGTCATCTATAACTCCCTATTGAATTATATATTTTTTTTTTATGATTAAAGTTATGGTTATATAATGTTGTAGGTAGCTGCAACATCTGATTTAATGCTAGCATATGTGGACTTCTTTCTGGGCGGTGATGAAAAAAGAAGTGATCTTCCTCCTCCTCTTCATCAAAGATTCCCATTGTCTCTTTTGTTTGGAGGTGATGGAAGTTACATGGCTCCCTTCTCACTTCATAGCGACAATGTCATTACAACTCTCATAAATCAGGTGAGTATAGTTACATAGGGTGTTTGAAATCGGATATCCGATGATCAAATTCTATGATGTGGATTAACAATTTTTGTTACTTAGAATCTTAGAATACTTCATGCTATCTGCAACAAAGTTGTCCTTTTTGGTCATTTTCTGATTTTTTCTTAAAGTAATCAATCAAAACTTGCGAGCACAAATACAACTTTAAACAACAAAGCACATCCGTACTCTATATTCTTTGACACGTTCTACTACAGTTGATTTTATCTAATTATGATTATTCTCAGAGTGTTCCTCCTACCACTTGGTATCGGTTTGTAGCTGGTTTAAATGCACAATTGCGGTTGGTTCGTAGAGGTCGACTTAGGGTAATGTTTTCTGCAATTGTCACATGGATTGAAACTTATGCCAATCCAACATTAAAGATTTACGGTATACGGGTTGACCTGGCTTTGTTTCAAGATACAAGTGGGAACAATCATCAATATGGAATTGTGGTAACTTCCGTACGGGTTGACCCAAGGGAACATCTGCCTAGGTCAAGTTTTTTCATTAACCCATGTTCTTATTGCTTTCTTTAGTTGTTACTATCAGAGGTGGATAAATAGGCGGATGAGGCGGGTTGGATAATGGTAAAAATAATCATGAGTTGAAATGGGTTGGGTTGACCCAAAAGGATGTTTACTTAAAAAAATGTTAAATTTTTTAGTAAATAAAGTTTTATATAATCTCAATAGTGTGTACTTTTGTAATGAAACGTTTTACAAGTTTTTATGCATTAAAATTGCGCCTTAAAACTTTCGAACCGTTCAACCCATTTGACTAACTGCCTCCTTTTAGCTGGCCTTTTGTCTTTATCTTACCTGTTTGACCTTTAGAGATAAAACATAACCTCATCCAGTAATCCATTGATTTATAAGTAAATGGGTTGAAATTGCAACCTATTCATCAGATTTTATTGTTTCTAACATTCTTACCTCTATCTATCCTTTCAACAGTAATAATGGTAATGCCTTTCAAGAAGATTCAAGAGAAGATAAGTCTTTATATCAAGGGCAGGGGGATACCAATGAGAACTTGATACAAAAAAAGAGTTATGGTAGAGTATTAGATATCGACAGTGTCAAATCACTGAAAGAAAACAGACAAATAGTATCATATGCCCTCTCCTTTATTATCCATAACACCAAACCTGTTGGCCACCAGGTTAGTTAAAATTCTTCCATCTGCTTTGTAAATCAAATGTATTCATATGATAACGCATCTGAACAAACTCCGTCAATGGTTGCAGGATCTTGTTGGTTTGGTGATCTCAGTGCTACTATTAGGAGATTTTAGTCTTGTTTTGCTTACATTGCTACAGTTATATTCATTTTCTCTAGCACACGTATTCTTGGTTCTATTCATTTTGCCACTTGGGATATTGCTTCCTTTTCCTGCTGGTATCAACGCATTGTTTAGTCAAGGACCTAGGCGATCATCCGGGCTGGCCCGTATATATGCTCTATGGAACATAACATCCTTAGTCAATGTGGTAAGCCCATGGTCAAACATTATCGAATTATTAACTTGATGATTCAAATATTAATAGTAATATGTCCCTGGTTAACTTTTTGTTTGTTACCGGACAGGTGGTTGCTTTTTTCTGTGGTTATGCTCATTACTCCAGTCAGGCTAGTAAAACACCTTCAGAGCTCCAGCCATGGACCATGTGAGAACATTATAACATATTTCTAAAACTCGCTGTGTCAAAAAATGAAATGGGTCCAAACATGTTTATTCACACAAGCTAGATGTTATTTTTTAGCGGTGGTGAAATGGGCCAGACTGACATGTCGGGTAACAGTCTTAAATGGGTCGGGTTGACACAAAACACCTTTGTGTACATAATTCAATGCGTCAAATATATGATTACAGTTAGATTATTAATCAGTAATCACAATTTTTATCAATATTTTATTTTTATATGAACTAAATGATTTAGATGGGTTTATGCATTTAAAATACATTTTAGGTCAATTTTGGTTCATTTGACCCTTTAGCGAATATTATTTTTTACGCTTACCCGTTTTGGCTGGCTGTAGACAGATTAATAATTTTGGTTTGGTGCAGGGAGGAAAGCGAGTGGTGGATATTTCCAGTTGCACTAGTTTTGTGTAAATGCATCCAGTCGATCTTCATAAATTGGCATATTGCAAACTTAGAAATTCAAGATCGGTCGTTATATAGTAGTGACACTGACATATTTTGGCAATCATCATAGTTTTAGGTCTATTTATTTATTTATTTTTTAGAATCTACCATTTTTGGGCTGTTAATTCTAGTAGGGCTAAAAGGATATTGGTCCAAGTTTATCGTCATTTTATATAAATAAACTTTGGGTCAATTCTTATATTTATTGTTACCTTTTGTTTTCTTAAGAATTTTAATTACATATCTAAATCAATATTGACGTGACCATGTTGCATCGATTTCTCAATCGCCCTTTTCTGATTTGCGAGCAGTCTCACAGAAGGCAAAAATTGCCAGTGAGAAGTCGTATATTGCTTCAGCCTTCAAGGAAGCATTGAGACTGGAAACTGATTATGATAAGTTTATGCCTGAAGTTAACATGTTGGCGTGGTAATCAGTAATCACCGATAATCAGCTGTGATTTTTGTTAAAATTTTGATAATTTGTTTATGCCTAAACAGACTAGTTTTCCTAAATTGAATGTGATAATATGTTTATCGTTTGAACTTATGTTTACCGATTGTGATCTGTGTTCCTACCCTGCCTAATTTGACTAATAAGGATAGCTGCAGAAATCAAGAAACTTTAGATTGAAATTTCTAGTCTGCTTAAAAATAAAAAGTTAAGGATTGAAGTTTCTAATGTGCTTAAAAATAAAGAAGTCAAGATGATTTTTTTTTGCCTAACATGCCTAGCCTTCCCCATCTATAAGGCGTAAAAGTTTAGAAGTGAACTAGGACAACGTAGAAACTCTCGATGACCAGGAGCAGAGGTGTATAGTGTACCTGACTAGTCACAGGACGCCAGTCTTTTTCACTCGTATCAATACATGTATACATGGTTATTTCAAGTGACATCAATGTTTTCTCACCGGTAACTGCATAAGTTATATATAAATATATACACATATATGGGTAGAGTCAGTGGCGAATCCAGAATTCTTTTTCACGGGGGGCACAAACTGATTAAGTTAACAAAAAAAGCAGATGAAAACAAATTTGGTCAAAATAAGTCTCGTAAAACCAATACAATAATACCAAAAAGGATTCTAGTATAAAGTTTTTAATATTTGCTATAATAATTGTTCTAATGAATTACAAAATAATTAAACTAAAAGAAACAATCAAAAGTAAATTAAATACAATAAGAAAATGAACAAACAAATAATATGTAGAATAATTTATTGCTTTAATTTTACGTTTTTTATTATTGTAATACTAGCTGATTACCCCGGGAGGGTCCCGGGGTTGAAAAATCTAATTTTACGTGATAACCTATTGCAAATGGCTCAAGTTAATTAACCACAAAATCTCTCAATCATTGCATGTTCATAGTATTCTAATCAGTAATAACTCATATTCCCCACAAAATCTAATTTTACGTGATAACATGAACACTTTGTGTGTGTTTTTCCTATATTAACGAAACCCCACAAAAAATAGTCGATTTTTTCTCCGTTTTTTATATAGCACTATGGTACTCGTTGGAAAGATAATAAAACGCTCGTTAATTTGGTGTAATTTTTTTCTTTAAAAAATCTCGTATATAAAAGATATAAACGTTTAAAAATTATGGGAGGAAATATAGAGATAAAATTTTAATTTTTTTGTTTAAATTTTTTTTTCCTAAAATAACTCAATTTAATTAAAAAAAGGAAACAATTCAAAAACACCAAAAACTCTTCATTATGATGCCACGTGTCACTCTCAAAAGAAGGTTGATGCCTCTATTGCACGCCACGTCAGCATATACGTTTTCTTTTATATATATAGATAGTTTTTTGTACACTTAAATTGATAAGAAAAGAGAAAACAAAACTTTTTGTTTAAAAATTGAATTGACTGAAAAAAAGATAGTGCATGCTTAAAAACTAGAACCTAGTTAACCTACAATAAAATATTCTTTTTTTATTTTTGTCATCTTCCACCTCCAATCTCTGAACTAACTGCTGCAACATTTTCACTTACCGGAAAAATTGTTTCCGACAAGAAAATTTTTCATATTCTCCTACTATTATTAACCACTCTTCATTTCAACTATTCTTTTGATTAGTAATATTGCGGTGAAAGTCTTTATTTTTTTTTTTTTTAATTTAGGGGCATGAAAATATAAAAGAGGTCGTTGGTGTACGGTGGGCACCTGCCCACCGTCCGTGTGAAGTAAATCCGCCCCTGGGTAGAGTTCCTGTACAAAAGAGCATTTTTCGTACAAAGTGTGAGAAGTCTATATAGCCAAAATTTAAAACACAATGACTACATAGACTTCTCACTCTTTATACAAAAAATGTCCTTTGTACAAGAACCTAAACCAAACCACAGATATATATAAGCCATTAACCCAAAGTGTAAAATAATATGCATGTAGAACCCATTAACCCCAAAGTGTAACATAATTTAAGATAAAATTCACGAACCAAATTCTAATTAAATGAGCCGAATTCTAAGTAGATACATATATAATCTTTTACAAGCTCACTTTCATTATTGAGCCCACTATCAATTTAAAAAAAAAAATAGTAATAACACACGCGACCTCCATCCAACCACCTAATTGACTATAGACGCTTCAAATTCATCTCCCATTCCCATAATCCCATCGACATTCAAGTGTGTAGGGAACAACTCTAAGTACTTTTTTTTTAATTCATAAATATTGTCGAATTTATAAAATGTTTTTTTTTATTTCTAATAACGATGTTTTTTAATTATTGTATCATATTTTTATTATGTGATGAACCTTATCTGACCCGAACCGTCGAATCGACCCGAAAATTTTTATGTCTTATTCTATGAAATTAGAACATCTAAAAACAGTGACATCATTAGAAAAAAAATAATTGGATCCGCCACTTTCCATGACCGGCTCAACAACCTACTATGGCTTTGTGTGTTACGATGCCGACCCAAACGCGAGCCAACCTTAGACCCTTAGTGATGTGTATAATGCAAGTAATGCTGTTTACTCAAATGACATTGAAATCAAGGGAGAAACTTATGTAGGGCTAGGGTGCCTTGGCCCCATCAATTCTTGGCTCCGTAGTGTAAATTTTCCCGTTATATATTGACTTCACCCTCACCGATTTGAATTTTTTTTGGGTCTAATGACTTTCAGCCCCCACCATCTAAAAGTTTAAGGCCAGCTAGTGATTGAAATGTATACGGTTATATCGTTTGGATGAAATCAATACATAGTATTAAATGTGCATGTTTTCTTTTGTATGTGCATGGATTTATCTATATCTATATCTATACTACATTATAAAGGGGGAGACATGGGCAAATATGTCTAAAGAGTTAATTGCCAATTTAGTCCCTGAGGTTTGTCAAAAATTGTCACTTTCATCCAAATCTTTTTATTTGGTTAATTTAGTCCATGTGGTTTCATTTTTTTGTCATTTTAGTCCCTGTGGACTAACAAGATTTGGATGAAAGTGACAATTTTTGACAAACCTCAGGGACTAAAATGACAAAAAAATGAAACCACAGGGACTAAATTGACCAAAAAAAAGATTTGGATGAAAGTGACAATTTTTGACAAACCTCAGGGACTAAATTGGCAATTAACTCTATGTCTAAATTGTCAAAGTTAAGATGACATTTGAAAAGACACATGCTTTAAACCTATAATGTCATATAAATCTTTCCTATATTACCCCTTAATGCATTGTTACTTGTACAACATTTTTCAAATAAACATTTTTTATTGACTTCATAATATTAGATAGAGTCTTTTAGTGTTTATAACTTGTATTACTTGCATTGTTAATAGATAATTAGATACTAAGCGAGTCATTGTTCATTGTTTAAGAGTTGTACATTGTGTGTGTGTTTCGCGGGTTTTAAACTAGAACAGTGAGGGAGCCAAGACGAGCTTGACCTGATCACATTAGGCAAAGTTTGAACTCAGTTCGATAGCTCCATAGGGCGTTCATTATGCAGGCTTAAGCTTCTTCGGTGCACTCAGCTGTAAACCATTTTCAACTAATGCAAGTTCAATTCGAGTTCAATATCAGCAACATCGATATTGTATGCGATCCAGATTTTGAATACATCACTGCTTACATTGTACATAGGGCTCAAAAAATTTATAAGAATATTGGAGTAGCTTCCTTATCAAGTTTGACTTGAAACGCTTATGGGACAAAACACCAATGCGTTTTTATACTTTTGTTCTTGAGCTTGTTGATTCCTACATACTTCATGTCACCATAACGAATCATCCACAAACGCCATACCCACACCACAAACCCCAAAAACAACAACGATGCAACAAAACAAAAACACCCACCCGCATCAAAGTGCGGTCATTCCCAATGGTATAAGTATCTAATATTGTTATTGTAATTGAGTTATCTGATTACATTAAACACATACATGGAATAAAAACAGTTTCATCTCTATATACAAAACATATGTATTGCATCTTGGATAAATCATTCATCAAAAATGAGTTAATCTTAACTACTAACACACTGCACTCCTAAAACCCTTCATCATAAACAAGTTAGAACTACAATGCAGCCTTGCCAATAGCTTCTTTTCAAATTAATCGACGACTTCAAACTTTATCGGATGGGCTTGTGCATTGAAATGTGTCAAAAACTGGTGGCAGATGAGTCGAGGACTTAAGCCGTGTCATATCCCTCCAAGATTATAAAGAAGAACGCGTATAAATACAAGTATAACCAAATATACATTAAACAATTGTACCATGTCCATAAACATTTAAACATTTATAGCCTAGTTGTTTTATTATAGACCCACTTAGCCATCAAATGTTATACCAGTCAGTCACTAGCTGCAGGTTAAGCATCTAAACAGACTGGTGCAATCAAAACTGGTTCCTACATTGACCCAACCGTTCAGATGATTAACAAGGCACTCGAGCATGTCAAAGTCTTTTTTGTTTTTCTCAGTTTTTACCTGAACTGCTGCTGTTTGATGCTAATTCCAAGTTGAGTTGCGACAACTGTGACGAAGCTTCTTCTTCCGCGCTTTGAAATTCCTCCAATTCTTTTTCTCTCAAAAAGCTTGGTTGATTTGTGGACGCAAGTACCCTTGCCCACATTCTATCCGTGATCACAACCTTATTCTGATGATCCACTATGCGCTGCATGGCAAGAAGTACTGTCACATTTGTTGTTAACGACGCAAAACAGCAAATAGCACGAAAGAGACTGGACACGTGTGTTTACATGTTTTGCTTATGAGCGCAAAACGGGTAGGTTGGTTAACGGGTCAAAATGGGTTCAACTTAATTTATTGTCCCTTTTTTTGTAAATTATTTATGCCTTCATGGTTTTTATAAGATAATCTAAATATTTGAATAAAACAAGATGTTTATTACTACTGAAACAGAGTAAACAGATTGACATAGATGATTTATTAACTTACACTGAACGGAATATAAGTCTGTCGACCATGCACAAGTCCACTAATAAAGCCTGTGAAGCCTGCCATGGCTCCATGAACACAGCTTTGAGCAAGGAGAGTGCAGTAGATATTGTCAGACGCGTTACTTGGAACAGCACGGATCATGTAAGTAGGATCTGCATGTTTAATTTGACCACTTTGTTCATGTTACAAAAGATTGTATGTCAATGCATAATGGAAAAATGTACATGTGACAGTTTTGACCCGTTTACTTATGAATGGGTTAATTTGGTTTCATTGGCGCAGCTCTTAAGGCCCCCCCCCCCCCCCCCCGAATTTTCGCTCAGAAGTTCCGATTATATAGTATTCGTATAGATATTTTTTGGTATATACGGTTTCGAACCCCCAAAACTAGTGATTTCCGACCCCCTGAAGTTTCGGGTCAAGCTTCGCCACTGTTTAGTTTATGGTTTATTTCTAACAAGCCCAGCCAAAAGATTACCAAAAGCCTAGATATCTAATGGGCTCATGATAGAAAGTACCCCTAATAGTACAAATTTTTATAAAAAATTGTTGTTTATATAAAAAACTCCTATAATTGTTTATTTATGAAATTTTTTTAATATTGTACTACTGATAAGATTGTTTTCTTTATGAAAAAACAATGTTAGTTTTAATGTTGAACACTTGATAAGACAGTGTAAGTTACCAATGTATTTAAGAGTAATATGCATGTGATTCTTGATTGCAAAGTGAGCCTGCATACAACACATTACTTTCATTTCAAGATTCATATAAACATATCTTAACCATTGAAGCTCAAAATCTACTATAGTTGACATAATTAGCTTAATTAACTTGGATATTATTAATCATGATCAATACCTTAATATTTTCTGAAAGCCACATCCCAACATCTTTAAGTAGTTTATTCCCTGAAGCATCTTTTGGAGTAGCTGCGTTTCTATGTGCAACAAGCTCTTGACCCGCTCCTTCGGCTACAACAATAACCATGTGTCCGTTTTCTTTGAGCCGTTTTTCTACGTATTCTAGCAGCCCACCTTCACCTTCTAGAAAGAACGGTGATTCTGGTATCAAGCATAAATCCACATCACGGCTCGCAAGAGTTGCATACATCGCAATGAACCCTGAAACAAAATTTTAAAAAGTGTACATGTTGAAACGGGTCGGGTCAAAACCAATACCACTTACTTCCATATCAGTCCAATTAAAGCTTACCACTGTAACGCCCCATTAGTTTGACTACTCCTATGCCGTTTTCTGCACTCTGTGCCTCAACGTGTGCAGCATTAATTGCACGTTGAGCCTCTTCAACAGCAGTATCAAAACCGAAAGATTTATCAATTACCTGTTACAATAAGTGAATATATATATAGATATGCAACATCCACCACAATCAATACGAAAAACAAAACCAGTTCCTAATAGTCTGAAACACACTTTCATTAAGCTTCATTTTACCAATTAAAAATGGCAATTTTTTAGGTAACCATGAGAACCCGTCAGAGAAAACTCATGGGGCCACCTACATTATGCTAGCCAGTAGGACCAGGTTTATTACAACTTGCGTTGGTCAGGTGGCCTTCAAGTGGTGTGAACCTGAGACGTCCGCTAGATGGAATTAAGCACTTTTATTTGACGTGCGTTGTGTACCAATCATGAATATATATTTCACTTGCAAAAACGTACTAATATAGGAAAATACCGCAATGTCATTGTCAATTGTCTTTGGAATCCCAGCGACAACAGCTTTTATCCCTCGTTTTTTAATTTCCTGCGTATATATAAATAAAACTGAAATGAGGATGTTTGTCTTATGATTACACACACACAAAAGATGACTAAAAGTTATAATGCAACATACTTCAAAAATTACAGCCGCGCCTTTTTGAGTTCCATCGCCTCCAATTATATAGACCTGAACGAATCAAATATATAAATTACTCATAGTAGAAAAATATTAGTCATATTAGAATAAAGACAATTGAGCATCTGTATTTTATGCTTCGAATACCTGATTGATACCACGGTCTTGAATGCTGTCAACTATCTTAGACTTGTCATGGCCTCCTCGAGATGAACCAAGAATCGTACCACCACGTTTATGGATATCATTCACGAATTTTGGTGTCAATGTTATGGTATTTTTTGAGTAGAAACCTCTATATCCTCCCTGTTAAAACGATAGTATGATAGATAAAAGTGTCATTTTTTTTTTTGTTTTGGAACACACTTATTTTCACTAAAAATGGTTCAATCTTCTATGATATTATGTAATGCCAATAAATATGATAATTCAAGCATACATGCATCCATTGTCAACTGATATGAAGACTTACATCAATTCCAAGAACTCTCGTTACGCCATACATGTGATAAAGGGCGCATACAATCTCCCGAATCACTGTATTTAATCCGGGGCACAAACCGCCACATGTTACAATACAGGCATGCACCTCATCTGGTAAAAAATAAACCTGAAACAATAAAAGCTGTTTGTTCAACAAAACTGTGTGTTTTAAATCCCAATAGAGGCTACACTATATTTTCTACATGTAAGTAGTATACGTTTTGGCGTGGCCCAGCCCGTCGAAAATGTACCCCTCTTGGATCATTCTTATGAACAACAACCTACAGAAATACAAAAAAAAAAAAAATAATAATAATAAATAAATAAAATATATATTAGTTCTGATATTTTTACATGTAAATATGTTTTTATGATGATTAACTAACCCTTTCTGGTACAGTATCATCACAATCAACAAAGTACTGCCTGAAATTCAGTAGGACATATTGTTAATAAAGATTATAATCATGTCGAAATGTATGTTGAGCCATGATGCGCGTATACTCACTTTACAACCGAATATGCAGGGTTGAATCTCATCGGATTGGGATACATCTGTAGAATACAAACAGCAACATATAAGAAAAGAGAATATTTATATAAATATAAGCAAATCTCCTACCTTCAGGTTGTTACTTTTAGCATGAGTTTGCAGCAAATTTAACACCAACAATAATATGTTTTTTCATTCATGACCTTTAACAAAAATTTGGTCAAAACCCTTCTTCACATTATCATACAAAAGACTTGCAAGTGTCAAAATTTATTTCACTTTTTTTCAATATTAAACAGTTTAACATCCAAACAGCAAATTGGGCCATTTTAATGAGGTGAATGATACATAATCAATAAATAAAAGCAAATTATTATTATTTTTTTATTTATCCAACCTATGTCCTATAGCCTATAAAAATCCATACCGACAATTTTAACATTGGCACTCCTAACTTTCGCTTTCATTGTCAAGAAAATGAGCGAAACGGGGACATGTGCACACTTCTTTTAAATGAAAATCGAGCGGAAACAAGTTAAAACTATGACGAATACACAAGTAAAATTGTTTTAGCATCGAAAATGAAACTTAAAAGTGCCACTAATCAACATTATCAATATGAATTATTATCGGCTAATTGATCATTCAAATCATTAAAATCCAACTTACATAAATAAATCAATAAAATGCTCAAAACATAATGGCTAAAGAGAGAGAGAGAGACATATACATACAATGAGGTTAGAAAGATAATCTGTCAAGTGAGGAACATCTTCAAGAACATAACCATAATCACCCGTTTCAATCTTCATTAGAGGATCACTTTGTTCTTCCATCTTAATAAACAAAAAGATACAATTTTTACAAGAATCAAAAGATGGCCGGGTATGTTTATTTTGAATGGAGATGGAGATGCTTATAATTAATGCGAATTTTTAGCTATAATTTTATGGGTCAATTTCTATATTTGAAGAAAAACAGAGGACACAAATCTTGAATATGGTAAGTGAAGGAAAACCACAAAAGATTCAACTTACTGGCATAATATCAACATGCTTAGTAGTGTTTTGCATAATACAATCTTTGATTTATAAAACAACTTTTTAAGAAACATATTTTTTTCATTAAAGATTGTTGATCTTTAAGAATTATATTATACTTTCTATGAACAATATTATTTAGTTTGAAAATCATTTATTTTTATAAATTTACTTTTTTTGCAGTTTTTTTTTTTTATTTATTATAAGAACTAGATTAATATTGTCATGGTTCAACAAAGATTAATACTTAGAAGATTTAAATCTATTAATTGGAAATAAAAATAAACCTACTTAATAGAAACTTTAGGCAAAACAATCTCTATGAGTTTAAGGCACCATGTAAGAATCCGGAATCCTCTGGTCTACGCGATTAAACGAAACGATATCTAGGGATAAACGTTCAAGTACCAATATTACTTCTAGATATTACTTATGCCTCAATAACGTGATTGCCAACTTATAGGACAGGTGATCGAGTTCCATTGCATAAACCATTTTTTATCACGGAATCTGAATTGGCATCCTATATTGTGATTACATACATGATATTTTCAGAATGGAAAAATAATAACAGTTTTAACCAAAATTATTGATTTGAGAAATAAATCATAATAATAGTTTTAATTAACCAAAATTATTGATTTAAGAAATAAATTCCTGATAAAATTGTTACATGTTATCAGTTTCATTTGTATCTCACAAAGTATTTTTGTAATACCGAAAATTTAAGAAACCCTAAAATAATAAATATCAAATTAATATGTCGTATTTTAAACAAATCTAATACATCGTAAAGTCGATTAAATGATTAGCGATTTTTTTAACATTAACTTTCATTAAAAAACCGGCTAGCCCTCAAAACCGAGAACTGCCAAACTAATTACACATATACAACGGATAGGAAGCCCAATCCTTCCAAACAATGTTTTTAAATTTCGACCTATACTTAAGCCATAAAAACGCCTTGGACTTAACCTCAGCCACAACATCCGCCACTTTGGTCTCCTTATCTTGAAATATTTTCTCATTCCTAGCGTTCCATATAGTCCAAGCCGTGATCATGACAATGCCTCTAACATCTTTTTCCGCCACTTACCGGCATGCACGTTTTTATATAAGTTCATCAAATCATCATAATCATAAGCAAAGAAGGGACTTAATTTGCACCAATTGCATATCCAACTCCACACGCCGTATGCGAAACCACACCCTATCATCAAATGATTCACGTCTTCATCACATGAGCTACAAAAGGGACATAGGACATCTGGAATGTTGACTCTTCTTCTTCTTAAAGCCACCCGAGTAGGTAGTTTATACCTACCAGCCCTCCACGACAAAAGATTGATCTTTAACGGCACACAAGCTTCCCATTTGAGCAAAAACCCATTAGCCGCTGTGTTATCCATCCTTAGAAGTCTTTTACAATCGGCCACCGAGAAAGGACCCTTGGTCCCATCATTCCAAACCCATCTGTCATCGCCATCATTGAGGTTAACACTGTGAAAGAGACGTGATAGGTCCTGTAACTCCGATAATTCTTCAACCGTTCTAGGCTGCCTCCTCCAGTTACCTGCAAAAATAAAACCGTTCTCACTTTGTACAAAGCGATTTGATAAATTGTTTTATTTACCAAATATATATATGTATCGGAATTAAGTGTGCATTGAATTACAATATATTAATGTTACAAGTGATTGAACAGTAATCGTGAAATGAACAGTATCGATGCAACCATCTCTTAAATACAATTAGATTTCAATCAGGTTAAGATTGTGTGTGTGTGGTGTAGTGGTTAGGTTGTTCTTGTGTTAGCAGGAGGATGCAGGTTCGAGCCCGACATGTGGCACCGATTTTACAAATTTTTTCCACGGTTGACTTGGTTTGAGTGGGACACGTGGCAGGTGTTGGACAGCTACATCTGTTTTCCATTATAAGTTTTTAATTTTTTTTAAATCAGATTGGTTTTCACCTTTTTGCATGTCCTCAATCTAACATATTATCACTTTTCATCAGCTTTCATTGATCGCCTTTTCATCAGCTTTTGTGACTTGATAAGGTATCATTCTTTTACTTTGTATGCATCCTATTCTATTTATTTAAAAACTTATTTTAGTTGTGTAACATTTGTGTTGTAATTTGTGTTTTTTAGTAGGTGTTGTTGTTTAGGCAAAATAAAATTTTAACACATCATGGACTGTTATCAACTGGTTTATACTGATTTATCGTTTTTTTTTTTGTTGCTGGTGCTTTGCATGTTGGTTGTGTATATGTGGTTGATGATTGTGAGTCAGCGTTTTCTGATTATGTGTATGGTTTCGTCGTTTTAGGAGAATAGAGTTTTTGTGTACAAATGTTAGTGTTGGTTGTCATCGGATGCATTTCCTCGCTGTAGTGGGAAGAGGATGATTTAGTTGTTTCCTGTGTTTTTTGGTTAGGCGTATGTTAATTCTGTTCGTTATCGCTATTTTGCCGTTTTTAACGCGTTTGGTTTGTCTAACTTAATTTAGCGCAAATGCCACCCGAGGACTGCATTTCAAAAGCTTTTTGTGTTTTCTGTTCGTTATCGCTATTTCATTGTTTTTGACGCGTTTGGTTTGTCTAACTGAGTTTGGCGCAAACGCCACTCAAGGACTACATTTCAATTGTTTTTTGTGTTCTTGGTTATGTATATCCTGCCTGTGTGACTGAGAAATATGAGAGTAGAGAGACTAGCTGAGTTAGATGGTGACCCTCTAGTGAGTGCCCCTATTGGTTGTCGCTTTGGTTGAGGTGCGTACTCTCGAGAAGGGAGGGGTATAAATGGGAAACATATATGACCTGTAGCAAAGACAGCCCAACATGTGGGTATAAAAACAGGTACGCACGTGTTGGATTGCAACTCAACCGTGGATGGCTGGGGTCGCAGAAACGTGGCGTCATAGCTGCGAAGATCTGAGGCAAAACACCTTGCGGAGGAAGCCGGTGTTTAACAAGCCTTTTTGTTTCTTTATGTGGTTGTTCATGTTCCATCAACACACTAATTTGGTCGTGGGTGCATTGTTATAGAGGATTGTGCGTTTGTGGCGTCGTGGCCATGAAGACTTGAGGCAAAACACCCTGTAGAGGAGGAGGGTGTTTGAGGCGGTTTTGTGCTTGCTGGCAGGCTGCAATTACACGTTCAGTTGGGTTCGCCTTTAGTGTGGTGTTATGGCGTGGTGAGTGAGCATAAACCAATCACCTGTTAGAGATGTAATCTGTTAGGGTAATTTGGGATTAAAATTTGTGCTCAGGTTAGGTTATGTCTGGGAACTTTGAGGGGTTAGGGGTAAGGCATTTTGAGGTTGGCGTATCGAAGATGATTGGACCATTAATAAATCTGTTCTGATGTTTTTGTTCCTACGTATTTGGTGCTAATACAGTATGTGTGTTTATTATCAGAGATTAATGTTCCAAGAACGTATTCAATGTTTTTAATAAACACGATGTTTTCGTATGATCAGCGAGTAATGCGTGACTGTTTGTGTTCAGTCGTCAACATCAGTGTCATTTCGGACACGTGGCATGTCTGATTCTGATCCACGTCAAGAAATTACAGCTGCAGTTTCTGTACCAATTGCTGATGATGAACGTGTGTCTGTACCAGCTTCTGTATTATCAACATCTAATCCAACACGGCGTCAAATTTCGCATCGAAATACCATGTTGAGACGTCGTAGCCGTGTTGAAGCTGAAAATACTGATTTAAATACAGAAGCTGTTGTTGTTAGCAATACGCCACGGCAGCGTCGTTCCCGGGCTGTTAGCACGTCTTCATCAGCGTCGATGCTGTCTGAGTCTGCCCAGGTACATCGGCAAACATCATACAGAAATAGTATGTTGAGGCGTAATAGAATATCTCGACCTGAAAATGCTAATTTAAATACAAGTACCGGTGTTGTTGCAGCTGCAGAGTTAACATCGCCTTTTTATATTGATTTTGGTGACTGTAGTCAAGTTTGTGAATTTTGTGGTGCGTTGTTTTGGTTTGAGGAACGTCTAACGAGTTATCCTCTCAGTGTTAGACCACGTTATAATCGTTGTTGTCGAGCTGGGAGGGTTGAGTTGGCGTATCCATCTGAACCACCTCAATTGTTAGTAAACCTTTTTGGAAACTCAGATTTTATGTCTAATATACAAGCATATAATGCGATGTTCTCTATGACGTCATTTGGCGCAAAAGTGGATGATGAAATAAATAATGGTACTGGACCTTATGTGTTTAAAGTTGCAGGCCAAGTGTCTCATTGGCTTGGTTCTGTGTGTCCATTACCTGGTGATGCGCCACGATTCCTTCAAATGTATGTATTTGATGAAGAGAATGAAATAACTAATAGACTTCGGTTTTTTCAAAGTTTAGAATCTCAAAGTACAAGTTCTGATGTTGTGGCTTCTTTAACTCAAATGTTAAACGAGACGAATGAGTATGTGCAACTTTTTCGAATGGCTAAAGATTTGTGTGCGCATGCTGAGGTTCCAAACTTTTATATCTGGCTTTATAGCCGGGCCTCAGACAAACGTTATGATGTGCCTACAGGAAACTGTGTTGGTACCATCTTATGTGAGGCTGATCAAGTGTCATCACAGTTTGATGTTATTATTAGAAGTAAAGATGGCACACCACATAGAGTTAGCAAGCTACACTCATCTTATATGCCATTACAATATCCATTGTTGTTTCCACGAGAAGAACAGGGTTGGTCGCCTGAATTACGGCTTAAGCCGTCTGTGATTCGTATAAATGATGTTGATGATTCTATACCAGTTGACACTGACATACCTGAAACATCAACATCTACAACAACGTCTTCAGATGATTCGAAATTGACACCAATAATGTTTTATAGTTATCAGATGCATGACCGTGAAAATTTGTATACTCATTTGCTTAAAGCATCTAGGCTATTACAACAATATATGGTGGATGCCTACATATGTGTTGAGCATTGTCGTTTAGAATATTATAGGCAACATCAAGATGAGTTTCGTTGTGAATTTTTACAAGGTATTCATGATGCGATATCAAGAGGTGACACTGAGGCTAATAGTATTGGAAAACGAGTTATTTTGCCAGCCTCTTTCACTGGTGGACCACGATACATGTATAAACATTACCAAGATGGTTTAGCTATATGTCGTGTGCATGGAAATCCACAATACTTTATTACATTCACCTGTAATGTTCGTTGGCCTGAAATTACTAGGCATTTGAATAAAGTTGGAGTTTCTAATCCACAAGATCGCCCAGATATCATTGCAAGAGTGTTCCAACAAAAGGTGCGTGCCTTTATCAAACACTTGCGAAAAGCCAAGCCCTTTGGTGATGTGGCGGCAGATTTGTATACAATTGAGTTCCAAAAAAGAGGCCTTCCACATTGCCATACATTGTTATGGGTGACACATGCTTATGCTGTGCGTGATGCCAGTCAAGTAGACCAGTATATTAGTGCTACTCTTCCAGATATCACTGTTGATCCAGTATTGCATAAAATTGTGACAAATTTTATGTTACATGGTCCATGTGGTTTTGCCCGTTTAAACGCACCATGTATGAAAGATAAAATTTGCACAAAGAAATTTCCAAAACCTTATGAAGAGGTATCACGGTTTGATGATGCTGGCTATGTTCATTACAAAAGGCCTTCAACTGGTGTTGCTTTTCTTAAAAATGGTGTGCCTTTAGATAATGGGTTTGTAGTTCCTTATAATGCAAACCTATTATTACATTTTGATGCCCATATAAATGTAGAATATTGTGGGTGGACAATGTTAATCAAATATCTATTCAAATACATTTCTAAAGGTGCAGACAGAGTTCGATTTGTATTAACACAAGAAACAACTCAATCAGATAATCAACCTAAGAAAAACTCTCCGATTGTTGATGAAATTAGCAATTACTTAGACGGGAGATTCATATGTCCACATGAAGCAATGTGGAGGATATTTGGGTTTTATATTCATCATAGAAATCCTCTAGTTCAAGTTTTAGCTGTTCATCTTGAAGGAAAACAAAATCTTACATTCAAACAATCACAACAACTAACAGACATCACATCTAATCCTGATACTGGTAAAACAACCTTAACTGAATGGTTTGTTAGTAATACCAAAGAAATGACCAATAATGCAATAGTATTTACTAGCAGGTCGTTGAGATATATTGATTATCTAAGTAAATACTGTTGGATCATTTCATCTAAAAAATGGGAGGTCAGAAAGACAAAACGTGAACCAGCGATAGGTAGATTAGCTTATGTACATCCAACATGTGGTGAGCTATTTTACCTACGTTTATTGCTGACTTATCAAAAAGGTTGTTGCTCATACAAAGATTTGCGAACCGTGTCTGGTAATGTTATGTCAACTTTTAGAGAGGCTTGTGAGGTTCTAGGTCTTATTGGAAATGATAGAGAATGGGAAACAACAATAACTGAAGCTGCAATATGGGCTACGTCTGCCGAGCTAAGATCTTTGTTTACATACATGTTGCTTTATTGTGATGTTTCAAATCCTCGAAAATTATGGGATGCTAATTGGAAATGTATGTCTGATGATATTAGTAGAAATATCAATCAAACTGTTAGTGGAGCGTCAAATTTCACTAATGATTCAGATTTACAACAATATGTGTTGCATGAACTTCAGATTTTACTAAATTCTAATTCAAACCCACGAACACTGTCAGAATTTGGGTTACCTGAACCAGATCCTACAATTTTCTCTGCATTGGCAAACACTTTACTCCTAGAAGAAAAAAATTATGATAGGAATGCCCTACACTTTGAGCACATATCTTTACATGGTAGCCTACATAATGAACAACTAAATGTGTATAATGCTGTTATGAATGCTGTTTCGACCTCAACACAATTGTTAGCTTTTGTTTATGGACATGGTGGCACTGGTAAAACGTATATATGGAAAACACTTATATCAGGGCTAAGATCAACTGGCAAGATTGTTCTTGCCGTTGCTGCATCTGGTATTGCATCTTTGTTATTACCAGCAGGTCGAACAGCTCATTCAAGGTTTAAAATACCATTAGAATTAACAGAGGAATCAGTTTGCCATATTAAAAAGAAAACTAATTTGTGCCAATTGCTTTTAGAAACTACACTTATAATTTGGGATGAGGCACCTATGAGTGATCGTAGGTGTTTTGAATCACTAGATAGAACTCTAAGAGATCTCACTGGAAATACCATGCAATTTTTTGGTGGTAAGTCGGTACTATTAGGAGGTGATTTTAGGCAAACATTACCAGTGAAGCCAAAGTGTAGTAAAAGTGAAATTTTAGCATGTTGCCTCCCTAGATCATATTTGTGGAAACATTTTGTTGTCTACACCCTTTCTGAAAATTTGCGTATTACAACAAATCAAAGCCACATTAGAAATAAAGAGGAATTAGAAGCATTTTCAAAATGGCTTTTAAGAATAGGTGATGGCAATGAAGGCATCGTCTTGGATCCTGAACATCCTTACATAAAGCAAATTGAAATACCTACACAGTTCTTGATTCGTGAGTTTGGAAATGGTCTTCATGACTTAATTAGCTTCATTTATGATGCTACTTTACTTACCATGCCTACCCCAAGCCAAATTTCTGAACGTGCAATCATTTGTCCAAAAAATGAAACAGTGGATGTTATAAATGAAATGGTTCAACAGTTAGCACCCGGTGAATGTGTTTCGTATCTAAGCACTGATTCTATGGTTCCTCATTCCAAAAATGATGCTGAAACAGATGCTATGTACCCACCTGAATACTTAAATGTTTTGAATTTTAGTGGTATTCCGAATCATTGTTTAAAATTAAAGCTAAATAGTCCTATTATGTTGATGCGAAACATGGATCCCAAAAATGGTTTGTGCAACGGAACTAGGCTTTTAGTTTCACAATTACTTCCACGTGTCATAGAAGCACAAATCATTACAGGAACAGCAATAGGAAATAGAGTTTACATTCCGAGAATAAATTTTGTGCATAACACAAAAGATTTGCCCTTTGTTTTCACACGTCGCCAATTTCCAGTCAAAATTTGTTATGCCATGACAATAAATAAAAGCCAAGGTCAATCCTTAAAAAGAGTAGGTCTTTACTTACCGCAACCAGTGTTTGGTCATGGTCAATTGTATGTTGCTCTTTCAAGAGCTACATCTTCAACTTCACTAAAGATACTCTTACCTGAAAATCAAACACAAGGCGAAAACACAACTTTAAATATTGTGTATTCAGATTTTCTAAATGAAATAACCACGTCTCAGGTTTATAACTTAACATTATTCTTTTGTCTTTAGCATTAACTTTCATATCATATGCATGTCGTTAAATACGTTAACTTATATGTTTTAATGTGTTTTATAGTTTACCACCGATGGAGTATAAAGGCGTAGCTGAGTTGGCTCCTAGACAGGCGACCACACCAATTGAAATAAGGGTAATTCGAAAATGGGTTCCAGCATTTAGAGATGACGAAGTTCACTATGTGTTTGTTGATTCAGAGGTTAGCTTGAATTTTATCATCTTATAATACATGTTTAACAAATTTGGTTTTGACTTAGCATGTGTTTGTTAATTCAGAGGTTAGTCTGATTTTTATTATTCTATAATATATGTTTAACAAATTTGGTTATAATTTAATATGTATTTAACAGGGAATGGGAATCCAAGCTATGGCAAAATCAAAGAATAAACAGGTTGTTGAACCAAAATTAAAAGTTGGGTCATGCTATTGTATTAAAAAATACGCGTGTGTGAAACCAGATGACTTCACTAATACTCTTACACATTCTGGAATCATCTTCTTGGCACAAGCTACTCTCATCACTCCCATTCCTGATACTACCGCCATACAAAAATACTTCTATGACATTGCAACACGTCGTAGAGCTCAAATGGCAGCACCACATGAAGGCATTGTTGGTATGTAATATTATATGCTTTCGTTAGTGTTGTTTACATTAGAATTCTATTTTACATATTTATTAACCTCAATAGAACTAATACTGTATTTCAAACAGACTACATAGGGATTTTTCGCGGAATGGCAAATCGAAGAACCACTAAAAATCAACCGTATGTTGTGCTAACACTTAGGGATTGCACGTATGTTACTACCAAATTTTTTTGAGTATTATCTTTCCAATTTTTGCAAATATTCTTATCATCTATTAGCTTGATTAATTTATAAATTGTTATATCCAGCAATCAAGACGTAACTGTTGCAGTTTGGGAGGAAATGTTAGCATCAAAAACTAGGTTTAACAGAGATGAATATGAGTCTGCATCTCCACCAGTCATTCTGGCACTAACAGCATTAAAAGCCAAAGATTACTTTGGTTAGTCGATATTTTATAAGTTTCTTTTACCTGTTTATAAAACAATCTAGATAAAAAACACATATATGAGGAAGTCACCCAAACTGACTAGATTGTGCGCGTTATTTACAATTGAATACACATCTAGACGTCTATAAGTCTACACACCTAAGTAAATAAACGCTTAGCCACATAAACGTGTTTCACTACAACTTTGACTCAGCCTGATTTGATTATACTAGATCACTTATACATTGATTTTCTCAGGAACACTACAGTTCCAAACAACAAATGCTTCTTATACATATCGGGATCCCGTAACACCTGAAACACAAATCCTCCTAGACATGTAAGCAAAATACACATTCCTTACAAACCATAATTGTATTTGTTCATTGTTCGTTGCTAAATAATCTTCTTTAAATTTATACTCACCAGGTACGCTAATCAAGGTCTTCAACATCAGCCGATTGTAGAATTTGCAGGCCAACAAATAACAATAACTGACCTTAAACGTTTACCAACAAATCTCATGACTGTGAGTTAAATCATTTTATACGTAATACTATTTTACATTGTGAAGACTAAATATATTTTGTTAACAGGGTAAAAATTTTGTCATCAAATGTAATATCGACTATATAACAACATCAAATCCATGGTACTACACAGCATGCGCACTATGTAATCAAACTGTTTTGGAAAACGGCCCGGTATGGTTTTGCTCGGAACATGCTGATGTCGAAGCTGTCAAATACCTGTGAGCTCTTTTGACTTATTCTTTCATGATCTTACAATTACATCTTATTTTACTACACTTAATGTTTGCATACCCAAACAAGAAAATACTTATACGCCTAAAAAAGTACAAGGTTATGGTGTCGATGCTAAGAATACAATGCTTACTGTGTTCGCTGCATAAACGACAGACTACCCCAAAATTGAATTTAGAACCAGTGATTAGTTAGCCGCTGACAACAGTTATTAGCTGACAGACAGACTGTTAGATTTAGTTTACGCGTCTGATGGTATTCGTGTCGTTTACATGTCCAATGGTGTTCATGTCATCAAGTTTACAACAGTTTAGTACAAATTTATGAAGTCAATAATAATGGCCATGCTTGCATATACATATTTAGTTAACTGTTTGGTTTCACATTAGTTTTAACATGTCCTAAATACGTCTGTGTTATAAATACAGTTACTTATTTCGCGTGACACTATCGGACGGTTCAGAAACAATCGAAGCGACATTTTTTGACAGGACTGCTGCTCAACTCCTAAACATTTCCTGTTCAGACATGATGTTAAAGCCGAATCAAGAGGCGCTGTTACAAGATATCACAGGAAAAGAATTAGAATTGCAGGTACAGGCTACGAAAGACAGGAAAATTAGGACAGCACGATGTACTGTTAACAATGCAAGGTTTGTTGCCCAAGATATTGGAGGAACATATAACCCAACACCAACAACGCCTGCTCCAAAAACTCCGCATTCTGGAACTTCCATGCAATATCATGCGCGCTCCTCTGCAACGCCATTAACTGCAGCATCCGCAGTCACTCCAGTCAGTTCTCAGTCTGCAAAGTCCGCTAAGCGATCATTAATTGAAACTGAAGGTATGTCATATTTGTTATTTCCTACATTAACATCACCATACTAATTAATTGTTTCATATTCAGTGTTTACCGAAGAACCCGCAAACAAAAAAGCTGTCAGTGACCCAGAACCTTGAAGACAATGCTGTACCAACCAGTAGACGATTCTGTTGTCGTCTGTTTTTGTGTTTATGTGTCGTCAAATAGGTTTAAGACTTAAGTATTTATATTAGGATGTTATGTAGTTGAACTTTGGTATGCTTTTTAATCTTAGGATAATATTACTATGTGATGTTGCGTTTTGCGAATGTCTCATAAATAACTAGGTAAAAAATTTAAATGGATAAATAGATTTTGCTTTTCATATAGGCACATAAAAACATGTTCGCTTAGCCGCCTATCCACATAGATTCTGATAATAAATACCTCATTATGTTAGCGAATATGTAGGCAACAATGTAAGGTCTTCTTTGTTTCAATTGACGCTTACACACATGAACACAGCATATATATAGTCTTGGTTTTTTTGAGTATTATGCAGCTGAGTATATGTATTAGGCGACATATTAGCGTTTTCCTGTCGGAATGATTAGGTAAGTATATGTAGCTACGTTTACGCATTAGGCGACATGTGAAAATTATTAGGTTGACTCTACGCATAAGGGGACATGTTAGCGTTTGGGTTATTCGCCTACACGCCTAAACGCCTAGGCGTCTATTCACTTTAGGCGAATAGGCAAAATGGGTGTTTGTGACACGCTGCAACGGATATTAGCCTATGAAAATAGGCGCGTAGCCGAACCAAACGTCTAAGCACATAATCGCCTAGACGCTTAAACGCCTAGGCGTCTATTCCCTTAAGCGCGGAGGCGCCTATTTGCTTAAGCGCATAGGCACGTAGATGCGTGTATATTCTCGCCAAACAGATGATTGTAATTTCTGTGTTTATTTACATCTAATTATTATCAAAATAATCACATTTGGTCGCATGAACAGGCATTAACTTACATACAAAGGCACTAAGGCATTTGATTTTCATTTATGCTTATAAACGCATGTTCGCTTATTGGTTTAACAAACACAGACTTTACCTGACCTCTCATGATTTGCCATTGAATACACATCTAGGCGTCTATGCGTCTACACACGTTGGGGAATAAACATTTGTGCTTCAAGAGCTCTTCTTTGGCTGCAACACGACCCATCAACGTCCTCCAAATACAGATGCCTGCCTTCATAAGCGCCCAATTATTCCACAAAAAACGGCTGCTGCAAATCAACATCCACAGACGCCACAATGATATTCCAGCAAAAATCTTTAGTCGAAAAACCTAAACCTTGCGTATTCTCCCAGGTCCAAACGTCCGGCTTCTGATGAATCCGAGTCTGCTACAGAGGCGCAATTAAAACTCCAAAATCCTGCGAAAGATTAGACTGAAGTCTCCCACCTATCCAAGCCCATCCCCATTGAATTCCCAATGTCCCCCACGAATAAATGTCCAAGACTACAGCCTCCTTATTAACAGACTAAGCATACAACTCAGGAAATCTAACACACAGAATATACAGTCCGAGGCTGAATGAGTAATCTATGTCCATCAAAATTTAAATAATAAAACAGTAAGCCGTTTAAACATTAAAGCCAAATCATAACGAACAGAAACGTCGCCTAACATCTGAGGATAAACACTATATTATATGCATTCTTTGTCATTGAATACACATCTAGACATTGAATAGACGCCTACGCGAATAGACACACCTAACAACTTGCCCAACCAAACCGAATGCAAAGTCTGCGTCCATCATCATTGAATACACATTTAAACACTTATCTACTAATAAATACGTACTTAGGCGAATGGTATCTAGGCGCGTAATAGGTAGTCAAATACATTATCTGTCAAATAAGAATCACTAAAAAACACGCTCACACGTTTAATTTGCATTTGCGCTTATAAACACATCTTCAAACACTCAAGTAAATACAAATACCAATAGTTGAAAACATCAAACCTGCAAATTCACATCTGAATACATCACTAACAACTTAAACATTGTCATCATAAAAACCAACTTTATAACTTGTGGCTTACAAAACATGCATAACATGCATACCAAATTTCCCCCAAAATTGCTACCTTCTTAAACGCTAAACCCCCAAAAAATACATACCATTCCATACATTTTAGTACCTAAAAAACAAACATAACAACCCAACCATGAACATAACAACAAAATAAACCTTCACCAACAACCCTTCATAAACTTCAACTTTACTCTTCAAGCACGCCACCTCCTTTTCTAAAGCACGCTTTTCTTCTTCCAGTTTTTTCGTCTCAGCCTCTAATGCCTTTTTATCAGCACCCCTCAACACATACTTATCAACATCCTCCTTCCACATGAAGAGATGGCAATCACCCCTTTTCTGCCATACAAAACAAGTATTTATCAACCAGATTCATTCTAAAACCACACAAACAAAACAGTCTATCAATCACATATATTATAAAAACACACAAACAAAACACGTTACTTACTAACGCAAACGGGCATTCATAAAACTCAAACCCGGGCCGAGAGGTACATGCTCCAGCCACCCTAAGAGGTGCGACCATATTATGGTCACAATAAAGCTTTCCATCAGTGCTGATCCTCAAGATTTTTAAGCTTGAAGATGCCCTTATAGTGCAACCAGAAGATGAACTCATTTGTCTTAAACTTTTGCTTTTTGAATGTGATAATACCTATTGTAAACCTAGCCTTGCTTTATAACGTATGGCATCTACTGAACATAAATGCATAACTGCCTATCTCAATTAACTCAAATTAATGAGATAAGACTAGACACTAAATGATATCTCTTTGCCGATAATTTTGTACAGACATTAATGTTTATATCATAGACTTTATTATATCCGATTGCCAATCTTCATGCATAACCATAAATAATACACTCATTAGTTACCACAATTGGTATCAATATTTTGGAATAATCTTTTAAATTTAATTCATATCATTTTGTAGCAAATATGTAAACAAATAAAACATTAACATAACCAAAGTAAACTTATCTTTATAAATCACAAGAAATTTAAACAACATACAATATTATGTTCACAATCTAAAATCTAAAATAACCATTGCGAACACGTAACCAAAACGCGCACCGCGCGTTGATTAATCACCCTAGTTATTATTAGTATTACATTTCTTGGAGGAAAACAATAAAAAAAAATGTGCATTTATTTGTTGTCATTCAAAGAATAATAAGATTTAATATAATAGCCAATGATTTGTAGCAATTAAATTCAATTATACACACTTTCGGTTTTGTCCATATCGTTTCCTTTTATTGTTATCGCCAAAGCTATCTTTAAATTTTGATTTATATCAAACGAATGTGCCTATCTTTTCGAAGTCGATTACGTGATAGCACCGACCTTCAGTTTCTTATTAAACTTGCAACCCCGTTTCTAGAGTCGATAATTCTGCTTAGGATCCACCGGCGCACATTCGTGACCACCTCGCCATGGGCGCACAGTCACGCCACACCGCAGCCACCGCAACCGTTCTTGACCCACAGTGACCGTGTTGATCGTGATCTTGATTTGGCGTCGTCCTAATTTGTTCTATTCTTTCAGTTTTTGAGGTATGGACTTCAGTTATGCTTTGACTTCTAGAATAAACTCTGGTGATTGACGTTCCGGTTTGTGATGTCAAGTAACAGAGGCGACCATCATGGATTTCTCTATAATGATGATCAGGCAATATATGCCGTTAAGTTATTAAAAGAGAACTACTAATATTATGAATATTAGTACTTTATCATTTTACAAATCTGATGCTACGAAATTAATTTTACAAATTCAAACTTTATGTCTTAAATTGGTGCCCATATATTTTGCTTCAGTAAAGAGAGTCCATGATTTGAAAATTCATAAATAAAGGTTGAAATTTTAGATTTTTGTTTTCTAAATTATATACACATGTATTCTATTATATAAATATATAAACGTGTAGGTGTTTTATAAAACAACCCGTGTTTAGGTTAAACTTAACACGTAAATATGGTTTTCGCAAATTATTTTGAAATTTGAATAGGGGTTTAATTCTCAAGTTATATTCTTGTCGCCGAGAGTTTTCTTAACGACAGTACCACTTAACGTAAATGAATTTTCATAAAACTGATGTGGGGCGTACGGGATTATAGGTTCTTGATTTTTGAGGATGACCTGATTTGGTGTTGTTTTGCTTGTTGAATCTAAGGTACGGATTCCGTTTTACTTTACATCATAGTATTTATTATTGTTCGTCATATCGGTCTTTCCATTGTAGTACAAATTTATATCCGTTACTTTGTAGTACAGACCTACGTCTATGTCTAGAGTCTGTTTGTCATCATTTTATACGTATCATCGGTTCGTATTTGGTTCGTTATTTGGGTCAGTGTGTATTTGTCGGTTTGTTTGTTAGTGTGTCATAGCATGCCATACCTCTGAATTGTACTCATGGTCGCATGTTCCGGTTAATGTGATTTTTAGTTGCCTGTAATTATTTACATGGTCTTAGTTTTTGTACTATGTCACCCGAGCACTCAGTTTCTGACTTGTCGTTGGGGCGTCAGCGACATGAACACTATTCGTGACAGTGCGTAATCAAAATCACGGCGTCTTTGACATGGTCCCTTAGAGGCGTATGGATATATCCTAGATCTGTTTCTGATTTCTGACTTCTGATATATGTTTATGTTTTGTGGAGATTGGAATAATGGGTGTACGCCACGCTCACCGTCTCATAGGTGCATGGACTAGCTAGCTATGTACCAGTTTGTAAGTTTGTTTAGGCTCGTGGGTGCTTCCGTTTGACGTGACTTGCTTTATTTGTATGTATAGTCACGTAGTTTGATATATGTATCTGTTCTAATACGTTTTTGATATTGTTCTTATATGCTTCGGTATGTGTCTGATTATGCTCCGGTCAAGTATCAGGTTTTGCCTCCGATTATGTTCATCAATTGTTTCGATACAAGTTTGGTTTCGAGTTTGAAATAGAGTTCATTTGGTTTCCGTATTCCCTTTCGTATGTTCACATCGGTCTCAGTTCTAAGATGTCTTGCTTTTCCGCTGCATTGAATTTACTTGTACTGTTGATTCCTCCGTTATTGGGCAATTTTTGGCTCAGCCGTATTTTCTTTTGTTGTGTTGTCTTATTTGTTTCGCAGGTAATATGGGAATTTGGGGATTAAGTGAGGAGCGTTAAAGATAGTTGGAGATCAAGACTCAATAATTTTTCTGCAACGTTAAAAAAATTGTATTAGGATCATTTGATTTAATTTTTTGGAATAGTTTTTGGTTTTGATATCTGTAAGAGTGACGCGTCAGCCCTAGCCGGGTTGGGGTGTGACAATTTTTGCGTCTTCTGTCATTTTAAAGATAGCATAAACCTGATAATTCTTCTTTCAAATTGAAAGACCATGTGTAGTGGCAAGTGAAAATTTTCAAGCCCTATGGGCCTTTAAGTGACACGTGACATGTAGGGCTTTTAAGGGCTTGACATGTAGGGCTTTTAAGGCCTTTAAGTGAGACGTGACATCTTTGGCACCTTGCCTCAAGGAAGACAGTTTACATTATAATAGTGAAGAGGTACAAAACCTCCCGTCCGAACCTCAACCTCCCAGGACGCGGCATCATGACCATGTGACGCGGCTCACCAAAGACACGTGCTCGCCACTAACGACCGGAGGTCACTAGGACGAAGGTTAGTACACCTGGACGAAGGATAGTACAACAAATTCTGACTAGTATAAATACCCCCTCATAAGTACAAGTAAGACACGTTCTGACACACTCCGAACCTCTCTCTCTCTCTCTATACTCTCTTTTCTTCTCCAAACAAATACTTATCCTCACGCCGGAGGGTGGTCACAGAGAGGCCCTCCCTGCCCCCCTTGTGACGAGCCTAACGGTTTGTCCAGTTTTGCAGGTTAATTGCTCAAAGATCTAATCAAGCTAGCCGTCTTCTACCTCTCACTTGAGGTACGTCCGGCTTTTGGATCTTCATTGGCGCCATCCTATTGCAGATCTACTCTCTCCACTCAGATCTGGAATGGCTATGGAAAATTCAAACATCGTTGACATCACCAACAAAGAAAGTGACGATATCACTGCTTCTGAACAACACACCGCTGGCTATTCCAGGGTGTTGTCAGATCTTATAACAGCTGCTGCCGTTGAAACAGTCACTGCACCCAGCGGGATGCAAGCTGTATCAGCAGAGTTTGATGAAGCTTTTTTACAACGAAATCGTGATTTCTTGTTAAAATTAAAAGAACAACAGGACAAAGATGAAAAACTTCGCAACGTGCAGGTTAATTTGTTCCCGTCCGAAGGAACAACATCCGCAGTGATGTCCACCCCTGCTAGTGTCCAAACATACTCCACTGTGGTTACGTCCGTCCCATTGCAAACACCGTACGGCTTCTTAATGCCCTACGGATATACCGGACCGTTGCCAACTGGACTCACATCTGCGGGGCCAACGGCTACCGCATCAGTGCAGTCAGCCAAGCAACAAACCAGCTCCGGTACGGTTGATGAAGAACTTACAGCTCCATACAGACCAGCATACATGACTCAATACTCCAAGTTTGCACCTCGAATTGCTAGTGCTCCCTTGCCAGCAAAACTAAAAATGCCAACAACAATAAAAAGATATGAGGGTACTTCGGATCCGGATGATCACCTTCATGACTTCGGGGGGCCGCAGAAATTGAGATGTGGCCCATGCCCGCCTGGTGCCACATGTTCGCCCAGACCCTTACAGGTGCAGCTAGAGTGTGGTTTGACGGTCTACCAGCAGGGGAAATAGCAAATTGGACCGAACTTCGCCGTGCTTTTCTACAAAACTTCTCCCAACAACGGCGATGTTCAAAAGATATCACCGAAATACACAACATCCGTAGAAAAGACGGAGAATCACTTGAAAGGTTCATCGACAGGTTTAACAAAGAAAGCATGCAGATACCCGGAGCCGTTGATCAGCTGCGGATATCTGGTTTCTGTCACGGGGTTCGAAACAATCAACTAGTTGAAAAACTGCATGAAGACTTACCAAAAACCATGGAGATACTAATGGAATGAGCGCGTGCTTTTGCAAGAGGAAAAAGTGCTTGTGGTCAATCAGCAGAAAGTGACCACAAAGGAAGCTCCAGAGGCAATTCCTGGAAAAAAGGAGCTTCGGCTCCAGTAGAAAGAAACAGCTCATGGTCGAAACACAGATCACAACCATAAGGAAGAAGCGACAGAAATGAGAGGTCCAGCTCTGGACACTCTTCACGAAGTACCAGCTACCGAGACCTTAATAAAACCCCAAGTGAAATATTAAGCACTGAACAAATACGTTTTCCAACCCCACCAAAACAGAAACCCACCTCCGACCGAAACACCAAAATGTACTGTGAATATCACCAAGCAAAAGGCCACAACACGGATGATTGTTGGTCTCTAAAGCAAGAAATAGACAAAGCATGCAAAGCTGGGAAATTATCCCACCTGATTCGAGAACTAAAAGAAGGAAAACCAGCAACGCCACAAATCTCCAATCCGAACAATCAAGCAGGAATCCACATGGTGCGGTCCATCTATGAACATGGGACCAAGCGAAGTAACGAACATATAGCACCATGGATGGAAAAATTGTTGTTCTTCCCACCGATTGACCCGAGAGATGCGAAAGAAGCTCCAATCATCGTCTCCGGGGTTGTAGCAGGACACAAGGTCCGACGGATTTACATAGACAATGGTAGTGCATCCAAAATCATGTACTACCAATGTTATCAACAGCTAGCTCCGGCCACCAAAGACAAGTTAGTCGCAGTCCAAATGCCATTGATCAGTTTCTCTGGAGAAGTCATTCACCCCTTGGGACAGTTAACTCTTCCAATCACCCTTGGGACTGAAGAGCATCAACAAATAGTTGTCCTTACCTTTTTAGTGGTTGGGGCACCCTCAGTTCATAATATCATACTGGGAAGACCAGGTATGAAGGCTTTCAGCATGATAACTTCCACAATTCACGGAGCTATCAAATTTCCCACCGAAACAGGAGTGGCAACAATGAACACCAAATCAGAAATATACGTAGCTGAAGTACGACAGGCTTCAGGCTCATCTCCTCCGGAAAACAAAGATTCCGAAATCAACACGACAGAAGATTGGTCCATTAACCCGGCATTTCCAGAGCAGAAAATAACCATCGGTACCCAATTACCGGACGCCATTAAGAGATCCTCATGGAGACTATTGTCAACGTCCCTCGACGTATTTGCTTGGCAACAATCAGACATGACCGGAGTACCAAGAATCTTAGCCGAACATAGGCTTAACATTCATCCGGACAAAAAGCCAGTGGCTCAGAAAAAGCGGAGTATGGCTCCGGATCGCATCAAGGCAATAGCACATGACGTAAGTGTCCTGCTAGACGCAGATATTATCAGAGAAGTAAAATACCACACATGGGTCTCCAATCCGGTGATGGTTCAGAAGCATGATGGGTCATGGAGGATGTGCATCGATTTTAAAGATCTAAATGATGCATGTCCTAAAGATTGTTACCCCTTACCGGAGATAGACTTAAAAGTCGATGCCATGGCAAATTTCAAATTAAAATGTTTTCTAGATGCTTACAAAGGATATCACCAGATCCAAATGGCCGAAGCTGACGAAGACAAAACAACCTTCGTCACCAGTCAAGGGTTGTATTGTTACAAGAAAATGCCATTTGGATTAAAGAATGCCGGAGCCACATATCAACGAGTCATGGACCAAGCTTTCAAGGGGCAAATAGGTCGGAACTTGGAAGTATATGTGGACGACCTAGTTATCAAAAGCTCCGATGAAGAAGTTTTACTGAAAGACATCAAAGAAACATTTGACAAGCTCCGAGAGATAAACATGAAGCTCAATCCGAAGAAATGTTCGTTCGGATTAGAAGAAGGAAAGTTCCTGGGCTTTCTAATGTCCAAGGAAGGCATTCGACCCAATCCTGAAAAAGTGGAAGCTGTCACAAACATGAAGCCCCCGTCCAACTTAAAAGAGGTACAAACACTCAACAGGCGGTTGGTCGCTCCACACAGGTTCTTGTCCAAGGCTGCAGAAAGAACGTTGCCCTTTATGGCAGTTCTAAAAAAGTATTTGAGCACAAAAGAATTCCGATGGACGGATGAAGCAGACGCGGCTTTCAGCGATCTCAAAAAATGTTTGGCAGAGTTACCAACATTAACCGCACCCGAACCTGGGGAAACTCTCACCATATACTTGTCAGCCTCGGAGGCATCTATTAGTTCTGTACTAATGGTTACCAGGGGTAGAGCACAAGTACCCATCTTTTACGTAAGCCGCGCCCTCCGAGACTATGAGACGAGATACCCCGCTATGGAAAAACTCTCCCTCTCTCTTGTACATGCTTCACGAAGATTACGCCGATATTTCCAAGCTTTTGAAATTGAGGTACAAACCGACCAGCCGATACTGGGCGTCCTAAGAAAACCAGAAGTCTCCGGAAGACTCGCCAAATGGGCAATTGAGCTCGGAGCATTCGACATAACCTACAAGAGAAGAGGCCCGGTTAAGGGACAAGTAGTCGCAGACTTCCTCACCGAACTAACAATGAGTCCAGACGAAGTTGTTACCCCAACAGAATCAAATGAATGGAGTATTTTCACCGATGGAGCATCCAGTTCCGAAGGCTCTGGAGCCGGAGTAGTCTTGAAAGATCCCAATGGGCAAGAACTCGTATACTCGATCCGTTTAAACTTCAGAAGCTCCAATAATGAAGCCGAATACGAAGCCTTCTTGGCTGGACTTCGATTGGCAAAAAAGATCGGAGCTCGAAAGGTATACACCTCGACAAAAACGAGGATGCTCCTTTCTTAAAAACATCCGAGAAAGAATGCAATAATCTAATGCTCAAAATACCATGTTTTGCAAACAGGTTATAGCACATGTAGATTCAATGTTGGTTGCACGCCAGATCAGTGGGGAGTACGAAGCAAAAGAGGCAAATATGGTTCAATACCTACAAAAGGTATGGACCTTACCTCTCAAAAATACTTCATCTCCCACAAAAAAGGCATAGCTTCTAACTTTATTTTCATTTGATACAGGCAAAAAGTTTGATCACAGAATTTGAAAAATGTGAGGTGAAGCACGTGCCAGGATCAAAAAACAAACAGGCCGATGCTTTGAGCAAACTCGCAGCAAACACACCGGACCATATGTCACAAGAAGTGAAGCTCGAAATACTGAATGCTCCGTCTACAGCCGAGGTAGAAGTATGTGCAGTAAGTACACACGCAGAGTCGTGGATGTCTCCCATCATGGACTACATCATGAATGATGCATTACCATCAGATAAAGCACAAGCCCGGAAGATTAAAGTTAAATTCTTGCAATACCAAGTGATTGATGGCATATTATACCGAAAGACCTTCTTAGGCCCCCTACTCCGATGCTTAGAAGCAGAACAAGCAAAGTACGTCATAGAAGAAATTCATTGGGGGATCTGTGGTATCCATGCTGGTCCACGAATGGTAGTTACGAAGGCTATGAATGCAGGATATTTCTGGCCAGGCATGCATCAAGATGTAGTACACGAACTGCAGAAGTGTGATAACTGTCAGCGGCATGCACCAATCAGCCTCCGAGCAAAGAACAAACTGGTCCCGGTAACCGCAGCTTGGCCCTTCCAAAAGTGGGGCATCGACATAGTAGGTCCCTTCCCAGTATCCTCCGGACAAGCAAAATTCCTACTAGTCGCTGTAGATTATTTCACCAAGTGGGTGGAGGCCAAGCCCCTTGCAAAAATTTCAGGGGCTGAAGTAAAAAAGTTTGTCTGGGAAAACATTGTATGTAGGTTCGGCCTGCCCATGGTTATCATCAGTGATAATGGCAAACAATTCGCCCACAACCCCTTCAAAAGATGGTGCACCAGTCTCGGTATAGAACAAGCCTTTTCTTCCGTTGCCCATCCCCAAGCAAACGGGCAAGTTGAACGAGTAAACCGCAGCCTAGTAGAAGGCATTAAGAAACGTCTGGGAAAGAAAAGAAGCGGCTGGGTAGATGAGCTTCCGAACGTCCTTTGGGCATACCGAACGATGAACAAGACAAGCACTGGTGAAACACCTTTTAGCTTGACATATGGGACCGAAGCAATGATCCCGGTCGAAATAGGCATGCCGACCCATAGGGTGGCTAACCCACAGGAAAACGAGAAAGAGCTCCGGTGCAACCTCGATCTCCTGGAAGAACGACGGGAGACCGCAGCCATCCAGGAGGCAAAATACAAACGGACCTTGGAAAGATATTATAATTCAAGGGTCCGAGAACAAAAATTCAGAGTGGGAGAATACGTGATGCGGGGTAATGAGGCAAGTGGTTCGGAAAAGCCGGGCAAAATGAGTCCTAAATGGGAAGGACCATATATCATTACTTCGGTAGGAGAAAAAGGAGCCTATAGGCTCGCCACTCTCGGTGGGGAAGAAATCCCCCGGACAAGGAATGGAGTACATCTCAAGAAATGCTACATCTGAAGAAAGGACCGGAATAATAAAGTGTTTTGTTCTTTTTTCTTTTTCTATGTAAAAGTGGGATGTGAATGCCCCACAAAATTTTCAATTTCCAACATGTACCGCGGAATGAGAAATTCTCCGCACATATATATGAATATGTTAAAAATGAGACGCGATATACCTCATTTCACAAAAAGTGATCTTTGCAAAATCATTCCATGTTAAATATTTACTTGTATGAATATACAAGCTTCGGTAGCCGGGGTAAAAGTACCTCGGTCTATGAAGGGGATAAGAATTAGGGCATGGGGGTATCGAAGGCCCTTTCGTCCGGACTTCTTGGTCAAACAGGCTCGAGGAACCAAAAATACCGAACCTAAAAGACACCCTATAAAGGCTACGTAGCATCTTTGTTTCTTAAAAAACTAATTCGCAAAAAATGAACGTTCTACTTCGAATGTTATAGGTTGTTAAGGATAAAAAATTCTGAAACACTTAAAACATAATTTGTGGCCGAGGCTCAAAAATCATGGACGCATGATACAGTCTCCATACCATACAAGCTGAAGCTAAAACTTCAGTGAGACATACAACTAACTTCTACTTAGAAAAAATAAGTAAGAAAAAGAATATCCAAAACATGAAAGTAAAGGCATTCCCATTTATATTGCCAAAACACAACTATTCATGTCCGTCCCTAGGACAGACTTAATAAGAAACTTTTACAAGCCAAACATGGCCGCATCCCAAAAAGGGTTTCCTACCAACTACAACACCGAACCTATGATAAGGTACAGACGATACAAGTGTTAAAAGAGCTTCACAAGAGTAAACTAAAAACCCCGAACCTATGTGGAGGAACGGGTGGTACTAAAACATTCGACGAAAGGTTACTTCGGTCAACCCTGGGACGCGTCTTCAAGAATTGATAAATCTTGAAAAGCCTTGATAACCACGTCCACAGGCTCGGAAGAGAGATCTTGCATCTTGGAGATAGAAGGGAAGGAAACTTCGTCGTAAACCTTGACGGCATCCATCAGCTGCTGCTTTGCATTAGGCACGAGCTTGGGCACAGCATTTACGGCCACTCCTTTAAGAGCCGCTCCATGCCCAGCTCGAACCCCAGTATTGTATCCTATCCCATGCATCGCATTATTCACTCCAGCTACAGCAGCTTTCATGGATGAACAGCTCCGAACTTGCTTTGACACCAGCTCCACCCCCTTTGATAGCACGAACTGTTTGAAGCCAAACAACCCTTCAATCTCCTTCAGCAAGTCCAACTTCTCTGACTCCTTCCTTTCCAACTATGTCTTCAAATCCGACACAAGCTTCAGAGTCTCTTTCTCCCGAGCCAAGGCTTCATCCTTATCTGAAGAAAGAAATAAATAAAAATTACCAAGTACAAAAGAGGCATGAAGAAATAAAAAGGGAAAGGAGAATGAACCTTTCACAAGTTGATCCGCGACATTCTTGGTCTTCGCCATTACCTGCTCAAGCTCTTCAATAGAATGGACATACTTCTTTTTTGAGGTCTCATGAGCATGCTCGGAAGCCTGTAGCTTCTTCTTCAAAACGTCCATCTCACCCTGAAGAGCATCCCTTTCCTCTCCAGCCGCGGCAAGGGAAGCCTGCACAGATCGGACTTGTTCTTGGCTCGTCTTCAGAGATTCTAACACATTCCCATGGTTAGATACACCCCTCTTCTACAACTTACCACGTTGAACTCCGAATCAACCCACCTTCTATAAACCTCCGACACCAAAAAGTTCGACTGAGCCTGATTGACCATTAAAGCATCACCTAAATCAGTATCCTTCAGCTTCCGATAATGAGCATGGTCAGCCGGAGTATGTAAGTTGAAAAGCATCATCTTCGATGACAAGGCATCGATCACACGCGAACCATTCTTCAAATCCCAATCAGGGATGAAAACATCTTCGGCTGTAGCCGGATCTACCTCCATCGCATCGTCCAGAGGGTCTACAAGATTAAACAGGATCAATGTCTCAGTCTCGAACCAATAAGGAGAATAGGACGCACCAAACTCATTCTCCTCACTAGCACGAAAGTTAGATACTCGGCCAGTAGACTTACCCGGAGAAGCTATGGAAAAACCACCAGAAGCTTGAGCCACCGAAGTCCGAGGCAGACTATTGGCAATATCCCTAAACACGTCATCACCCACCTTCTCACCTTCACCACCTAGTTTATCCCCCGGAACATACATATAAATCAGATCACCATCCCGAGGAGATTTCCCACCAGAAATGTGCAAATCAAATACATCTAATATGTTACCTTGAGTTGATTCGGAAACAGCAAGAGCCGGTGGAACGAACTTCACCTTTTTAGGACTCTTCTTAGCCTTAGACGGATCAGCCTTCCTCTTCCGGGCTTCCACATTTAAATCCAAGGAAGCGTCTTCGGTAAAATCATCCTCCGAAACATGAACGCTTGAAGAACTCACAGACTGTAGAGGAGCAGGGTTAGGAAAAATTTTACCCACAGTCACATCACCATCACCCCCTTCCTAAACAAGTACTCGCCCCTTCTCACCACCATCATCACCTCCGTCCTTCCCACTACCTTCGCCCACTACTTCTCCTTCACCCGAAGGCTTCTCAGCATGCTCCACCTCCTCTCCCTCCGTTCGAATAGGTGCCTGTAGCTTAGTCACCTGCTCCAAGATCGGTTTGCTGGATCCAAGGGGCTCGCTAGAAAAGGAAAGATTATCATCATCATAGTCGTCGAACTTCAGGGCTGCAAGCAGCGACATTTCTGCAAGAAAGATCAAAGTTAAAAAATAAAATCCTCAAGACAAAAAATTCAAGGATAAAGAACGAAGCTCACCTTTCTTCCTATACCGGATAACAGGCCATCGGTCAGGTTCATCCCAAATCCTACTAACCCCAGCCAACACCAAGATATGCTCCGGGTATTTCTTAATATTCGACTTATGAGTCACAAGCTTATTATACAAGGTTGAGTCGCACTCAAAGTTACCCGGAAGCTCCCACTCCGATGACACGTAGTCCTTCCTCCATACACTCAACATTTCCTTAGGAAGACACCGATCGTCCAACCAAAAGAACTGCGTCTTCCAGTTCTTCAGGCTGGAGGTATCCTTTAAGTGACACTCAGGCTTCTTCCTCCTCTTCTCAAAGGTAAACCAATCACCGGCCTGGCTCAGCTTATAAAAAGCCCTAAATACCTCTAGGTCGGCCCTCGACTTCAAAGCCCGACACTTCAATTCAAAGTGACAGACCCGTCCCAAACCAAAAGGATTCACTTGGGAAAAGTGAACCCCATGGAACAGAAGGACTTTAAACAAAAATTTTGTTAAAGGAACCCTACAATTGGCAAAGTCACAGACTCGCGTATAGAACACGAACTTGCTAGAAAGATGAGGGTAAATGGCTCGGTCAGGGGCAGGGAGTTCAGGGTGAAGATCTAAAGGAATCCTATAATCAGTTAGAAATTTGTCTAATTTCTTTTTGGTGAGGGTTGAGAAACTAACATTCATATTATCCTTCCCCATGATAAACCAACAAATGAGAAAAAGAAATACTCTGGAAAGAAACAAGATGAAGGGACGAACCTGAGTAAGAAGAAGCGAGTCAAAAATCTCAGTAGCAAGGAATGGTAGCAGGGAAGCAAAAGTTCGATTTATGAGGAAAAAGTAAAAACAAGAAATGAAAAAACTGGTTTAAATAACCAAGAAAAGAGGAACTCAAACGGCGACACGTGTCGCAATCGCTCACCAAAACAACCAAACGTCAACGGTTGAGATCACCTAGAAATAACCGCCACAATACATGGTTTGAGGAATCGCCACGTGCCGCGTCCATCAAAACAGCTGGAGAGCATTACCAAAAGAACGACCAATTCAACTAAGTTATAAATTAACTTATGGACTTGAGGGGACATGAAGAGGTACAAAACCTCCCGTCCGAACCTCAACCTCCCAGGACGCGGCATCATGACCATGTGACGCGGCTCACCAAAGACACGTGCTCGCCACTAACGACCGGAGGTCACTAGGACGAAGGTTAGTACACCTGGACGAAGGATAGTACAACAAATTCTGACTAGTATAAATACCCCCTCATAAGTACAAGTAAGACACGTTCTGACACACTCCGAACCTCTCTCTCTCTCTCTATACTCTCTTTTCTTCTCCAAACAAATACTTATCCTCACGCCGGAGGGTGGTCACAGAGAGGCCCTCCCTGCCCCCTTGTGACGAGCCTAACGGTTTGTCCAGTTTTGCAGGTTAATTGCTCAAAGATCTAATCAAGCTAGTCGTCTTCTACCTCTCACTTGAGGTACGTCCGGTTTTTGGATCTTCAAATAGCAAGCCTATCTTCAATATGTAACTTTATAGTTGTTAAACAATAATAAAATGTTTATATTAAATCTTAAGGTAAATAAAAGCAGATTCGAATCCAAGAACAAATGCTTAAAAATATATCATGAAATTATTTAACAAGAACTGCAAGATTGAACCTATATTTTTCACAAGTATCCAAATATCATTGCGTTCTAGTGTAGTAATTCACTCATAATTCGAAATCAACTTGAACAAACCCAAAACATCAACAAATACCTTCTAAACTAAACAAATCACATATTTAATCATACAAATCGACAAATAATAGTATAATGAAAGCAGAATACGAATTATAGGTTACCGATTTCTGGAATGAGAAGTGACGAAGGTAGACGTCTAAACATGAACATGCTTAGTTGCTTGAATCTGAGGACGATATTAGGTGGAACCACTAATTGAAAAAAATTTCACACAGAATTAAGCATAACAATAAATTATAAATGTAATATATTATATACCTCTCGAAGCTCGTCGTCCCGTACTTGTTCATTGAAGCTCTCCTCTGTCATGGCTTTTTGGCTGAAAAAACCTAAATGGGATCAGTTATTGGAGGTTCATAAGGTGTTGGTTGGGATCGTGTGTTATGAATGGGGAATGGGCTGTTCACATTCTTGTATTCAAAGAATATGTAGTACACACATATACAATGGGCATTGCATATTGTACACAAGGGCATGAATGGAATAAAATGATCAAAGATTACACTTTTGTGAAGAGCCTCTTCATATGCCATCTTAAAAGGGAGGGGAAATTACTTTTCTAGACATGTCTCCTCCTTAATAAGGTAAAATAGTGGGAATGCCCGCGCGTTGCAGCGGGTGCGTTTTTTTCGCCTTGTAGTTGTTGTTGAAGTTTGAGGTGTGTGTATAGCGTCTGTGGGTGATTTGTTATTTGGACGTGAAGTATGAGGCAATGACAAGTTGTAGTTGGGTGTAAACAATAAACAGCAGGCTCACCTTGAGCCACAACAGGTTCAAGTGAGTGAATTCAAACTTTATCCATTGCCATGTCAATGTCCATGTGGCTTGAAAAGATAGGATAATATTTGTGCTCATCTTAAGCCACAACACATAACCTTAGTTTACATGTTTGACCCATTGGAAAAAGAAAAAAACATTAATCTGAATGTCTACATGTTAATGAATGCTTTTGAGGGTATAGAAACAGAACCATAAAATAGTTTAAAATATGTTTTGTAAAGAAGAAAGAAGATGTTCCGCTACAACTAAAAAGACCCAAAACTTCACATACATTTCGCTCCAAAATATACAAACACAATCAGTGGTATATAGAAACTCTATTTAACTAATTCAATGTGTTAGTTAATTAGCCATAAATTGATCTCCAATAACGAAATAGACTAAATTTCCAGATTGAAACGATCTTATTCTGAAAATTATTAGAATACAAAATATGGATCACTAACCACCCAAAGAGAAAAATACAATTTCACTTATGTTGATGCATGTATCAACTCTGTAACAACTATGTCAGCTGAGGGGGCTGGAAAACACATTTACAATTTTATCCTAACTTTAAAACATTTACAAACAATGCTCCATTTTTACCCATATGACCCATTAACCATGTACTCGCCGCAGGATAAAATCATACATATTTATAAACTAATCATCAAAGTATTAAACAAATTTTTGTAATCTAAAATGGCGTAATCTTCTAAACTGTATAGCAAAGAGATGAAAAAAATAAATTTTATACCTTGGCTCGAGCATTGCTATAAGAAACGAAAAACAAATTACACAAGTTTTTATCTACTAATCATCATACTTTTTTATCCCATTGAAATCCAACTAAACAAACGCTCCCTATAAAGATAAAGCATTCAAGAAAAAGGTATCCTTGTTGTAGCTTGAAATTTCATACAACCTGTGAATTGTTAACATTCGTGGCCTAAGCAATGAGCGGAACAAGCTCTCTGATTTGGGACCTCATATTGGTGTCTTTAAGAGAGGCTAACATATACAACGTAACCAACTTCTTTCATAACAATGAGCGGAAGTGCTTCTACTGCGTATTAGAGAGGCTTAAACTCATATGCCTACTTTCTAAGCTTTGACTATAGATGTGCTTTTGTGTGTATGTGCGCGTGTACATTTTGCTATACTTTCAACTCTTAGCCACTAATAAGTCATAATTCAACAACTATAATAGAAACTAAGACAACAAAACAAATCTCAAAGCTACAGAACAGATCTTTTAGTCTTAAAAGAAAAATCATGTATGTTAGGACAACTGTATTAATTAACCAAAAAACTTGAGGCGTTGTCGCTCTGTTAGCATTTAAACCATTATAATGATGGCATACATAAAGCACTGTGGTATACATCAATTTCTGGTACCTTAATCACATACCGGCGAATTTCCATTTTCTTATAGTAAGTAAAGTTAGAGAAGTAAGGAGATAGCTGTATAGTGAATAAGAGGTCAACAAATGCACACTATGAAACAATTTTTTTTAACAAAATATAAATATAATTATTAACAAAACAAGTTACCTTATAATAACCTCACAATGCAGCTTATTTTTCCAATATCAGAGCTAAAGCTTTGTCTTACAAGCAAAGTGTTATCCTTTGAGAGCTTATTTAAAAAAAAAAAAAAAAAAAAAAAATCTAAAATGCTCTATTATGTTAAAGCAAGTTTATGAACTATGAAAAAGAAGCTTGAGGTTTTGTTAGCATTTAAACCTTTATAGTTTATGAAGATAGCATACATAAAGCTGTGTGCCAAATGTACCTTGAGCGAGTGATAACATTGGAACAAATCAACAAGAACTTCATATATTAAACACAATATCACCATCACCTGCAAGGGTTAACAGTTTACCCCCAAATGCTTCCAAGCATTTATTAGAGATTCAATATGATCACCCTAAGCATATTAACTAAATACAGAATGTCTGAATTAGAGACACGCATAAACGCCTATAACATATAAAAACCATACCACTACTTCAAAATTCAAATTCTCAAACAATAAATACGCAATGTGCTGGCTGCATATGTACTAATTAGCCAAACAATCAATTAATAGCAGCTAAATTCATATCATAAAGACCAAAAGTTTACATATGTCTGCATATGTACTAATTAGCCAAACTTCTCAGGCCCACCTCTACAAAGCCCCTTAATCTTCTGAAATGCAGCGCCACGTCAACAAACGATCAGACCCAGCCTGGTGACACTTCCCAACAGCCGGATCAACCGCCAATGTCTTAGACACCCGGTCCAAACCAGCACATAAACTCTCACATTACCTCATTAAATGCTTAACATCATAAACCCCATCCCCAAAAAACGTCTCCAAAAGCCGGGACAACCTTTCTTGCTCCTGAAGGGCCTCTTCCACTCTCTGAACTGCAACTCTAGCCTTCTCAATTTCAGTCCATTCAAAAGCTCGTTCTTCATCAAGTTTTTTTGCATCTTCTGATGCCTAGATATTATTAGGATTCATAAGCATAATTGATATATATATATATATATATATATATATATATTGGAAGTTCAAGTGATAATAAATCATAAGGTTGACATACAGTGTACTTCAGCAGTCTGCTAAATAATATAAATGCAACAATATATTATAGATTTTAATAAACATTCATGATTTGTTGATCATCTATACTAACCTGTTTCAAACCTCAGCCTTTTCTTGAATCTGAACTCACTAACCAAAAATTGATATCAAAATTAGACTCAAAATAGACCTTATTGCAGCTACATGTTGCTTGATGAAATCGAAAATAATCACCCTGTGTCCCTGTCCACCAATAAAAACGGAAACCTGCAACAAAAACAACAAAAACATAAGCCCAAATCACAAATATGTGAGGCAAAATCTCGAAACTAAATTCAAAAAGGGGTAACCGGTATTACCAAGTTGATGGTGTATCATCAGCCGAGCTGGTATCAATGGCGAGTGAAGCACAACTTCGGATGAAATGGGTCTTCAAATGGTTGAAAAATATAACAATACTGGAATTCCATCTCTACCATTGTTTGGGTCTGTACAGTCTCAAGACCTTGTAAAACACCCTAACATATAGCATATAATCAACATCCAAAATATATCCAGGTCTATTAAAATTCACAAACTTCATTAGACAACAAACAAAATGAAAATCAAATTAGAGGGAGGAAGAAGAAGGGAACTTGGTATGCATACCGATTTGTGCCATTGCACAGATCTTAAAGGGGTGGGTTTGGCAAACTAATAACGATACATGTAAAAAAAGAATTAGAACCTGATAGGATTGAGATTCAGGTGAAAAGGTATGTCGACAACCACTGCTACCCCTATTTTTCGCCAAGCTTTTGCCAGCCGTTCCACAGGTATCACCAACCACTTTTATCGCATGTTTGTCAATTACCACATTTCACCACCTTATTGATCAAAATAAACTTGGTGAGTTCCATGGTAGCTCTCTTAAAATGATTTGATTTTGAAACTGAAAAGCAAGATCATTGGAAACAGAACTGTAACGCACGATGCTTTAGTACCGAGCTAAAACCAATGACGTGTAACCGATGAACGAACTGAAACCCATGATCTATGAACGAACTGAAACCCATGATCTCCGTTGTTCCGGCAAACGAAGAAATAAGTGTTCTGGCGTCTTAAACGAGCCGATAAAGGGTTCTTGTTGGTTGCAATTGCTTTCCAAATGGGTTTGGACCTCCACAACTCTGTTTGCTTAAGTTGAATCCCTACAAACACGAGACACATCACAAACAAGGAGTTAGCAAATTTCTATAAAGGAATCATTTTGTGAGTCATTAACATTAATAGATTTCTATAGCCATATCATAACATAATAAACTTAAAATGGATCAAGAATATCTACCAGGATATGCCCCAAACCATATCAAACTTATTCTATGGGATGTACCAATATATTTCTTTATTAATCCACACTACAAACAAAAAGCTGGGCATGCTATTCAAAAGCTTAAAAAAGCATTGTTAAGTTAACAGAAAAATGCTACAAGTCGGTTACATTTACACTCTTGAAAATGTGTAAAATTGTGAACTAAAAGTAGCATGAAAAATTGCTTATAACCATCCGCACTAAAAAGCATGGACAAGCTACTTAAATTTCCGCACTTTCTAAGCATGTTGATATTCACATATTCAAGTGTCTTTTTTCCAAACTACAAACTTACAAGTCTTTGTTATTTATGAGTTTAGAGTTTTAAGTATATCCCATAGTTACATGAATCACGGTACGCTCCGGTTCGCGGTATGAAAACGGGTACGCGGTTCGTGCATTTCTAAAATCCGGTACGAAGGGGGTACGTTCATTCGGTTCGCCAATTCGGTACGCGGTACGGTGTACCCTATTAGTTGGTACGCCGTATCATATAAAAATATAGGTATTTATATTATATATATATAATGTTTATTTCATACTTTTTATATATAAGTTCATAAGTTTAAGCATCAAGTGTAAACTATTGAAGATAGAGGGTTAAATGTGAAAATACCTAAAAATTATTTAACCCCAAAAACACTACACGTATCTTCTTCTTCCTTTCTGGTTTTCATTATCAGCCGCCACCATTTCTTCTTCCTCCTTATCAGCCCTTGTCTTCTTCTTGTTCCTCCTCTTTATCAGTTGGTGTCTTCTCCTTCTTTTTCCTTTATCAGCTGCTATCTTCTTCCTTCTGGTTTGCTTCTTCTTACAAGTTTCTGGCAGAAAGCAGCTCTGGCAGTGGAATTCGTCATCGCTATATGCAACAGAAATGGCTTTTTAACTCCGATTCGCGAATATAAATGAATCTAGACAGCAAATTCGACAACCTGGTACGCGAATCTGTGATATTTGGTTCGAAATTCTACACAATCGGGTACGCCCAATTCTACGATCTGGATCGCGAACTCTAGACGAACGGTACGCGAATGTACCCGATTCCGGTACGGGCGATTCGGTTCGCGGTAAACAGCATATCCAGCGAATCCTGTGACTATGGTATATCCTAACACTGATATAGATCATATATTTAACGCAAGAACCAAAACAACCCACAATAAACAATGTAGGCATTGTGAAGAATAACAGATGGCCTTGTATGCTAACCGAATTTGTATGTCAGTCGAAGAAACATGGATCCTGGATTACCGAGCGGGCGCTAATCCAAGGAGTGGTTCTACGGTATTTTGTAAAGAGAGTGTGTTTATAAAATACGTGAGGGTCTAAGGGCAAGACCAAGGAGTTTAGGAGACTACCGATTAGAAGAGCCGAGCCTCTAAAAGTTAGTAAAATAAACAAGGGGTTGAAGAAGGTACGAAAGAGTTCGTATTCTTCTTGAGTGAAAGTATATGTGATATTAGATGCCATTAAAAGGAGAAGGAGCTCCTCCTTTTATAGTACCTAGATATCATACTTTCTCAGCCCATCCTCTACCCTTAGTGGGGCCCGACCCAGGTAGAGGTGTCTCCATAATCCGGCCCAAGTCCTTAAGCCCACTTGGTGCAAGTGGGTTTTGATAAAAAAGAGAAAGTAAAATGCTAAGGGGGGATGTTACCACCCTGACGGTTGGTACACGTGGCGCCCATTGAGTGGACGCTGATGGTCGGCGGATACGCGGCGCCCGCCTAATTGTAGACCAAGGGCGGTGGGTAATCATACCTTTCTTGGACTTCGAGACAGGTTGAGAAAGTCTGCTTGTCAGGAAGATATCTTGGCTGAGAGGCCGCCACGTCGTCGTCCTTTCTGCATGTCAGACTGAGAGCAGTCTCTGATTGGAGAGGAACTCTGACGGGCCGCCTGCTGTGTCAGAGATATTTTTTTGGGGCAAGGGTGAGTCCCAAAGCTGCCCAAAAAGGTATCTTCCAGTTATGTTGGCGAAGCTTCCTTTGGCTTGCTGGGGAAGCTTCGAAGCATGTTGGGTCCGCCGACGTAAAACGCGCGGACGATGTTGAGCCTGGCGTCGATTGGGCGATAGGGTGTATCGCCGACGTAAAACGGGCGGATAGTGCTGTTCTAGCGTCTTGTTGGACGCCAGGTGTATCGCCGACGTAAAACGGGCGGGTGGACGCTAGACGTTCCGCTGACGTAGAACGGGCGGATGGACGCTAAACGATCCGCTGACGTAAAACGGGCGGATGGACGCCAGGCGATGCCGGTTCTAGTTGGGCGATGGCATGGCATTCGTAATGTTTTGATACCATACCTCTTCAAGTTCCCCCAGTACAGTGCTTTCATGCATCTTTGGTAGAGGAGTGCTGGACTTGATATCACAAGTGTACTTTGAGTTACATCCAGTCGTCACTGGGTTTTCATGTAACAAATTGGACATGTGTTTTTTGTATAACCTTCGTCAACTGGTGCGCGCACAGTGATCAAGCTGCGGGCGTATGGCGGAATGAGCGTTTGCGGGACCTATGAGTAGGTCCGGGCAGTGGTAGGGGGTTATTTCTTCCCCTGTTAAAAATGTTCCTGGTTTGCGTTCTGGTATGCAGGTCGTGGAGCCTAGATAGGCGTCGGGCCTGTCTGCGCGTTTAGAAGTTTGTGAAAATAAAAGTTTTCAAAATTTTCGTTCTGGCGTGTTGGCATGGAGCCAGGATAGGCGTCGGGCCTGTTTGCACGTTCAGAAGTTGTGAAAATAAAAGTTTTCAAAATTTTCGTTCTGGTGCGTTGGCGTGGAGCCTGGATAGGCGTCGGGCCTTTTTGCGCGTTCAGAAGTTGTGAAAATAAAAATTTTCAAAATTTTCATTCTGGCGCGTAGGCGTGGAGCCTGAATAGGCGTCGGGCCTGTTTGCGCGTTCAGAAGTTTGTGAAAATAAAAGTTTTCAAAATTTTCGTTCTGGCGCGCAGGCGTGGAGCCTGGATAGGCGTCGGGCCTGTTTGCACGTTCAGAAGGTTTTGAAAAGTGATTTTTTGTCGCAGTCGGCGCCTGCATTTACTCCGCATTGAATTTGTCTTTTTGGAATTTGTGTGAATTCAAGGCGGATATGTTTGAAGTTGAAAAGACGTGGCTGACGGTTGGTACACCTGCCTTGGAGATCGTGTCTGACAGTTACTGTGACTGTTGAGTTGCTAGGCCGCCACGTGTAGTGCATCTGATGCGTGGGGACAGCTGTTAGTGGTGGTTTTAAACGTGGGCGTACACGTGTCGAGCATCAGCATCGTTTGTGTAACAACCGGCAACAATAAGGTAATTCCGTACTAATTAATTAATATATGATTAACGTAATTAAATACAATTATATGTGATTTAATTATCAAGGCTTCAGGAGATAGCAATTTCCAAATAATGCATAGGAATGCATACGTTTAATGGTAAAACATGATAGGATCATGTGCGAATAAACTATCCGGTATGGACGTTGGCGATTACCCGGTAATAATTAAATAAACGAAAAGGATCCCGGACACCCAGGATATAAAATAAAGGGTATTTTCACAAAATATAATGAGTTTTGGAACTCCAAAACCATAAGTGGAAACGTCTCATACAAATCTCCCGGTAACGAATAAAGTGCGCGTACCGCACCCGATACGCGTATAACTTATAATTTCACCCGACGAAAGCCTAAATAACCAATTAACGCTTAAATTAGACTATATTTAAGGGTTATTAAAGGTATTTTTAATGTCCGAATAACGCGCGATTAAAACCCGAAAAATACCCGAACGACACCCGAACGACGAGGAATTTAACTTAACTTATTATTGGTAAATAGATTGTGTTGTGGACCCCACCTAGACCCACCAAGGGCCGGCCTAATGGCCTTGTAATCTCTTTACATTGTTGTTTTAATAATAACCTATAAGTCTAAGAATGTTAAGCATGCATGGATAAGACAAATGTGTAAGATTACACAAGTACAAAGCATGCTCCACTTGCCCCCTTGTGTAAGAAATTTTCGGCCCTAAGGCCATAAAATCCAAGACAAAATCAAACTAATGATGCACTAGTACACACACATGCTTGATATCTAGTGGAAGATCATTATAAATCCCAAATATTAGGCTAAGATTTGCAAGCAAAATCTCTCCCACTCTCTCTCTAATCCCACGGCACACACACATTATACACATCCATCCAAGATCATTTTTGTACTTCTTGAATCTCTTAAATCTTTGGGAAGATTATGTGCAATCCATGGAAGATATGGTGAGCTTATAAATAACATGTGTTCATACATAAGATAACAAAGCAAAAACATCTCCTTCTCCTTTCTTCTTTGGGCCGTAGGTTTTACCTCACCCACATACACACTTCTTTCAAGTTTTTACATCTTCTAATCACTCAAAACAATCCATCATCCAAACCCCCATTGTGTGTTTCAAGCTTGGAGCTTAACCACTAAGGAAGAACACACTAAACCCCTCTCAAAATCCAAGGTTTTGTCTTCCCTAGCCTTGTGCTAGTAGTAAGCTTCTTAACCTTGTTTTGATTATTAATATTCATGTATGTGTTCTTAGAAGCAAGTTGTACATGAAGGGTTTAAAATGTGGTTTTGAAACATAACTTTAATAGGTTTTACATAGGTAAAATGAATGATTAAAGATATGTAAATGGATCATGGATTTGATGGTGATAAAGTAGTGTTCTTAAAACATATAAAATTTACACATACACTAAGTAGGATGATGATTTGGTTAAGATTTGTGGAATAAACTTGAATGTGTTAAAATGTAACTTTAATCATCTTAAAATGATCATCCATGATATAATATATGATGGAATATATTAGGATGTCATGAATGAAGAAGTTGAAAAGTTAAAGTTTACACACTTAGATGGATGAAATTTGGATATGTTGAAGAAATACATAAAACACACATATTAGTAGCCTCATGTATGAAATATAAGACTATTAAAAGTGTTTTGATGCAAAAATAACTTAACAATAAAAAGATGAATCTTCAAAGTCCACTAACTTGAGTGAAAAATACTAACTTTGGAAGTTAGAGTGGAAAAATGCAACATTTGAAAGTTAAGGGACTAATGTTGTAACTTTGAAAGTTAGAGGACTAAAATGAACATTTTAGAAACTATTAGTCCAAAAATGCAATAATGGAAAGTTTGGTGTCAAAAGTATAAGTAATAATTTTTCAAGGTTGATTTGGTAAATACTAGTAAGCATACTTGGGTATTTTGTATGAAAAGTATATTTTTATAAAAATGAAAGTTATAAAAATATGGGTTTGTATTAACATAAGGATTTCTTATAAAATAGAGATTTTATAAAAATGTTAAACAAAAATTAAAACTTGAGAAACTTATACAAAAATGAATACTTTTATATAAATGGGAATATAAAAGTGTTGGAAACATTTTTGTATCTAAATTAACAAGTTGGGTTAAAAATACAAAAGTATTTTAAAACTCCCAAGTAACATGTGTTAGGAGGAAGGAATATGAATAATATTTCTATAAAGCACATGTTGGGAAAAAACTTGGAAAATTAACCATTCAAGCTAAGATATCGAGCTAAGACGCGTTAACGAACCATACACGGACAAAACATGAGAAAAATGCCTTTGCGGCAAGATGAGAAGATATATATTTTTAGGAAGTAAAATATATATATATATATACATCATGGGTGAAATCTAATAAACACTTTCCTAAGTGTTGAAGGAATTATTCGTGGGAGAAAAACATAACATAAACAAGTAAGACGTTAAACCAACGTATAGACTTAACAAGGAAAATTACACATTTATATATATATACGCTCATCTCGGCAAAATTCTAGTATATCTACTTAATGGGAAAGTAGATATGTGGGAAGGAAAACCGAGACGAGTAGACGAAGATATATATATGTGTATGCCGTGCCGACAAGATCCTAGTATATTTATTTGAATGGGAAAATAAATATACGGTATGGTGAGTTGAATCGGGTGTTGAGAATATACAGTCGAACGACAAGATCTTAGCGTATTTGTTTAAATGGGAAAATAAATGTGCGGCAAAGTGAGTCGGGTCGAGTGTTGAAACATACATTATATCGAGCGATGCGATCTTAGGTATAATTATTTAAATGGGAAAATAATTATACGCTAAGTGAAGTCAAGTCGATGATAATAATGTACAAGTTAAGGAAATATTAACAAGAGTAATATATAACTTGTAATACAAAGGGTAATCTAACGCCAACGAAACCTAGGATACGCGCTAAATTAAACGGAATTTGGAATAACTTATGGTCGGGAGTTGGGTGTACAACTTGCCAAGGCACATGCACTATAGGGATAGTGACTTATACGTCTAGGACGTTTGTAGGTGCGAGACCCCTTTTGCTATCTACCTAGTTGAGCCGGACGTCGATTCAGGTGAGTTTCACGGCCCCATTTTAAACTATTTTTACGTTTTCGGGGGAAAGATATGTTAGGGAAAATGTTTGACGGATTTATTACTTGAGGTGTGACCGCCACTCGGGGTTGAGTCCTCGCCTCTATAATCATTTATTCAGGGAAATGAAACCGGTGGAATATTTGAATAGTACTATTGGTACCTGACAAGGCCCACCCCTAATCGATAGCGTCGATTATGCATTAGTGTATGCCTGGGGTGCATATATTCTGAACTTAAGTCGTAGGATACCGAGTAACGACTTGGAGCGGGGCATTATTATTACACGTCTTGGTTTGATTATAGTCTCAAGTAGATTTATAGGAATTTGCAACTCCTATATATTGTCATAACATGGTATTTCCCAAGTATTCAAGTTTTGGAAACTAAAACCTGTGAACTCACCAATATATTTATATTGACGAAATTTTAAACATATCTTTCAGGTAATTAGACGAAGACAATCATGGCAAGCTGGGTCACGGAATTCTCCTATGCGGCGTTGGATATTTTGCGGGGTTTCACCTTTATTTCCCAAGGCTATGGGATATATTTGAGAAACCTCTCCATTTGTGTTATAAACAATTTACTTTATGTGTAATGTTTTGAACAAGATTTGACGCCTAAATAAATGACCCATTTTCTTAAATTACTTGTGATTTGCGTTAACCTTGACTTTATACGCTTGAACCGTCGCGCCACGTGTTTCCGCCATTGGCGTGGTGTGACAGTTTGTCAGCTGGGGTAGAACAACCGTCAGGCGAGTGGGCCACGTGCCGCGCGTGTGCCGTTTGGTCACGTGGCCTGTCTGACGTGTCTGCCTGCTATTGGACCCTAGCGCGAAAAGCCTGTTCGTGATGATTTCTCTTTCTGCCATTGCATTAAATGCGATGGGTATAAATATGTGTCCTCCATCCCTCTCTTCGTTTCATTCTCTCTTTTCAAAGATCTTTTTGCAAGTTTTTCTCCGTGGAGTAAATTTATCTTTTCCGGTCGTCTGTCGAAGAAGTTTTCCCCAAGTTTCTTTCTTTTTTCCTCTGTTGAAAATGTCGTCTGAAGACAAGAATACCGAACTGGCGATGAAGGATGCACAGATTTCTTGGTCCAAAGACAAGTTCCGGTCTTTGGTCAAGAAATTTAGCATTTTACGTGAGTGGGAGCCAGAGTTGCCGGAGAAAGGGCAGACTCCGGTTGACTGTCCGGAGGGAAAGATTTGCCTCTACGAGGCGTATTTTTTGAAAGGACTCTTCCGACTGCCGGTGTCGAAGTTCTTGATCTCCGTTTTGCAGAAGTATGGAATACATATTTCTCAGATGAGCCCCTTCGGGGTAATGAGGATTATGCATTTCGAGGCCACCTGCCGGGCTTTGAGAAGGGAGCCTGAGTTTGAGCACTTCAACGTGTTCTATAAAATTGAAGTGAAGGAGTCCGGCTGGGTGTCTTTTGTTGAATGGTCGAAGACGGTGACGCTGATTGTGCCAAAGAGTTCTCCCAAGACTCTTTGTGATTGGAAGAAGTGTTTTTTCTTCCTGAAGAAGGAGGTTATTCCGGTAGAGATGGAGAAGTTGGAGCTTCGGGCGGGCTAGAAGCCACCGTCCTTTGAAGTGATGATGGATTTCCAGGAGGAAGCCTGGTTTCAGGAGTTGTGCGCACACCCTACCCGCCTAGATGGTCTGGATAGGCTGGACGAGGGTATACTCCGTCTTTTGGGACTAAGCCATCTGGGCGTTAGGGAGGGTTATGATGTGGCTCCCGTTGGTGAAGCTGGGCCGCTGTCCGTTGAAGGTGAGTACTTCGTCTTTGTTAATATATATTTTTTTTGTCTTTCTTTTGTTTTTGACGCCTTTTTGCGTTGTTTGGCAGGCGAGTTGTTGTTTGAGGTCTTTGCTGCCCGTACTGTGAAGACCACTTATTTGGCGGCACCCGAGGGAGGGGTTTCTGAGCTGGAGCTGAAGGTGGAGAATTTCCTGTTCCCCGGTCCGATGGAAGGTGCGCCTTCTAACCTTGAAGTGGGTTTTCTGATCAATCCTGACCCGTTGTCCGTGAAAATGGCGGCCGGTATTGATTATGTATTTTTGTCCGATGATGAGTCGAGTGGTTCGTCGTCTGGTTTAATTCACCGTGCGCGTCGCTCTGCAGGTGGCGGTGGGGCCAGTGCGTCTGCGGCCGGGGCGCAAGGTGGTGGAAAGACTGGTAAATCCAGTACTACTGAGGGAGTGACTACTGAGGGTATGTCTTCTGACCTTGTTTGGGCTTTTTGTACTTTCTTGTGTTGTTTGAGTTTTATTTACTTTGTTTGTAGGTCACAAGCGTAAACAGCCAGAGACAGTTGAAGAAAATGTAGCTGAAGGTCCGTCTCCCAAGCAGGTAGCAACAAGTGGTGGTGATGTTGATCCGCCACAGGGTTTGGAGCTCGATCCCCTGCCGGTGCGTGAGCTCTTTTATAAGAAGGCTTTGAAGAAACTAAGTAGTAAGTACTTTATAATGTGCCCTTTCGTGTTTGTTGAGTTATTCTGATAAATTCTGTCGAGTCTTTAATACATCCTTCTTGTTTGTCTGTAGGTTCTATTCCTCTGTCTGTAAAGCAATATCAGGAGGAGCGAAAGAAAAAGTTGGAGGAGGAGCGTTCCCGGGCTGAGGCTGCGCGTCAATCGGAGCTGACACGCAAAGAGGAGGAGGAGAAGCGCGCCACTGAGGCCGCTTTGAAGAAGAAGGAGGAAGAAGCCCGGGCTCTCCAGGTTTAAGTGGAGCGTAAGCGGGCCGAAGATGCTCGCTTGGCTAATTTAGCTGAGAAGGAGGAGGAAGAGCGCAGGCTGGCGTTATTGAAGCAGCATGAGGATCTAGTGAAGATCAAGCAGGAACAGGCCCAAGGGATGGGCGTTCAGGGCGGTGATGGCTCGTGGACCGAGCCCGCCTTTGTTGACTTGGGTGAGAGGGACGTACTGGAAACGTCGCCTCAGGGGGTTGGGATTGATGATCCCAAACTGAAGAAAGTTGTAGGCGTTGCAGCGTCTTCGAGTGCTCCTGCCTTTAGGTTGGACGCTCCGGTTTATACGCCTGGGTGGCGTATAACCGAAAGTTGTCGTTTCCTCAACCCGTTCGTCGCGGAGGAATTCGTTAGCTATGCGCTGCCTCCAGCTGAGCGCGTGCACCATCGTTCTCAAAACCGGGGTACGCTTTTCTCGGGATGTGTATGAATCTGACGCAGACTCTGTGAAATTTGTACGCCCTTCACCTGGGAGAGGGTGAGTTTCTGGATGAACAGGCGTCGGTTGCGAGTGAAGCCGACCGCCTGGCTCGGGAGAAGGAGGTATATGAGACTGTGCGGAAGCGGCTTTTGGAGCAGGTTCGGAAGCTAGAGTCTGGTCTGCGCCAAAAGGATGCTGATGCGGCGAAAAAGCAAAAGAACTGGGCCAAGTCGACGGTGACCGTGAATACGGAGTTGGAGCGTCGTCGTCAACTTGTGCAGAGGGCTGAGACTGCGCTGGCAGAGCAGAAAAAGGTAGCGGCAGCGAAGGCCAAGGAGATGGAGGAGTTGTCCTCTAAGTATGCCACTGTGGTGAGTGACCTGAAGGCGAAGGATGCCGACGTGGTGAGGATGACCACTCGGGTGTCTGAGCTGGAAGGTCAGGTTAATGATCTTGTTAAGGAGAAGGAGGCGTGGCAGCTTGAGAGGACTTTGATGCTTGATGCGTAGAAGGCGTACCGCGAGAAGTCGTTGTGGATTATGTCTGATGGAATATCTGCCGTAAGTTGTTCTCTTTATTTTGTTGTGTCTTTGTTTCATCCTTTGTTTAACTTATGTAGCGGATGTTGTTGATGCAGGTCTTTGATCGCTGTTGGAATGAGCCGAAAATGGGTGAGCAGGTTGCGTAGGTGGTCGATGCTGCGCGTACAACGGGCGTGCATAGTGGTTGGTTGGAAGGGTATTTGGCTGCCAAGGATGGGGCACCGGTTGAGGAGCAGCCCTTCCAAGACGTGAACACCGATCAGCTGCTGATGGAGGAGCTTGAGAAGCTCGAAAGGATGGAGTTTCCGGTGCTTCAGGTTGTAAGGCAGTGCTTGGCGGATCCTGACCCTATTGCCCAGTTTAAGCGTTGGGTTGAGGAGTCCGAGCATGCGGGGCGCGAGCGCGTGGAGAAGCAGAAAGAGAAGGCTGGTGAAGCTGGTAGTTCGGGGACGGCCCATGAACCTCCTCAGTAGGATGTTTTAGCTTTCTTTTTTGTCTGTAAATCTAACCTTTCTATGAAATATATGGCACTTTGATTCTGCTTTATGTCTGGTCTGAATGTTTCCATGTGTTAGTTTGCTGTATGTATGAAGGGTAAATTGTTTTCATAGGCTACAAGTAAACTTAGCGTCCGTTGTGTAGGGTAAATTAACTACACAATTTAGGGCTAAAGACTTTGTAGTTTCTGAGTTATGAAGGGTAAATTAACTTCATAAGTTAGGAATATGGCAAATCTTTAGCGTCAAGTCTTATGAAGAGTAAATTAGCTTCACAAGTTAGAGATGAAGTAATGAGTTTTGCGTTTGTGGACAAAATGTAAGGCGGCAGAGTGCATTATTCAGAAACTGAAATATTTATAAGTAGCATGGGTGCAACTGCGCTATATTCCATGATCTAGGTATGGGCGTGCCATCAAGTCTTTCGAGCGCGTATGCCCGTTTTCCTAGTACTTGTTGAATTTTGTATGGCCCTTCCCAGTTGGGCGCAAGCTTTCCTGGGCGCTCGTAGTGAGACGCCTAGTTGTCTCTCAGGACGTAATCTCCAATTTTGAATACGCAGGCTTTAACTTTGGAGTTATAATAGCGCTCCAATTGTTTTTTTTATAGTTTGCCTCGCGTATAGCGACGATATCGCGTCTTTCGACTAAGAGGTCCAAGTTGAGGCGCAGTTCTCTGTCATTGTCTGTGTGCGCGGTTTTGAGGACCCTTGGCGATGGGAATGTTATCTCCGCGGGGATTACAACCTCCGAGCCGTAAGTTAGGCTGAAAGGGGTTTCGCTTGTGCTGGTCTTTGTGAGGGTGCGATGTGCCCATAAGACGTGTGGGAGTTCATCCACCCAACCTGTTCGTTTGGATCCGAGGCGAGTCTTTATGCCTTCGACTAGTGACCTGTTGATACGTTCTACCTGACCGTTGCCTTGAGGATGGGCGACGGATGTGAAGATCTGGCTGACGCCTAGTTGTGTTAGCCAGGTTTGAAGTTTTTTGTCTGCGAATTGCGTTCCGCTATCCGTGACGATTTCCATAGTTAGGTCGAAGCGGCAGATGATGAATTCCCAGATGAATTTTTTGATGTGCTCGGCGCTGATTGATGCGAGCGGCTTGGCCTCTACCCATTTTGTAAAGTAGTCGACGGCGATAATAAGGTATTGTATCTTTCCAGGGGCCATTGGGAATGGCCCGAATAGATCGATAGCCCATTTCTGGAATGGCCAAGCGGCGGTGACTGGGACCAGATCGTTCTTTGGGCGCAGGGTATTTGGTGCGTGTTGCTGGCAGTTGAAGCAAGTGCGCAAGATTTTGACGGCGTCTTGATTCATCCCGGGCCAATAGTATCCGTCGTTCATGATTTTGGTGACGACCATTCTTGGGCCTGCGTGGATGCCGCATATGCCTTCGTGGATTTCCTTTATGAGGGAAGTGGCCATCGCATAATCCAGGCATCTTAAAAGAGGGTCGAGATAAGAGCGTCGGTATAGAACACCCTTCATGAGTTGGTAGTGCTCAGATTTGTATTGGAGTTTTCGGGCCTCTGCTTTTTGGGGCGGTAGAGTGCCCGTTGCCAGATAGCTTGGATCGGGGTCATCCATGACCCAACGCCTGTCTGTGTTATATTAACCTGTCTAAGTGGTACTGAAGGTTAAGCTAGAGTTTCAATGCGTACCTCTTTGGCCATATGCGGCCAAGCCGTGGAGGCCATCTTGCTGAGTGCGTCAGCTTCCTTGTTGCCACTTCAGTTGATGTGGACGATTGTGCAGGTTGTAAATTTTTTGCTGAGGAACTTGGCCTGGTCGACGTATTGGGCCATGACCGGGTCCTTGGCGTCGTATACGCCATTCATGTGACCTGCTATGAGCATGGAGTCGACATAGGCGTTAAGGTGTCTTGCGCCCATTTTGTCGGCCAGGCGTAGTCCTGCCAGGAATGCCTCGTACTCTGCTTCATTGTTTGTGCTTTGAAACTCAAGGCGGACGACGTATGTGAATTCTGTTTTGTCAGGGCTAACGAGGCGTAGGCCTGCGCCGGCGCCCTGGTCGTTGGAGGCTCCATCCGTGTATAATGACCATGTCACGCGGGAGTCTGGGACGGGTTTCGGGTCTTGTTCGTCTTTGCAGTCTTGGATTTTATCCGCTTGAATTTCTGCGATGAAGTCTGCGAGAACCTGTCCTTTGATCGCGAGCCTGGGTTTGTAGATGATAGTGTGTGCGCCTAGCTCGATTGCCCATTTTGCTAGGTGGCCTGAGAGTTCTGGTTTGGAGAGCACGATATTGATTCTGTAATCTGTTAGGACGTTGATTGGGTGTCCTTTAAAGTATCGTCGTAGTCGTTGTGACGCGTGTACGAGCGCAAGAACGAGTTTGGACTTTGTTTCTGTGTCTGCAAGGGTGCGGCTAATGTAGTAGATTGGTGTTTGGACTTTGTTTCGTTCTACCAAGAGTACCGCGCCTATCGCTGTTTCAGATGCGGATAGGTACGTTGTAAGTGGTTCCTCTGGCAGAGGCGCTGTTAGAGTTGGTAAGTAGGTCAAACACTGTTTCATTTCACGAAAAGCCACTTCCCCTTCTGGGGTGCAGCGGAATTGTGTCTTTTTCAGTACATTTCGTAGGGTGTGAACAAAAGGAAAAGACTTGGACGTGTAGTTTGATAGGAATCGGTTAAGAGCGACTAGGCGTCCCATCAGTGTCTATACGTCCTTTATTGAGTTTGGTGATGGCATGCGTTGGATAGCTTGGACTTTCTCCGGGTTAGGTTTGAAGCCGCCATTAGTGACAATGACGCCTAGAAATTTTCCTTCTTCGGCTCCGAAGGAGCACTTCCCCGGGTTGAGTTTCATCTTGATTTCGCGCAACTGTTCGAAGGTGCACTGAATGTCCATTAGCATGGTGTCTTCTTGGGTGCTTTTGATTACCAAGTCATCGACGTAAACTTCAAGGTTGACGCCGATCTGGTTGATGAAGGCATGGTCCATGAGGCGTTGGTAAGTTGCGCCAGGATTCTTGAGTCCGAAGGGCATTTTGGTGTAGCAGTATACCCCTCTATCTGTTCTGAAGGCGGTTCGGTCCTCGTCTTCATGCGCCATTTGTATTTGATGATATCCTCGATATGCGTCGAGGAAGCATTTGTATTTGAATGGCGCTAGAGAGTCTACCTTCAGATAAATCTCTGGTAGGGGGTAGTGATCTTTGGGACATGCTTTGTTGAGGTCTTTGTAGTCGACACACATGCGCCAAGACCCATTCTTCTTGAGGACCATGACAGGGTTAGCAACCCAGGTTGGGTGGTTGCATTTTCTGATGATACCTGCTTCGAGTAGGTCATCACCTTGTTTGTTCATGGCCTTGACCCTGTCGGGGCCCAGTGGTCGATTTTTCTGGGCTACTAGGCGCGCGTCCTTGTAGGTGTTGAGGCGGTGCTCGGCTATGTATCTTGGGACGCCGACCATATCTGATGACTGCCAGGCGAAGATATCTTTGTTTGCCACCAATAGTTGTTTTAGGTGTATTCTCACTTGGGGGGACAGAGTCAGCCCCAAGGTAATGGTTTGTTCGGGGAAGGCCGGGTTGAGAACCCATTCTTCTTCTTTTAGTGACGGTGGCGCTGGCGGCGCAGTGTCTTCCGCCGGCTCAGTTGTCATGAGGCATTCTTTGTTGCCTCGGATGTATGCAATCCCCGTGGGTGTTGGAAAACCCATGGTTTGGTGAGGAGTTGATGCGGTGGAGTTGAAGTTTGCCAGACCTTGTCTACCCAGCAGTATGTCATATGAGGAGCTGGCTGGAATGACGTGAAAGGTGCAAATTTTTGTGCAGGTGTGTGTCCCAACGTCGAGTGTGATGGTGAAGTCGAACTTACCAATTGGGTGGATCACCTCGTTGAAGAAACCTGCAATGGGTGCATCTGGTTGCAGGCGTGCTTTGTCTTCATCGTCAAGTTGGTCGAAGCACTGTTGGTACATGATGTCGAAGCTGCTTCCGCCGTCGCACATCATCTTGTAAGTTCGGTAATGTCCGAACAGTGCTATGATGGTGAGTGGGGTTGTTGACTTTGTGCTCCCTGGTATTATTGGGAGGATGACTTGAGCCACCCTCCAATTTCCGACTGCCGCGGCCTCTGGTTGTTGCGATGTGTTCGCCATGTCGGAGAGGTTTGTTTTCCGCTTGGTGTTGCGCGTCATATTGCAGTGTCAGTTGTATGCGCCGCGAATGTGGTGTGTTTTGATGTCTTTGATGGCCTTGGCGGGTTCGTCTGGCCGGCGTGCGCCGGCGCGGACATTCTTGACCAGATTGGCCAACTTCCCAGAGCGTAAGGCCGCCTTGATTTCCATCTTGAGGCTGTAGTAGTTATCGGTGTCGTGACCCACGTCTTTGTGGAAATCACAGAATCTGGTGGTGTCATCGTTTTTTCGTTTTGTGCCCATGGGTTTTGGGATTTTGAAAGTTACCTCTCCAGTTGAGAGGACTTGTGACATCACTTGGGATGGTGTTTTTGTAAGGGGGGGTCCAGTCTTGGTTCCGGCGGCCGCTGTTGCGTTTGTCGCATGTTTGTTTTTTGCCGATTAAGTTTCGAGCGTCGCCGGAGGTTGAGTATCGGCCTTCGTCGGCGGAACATGAGATGCGGTTCCAGACAGATGCTCGGTTGTTGCCGCGGCTACGGCTGTTGCTGGAGCTCCCACGTTGGTTTTGGCGCATCGTATTTTAGTTGCCCGCGTATAGCTTGGAAATGCAGACAACTTCTTCCCAGGAATCTGGGACGCCGTCTTTCCCTTGAAGGGTGTGTTGAAGGCCGTCGTCGTTGACGTTGGCCAGGAAGGAGGTCCGAGTTGCCTCGTCCCCTGTTCCTAACCGTAGTGCTTCTTTATTGAACCGCACGATAAAGTCCTTGAGCGGTTCAGTGTCTCTCCGTTTGTACAGAGAGATCTGGCTTTTGTCGCGCTTGTGGCGACGCTGCTGGCTGAAATGGAGTGAAAATTTGTCGATCAGTTGCTCATAGCTGTCGATGCTTCCGATGGGGAGGTTATCAAACCATACCCTGTCATCTCCAGTAAGTGTCTTAGCAAACATGTGGCACCAGACGGGTAGGGTCCATCTGATAACGGCCCCGGCTTGATTAAAGATGCCGAGGTGGTCGTCGGGGTCGGTAAGACCGTCATATATTCTGACGTTGGTCGGAAGGCGTTGTCGTGGCGGGATTGGTGCTTGGGATATGCGCCGGGTAAATTTGGACTTGTCTGTGAAGGCCGTTGGCCTGTAGGGGAGTGATAAGTTTGTGGTGGCGTCGTCGTTGTATCTATTTAAGCGTTCATGTCTGTAATATGGGCTATGGCGGTAGTCCCTGGAGGCCTCATCCTCCCATGAACTTTCGCCGTAGTCGTCGTTGTCGAACTGGTTGCGCTCTGCACGGGCCTGGTCCGCAGGGGGTTGCCCTGGACCTTCCCCGTGACGGGCAGCAGCCGTGGTTTGTGCGGGTGGTTTGGAGGAGGAGCCTGTGATGGCTTTGCCGGTGCGCCGACGGCGTTCCAGCTGAGCGTCCAGAATACGTTTCTGGCTTTCGTACCAGTCGTTGTTCAGGGCGTCGATCTCCTCCTCGGTAGGAGGTGCTGGATCAGTGAGTTGAAACTCTAGGTTTCTGGGGGTGACGACGGGGTGTTGTTGGTTATTGTCGTGGTCCCCCGATGTTGGGTGAGATCCTGGGGTGACGTCAGTGATATCTTCGACGACCCCAGATGGAGTGAACACTCTTGGAGGTGAAGTAGGCATTTTTCAATGTGGGTTTATGGGTATGTTTAGTTTAGCTGTTTTGTTTAGAGTAGTTGTGGAAGGCCACGGATGGCGCCAATGAAGAAACACGGATCATGGATTACCGAGCGGGCGCTAATCCAAGGAGTGGTTCTAGGGTATTTTGTAAAGAGAGTGTGTTTATAAAATACGTGAGGGTCTAAGGGCAAGACCAAGGAGTTTAGGAGACTACCGATTAGAAGAGCCGAGCCTCTAAAAGTTAGTAAAATAAACAAGGGGTTGAAGAAGGTACGAAAGAGTCCATATTCTTCTTGAGTGAAAGTATATGTGATATTAGATGCCATTAAAAGGAGAAGGAGCTCATCCTTTTATAGTACCTAGATATCATACTTTCTCAACCCATCCTCTACCCTTAGTGGGGCCCGGCCCAGGTAGAGGTATCTCCTTAATCCGGCCCAAGTCCTTAAGCCCACTTGGTGCAAGTGGGTTTTGATAAAAAGGAGAAGGTAAAATGCTAAGGGGGGATGTTACCGCCCTGACGGTTGGTACACGTGGCGCCCATTGAGTGGACGCTGATGGTCGGCGGACACACGGCGCCCGCCTATTGGTAGACCGAGGGCGGTGGGTAATCATACCTTTCTTGGACTTCGAGACAGGTTGAGAAAGTCTGCTTGTCAGGAAGATATCTTGACTGAGAGGCCGCCACGTCGTCGTCCTTTCTGTATGTCAGACTGAGAGCAGTCTCTGATTGGAGAGGAACTCTGACGGGCCGCCTGCTGTGTCAGAGATATTTTGTTTGGGGCAGGGGTGAGTCCCAAAGCTGCCCAAAAAGGTATCTTCCAGTTGTGTTGGTGAAGCTTCCTTTGGCTTGCTGGGGAAGCTTCGAAGCATGTTGGGTCCGCCGACGTAAAACGCGCGGACGATGTTGCGCCTGGCGTCGATTGGGCGCCAGGGTGTATCGCCGACATAAAACAGGCGGATAGTGCTGTTTCTAGCGTCTTGTTGGACGCCAGGTGTATCGCCGGCGTAAAACGGGCGGGTGGACGCTAGACGTTCCGCTGACGTATAACGGGCGGATGGACGCTAAACAATCCGCTGACGTAAAACGAGTGGATGGACGCCAGGCGATTCCGGTTCTAGTTGGGCGATGGTATGGCATTTGTAATGTTTTGATACCATACCTCTTCATCAGTTGTCATGGGAAGAGGTATAACATTAAAGTTAAATAGAGGCTTATGTGAATAAAGAGTTTTGTTGTACATATAACATCAACAATGATTTGTCCACACAAATAGAAGACAATACACGAAGTGTGGAACCTAAAATATAAATAAAGATGAACCTAAGTTAAACAGTTCGCACATAGACATTTCATCGAGCACCTGGTATGCATAACTTAACAACAATGAAACAGTGCAAAGTGTGACTAAATTCAACCCCATAATCATAAGATTATACAATACATTACTCAATCATTCAAAAATCGAATTCTCACGGTTAGTAAGTCTAATGTCTTACTTTAACGTAATCACAAATTGACACCGGATCTAATGAATGCAATGAAATCAAGAAGTAATTCTAATGCCTTACTTTAAGGTAATCAGCAGTTTCATATGCCTTTTAGCAGTTTCATATTCCACACGAGCCTGCATAATCAAACAAAAGAAAAAAAAATAGAAATCGATTATATAGGTGGAACACCCACAGCTAGAACTACATCAAACAAAAAAGAAAACAGCAGAGATAAAACCGTCGCTGTTGTGATTCTTCTCTTTTTTTCTTCAGGGGCCTTTTCGATTTCATCAGATCCAATAGATAAGGCACGAGTGTAAGAAGAGCCGGTGGTTTGTGGAGGTGTGGGTGAGAGAAATGATGATTAAAGCTTTTGCATTGAATTCGTGGTTGATGCTGATGTTTCATTAGACCTTTAAATTGATGATGATGATGATGAACGGTGAATTGATGATTATTAAAACTGTATTGATGATGATGGACGGTTGAGGAGAACTGGCACTGGCTGCGACCATCTGTTGTGAGGGAAAACAAGGGTAATGCCATTTAAAAGGTAGAATGAATGGACGGTTTCAAAATGAGTGATTAAGAAAGAGTTAGCTTTAGTCATTTATACAAATAGCATCTAAAGTTGTATAGCAAGGGTATAAATGGAAGAAAATTGTGAAAAATTATAGACTTATACTAAGACCTTTTGTCTACCATCTTAAAATTTGTGTAAAATGACAACTCTACCTATCTCTCCTCCAGTGGCGAAGCTTGACCCGAAGGTTCGGGGGGTCGGAAGTCACCGGCGGGTCGGAAGTCACTAGTTTCGGGGGGTCGTAACCCTATATTTCCAAAATTCTCTATACGAATACTATATAATCGGCACTCTACGCGAAAATTCAGGGGGGGGGGGGGAGGGTCGGCCGCCCCCGCCGGCCCCAACTAAGCTTCTCCAGTGCTCTCCTCATTAATAAGGTAACATAGATTGATCAAAATCTGATAAAGTGACATTCAACATTCTTAAAAAAAAAAAAAAAAAAAAAAAAAGCTATACCGTCTTACTAGTACCAATTTTAAAGTTAACAAGTCATTTAAGGGTTTTTTTTTTGTGTGTAAAGAACACGCATTTTAGACATGACAAGGACTTTAATATACAAAATGTTAGCTTTTCTATGTATATTTTACAAAGTAGAGACTTTAATACACGAAAAAGAGGTTTAGGAACTTTTTCAAAAAATCATATATATAGTAGATAACTTAATTAGTTTTGTAGGTTATGCATGCAAGACAATTGGTGACACGTTCCGGTTTTGACACCTAAAAACTACAACTTCTCAAAATTCAACTCTCAAGAACTAAACGGTATTAGATCCAAACGAAACGACATCTATGTATGATCTTGCTTCCTACAAAAGCCATATGCTTATCGCCCATTTATTCTTTGATCCGTGCTAGGATGAATATATTGTTCTTTGTTCGATTTGTTGTATGTATCATAGTTATTTCATGGTTGTTGAAAAGATGAAATGCAATGTGCCCATAGTATTTTTTTTTATCGGCGAACAACTGTGTGACAACTACCCTTGCGGGGCGCCATGCCCAAGAATCGACTACTCGACCTTCAGCAGCCCCCGCCTTCTCCCGATGCGCGGAAGCCCAAGCCCCACCCGCCCGAAGGCACAACAGTGTTATAGAACTCGGTAAAACTTTGCCGCCCGTCAGATTCGAACCGGCACCACCCGTATTCGATCTTCACCCGAATACCAAACCATAAATGATGGAAGTGGGGATCGAACCTTTGATCACATAGGTGAAACAAAAGCCACTTCACCATGTGCTAGGTTTGGTTAAAAGAATATTAATTGAAATTTAATGTATTTTCTTTTTTCCAAAATTTATTAAGTTTCATATTTTTAAAGGGTGAGTGGAATCAAGGTTATGGTTGTTAACCACTAAATAACAAAGTGATTATGAAATATGAGTTGTTAATCATTATCGCTATAACTACCGGTTTTTTCTTTCTTTTTTATATTTATTTACAATATTTATATTCCAATATATTTTTTTAACGCCAAGTGGTGCAGCTAGTGGAGCTCCGACTAACACCCTGGGTCAGTCTGTACTGATACCCATCCTACCTGGATTGGAGATCTCTCCGGATAATTTTTTTAACCAAAGATAAGTAATTAATTTCATCAAAATCTTTCGCTCTTTTCAATAACATATATTGTGCCCCCTATACAATAATTCTGCATTCGCCACTCCACCTATGTAACCGCACAACCAACAATTTTTTTTTACATATTTCTTAGTTATATACTCATCTATGTTTTTTAAAAAAATGGTTAAAAAATAGCATGGGATCTGAGTAGGATTTTCAATGGAGTTTTAAGCTCACACAATTTGAGAGAGTTCTTAAATGATTCACATATCTAGCATAAGTATTTAAAGTTATTAATGCTTGCGGCGAGGTTTTACCGAGTTCTATAACACTGTCGTGCCTTCGGGCGGGTGGGGCTCGGGTTTCCGCGCATCGGGAGAAGGCGGAGGCTGCTGGAGGTTGAGTAGTCGATTCTTGGGCACGGCGCCCCGCAAGGGTGGTTGCCACACAGTTGTTCGCCGATCAAAAAAAAAAAAAAAGTTATTAATGCTCAACTCTTGTAGCATACTATTACAGACTTGCTACTTAGATCTTCCAGTATTAGTAATTCTGTACCACTTATGATCAAGGTTTATTGGTTTGTTTCTGTCGTGAACACATTAGGGAAGTAATCCCAACTCCTAACTATTAAAGGTGTTCACGGTTCGGTTTTCGCGGTTTTTAGGTCAAACCATGAACTAAACCTTTGGTAACGGTTTTTTATTTTTGTAAACCAAAACCAAACCGTAGAAATCGTAAACCGAACTAAACCAAACCATTAGTATCGGTTTAGTTTCGTAGTTTTTACTCATTGGATTTTTATACAAGTTGTCTCAAATTTGCAAAAGAAAAAAAAAGTTAGACCACAACTTCAAGTTCCGTCAAACTTACAAGTTTTTTTAATAATAATTAACAATCCGTTTAGCTCAAAAATCCATCCAAATCACCAAATACATAAAAAAATTACCTAAATACAAAATAAAGGTTATTTAAAATTTAGAAAACTAATTAATATAAGAGGTGGAATAAAATATAGAAATGTGAAAATGGTGTTAGACCACTTATGTTTTAATTTAGTTGTAGGTTAAATCAAACTTTATTTATAACAAAATATAAATAAATTCATATGGTCTTGTCCGGTTTTATATGGTTGGTTTTTAGTATAAACTGTAAATCAAATCGTTCATTATGGTTTGAAAATATTGAAACGACCGACCTAAAGTTAAGTAAAAAACCAACCATGAAACCAAACAGACGATCGGTTTGGGCGGTTTCACGGTTTGAAACCAAACCATGAACACCGCTATTGACTATAAGTATTGAGAAGATTCAAGCACTTTTGGACACATTTTTCTCTTATTGTTGGGGCAATATTATAGGTTACATAGGACTAACCAGTTGGGGCGGATCTAGAGAAGGAGCAGGGGTAACGTCCGTTACCCCTCAACTATTTTGGCGTAGTGTATTTTTAATTTTTTTACGTGTTTTGTATTACGTTACCCGTGAAAAATATGTAATGCTACCACTGAAATCTTGGTTTAGATCCGTCACGTGTTTAAGCACATTTATGAGTAGATAAGATCTACAAACATTTGACATGCTGTATTCTCTTATCATCCAAACATGCATGCCCTCGTGCATCTTTAGCGGCAACACCATTCTAAAACTTGTTGGACAGTGACTTACTAACTTTGACATGTCAAACCACTTAAAAATTCGAACATGCTCCAATACCACTTTTCACAAACTCGTTCCACAAGCACCATGGAATGTCATAGGACCCCAAGGGTCAATCACTCCATATTGTTTATGATCATGAATCACTTAGCTTTCGTCCAGCAACTCAAGACTCCTGACTGAAGAAACACCAATATAACAATCTATATATAACAGTTCATGCATACGAGCACAAGAAAAGATATGATTCTCATTGATAGACAGTAGGACAGATACAAAAGTTTTATATAAGATCGTTACAGAGTTTCAACTATAATCTATCTTTCACAGCTATATATAGCGAATTCTCTCCCGCGGACTGGATCCTTTCCTCTTGTGACGAAGGGAGGTATTTATAGACCCCTGAGGTGGTCTGTGATTGGTTGTAGGGAGAATGACAGCTGGCTCGTACGATTACTGCCGTTGCTGTCATTTGCGTTGTCGCTCTGTGATTGGTCCACGTGTCTTGTGATTGTCCTTTCTGTCCTTTTCTGTACCTCGTACCTGCAGGAGATCGTGGAGCAGGGAATGGACGCCTCTGATTGGCTATGTGTCCCTGTCATTGTCGGGTGACACCTGTCCTGTACTAGGTAACGTGCGCCGGCTTCTAGAACTCCACGTCATGTTACTGCGTTGACGTGTATGTGAGTGTGGGGCCGTGCGCACGCGCGGGTACATATCTCTTCAAGTCCCCCTAGTCTAGTGTGTTGTATGCGTAGCGTGCGAGACGCTGGACTCATTAGAAAAGAGGTGTTAATGTGGGGGCCTTTTTTGCTCTTATTATAATTTCTTGCACTGGCGCGCAGTGTCATGCAAGTGGTTAAGTCGCGCACGTCATTAATTAATGCACACATCAAAACTGTCAGGGCGCGTAGATGAAACGACAGGTTGGTAACCGGAGCGTCCCTGACAGTTGTACTGTTTCAGAGACGTGGTGGGCCCTCCTTGTCGTTTCGAGTGCTTTTTTCTCTTTCTTGGTATGACGTGTAATTTTTTTATTGGCTCGTCGTTCCACATCCTAGAAACCGTCAGTGGCACGTGTTGCCACCCTATTTAATCCCCTTTTTCATCCATCTTCTTCCATACTCTAACCGAATTGTTTAGCAGACTTTTCTCCATTGTTCATCATTTTTCTCACACTTTTTCACTGCTCTTTTAGTGTCCGAAGGGTGTTTATACGTTGACAGATGGAAAACATTGTGAACATTCCGAAGAAAAAGCGTAGGGGTTCTAGGAGAGGTGATGATGGTTCGAAGAAGGGCCCACCGCACGCCAATGAGGTTACGGCGGTGTGGGGTAAGGATGAATTCAGGAAGTTCCGTAGGGAGTATGGGTTTCCCTCCTCGTTTGGTGTAGAGATACCCGCTCCTGATAAGTCGATCCTCGAACCCCCTGTTGGGAAGGTGGGTTTGTATGCTTCTTATTTCCGGGACTGCAACTTTAGGGTTCCCATCACCAGGTTTCTGAGTACTTTCGTGCTAGCGGTGGGTGCGCATATTAATCAGATCCACCCGGGTCTGATGTCGCGGCTGATGTTTTTCGAGTTTTGCTGTCATGCCCACAAGATAGAGCCTTTGGTGGACATGTTTTATGTCTTTTACAGTCTTAGTTTCGTGGAGAGTTGGCTCTCCTGCAAGCCGCGCTCTAGGGTGCCTGCATGTGCTAGAGCTGGTATGAAGAGCTTCCGGGAGTGGAAGCCAAAATTTTTCTGGATTAACAAGGGGGTTATTCCAATAGAGATGGGTCGCCTGGACCCTGCTGAGGGGATAGGGAAGGCGGTCTTGATTGATTATAAAGACCAGGAGTGGTTTAAGACCTTAACCAGTCATCCCGTGGATCTTTGTGAGATTCCCGAGACTAGGTTGGTGATGGCTGGCATGAGCATGAAGTATGACGTGAAGGGTCGCAACCCGCATCTTACTGAGGATGGGAAATGTTAGTTGCTGTCTTTGTTGTCACTGTTCTTTGCGCTTGAGCCCTTATTGTTACTGATTTGCCTTTGCTTTATTTTGCTTTTAGATGTCGAAAGTTTGTATAGCTTACTGTTGGGTGGGGACAACATGGGCTTCGCGTTCAAGGAGTTGGCGGATAACGAGCTTTATATCTTGGAGAAGGCTTGGGATACGTTGGTTCGCCCTCAATTGGATTTGGCGGTGCAAGAGAGGGCCCCGCCGCAGCTGCTTATAACTGAAGCAGGTGAGTCCTCACCGTTCTTTGTTAATCCCTCGCCCGTCAACATGTTCATGCAGACGGGCTTTCCTTTAGTTGTTATTTCCAGTGACAAGTCTTTTGACTCGTCCGCGTCTTTCTCTCCGCGTTCGTCGTCCCCAGGCATCAATGAGCCGAAGTCATCCCCTGTTCCTGTTGTGGAGGATAGTGACGAGGATACTTAGGACAATGAATACCTCATCTATTGAATAACCAAACCACGGTTTGGGGGAGTTGGGGAGAGTGCTGGAGGTGAAGATTGTTGTTTTGTTTTGAACCACGAAGTGGTTAACAAGTATTTTGAAAATTACCAACCTATTGAACGCAGCTACGTTGAACTTTCAGATGCCTTCGCTCAAGGGGAGGCGATGGTGAAGTTAACGGAGGAAGTACAGGGTGTGGTAGTGACAAAACCTGTGTCAGCTGAGGCAACAGAGATTGGGCCTGTTACTTATGATGTGCCTCGTAAGAAGAAGCGTTCCAGGCGCGCCGGATCTAAGGTTAGAGATGCTACAGGAGAATTGACATCCCCAGTTGAGAAAAGGGTGAGGTTAGATGAGCTTGTCTATTCCGCAGAGGACAGTTTGGTGGGTAAGTTCATATTTCCCCCACTTTTGTTTATCTTTTTTCGTTATAAATATTGTTGCTTATTGGTCACGTACTTTTGTGTAGCGGACTTGCTAGGTGGTGGTGCGCAAGGCGGTGTATTAACAACTCCATTTGTTGAAGGGTTTAATATTGACCCGCCCCAGGAGCAGAAGTCTCCAAGTCAAGAGGTTCATGAGCCTGCCCAGACCGGGGTTCAAAGTGATGCACTTGTGCTGTCGCCCCCTCCACGCCAGCCGACACCTCCGCGCCAACCTACGCCCGTGCGTCAGCCAACGCCTCCATGCCAGCCAACGCCTGCGCGTCTACCCACGCCCCCACAGGACATGTTGGAGACCAGTACTGGGCGAGTTTCGTCCTCTGATGTGAGCGAGGGTTATGGGCGGGGCATCGAGATGAACGTGGATGATGATGATGAGAAGAGGGTGACCACGGAGCCGGGTGGTAGCTTTTCTAATGCCTCTCCCCGTGGAGGTGGCGAGTCGTCCGCTGGTGTTTTTGTGCCGAATTGGACTTTGACTCCTAACACCAGATTTTTGGATGTGGAGAATTGTCGCCGGTTCTTGGCTAAACTTGTTCCTCCCGCGGAGCGTGAGCACCAGGCCATTCGTCCGCGTGGTGATCTGTTGGATGATCACATCATGAGTGTGGCAAACATGTTGTCCACGTCTACGGAAATTGTGCGCGAGTGGGGGTCGATGGCTCATGACCGCAACAAGTTTCACCAGGATTTGAAACGCGTGACTGATGAACGCGACCAGATGCACAAGGAGCTAAAGCGTGCCAAGTGGGATGCTGTCACCTTCCGCGAGGAGCGGGATAAGCTACAAGGGCAGTTATCCGAGAGGGAGCAACAGTGGAAGGTTGCTTGTGCTAAGACGAATGTCAAGTTGGAGGCGGCCGCGAAACAGATCAGTGAAACTGACTTGAGAAATGAGGAAGCTTCCAAAGAGGTGTCCCGCTTGGAGAGGCTTGTGAAGCAACATTACAATAAGTTGCTTGAGGCTCGTGACATGTTGAGAGAAAAAGATGCTGAGATTGTCCAGTTGAAGGCTGAGAGGGAGGAGGTGGATAAGGACAACTTGCTGTTGCAGCAGCAGAACGCTGACCTCGAAGGGGACTTGTTGGACGCTCGCGAGGAAACGTGTTTGGCGCAGGAGGATCGCGAGTGTTTGCTCACCAGTTGTGTCCCTGAGGTTCGTCTGAATCCCTTTCCTTTGTGTCTTCGTCCATAGTGGATTTTGTGTTCTGTACTAAGGTTTCTTTTTTGTTGCTTGCACAGGTGGCTTATTACGTTAAGAACTTTGATGAGACGCGCCAGGCTGTGGCGGCCGTGAACGCTGCTGCGAAACTTGTGGGGTGCAAGGCGGGGTTCTTGGAAGGCTATCAACATGCCAAGGATGGCAAGACCCCGGAGCAGTTCGCGTTGCATGGTCGAGACTTGGATGCTGTACTTGCTAAGAAAGCTGCGGAGTTCGATCAGTTAAAGTATAAACTTGTGGATTTTGTTGCTAGCCACCGGGACCGCCCGTCGTGTTATGAGTTGAGGCAGTCGTTTGAAAAGCAGAGCCTCGTGCATACGCGGCACGAGTACACCCTTAGGAGGGCAGTGAAGGTGGATGCGCCCTCAGGTGATCAGCCCGAAGCTAGTGAGAAGTTGGATCTTTCGGGCTCGGAAGAAGATGATGAATACAGCAATGCGTCGTCAGAGTTTAAAGATTGAAGACTTTTGCCACTGTATTTACTTCTGTCTGTAAACATATGAAACATCTTTAGTATTTTTGTTTATGTGGATGAACCTTTTGTTTTTTGTGAAAGCAAGTTTGATATAACATGTTGGTGCTATATTTGCTATTGATGTTTATTGTTTCTCGTCGTGTTTATATGTACAGCATAGTATAGACTCATAGTTGATGCACACGGTTATATTTTAGGTCGGTGTATTTTAACCATGTCGCGTGAAGTTTAGAGTGTTGCATCTTAGCCGTGTAATGTTTAGCGTGCGTAGTACTTTATACTGCGCGTTTAGGGAGTTGCATTTTAGTCATGAAACTGTTTATTCTTGGATGTTGTATCTTAACCATACAACGTCAAGTTTTGGGGCGTTGTATCTTAACCACTCAACGCCATGTTTAGGGTGTTGCACTTTAGCTGTGCAACGTTTAGTGTGCGCAATGCTTTGTACTGCGCGTTTAGGTAGTTGCATCTTAGCCATGCAACTGTGTGCTTTTGGACGTTGTATCTTAACCATACAACGTCAAGTTTTAGGGCGTTGCACTTTAATTGTGCAACGTTTATTGTGCGCAATACAAAGTACTGCGCATTTAGGGAGTTGCATCTTAGCCATGCAACTATTTGTTTCTAGGCGTTGTATCTTAACCATACAACGTCAAGTTTTAGGGCGTTGCACTTTAACTGTGCAACGTTTATTTTGCGCAGTACTTTGTAGTGCGCGTTTAGGGAGTTGCATCTTAGCCATGCAACTGTTTGTTTTTGGGCGTTGTATCTTAACCATACAACGTCAAGTTTTAGGGCGTTGCACTTTAACTGTGCAACGTTTATTGTGTGCAGCACTTTGTAGTGCGCATTTAGGGAGTTGCATCTTAGCCATGCAACTGTGTGCTTTTGGACGTTGTATCTTAACCATACAACGTCAAGTTTTAGGGCGTTGCACTTTAATTGTGCAACGTTTATTGTGCGCAGTACTTTGTACTGCGCGTTTAGGGAGATGCATCTTAGCCATGCAACTATTTGTTTCTGGGCGTTGTATCTTAACCATACAACGTCAAGTTTTAGGGCGTTGCACTTTAACTGTGCAACGTTTATTGTGCGCAGTACTTTGTACTGCGCGTTTAGGGAGTTGCATCTTAGCCTTGCAACTGTTTGTTTTTGGGCATTGTATCTTAACCATACGTCAAGTTTTAGGGCATTGCACTTTAATTGTGCAACGTTTATTGGTCTTTCGCGTGTCATCATGAATGGTTATTTGTAGGATAGGTTTTTCAAAGCGAAGAAATTATCGTTCTCATTCGATTAAATGTTTAAACAGCCTTCATTACAATTCGGTAGTTGTCTACATGTAACATTTTCTAAGTTGAGTTGCGTTCCACGTGCGGGGGATGGGTTTGTCTTCCAGTGTTGATAGTTTGTAAGCCCCTTTGCCGAGGATTTCCGTGATACGATACGGTCCTTCCCAAGTAGCTGTTAGCTTGCCTTGGGGAATTGCGCCGCTGGCTTCGTTGTTTCTGAAGACAAAGTCTCTTGTGCGGAAGGTGTGGAGCTTGACTTTGGTGTTGTAGTACCTCTCCAACTGCCTTTTATAGTTCACTTCTCTGGCTGCTGCCCTGTCGCGGCGCTCTTCTGTTAGGTTCAGGTTGATGCGCAGCTCTTCATCGTTGTTGGTGTGGGTCGCTGAGAGGACTCTTGCTGATGGGCACTCAATCTCTGCTGGTATCATGGCCTCGGAGCCGTATGTTAGGCTGAATGGAGTCTCACCGGTGCTCGTTTTTGTCAAAGTGCGATTAGCCCATAGCACGCTCGGCAGTTCCTCCGCCCAGGCTTTCCCCTTGGTGCCTAGTCGTGACTTGATGCCTTCCACCAAACTTCGGTTTGCTCGCTCCACTTGGCCATTGCCTTGTGGGTGTGCGACCGAGGTGAACACTAGTTGGATATGTAGGTCCGCGTACCATTTTAACAGCCCTTTATCTGCGAATTGGGTCCCATTGTCAGTGATGATTGTCATGGGCAACCCGAAACGGCAGATGATGAATTCCCAAATAAACTTCTTCACGTCGTTGGCTGTGATTTCAGCGGGTGGCTTAGCTTCTACCCATTTCGTGAAGTAGTCGATTGCGACTATCAGGTATCGTCTATTTCCAGTTGTCATTGGGAAAGGTCCTACAATATCAATGGCCCACTTCTGAAAGGGCCATGCGGAGTTCACTAGGATTAAGTCATTTTTAGGGAGCAACGTGTTAGGCGCATGGCGTTGGCAGGAATCACATTTGCGGATGATTTTCAGTGTGTCGAGGTGCATGCCCGGCCAGTAGTATCCCGCATTCATGATTTTGGCTACTACCATGCGTGGTCCTACATGTATCCCGCAAATTCCTTCGTGTATTTCTCGCACCAGGTAGTCTGCATCGACCGCGTCTACACATTTGAGCAATGGCTCCAAGTAAGACTTTCGATATAGCACTCCGTCTTGCATTTGGTACTGTAGGGCTTTGTGCTGTATCTTCTTGGCCTCTGCACGCGGCTCTGGCAGTGCGCCCGTAGTGAGGTAAGAGACTATTGGGGTCATCCAGCTGTCAACACCCGTTTGGATGACATGAACTTCCTTGGGTGGAACAGACGGTTCGTTCAGAATTTCGACCAGGACCTCTTTTGCTAGATGGCCAAAGCTTGTTGATGCCATCATGCTTAGAGCGTCCGCTGGCTTGTTTTGACTGCGCCTGATGTGGTCGATCGTGCAGCTGGGGAAGTTGCTCATGAGCTCTTTTGCTCGTTGAAGATACATGATCATGGATGGTTCCTTTGCTTCGTATTTCCCTGTGATATGGCCTGCCACTAACATTGAATTGACATGCGCGAACACATGTTTTGCGCCCACCTTCTACGCAATTCGTAGCCCAACGAGGAAGGCTTCGTACTCCGCTTCGTTGTTAGTGGTTTTGAATTCAAGCCTGATTGCATAAGTGAATTCTTTTCCTTCAGGGCTAACAAGCACAATATCACAGTCCAACTACGACTAAGCTCTTGGGCATCCCACTTTGATACCTCTATTGGTTTCTCGGAATAGTAGAGCTTAACGTTAACCGGACTTCCGTCGGTCGAGGAATTGACAATGCTTCCTCAAGCCATACTTGCAGGATTCATCAAAAGTCCCACTAAGCTCTTGCGATAATTCGAGCTTAATCATTACGAGACCAATTTTGATCGATATCTCCGTGCCACTGGAGTATCAAGAATTTGGCCTACTATAATTTCTATGCCTACCAACACTCTCTCAGAGTATAACTCTGAGTGTAAAACCTATTACTGGTTCGAAGTCCTTAAGGCCTACGCCTTGTCCGTATGACTTCTTAATATGTTCGCATCTCATCCAAGCAGTCTCTAAGCTGCAAGATTTATTGGCCATCTATCAAGTAACTCAAACCAGGATATGTGTCTATCTCCGTCTGTCATTCGACGTACTGGAGATGTACACGTATGCCCTTCAAAGGGCTTTGAGCAGTACGCCCCGAATGCTGGGATGATAATTCCTATCACATAGGAAATTCTGGCGATGAAGCACACGAATTCGATGTGCCACGGACATCAATCGTGTCGTCACGGAACAATTCCGTCAAGTACCTTCATATTGCCCGAAAATGAGGTAGAGTGACTACTACAACCCGATATAATGGAAGTCGGCAGTCCAGTGTCTACAACCCGATATAATGGAAGCCGGCAGTCCAGTGTCTAGCCACGACTCTCGAAGAGTATAGGTAGCTATCCATATGCCTCATCTCGAAGTCACAGATGAGTACGGAATGAGAGGGTTCCAAACGACAATCAACCATCACTCGGGTCACATCCCGACCACGGGACATCTCGGGTGGCTTGGTAGTGTTAAACATGTAATCTTACCGCACCACATAATAGTTATAAAGTCCCCTTGGAAACCTCGTCGGGTATTCCATTTTATTTATCGTTCGGCTCGACTCACTTTACCGTATATTTACCTCCCCATTAAGATAAATATATTAGGTTCTTGTCGACCGAACAACTATATTCAAACTGGGACTTTATTTCCGTGGAATCCTCTAGGTACTGAATCGCTACTTTCCACCTGAACAATTGTGGTTAATGGTACTAGGACGTCTAGTAGGGACTGATGGGGGTCGAAAGTTTTTTCGTCGCTTTCACCCTTAAGTTCCCTGACAGTAAGCAGTGTATATACGACACCCGGGCTGTACGATTCCACAATCCTCGAGAATTACCAGTCGACTCAAACACCAATGACCAGATGCTTCCAGCACATAGGTCAATACCGGAAAGAGATATATGAAACATCATAAATTGTTGTCGCAATGAACAGAGTATAAGGTTTCTTAAGACATATCAACACGTTGGCCCCCATTGCGCCAAGTATACAGAACACCAGTAGCTACCCAAAACATGGGTATCCAGTACTAGTTCTATTATATGTGCTTCCTGTGCACTAGTGTCCTATCGTCATTAGCAACCTAGTAAGTCAATTCTGAATAATACAGGCCAAACGCCCTTAAACTGACTTTCAGATCTTATGCAGAGATTTGAGTAGAAGGAGTCCTGAAACCGGAACCCTCACTCATCGAAGGTTCCATCCTTTCGAGGTAAATGGCGAAATCGAGTCATAGATGCATGCATTTGACATAGATTTCACGTTTGGGCTTGACAACTTCATGCGCCAAAGTCGTTACTTAAAACAAACGATCAACGGAGATCGCACCACAAGCAATAGTCCTGAGCCTCCCCATAAGGCATCCCATTCAACGACTCGGATAGTCACATATGGGCGCAATACATAAGCCTTCAAGCTCATCTTGATTAGTCAGGTACCATCGCACTGACCTGGTAGCTCACATTACTATGGTGTCTCAACAACGTCTGTCAAAGACAAGGGATTTTGCTCTAGCGTGAGCAATGCTACTAAAAGATAACTGGGAACACTAGTATCGACCCACGGTCGAAATGGTTCCACTGTTCCAAGAGCCCACGCAAAGACACCAAGACAAGATAAGCCAACCATAAGAGGAATAACAACATAAATCGAAGGGCTGAGCTGATCGACCATCTCATAACGATAGGGTAGCACCCTTATAGAGTAGATAATGCTACACGCCCTTCTGAGTTCAGGGTTCATAAAACCTCCTAATCATATACCAGGGACTTCGCCAATGCATGCCCATGGGTGGGTCCACAATGGTATTTCCATAATCAGCAGTATCACATGTCGGCATGTATGACATCAAACGAAACCACTAGGATGAGCAATAAATGAATTGAGTCTTTCAACTCTTGCTAGTCCCAAAGGTATGGGTCATAATATTGCTCACAATCACTTGATACCTTCGTGGTTCAAGACGCTTTTGAAATCCTTTATCACGAGCCTCGCCTCTTCATGTGTGGATCCCGGGATTTCTTCTCGACATTGGTTTGCATAGCCGATCGTTAGTCGACCAAATTGCGCGTGAAAGGTTAAGGTTGGGCACGACGCCACTGATGCCTTAGGTCCTGAAGATGTAACACTCACGGAATGCGTGAGCATATACAGGGGTCGACACATGATTCGGTCAATTACTCAGACGACCACGAGATTCAGACTTTAGGGGAATACACACGCAATCATTAAGACTAGAGTATCTTAGTATGACTTTTAGAAAGTCTATTTGACACCTGAAATCCTACATAATCAATGTCGGCACTACACAATCAAACAAATAGAACAATGACAGCAACGAGGGGTTTAGGTGATGTTTCCATCCCGAGGGAACCAAGAGTGAAGCAAATGACAAGTAATCACATCATCAAGGAAATCCTACAGCCGTAGCAGTACGTCCACGGAGTGACACGACAGTGTAAACAACATGGCAATGGCAGCAACACATTCACGAAGCACATCAACTAGGGAACACCACACCGGAGTGACACGACAACAGAGAAGCATGACGACAAGGCAACACTGCAACAGGAACCGCATGACATAGAGAAACACGACAGCAAGGCTACACTACTGCAGGAGCAGTAAACAACAAGAATGCATCATCGGCAATGCAGTGCAACCACATGGATACGCAATCAGCAAAAATAATGCAACAACGAGCATGCATAATGGCTGGGGGTAACACAGCAGCATGGATGCATACGTCAATATGACGCTCAATATGGAAAATCCATAGTCCACATCAAAAGAAATCTCCGTTATGGTGAGCACGCATCCCCGTGCATCTTAGACCACTTGTGGAGGTGGGATTTGCATCCGTACCTTCGGCCTCGAGCCTAACCTCCATAGGATCAATGGTAAGAATGGTTAGATTGGCCGGCGCATCAGTCGTCATAACTTAAATGGGAACGACGGGTTCCACATAATTTAGCTGACTTCTCAAGTTGATTTTATTCATAGAGAGAACGACCGTAGGCTTGGTATGAGTCACTCAAACGATAGCAACAACAACATCGACAGTCTCAACCGAGACCTAAGAACCATCGACAATGTTAGGCTTGCTAAGAGCCCAAGGAATGATAACGAGGGAGTCAATGAAAGCCTCAAAGAAAATGGAATTAACAACAACGAACTCCACGGTGATATAGACATGGTCATAGCAGCTTGGCATGGGTCATAGAGACGTCTTCGTTAACGACATTCACCTCTGCAGGAGCCTCAAATACATCAACAACATCGGCTTGAGAAGAGCCATAGAAACAACATCAAGCCCAACATGGACTATAGAGACAACGACAACAATAAGATCAACAACATACATGGAAACAACGGTACCAAGCCTGATAAGTGCTGCAGAATCACTGGCAACAACAGACTCAGCAAGAGCTATACACTTAGCAAAAACATCGGGATCTACTTGAGCCATAGATCAATAACAGCCGCAACGACATCAGGCTCGGCCGGAGCCTTTGACTTGTCGTAGTTATTATATGTGTGGTAACTAGTACCCATAGGACCTAGAAACCAACCACCGTCTATCCCAATATCAAAGATAGTGGTCACCACGAAAATAGCAAGCAGAGGTAGAAGGATCACGATTTATCGAGACACCTTGATAAAATAAAAACGATACCGACTCTGGCAACCCAGCCGAGTCATCCTTCTCATTAGAGTCCTCTTGCATATTATTTTGGCCCTAGCACCGATAGTCATTAACTGAAATGTCTTTCCGGCACCTAAGCGAGGCCAGTGATCTTTCTTCCTGATGGGCCACGCAGTGGGAGTATCGAAATATTACAAGAGATTAGACAGGTCACATTGTCCATGACAAATAAATCTCGCAACCTTAGTTTCCAAACTACCGAGATGAGGGGACGCAACGTCTCAATATCTATGGGGATTGATGGAAGACACTACGCGTCAATTTCCGCCCCAAATAGATAATTAGTCTCGTCGTCGTGACGAAGGTGATGAACGTTATTGCAACAAGAGCAATGGAATTGTCATCTCATGGGTATGTTTAATTTAACAGAATAACGTGACTGCTTCCGTCATTTGATTTTCGAGGGGGATTTCAATGTCAGCAAAATGTGTCTTGCAACGTTTGACAATTACGGAACACACCCTTACGCTTACGGCTCCCGAAGTGTGGTTCCACTCCCCAGGGTTCATGACGGATTTAGATGCTGCACACACATCGAACGTACTCGGGCGTTCGCCGAGTGAAAAGAGACTACCCATAATCTTGGAAAAACAAACAGGGGGTAGATAGAGGAGTCTTATAATAACCTTTGCTCCCCAAGAAAGTGGTATGACATAAGTACCAATATGTTAAGTCTATCACAAATCATCTTTCGGAATACGATCCAGCGCTATTGCAAAGGGTGTTGAACCATACTTGAACACTCAACACATAGAGCAGTGGCTTTCCATGAGTTAATCATATGCACTTCCGAGTGAGTCCATAGTTAAATGCTGACTGGGGCTTGCTGTTCCACTACACGCCGTCATCATAACACTGGCTACAATGCCGCGGTCGTGATTAGTGCCCGAAAATTTCGACATCATCGAAGTTTATCACAGCCCTATGACTCACGGATGTGCAATATGGCATGCTGATTTCACCATCAGTCCATGACTGCACGGGAACAATCACTACTGTCGATTCAGAGAAGGGCTATCGAGCCTTCCAGTTAACAATGATCAAGCTTCCTAACTTAGCAACTTTGATTCTGTCCTCCTACAGGAGAAGAAAAATACTCGACCCTTGAAGACAACTTGGGCATACGTTAGATCGAACATGACTTATTAGCCATGATGACACAGCAGCACACGGCCACGAGTCTCATATCTGATCCACGCAAGGTCCCGTTCTCAAAACGCACTGGTTTAGAAGGGACGCACCCTCGGTCTTCACTGGGTTCCGGGTATAACCTTCCACGCACCGTACTCGACATTTCTTGCTTCGGTAGGCCGTGTATTCTTGTACGTCCGCTCCTTTGGAAGAACTTTTTGGCGGAGGCATTCAACTCCTACACAAGGAAGCTTTCATCTCCCGTTCCTATCTGGAGTGAGAGTTTGCGTTAGATTACTTATATGAATAGACGTTCAAGCTCTTCCGTGTTCGTACCTTAAATGTAATGTCGAAGAAGGCTCGTTAGGTTAGCTAGGATCAAAATCAAGGGACGTCAACGAGACCTCCCATTTAACCCATTGGCCAATCAAAACTAAGGCTGGATCTAAAGAACAAGAACAACCAAGACAAGGAGTGATCACCAATCCCGCCCCTAGTGCCCACCAAGGTTACCGTGCACCCCCAAACTATTATTACGTGTGCACCCGTAATGATAATTTGCGTTTCCAGGTAATCTTGTTGCCCGCTAGTTCCGAGCTTCCTGATCCCAAAACAAAGATTTCATACAACAAAAGGCTTGGTCTAGTTTTGCCTCCAAATCATAAACAACGCGGCGACATCCATTATCGCGATAGAGATTAGTCCTTCCGATCATCCCGTCTACAGGTAAGCGAGTGAGCTCCTCGTAGACCACAACATCCTTCCTACTTGCTGGTACCGGTGATCGATGCAAGAGTGCGGACTAATGTGAAGCGTGACACGACATCCTTACTGGCAAAATATCCGTACTACGTATATGTATTAACTAATCTTAGAAAATCGGATTCCTACGCAACAAAAACATCTTATCCGTATTTTCTAATACTTCATATATTGACACACATGGCTAGTCGGTCAGAATTTCCCCTTGTACATCCCATGTACAAATTTCTTTCTTTTCTAAAAAATAGTTTGTTGTGTTTTAGTTTTGAAAACTTTGCCTTCGAGCCGAAACCGGTTATAGTCTAGATTTTTCAAAAATGCTAGTTCGCTATAACCTTGGCTTTGATACCACTTCTGTCACACCACGCCAATGGCGGAAACACGTGGCGCAACGCTCAAAAGCATATCAAAGTCAAGATTAACACAAACTATATTTAATTAGAAAAGATTAATTTATTTGGATGTCGAAAACGAGTATCTCGTTACAATGTTGCACAAAGCATTACATAAAACAATGAACATTAAGTTTCAATGTGGGGGTATTTCCGTTTATGTTCCAACCCGTTGGTAGCAATAGATGAAACCCCGACCAGTATCCGACATCCCGAATTCCACCGCACTAGCCCGATATCTATTCAGCACTTAGTTACCTGAAAGATATGTTTAAAAAGACGTCAATATATAAAATATTGGTGAGTTCACAGGTTTTAGTTTCGTAATAACAACATTTTTACATCCTGTGCAGATCCAGCACATTTTGTGGCCTTTGTAAGGAGTAGCTAGCTCCTAGAAACTATGATGATGAGCAATCCCCTGAGTCCCATAACCAAACCAAGACTAATAAATATGCCCCGCTCCAAGTCGTTTCTCGGAACCCAACGACTTAAGTTCAGAATACGTGCACCCCTTGCATACGCCGATGCATAATCGACGCTATCGATTAGGGGTGGGCCTTGTCAGGCACCAATAGTATTATCCAAATATTCCTTCGGTTTCATTTCCCTGAATTAATGGTTACAGTAGCGAGGACTCAACCCCGAGTGGCGAACATTCAACAAAACTCAAGTACTCATCATGCCACTTATCACATTTTAACCTTTGAAAAACATTTCAACATGTGACAACATTTGACAAACATATCTTTCCCCCAAGTAAAACAGTAAAATGGGGCCGTGAAACTCACCTGATGTCCAGCGTATAATCAAATAGCAAAGAATAGCAAGTCTGAGGTCAAGCACCTACGAACGTCCTAGTGCGTGTAAGTCACTAAATCTATAGCGTGTGTTTTTCCGGCAAGTTGTACACCCAACTCCCAAGACCACCATTTACATATAATTTCCCGTTTAATTAAACATATGTCCTAGGTCCATTGGTGATGGATTACCCTCGTTACAAGTTACATTTATACTTTCATGAATATTAATTAACTTGTATAATATTATTCTCGACTCGACTCACTTGACGTATAATTATTTTCCCATTAAATAATTATACTAAGATCTTGTCGATCGATATAATTTCTTTACCTACTCGACACGACTCACTTTACCGTATATTTATTTTCCCATTCAAATAAATATACTAAGGTCTTGTCATTCGATAATATGTTTTCTACGCTCGACTCGACTCACCATACCGTATATTTACTTTCCCATTAAGTAAATACACTAGGATCTCGTCGATTCGATATATTTATATATATATATATATATTGTTTTCTGCACTCGACTCGACTCACCATACTGTATATTTACTTTCCCATTAAGTAAATATACTAAGATTTCGTCGAGTCGAATATATATACATTTTCCTTGTCAAGTTCATACGCTTGTTTTAAGCGTTTAATCGTTAGATTATTTACGTTATTTCTCTCCCACGAATAAATTCCCAACACTTAGGAAAGTGTTATGTATTTTTCACCCGGATTATATATTTTAAGTCCCTTAAAATATATGTTCTTATTTTCTCCTTAGACGTAATTAATACAAATACTTATTTGTTCGCTTTTACGTCTTAGTCCGTTAACACGTCGTAACTCGTCCATATCCGATTCAATTAATCTTGTGTATATATCTTGTTAATTTTTCCAAGTTTCAACAATATATGTATTCTTGAAATTAATCACCTTTTAATTTCCACATATATTACTTGGAAGTTTTTAAACATATTTGTATTTTTATTTTCAAGACTTGGTTACTTATATATACAAAATGCTCCAACACTTTCATATTACCATTTATATAAAAGTGTTCATTTTTATATAAGTTTCCACCAAGCTTTTATTTTATCTAACATTTTTATAAAAACCTTTGTTTTTATATATTTTCACATGTTAGAAAATCTATATTTTTATAAAACTCCATTTTATAAAAATACCTTTTTATACAAGATACACATGTATATTTGCTAGTATTTACCAAATCCACCTTGGAAAGTTATCATTTTACACTTTTGACACTAAACTTTCCATAGTTATATTTTTAGATCCAAGTTTCTAAAAATATCATTTTAAAGTCCCTCAACTTTTAAAGTTACTAAAATAGTCCTCTAACTTATAGAAGTTACATTTTCCATTCAATCTTTCAAGATTAACAATTTTCTACTAAACTAGTAGACTTTAATTGATCAACTTTGTCATGTTAGTTTATTTTTATGTTTCAACACTTTTTAATAGTCTTAATCACCTTATTAAGGATAATAATAGGTGTATTTGGTGTATTAAATCCATTTTGTCCAACTTGATGATTTTATGTCCATATCTTATAATATGTAACTTTTGTATTTTTAATTTTCTAACAAGATCAAACTTATACTAAGCTTTAGATGGTCATTTTATGACGATTAAAACCACCTTTGAGCATATTCGAGTTACATTTACAAACTATGTTTAGATCACTATTTTTAAGCAAGTGTATGTGAACTTTATAACTTACGAAAACAATATAACATCACCAACAAAAAACCCACGACCCATATACCCCTTTTTAGGTCATCCATCTTGCTTAAAAAACATAATATCTTATGTTTAAAATCATATTTAAATCTCTAGGTACAACTTGCCTTAAAAACATACAAATATAAACTTTCAAGAACAAACGCAAGATCAAGAACACTTACAACTAGCACAAGGCTAGGGAAGATAAAAACACTTGATTCGGATAGGGTTTAGTGTGTTCTACTTCTTCCAAAGGGGTTAAGCTCCAAGCTTGAAACACACATAAACTTGATGAAAAAAATGTTTGTTTATGGATGATTTTGAGTCTTGATGTTTGAAAAATAAGAGTATGTGTGCAGTGGCGGATCTAGGAATTTTTTTCACTGGGTTCCTTTTTTAGATGCTCTAATTTCATGCGACCGAGCATAAGAAAAATCGGGTCAGTATAGGGACTCGGGTCGGTTTGACGGTTCTGATAGATTTAGGTTTCAATAAGTTAAAATTTAACATCCCTAAAATTTTTGTTGTTGTTAACTATTCTTCATTCAACAACTCCAACATCATGTCATTCAAAAACTAAAACTACCCATGCCCAATTAACCTACGACAAGTTCTAAATCAATCAACAAATTAAGCATTAAGCAACCAGTTTATTACCTAAAATGCCTAATAAATAAACAATCTTTTGGCATTGCTCTTAGCCTCTTTCCATGATTTATATTGTTACCCAACAACAGAATAATATTAAAGTAGTCAGTTAACAAGTTCCCAGTAATACTAAGTAGTAATTCATTATTTAAGGCACTTTTATGAACTAATGAAAGAGTACTATTATAAAATGGGCAAAGATAGGGGTCCTTCAAGATGAATGAACGCCTTAGAATCATTAAAAATTCCCAGACTGCCCCTTTAATTGATGGATGAATGCCCTAGAATCATTAAAAAATATATAATGAATTTATTTTGCTCCTTACCATTATAAAAAAACTGATGTTTCATATATTCATTGCATCTCAAGAAGTAGCAAAAGCTAAAATTTATATTAAAAAAATAAACAGATCTTTATTAGGTACCCTTAGAACAACTTATTGTTGTAGCAAACCTTAGCAAGCCCAAGAGGAGAAGAGGAGCCTAGGAGGCAGGGGCAGGGTCACGTGGAGGAGCCAGGGAGAGATGAGGGTGGGGTTGGGTTTGGAAAGGAGGCAGGGAAGGACAAGGGGTTATGGTTGTTCTCTATTTATTTGCTGAAACCCTAGTTTTAGGTTTTGAATATTAAAAAAAAAGGTATAGAAACTAAAAAAGATGCACGCTACGAGTGTCGAACCGGGGATCTGCTATGTATTAAGAAGGATTCCAACCACTAGAGCACTCTCAAGTTTTTGTAATGGGTTCCTTTAACATTTTTCTTATGGGTTCCTTTCATTTTTTTATATACAATAACACTATAATTTACAAACCGACTGGGTTCCAGGAACCCGTCACCCAATGCCTAAATCCGCCCCTGTATGTGTGTGTGGGTATACTTACGGCCAAAGGGAAGGAGAAACAAGCAATTTTTTTTTTTGTTGTTGAAAATGATGGATAAATGATAGGATTTTATGGATGATCTTCCATGTACTTTTGTCATAAAATAATCTAAGAACCATACATGAAATCCCCTAAATCATGGGGTTTGTACAAAAAAATATCTTGTTAAGATATGGAGAGGTGGTGGCTGATTTTGGTTATGGATTTTGGGTGCCCACTTGCTTGAAAAATATCTACAAAGTTATATTAAGTTAGTTAGGTGTTTTTCCGATTTAATCAGGTTTTAACCGGACCCTAATTACGAGTAGTCTGGACATTAATATAGCCTCTAATTACCCTTAAACATAGCCCAATTTATGTGTTGATTGGTTGGTTAGGCCTTCGTTGGGTGAAATTATAAGTTATATGCGTACCGGGTGCAGTACGCGCACTTTATTCGTTACCGGGAGATTTGTATGTAAAGTTTTCACTTATGGTTTTGGAGTTCCAAAACACATTATATTTTGTGAAAGTACCCTTTATTTTATATCCTGGGTGTCCGAGATCCTTTTCGTTTATTTAATTTTTACCGGGTAATCACCAACGTCCGTACCGGAAAAGTTTATTCGCACATGATCCTATCATGCTTCATTACTAAACATGTGCATTCCTATGCATCTTATGGGGAATTTGCTATTCTCTACGGCATCAGTTAAATTAATCCAATTAATTTAAACATGCACTTAAACCGTTAATTACATATACTAATTACGTAGGAAAACATATCGATTTTTGCCGGATGTTACACCTTTGATGGCTGGACGAGTTTTATATGCGATGGTGTGCTCGCCTAGCTCGATAGCCCACTTTGCGAGCCTCCCCGAGACCTCTGGCTTGGATAGGACATTGTTCAGCTTCTAGTCACTTAGCACATTGATGGGGTGGCCTTGAAAATATCTGCGCAATCTTCGTGAGGCATGGACGAGGGCCAACACTAGCTTTTCCATGGTTGTGTACCTTGTCTCTGCGTCTGTCAGAACTCTACTGATGTAATAGATGGGCGTCTGCACCAGTTTCTGGTCAACCACTAGCACCGCGCTCACTGCCTTTTCCGTGGCGCAGAGGTATATTGTCAGCGGCTCTCTTGGGAGCGGTGCGGTGAGCGTTGGGAAGTCCATCAGACATTCTTTCATTTCTTGAAATGCTCTTTCCGCCTCGGCGGTCCACTTGAATTGGTTCCTTTTCAGATAGTTTTTCAGTGTTTCGATGAATGGAATAGATTTGCTCGCGTGATGTGATAGGAAGCGGTTGATTGCCACCAGACGCCCATTCAGTGTTTGCACTTCTTTTAGGGTGGATGGGGAGGGCATTTGCGCTATGGCTTGATTTTTTTCTGGGTTTGGTCGGAACCCATCTTTGGTGACCACGACGCCTAGGAACTTCCCTTCTTCCATTCCGAACGCGCACTTGCTTGGATTCAGTTTCATGTGTATCTCTTTTAGGTGCTTGAAGGTTTCTTCTATGTCTTTCAGCATTTGGTCTTCTTCTTTACTTTTGATGACTAAGTCATGCACATAGACTTCAAGGTTTTTGCCGATCTGTTTTGCGAATGCGCGGTCCATCAACCTCTGGTACGTGGCGCCTGCATTCTTTAGGCCGAATGGCATCTTAGTATAGCAAAAAACTCCCTTGTCGGTACGGAAAGCTGTTTTATCCTCGTCTTCTAGCGCCATTTGAATTTGGTGGTATCCTTTGTAGGCATCCAAAAAACATTTGAATCTGAAGGGCGCTAGTGAGTCGATTTTTAGGTCGATTTCAGGGAGAGGGTAGCAGTATTTTGGGCATGCTTTGTTGTGGTCTGTGTAATCCACACACATCCTCCAGCTGCCGCTGCTCTTCTTGACCATAACTAGGTTAGCTACCCAGGTTTGGTACCTTGTTTCTCTTAGGATGCCAGCTTTCAGCAACTCACTTACTTGCTCGTTCATAGCTTCTGTTTTCTCCGCGCCCATGCTTCTGCGCGATGGGTTCAACCGAGCGGTAGGTGTTTAACTTGTGTTGGGAGAGTTCGCGTGGGACCCAATCATGTCTGATGGCTGCCACGCGAAGACGTCCATGTTTCTTCTGAGGAGTTGCTTGAGGTAGTCCCTGATGTTCTCGGAGATCGCTGGTCCCAAAGTGATGGTTTGCTCTGGGAATTTTGGGTTAAGGATCCACTTTTCTGGCTCTGCTCGTGGGCATGGCCTTAGCATTTTTGCTGGATGGGGCTCCGTGGTCATGGCGTACTCCCTATTGGCCCATACGATTGCCACGCCGTTTGGGGTGGGGAAACCTATGGCGCCGTGGACTGTTGAAGTGACCATATTGTATGTTGCCATGGAGTCTCGTCCCAAAATGACGTCATGCTTGGATTTTGTTGGGATGACGAGGAAAGTGACCTCTTCAGTTCTGGAACGCCCGTGTGCCCCCAAGGTGAGGGGAAAAGATATCTCCCCGAGTAGGGTTACAACTTCGTTTGAGAATCCCATAATCGGAGAGTTGATGGGACGTAGGCGCCGTTTGTCTTCGTCATCCAACAGGTCGAAGCATTGGTCGTACATGATGTCAGAATTACTTCCTGTATCCATAAATGCTCGGGTGGTGTGATAATGATTGAAGATAGCCGTGACTATAATTGCGCGGGTGGAGGAGGGTCCACCCTTGACCACAGGGAAACAGACTGGTTGTTCCTTCCACTCCGCGGTGTTATCAGGTTTGCGTTTTTGTTGTCGGTGTGCCCCCCCGTGTATCATCATGCTTACGTTCTTGATCTTTTTCGGCGGCGGTCCCTCCGCTTGTTTGCGTTCTACATTTTGCAACAAGTGTCCAAGCTTGCCGGATTTTAAGGCGTCTTCGATGGCTTGTCTCAGTTGGTAACATTTGTCGGTGTCATGACCTATGTCTTGATGATAGGCACAGAACTTGTTGTGATCTAAGCCTTCTCTTCTTTTTATGACTTTTGAATTTGGGAAGTCGATGTTCTCCGTGGCCAGGACTTGTGTCGGTGTTTTCGTCATCGGTGTCCAATTGTTGTGACTTCTTTTTTCCTGACCTTTGAGCCAGTGACGTGTTGTGCTTGTACTCTGGTACCTCTGCGGGTTTGCTTGCTGTTTGGGTGGCTCCTTGGAGCCTGGTCCATACAGAACTTCGGCCTTTCCTTTCATGTCTATTGTTGCGGTTGCGTGCAGCTTGTGCCCGTGTGTCTGTGTACTGGGGCGCTTGGATTCTGCTCCAGACGGACAGCTCTCGCTCGGTTTTTGCATAGTTTTTAGCGCCTCGCATTATTTCTTCCCAGGTGTTTGGCATTCCAGTACATCCTGCCAGGGTGCAGATTAGTGAATCGCACCGGACTCCTTGTGTGAAAGCTGCTTTCATGAGTTCGAAGCCAATTGGCCCGATTTGGAGGGCTTCACGGTTGAACCTGGTAATGTAATCCTCAATGGATTCATTGCCTCGTCTCTTGACTTGCAAGATGTCTGTAGAGTCGCGCTCTATTCTTTTGTTCTGGCTGAAGTGGCCGGAGAACTTATCAGTCAGTTCTTTCAAGTTATCTATCTTGCCATTTGGCAGGATGTCGAACCATACTCGCGCAGCGCCTGTGAGCGTCTGCGCGAACATGTGACACCACGCGGGCAGTCTCCACCTCGCGTGTCACACCCTCAAATTTCCACTGCGGAGTTTTACCGCGAGGTGCATGACAAACCAGGACCCATAGCCATAAGTATCATGAACGCCTCTAAATGCCCAAACCATTTAGTTCGTTTTTAAGAAAAAGTTTCAAAGTTTAACCAAGCCATTTAAAGTAATGCGGAAGCGTAAACAAAGTAAAACAATTGCAAAAGTCTGCGCAAGACAACGCGCCCAAAACCAAAGTTTAAAAGTACGAAATAATAAATATTCATAACCCATGACACAAATGATGCATGCCCTAAAACGTGCTCCGTACCTAAGGACCTGCAAAGCATGCTAAAATGTGTCAACATAAAGTCGGTGAGTTCACAATATAAGTAAGCGATGAAAATAAAAGCGTAGGTTCTCAAAACCCCAAAAGTCAAGTGTACAACGTTGGTCTCTCAGACCCTGTAAACAATGGCTAATTCAAATGTCAGGGGTAGCTAGCCCACTCATGATAACTAAAACCGGCGAATACCGAACTACTAATGAACAAGTTCCCATAACCGGGATAAGGATGCCTTGCATCATTGTCCATCGACAATGATTATGTTTGAAGCTAATAGTTCACATCCGTGCTCCCAGCACGATGTGAGGTTTGTTAGACCTAATAGCGCTATCAACTAATTAACCCGCTTGCCCAACCGGCAATTGATTCGGTATTTTGAAGGACTTAAAAGATGTGTTTGGTTTAGTTCATCAAGGACATATATATGAATTAGTAAAAATAGATTCACCACGTGAACCATGCACCCCAAACCCGGGATGTGTAAAAGAAAGTTGTCTCAAGATAGACTAGAAAACGTTACCAATGTAGTCTCAACCCGAGACGCATGCTTTGAGAAAAAGTAGTGAAACTCACCTTATCGCGTAAGCAAAGAATCCGAACAGCAAGTATTATATGCTACCGACACCCTAATAACAGTGTCACTACGTGAGTATAGGCGTAACATCATTACACCATATAACTCGTTTGTCCAAGGCGTTTTAATATTCAAAAGTGTGTATGCGACGCCTAGTGATTCTACATGCAATAGTAAACCCTACGGACTCGTTGGTGAATGAGTTGGTTATAATTAGTTTCTACAGCCCGTATGTGTCATAAACATGTGTACTTCCGTTATATGTCAATTTTAGATCACCTAAGACCTCAAGTAATCACATAAGCACATAATACACAATCTGTGTTTTCAGGACAGATTGTGCGCCATCAAAAACGAATTTATTTAAAATAGTAAACCAGTGAGTTATCCTCCCAAATTTTTATTGAATTTTCTTTGGGATTCACTTGGCAATACCTATTTTTGTTTAGTCTTAACTCCTAACACAAAAATAATTAAAATTCGTCCAACTCAGCTATGTTCAGAAACACTCTTAACAGGTCAGTTTGGTAAATAATTTCCCAAAAATTGTGTATTCATCCAAACGGGCCAAATCCACTTGGAAAACTTGCAACACTCCAATATTAACCTTCTGTAAAAATTTCAAGACTCAACTCTTTATAAAACATGAGTTATGATATTTCAAAGTTGACTCAATTTGACACCCGAAATTCTGATCTGACCTATTTTCAATGAAAATTCCAAAAACGACTCATCCGGCGTCCAAAACACATGATTTTACCCATTATGAAAAGCTCAGACGAGGTGTGACCTAACCATGCCAAGAAAACACTAAAATCATTATGTTAGAGCCGTGTTACAGCTCCTACAAATTTTACTAACCATTCTGTCCAGATTTTAGTTTCGCCTAAATCATACTTTAATCGCCTACCGTGTGCATAAAAACTATTAACAATCATCAATTATCAACACAAAACATTCCTAATACCTATTCCATCAGATTCTATGATTAAACATGTCAAGATCAAAGCTTTAAGAATCAAAACACCAATTACTTGCGCAACAAGTATCCTATGATGTTACTAAGCGTTTATGAGTATGTTTAATCCATTTAATCATCAAAAAGATTCATGCTTTAATGTTTTATAAACTCATTCAGACCTGGACAAACTTGTTATATGACTTTTATTAATGAAAACACAAGGTAGAAGCATAAGAAATCGTAAAATATACCCTTAGCTCTCCCAATCGATCAATCGCGCGCCTTGGAGCCTCCCAATTGATGATCTTGAGCCTTAGCAGGGGTTGTTTGAGTGAAATATTCATGTGGGGCAGTAAGGGGGCGATTAGGGTTGAGTATGAGGGTTGCATGGGGGTTAAGGATGCTTAAATATGAGTTTGAGGCGGTTTAGAACCGTCAGGTTAAATGGAGCGGCCGCTCGGAGCCTGTGAGCGGCCGCTCACAGGTCCGGGTGGCGCGCTTTTGCCTCGTTTCGCCTCCCGACGCGTTATCCTTCGACGTTTTCGTTATTTCGGACCGTAACAAGTGTAACCCCATGCATTAAGACCCTAATCAACCTCATGCTCCACTTTTAATGATTTCTATTAACGTGTTCGGTTTAGGTTCACATAATCACGTATGGTTTTCACATAAGTTTGTCAGGTATCACCGAGACCCATAAGTTTATTATTCACCAACGTCCGAGGTTCACTAATCATGCAATCACACATTGACTCATAACCATGCACGTATGTCTTATCTAACTAACCCTAGTTAAGTATAATGCAAGGAATGTAACTAGAGTTTAGTTAAAGTGAGAACCTGAATTTTCGGGGTATCACATCATCCCCAAGTTGAAAAGAATTTCGTCCCGAAATTCAGCAAGTAAACAGTAAAGCCAGCTAAAAAAATGTATGCTTGGTTTCCGGATGTCACATCACCCCCAAGTTGAAAGGAATTTCGCCCCGAAATTCACTTTGAGCGAGCTGCTTTATGTTCGGCATTTGATCTATGCACAGGTTTAGGTTCAGAAAAGAGGTGTGGATATTTGAGCCGCATCTAATCTCTGCGCTCCCACGTGTATTCCGGTCCTAGACGGGAATTCCACCGTACCTTCACGATAGGTATAGTGCTTTGCCTGAGTTTCTTGACGCCCTGCTCAAGGATCTCCACTGGTTCTTCCATGAACCGTAGCTGGTCGTCCACCTGGATCTCCTCCAGTGGCACTACCAGTGTCGTATCGGATAAGCATTTCTTCAAGTTTGAGACGTGGAATACATTATGCACTCCACTGAGTTCGTCTGGTAAATTCAGCTGATAAGCTACCGGACCAATCCTTTTAACAATCTCGAAAGGTCCAACATAACGGGGATTCAACTTCCCTCGTTTCCCAAAGCGTATCACTCCTTTCCAAGGTGACACCTTTAACAAAACCTTGTCCCCAACCGGTAACTCCAAAGGTTTTCTACGTTTGTCCGCGTAGCTTTTCTGTCGATCACGAGCAGCAGCCATCCTGTTTCTGATTTGCACTATCTTCTCAGAGGTTTCGTGCACGAGTTCGGGACCTGTTAGTTGGCTATCCCCAACCTCAGTCCAACAGATAGGAGACCTACACTTGCGCCCGTAAAGTGCCTCAAAATGCTCACACTGAATCGAGGTGTGGTAACTATTGTTGTAAGAGAACTCGATTAAGGGCAAGTGCTTGTCCCAGTTATTACCAAAGTCCACCACGCATGCTCGTAGCAGATCCTCTAATGTTTGGATGGTACGTTCACTTTGTCCATCCGTCTGTGGGTGATAGGTTGTGCTCATATCGAGACGAGTTCCTAGAGCATCTTGGAGAGTAGTCCAGAATCGAGAAGTGAATCGCCCATCGCGATCAGATATAATGGAAGTAGGCACCCCATGCCTAGAGACTATCTCCTTGATGTATAGGTTCGCCAGCTTCTCTAACGAGTCTGTTTCTTTTATTGCCAGGAAGTGGGCCGATTTGGTTAAACGGTCCACGATAACCCAAATCATGTTATGGCCCGCTGTTGTTCTCGGAAGCTTCGTAATGAAGTCCATGGAAATCCCATCCCATTTCCACATCGGTATCTCTGGTTGTTGAAGTAGGCCTGAAGGTTTCTGATATTCAATCTTAACCTTCGCACAAGTCAAGCACTTACTAACATAAGTGGCTATCTCTGCTTTCATGTTTGGCCACCAGTAGAGAGTTTTGAGGTCCTGGTACATTTTGTCCGAACCGGGATGTACCGAATAACGAGATGTGTGAGCCTCATCGAGCACTAGTTGTCTAAGATCCCCTGAACGTGGAATCCAGACTCGATCCATAAAGTACTGAAGCCCATCCGACTTCAGTTCTAGGTGCTTGTCAGCACCATGCAATGTTTCCAACCCGATATTTTCCTTTTTCAAGGCCTCGCCTTGGGCTTCACGTATTTTATCAGGCAGATTAGAGTGTACGGTAAGTTGTAAGGCTCGCACACGTTTGGGTTTCGTTTCCTTACGGCTCAGGGCATCAGCTACTACGTTAGCTTTCCCTGGATGGTACTTGATAGCACAGTCATAATCATTCAAGAGTTCGACCCATCGTCGTTGCCGTATGTTTAGGACCTTCTGATCAAATATGTGCTGAAGACTCTTATGATCTGTGAAGATTGTGCACTTCGTTCCCTAGAGGTAGTGTCTCCAAATTTTGAGAGCGAAGACAACCGCTCCCAGCTCCAAGTCGTGTGTGGGATAATTCTTCTCGTGAACTTTTAGTTGTCGTGAAGCATAAGCGATCACCTTCTCGCGTTGCATCAAAACACACCCTAGTCCTTGTATAGATGCATCACAGTACACCACAAAGTCCTCCGTACCCTCAGGTAGTGATAATATTGGAGCACTGCAAAGTTTAGTCTTTAGTAATTGAAAAGCAGCTTCTTGGGCATCTTCCCACTTGTAGGTAATCCCTTTCTGTGTCAAAGCAGTGAGGGGTTGAGCGATTTTTGAGAATCCCTGAATGAATCTGCGATAATAACCTGCAAGGCCAAGGAATTGTCGGACCTCCGTGGGAGTTTTAGGGGCCTCCCATCTTTTAATCGCATCAATCTTAGCGGGATCGACCTGTATTCCGGCCTCGTTCACCACATGACCCAAGAATTGGACCTCACGAATCCAGAAGTCGCACTTGGAGAATTTTGCATATAACTGCTCACTTTTCAGAAGTTCCAAGATCAGTCGTAGGTGTTGCTCGTGCTCTCCCCTACTCTTGGAATAGATCAGAATGTCGTCTATGAACACTATGACAAATTTGTCTAGATAGGGTTTGCACACCCGGTTCATGAGGTCCATGAACACAGCTGGTGCATTGGTCAGCCCGAAGGGCATTACCAAAAATTCATAGTGCCCATAACGAGTTCGAAAGGCTGTCTTTGGCACATCCTCCTCTCGGACTCTCAGTTGGTGATACCCCGACCTTAAGTCAATCTTGGAATAGAAACTCGACCCCTGAAGCTGGTCGAATAGATCATCAATACGAGGTAAAGGGTAGCGGTTTTTAATTGTCACCTTATTTAATTCCCGGTAATCGATGCACATACGGAAACTCCCATCCTTCTTCTTCACGAATAAGACTGGGGCTCCCCACGGTGAAGAGCTAGGTCTGATGAAACCCCTATCCAATAGTTCTTGGAGTTGGGTAGATAGTTCTTGAAGTTCGCCTGGTGCAAGGCGGTATGGTGCACGCGCAACTGGGGCGGCGCCTGGTGCAAGGTCAATTTGGAACTCCACTTGGCGAACCGGTGGAAGTCCTGGCAGTTCCTCTGGGAAAACATCTGGAAAATCTCGGACCACCGGGATGTCCTCGATTTTTGTTTCGACTTCAGCTCGAGTGTCAGAAATGTTAGCCAATATGGCTGGATAGCCCTTCCGTATGCACTTCTGGGCCTTCAAGTAAGAGATGATGCCCACCATGGCACCACCGCGATCACCCTGGACAGATAAGAGTTCTCCACTGGGGAGTGGGATACGAACAACTTTCTCCTTGCAGAGAATTTCGGCGTGGTGCTTGGACAACCAGTCCATGCCAACCACAAGATCAAAGCTTCCTAGGGTGATAGGTAAAAGGTCGATGGCAAACAACTGTCCATCTAGTTCGAGCCCACAGTCACGAAGAATGTGGGTTACCTCAACAGGCTTCCATCAGCTAGTTCTATAGAGTACGGGGTCTCGAGTAATGTAGGAACTATCCCTAGTTGTCTGCTAAGTTTTGATGACACAAAACTATAGTCTGCACCAGTATCATATAAAACAGAAGCGAGAGTGTCGTTCAAGGAACACGTACCCGTCACGACGTTGTTATCATTCCTCGCTTCCCCAGAGCCAATCACGAATGCTCTACCACGCGCCCCATAGTTGTTTCCGTTGTTGTTGTTGTTATTATTACCAGTGTTGGTGTTGTTGTTATTTCCCCCATTGTTTCCATTACCGTTCAGCTGGGGCCAATTCTTTCTAAAATGGTTCTCGCTACCACACTGGTAACACGCCTTTCCACCCTTCTGTTGCTGACCCTGCGGGGGTGGGTTACCCTGAAGGTTGACTCTACAGTCTTTCTGCACATGCCCCAACTTACCACAACGATCGCACTTAATCCTGTTACATGGCCCAGAGTGGTGATAGTTGCACTTAGCGCACTTGGGCCGATTTCCGTGATAACCACCTTGAGTCTGAGTACGGTTGTTGTTGTTGTTGTTGTGGTTGTTGTGTTTCTTGTTCGGGTGCTGCTGCTGTTGATTACCATTACCTGGGGGTTTGCCAGACGCATTCTCCCACTTTCTCTTATTATCATTAGTGCCAGAGGATGAAGCACCTCGAGGGGGCAGTAGTCCCTCCTCTACTTTCTGGTCAGTCAGCTGCTGTGCCATACGAATCACCTGCTGAAGATTGTTGAAGTTGGCAGCAGTAACCATGCCCTTGATCTGCGGCACCAAACCCTTGATGTACAGTTCAATCCGCTTGTAGAGCGGGGTTGAGTAGTTAGGGCACATAGTGGCTAGCTCATGTGACCTAGTGGTGTAGGCTTCAATATCCGACCCCACCATTTTCAGATTCAGGTACTCAGTTTCCAGCTTCTGGATTTCATCCCGAGGGCAGTACTCCTCCCTCATCATCTCCTTGAAAGCATCCCAAGGCGTAGCATTTGCCACATCCACACCCAGTATTTGTTTCTGAGAGTTCCACCAGGATAACGCCGCGTTTTCAAGAGTACCAGCGGCATATTTGACCCGGTCAGCTGGTGGACAGTTGCACATAGCAAAGCATGACTCCACCCTTTCGAACCACCTAAGTAGTCCAACTGCACCTTCAGATCCCCCAAAGTTTTGAGGCTTGCAGTCCATGAAGGTTTTGTAGGTGCAGGCTGGAGGGTGGTGTGGAGGTTGACCTACGTGCAAACATGGGAGTCATATGAGTAATAGAGTTTAACGCTGGAGTTCGTAGAAGGAGTAAAATAAGACGAATTAGTGTTACCAGCTTGGATAGCTGCGAGGGCTGCAACCACCCTGTCGTTGACAAGTGCAGTCAGCTCAGCTTGTGTTAGGTTGATGTGTCCACGTCCCTGACCTCTTCCCGCCATAGTAGTTCTACAAATATACTATACCCATGAGAATACAATCGTTTGCACATCACAGTGTACTAGTAAATCACGCACGTATAAAAGTTCAATCAATAATAAAATACCAACGTTCTAAAACAATCCAAAAGATCATCCAGTTGCACGAGATTAAATAAAAGTCATAACATACTAGGAACAAAATAAATAACTAAATAAATAATAATAAATAAAATCAATCGTCGTCCGTAGAGATGACTGATCCTTCATCCTCACTTTCCTCCGGTAACTCCTCAGGTTCTTCCTCCTCTTCCTCTTCTATAAGAGCTGCATCGAGTGCCGCTCCCAAAGCATCAAACTCATCCTCCATGGGTTCCTCCTCGGGGTTCTCTTCCCCAATTGGTTCCAAAGCTTCCATAAGCCGGTTGCGAACCATGGCTAACTCCTCTCGAGTACGCGCCAACTCTTGTTTGGTAGCAGTAGCATCCTGTTTTGCTTCCTCAGCCTCTTTCTTAACTCTCCTTAGTTCGCTGAGTAAGTAGTCAATCTGTCCCGCCACATGTGTCAATGTCTCGTCAGCATTTCTTCTCCAGAACTGGAACTCCTTAATACCAGTGTAAGCATTATCCAACTCAATGTGTACATGCCTCACCATTCCTGCAAGTGTCCTCTCCCACGAGTCCACAATGGGAGGTACTCTAGCTGGCACCCCATAACTCACGACCCACGAGTGCAAGATGTCCGTGAACCAACGCCAACGATTAGTGGCTTCACATGGCTCGAGTGACGAAGATGGGGCCTCATAAGGGTCATACATGGGGCGTCGTCGCCCGTCATGAGCACGGTAAGAGTAATTTCGGTGAGCGGGGTTAACCATAATTACCTGCAATATGTTAGGTTAGTGTTCGAAGTCGAGAATAATAAGCGTGCACTGAAGACGGTGAGTGTACTAATACTTAAGCTATAATGATTATAGTCTAGAATGCAATGCAATTCCTAGTTCACTATAACCAATGGCTCTGATACCAATCTGTCACACCCTCAAATTTCCACTGCGGAGTTTTACCGCGAGGTGCATGACAAACCAGGACCCATAGCCATAAGTATCATGAACGCCTCTAAATGCCCAAACCATTTAGTTCGTTTTTAAGAAAAAGTTTCAAAGTTTAACCAAGCCATTTAAAGTAATGCGGAAGCGTAAACAAAGTAAAACAATTGCAAAAGTCTGCGCAAGACAACGCGCCCAAAACCAAAGTTTAAAAGTACGAAATAATAAATATTCATAACCCATGACACAAATGATGCATGCCCTAAAACGTGCTCCGTACCTAAGGACCTGCAAAGCATGCTAAAATGTGTCAACATAAAGTCGGTGAGTTCACAATATAAGTAAGCGATGAAAATAAAAGCGTAGGTTCTCAAAACCCCAAAAGTCAAGTGTACAACGTTGGTCTCTCAGACCCTGTAAACAATGGCTAATTCAAATGTCAGGGGTAGCTAGCCCACTCATGATAACTAAAACCGGCGAATACCGAACTACTAATGAACAAGTTCCCATAACCGGGATAAGGATGCCTTGCATCATTGTCCATCGACAATGATTATGTTTGAAGCTAATAGTTCACATCCGTGCTCCCAGCACGATGTGAGGTTTGTTAGACCTAATAGCGCTATCAACTAATTAACCCGCTTGCCCAACCGGCAATTGATTCGGTATTTTGAAGGACTTAAAAGATGTGTTTGGTTTAGTTCATCAAGGACATATATATGAATTAGTAAAAATAGATTCACCACGTGAACCATGCACCCCAAACCCGGGATGTGTAAAAGAAAGTTGTCTCAAGATAGACTAGAAAACGTTACCAATGTAGTCTCAACCCGAGACGCATGCTTTGAGAAAAAGTAGTGAAACTCACCTTATCGCGTAAGCAAAGAATCCGAACAGCAAGTATTATATGCTACCGACACCCTAATAACAGTGTCACTACGTGAGTATAGGCGTAACATCATTACACCATATAACTCGTTTGTCCAAGGCGTTTTAATATTCAAAAGTGTGTATGCGACGCCTAGTGATTCTACATGCAATAGTAAACCCTACGGACTCGTTGGTGAATGAGTTGGTTATAATTAGTTTCTACAGCCCGTATGTGTCATAAACATGTGTACTTCCGTTATATGTCAATTTTAGATCACCTAAGACCTCAAGTAATCACATAAACACATAATACACAATCTGTGTTTTCAGGACAGATTGTGCGCCATCAAAAACGAATTTATTTAAAATAGTAAACCAGTGAGTTATCCTCCCAAATTTTTATTGAATTTTCTTTGGGATTCACTTGGCAATACCTATTTTTGTTTAGTCTTAACTCCTAACACAAAAATAATTAAAATTCGTCCAACTCAGCTATGTTCAGAAACACTCTTAACAGGTCAGTTTGGTAAATAATTTCCCAAAAATTGTGTATTCATCCAAACGGGCCAAATCCACTTGGAAAACTTGCAACACTCCAATATTAACCTTCTGTAAAAATTTCAAGACTCAACTCTTTATAAAACATGAGTTATGATATTTCAAAGTTGACTCAATTTGACACCCGAAATTCTGATCTGACCTATTTTCAATGAAAATTCCAAAAACGACTCATCCGGCGTCCAAAACACATGATTTTACCCATTATGAAAAGCTCAGACGAGGTGTGACCTAACCATGCCAAGAAAACACTAAAATCATTATGTTAGAGCCGTGTTACAGCTCCTACAAATTTTACTAACCATTCTGTCCAGATTTTAGTTTCGCCTAAATCATACTTTAATCGCCTACCGTGTGCATAAAAACTATTAACAATCATCAATTATCAACACAAAACATTCCTAATACCTATTCCATCAGATTCTATGATTAAACATGTCAAGATCAAAGCTTTAAGAATCAAAACACCAATTACTTGCGCAACAAGTATCCTATAATGTTACTAAGCGTTTATGAGTATGTTTAATCCATTTAATCTTCAAAAAGATTCATGCTTTAATGTTTTATAAACTCATTCAGACCTGGACAAACTTGTTATATGACTTTTATTAATGAAAACACAAGGTAGAAGCATAAGAAATCGTAAAATATACCCTTAGCTCTCCCAATCGATCAATCGCGCGCCTTGGAGCCTCCCAATTGATGATCTTGAGCCTTAGCAGGGGTTGTTTGAGTGAAATATTCGTGTGGGGCAGTAAGGGGGCGATTAGGGTTGAGTATGAGGGTTGCATGGGGGTTAAGGATGCTTAAATATGAGTTTGAGGCGGTTTAGACCCGTCAGGTTAAATGGAGCGGCCGCTCGGAGCCTGTGAGCGGCCGCTCACAGGTCCGGGTGGCGCGCTTTTGCCTCGTTTCGCCTCCCTACGCGTTATCCTTCGACGTTTTCGTTATTTCGGACCGTAACAAGTGTAACCCCATGCATTAAGACCCTAATCAACCTCATGCTCCACTTTTAATGATTTCTATTAACGTGTTCGGTTTAGGTTCACATAATCACGTATGGTTTTCACATAAGTTTGTCAGGTATCACCGAGACCCATAAGTTTATTATTCACCAACGTCCGAGGTTCACTAATCATGCAATCACACATTGACTCATAACCATGCACGTATGTCTTATCTAACTAACCCTAGTTAAGTATAATGCAAGGAATGTAACTAGAGTTTAGTTAAAGTGAGAACCTGAATTTTCGGGGTATCACATCATCCCCAAGTTGAAAAGAATTTCGTCCCGAAATTCAGCAAGTAAACAGTAAAGCCAGCTAAAAAAATGTATGCTTGGTTTCCGGATGTCACATCGCGCACTTTCCTGCAATTTCAAAGCTTCTCAAATGGTCGTCAGGGTCACCTGTGCCATCGAATTTTCCCAAAGTGCTTGGTATTTTTGTTCTTGGGGGTAATGTGGCGAGCGCGATGCGCGGTGTGAATTTTGACTTCTCACTGAAAGAGGGAGGATAGTATGGTTGTGTGAGGTCGTCTTCACCGGACATCAAGTGTGCTCAATCAACAATGTTGGTCAAGAACTGGCTTGTGTCACGGTGGAAACGGCTTTGGGACTCGTCGGAGTCTTCCCTCTAGGTTGGGTCAGTCACCTGATTGCTCCCGTCATCATGTCCCGCAGCCCTGGATGGCCCCTCCGATATTGTGACAGGCCTTCCTTCGCTGAAGGACAACGCGCGGGATGCCTCCCTTAGCTGTTGTTCTTTTAGTTTCTGCATAAATGCTTGCTTCAGGGCTTCCTTTTGCTGGGCGTACCATACCTCCGGACTAACCATCGGCGTCGTACGACCAACTGGAGAAGCCTGAAGATTGTCTGTAGTGAAATGGAAAGATGGTGTCTGTCTGGTCCCGGAGGATGGAGTATGACCGGCATCTGTGACATTAAACTGCTCGTCTGTGGCATCATTAGGCTGGCTGGCGTTTGCTTGAGCAACACCGGTGCCTGATGTGCCTTCGGTAAAATTTGGTGCTGCAGGTAAAGAACTCATAGCTGGTTTTTAGAAAGATAAAAGTTTTTAAGTTTGCTGTTCTTGAATGCTCAAAAGACGGATGGCGCCAATGAAGAAACACCAATCTAACAATCTATATATAACAGTTCATGCATATGAGCACAAGAAAAGATATGATTCTCATTGATAGACAGTAGGACAGATAAAAGACTTTTATATAAGATCGTTACAGATTTTCAACTATAATCTATCTTTCCGAGCTATATATAGCGAATTCTCTCCCGCGGACTGGATCCTTTCCTCTTGTGACGAAGGGAGGTATTTATAGACCCCTGAGGTGGTCTGTGATTGGTTGTAGGGAGAATGACAGCGGGCTCGTACGATTACAGCCGTTGCTGTCATTTGCGTCGTCGCTCTGTGATTGGTTCACGTGTCTTGTGATTGTCCTTTCTGTCCTTTTATTTACCTCGTACCTGCAGGAGATCGTGGAGCAGGGAATGGACGCCTCTGATTGGCTATGTGTCTCTGTCATTGTCGGGTGACACCTGTCCTGTACTAGGTAACGTGCGCCGGCTTCTAGAACTCCACGTCATGTTACCGCGTTGACGTGTGTGTGGGGCCGTGCGCACGCGCGGGTACATATCTCTTCACCGACTAATGGGCTAGTGACCCATCTTCTGTATACACGATCACACTTTTTTGACAGTGGCAAAGGGTATATAGAAATACTAGAAACCAATATCTATATCTATATTTATACTATATTATAAAGCACTTATTAAGAACTTTTTAAAAAATAAAAGATACAAGTATAATTATTTATCATACAACATACAATGCATATGATAACTACATTTTATGGTCAAATTTGTCTTTAAAACTTATACTTAACAACACCACATTATAGTCGATAAACCATGGTAATGTTAAAGACTTCACATAAGTCATGCGTAATTAATCCATTAGTAATATTTGTTGTTTCACAAGATAATATGAAGGGAAAAGTGAATATGAGGCTATTACGGATGTAAGCTTAGATGTAAAACCTATCAAAACTACGTAGTTTTAATTAAAATCTATTTTAAACTCAATTTAAATATTTATATTTCTTCATTCATTTTCCATCAATTTCCCCAAGTTCATTTTACCAATCGTTCTTTGTTTGAATTGATGAATCAAACATTTATCTTTCTATCGTATCTAAATATATTGACTCACAGTATGCATCACATGACCTCTTAGAAAAAGTTCTTGATCCAAATTAATTAAACTTGAAATTTAAAACACATGATTCAAGTTTTTATTTTTTATTAACAAGGCCAACTATCTGCACACACCTATGTATAGCAATCCAAAATTTCAATTTTATTCACATCATCGTGAGTTGCTTCTGTTTATCCTTATGCTTTCAGTACTAATTCGGAATATGGATCACCGTTTTTTGGCAAGTAGCTAATTTATATAATCATGTATTATATTAGGAACTTTAGTTAAAGCACCTTTTTTGGGGATTATTAAACAAAACGACGTAGTTTTGATAAGTTTCACATATAAGCTTACATGCGTAACAACCCCATATTCACTTTCCCCTAATATTAAATGTGTAGTATATGGAAAAAATATGATAAAACCAGAATCACATATAAACACAGAGATCATTTTTGTACTTCATATTTTATGATAAATATATATGACAAAACGGTTGTATGCGATATTCTTACTGTTTGCGAACATAGAGAAATTTTCCATAACAAATCTAATATTCTAAATCTTGTTTAGCATATAATGGCACCAATCCAGTTCATGATCAATAGGTGAAGGATGATTTCCACATTTTGTTAATTAATGTACGGATTATGCGGTACCCTATGTAAGAATATATTTATATATTCTATTATGTAGCCCTTATAATCATTTATCTAATAAATGATCAATGACTTAAATACCCCTATTGGTTTAACTGGTCTTTATGGGATAGTCGTAATTACCCTTAATGAACCATTAAATAGGGTTTCCCCTTGGGTGTATATATAGAGATTATTAGGAAGGACTAATGAAACACCATTACTCCTAACCCTAACTCTTCCTCCTCTCCTCTCTAAAACTAAGATCTTTGATCTCCTTAAGCCATCCTAACTGTACACCCTAAACGGGAACCCGATCATCCTGTAGATCATGAAGTATTTCCTATCAATGGTTATTGGCTAATAAGGTACATATCTGATTTATTATTATGTTTATGTATTATATTCAAAGAATTGATCAACATGTGGTATCAGAGCATATGTTGATTACATCAATTCTATTTTGATTTGCAATATTAAATAATGGTTCACAATATTGAAAATTATTGACGGTGGTTTCTGGATTAAATCGAAAGTTTGATTTATAAATTAAATAATGATTTAAACATCTTGGATAATTTCGAAACCAAGATGTTTGATAAACTCTAACGAAGAACAGAAACTTTGAAATAATTTTTAACTAGGTTTAACACCCGCGCTTCGCCGCGGGGCAAACCAATTTTTAACAAATTTATACGAACCAATCTCACGTATTGTGACGGTTCGGTTGAACCACCTGGTACATCCGGTTGAACCACCCGACAAACCCGGTTGAACCATCCGGTATAACCGGTTGAACCAATATTCCTAGCCATTCATACCGGCCGATTAAACCGGTTGAACCACCCGACATACCCGGTTGGTATCGTCAGTGAGGGGGGAAGAGATATGTCTATTGTTTGGGGAAAAATGTGTGAGAACCGATTGGGAAACCAAAAAGAAAGAAAGATGTGGTAAAACCGTAAATAACATTCATAAGCTGTCCAAATCATATACTATTCATAAGATGGACGGAAATTGTTATATTAATAATTCGTTTGAGGTTTATAATATAAATGTATGGATATGGATTGACTTTATTCTAAATTAATTCTTCATTGAAATCATGAACTATGAATTTTTTATTATTATTTTTTAAGCACCGTATAAACTTTCATATATTTGGTGCAAAGTATCAAATTTTATAACCATATAATTTATGTTGGTGACATATTGTCTAAATGTTTTAAAATATGTTTCCATAATCACTACTAGAAAAAAGCCCTTTATTGACGCGCATTGCGCGTCATGAAAGGGTGTTTATGACACGCAAAAGAACGTCATTATAGGCATAGTCATAAAAATAATATGACATGCAGACGCGTGTCATCTTTTAATGACACGCATTCATGACACGCATTAATGACACTCGTTGACACGCATTTATGACACGCGTTTTTGACACTACCTTATGACATTCATTTTGCGTGTCATGCTTTTTTTTTCCTAAAAAAAAATTATTACGTATATTATTAATAATTGCTGCTGATTTTCTAATAATAACCTGCACTAATAAGCTACAAATCAATAAATTTCCCCTATAATAATACGCATATATTATATATACCAAAAAACCATTACAATATAAGTATTTGTCGATTTCTACGACAAGTATTAAATTGTTACAAAAATATCGTGTCAATAAATTACGTTGTCTAGACATAAAAATACGGATCACTTGAAAATAAAGGTTGCTACATAACTTGACCATTCTTCACGAATGGCATCCATATCCGCATCCGTATAAACTTCTACTCCTCCCCCAACCTGAAACAACAATTAAATTAATAAGATGAAAATGTTAAGGTTCGCGATGGTTTAGTTTCAAGAAAATAAGGGCCGCTAAAATTTGCCTCGATCAACTTACATTATCTAATATTCCAAGTCCGCCCTGAACAATCTCTTTCATGAATTTCATGATATAATAACCGCACTCCGTACTTCCTGGCTGGATTGGACACTGCGCAATAAAAAAATTACAATTGATTATTAACATTCCTAAGGCTACAACAATTGATTATTAACTATCTAGAATAAGTCTCATGGGTTAACAATTATGTCTAGATTTATATAACAGTAAAAATTTCCATATATCACATACTTCACAACATATATACAATAAACAAATATTTGACTTAGTAAGGTCAAAGTTATGACTTACTCATCCAACATAAATGATAGTAAAAAGCCTAAATTCATAAGCTTAGACAAGAAAATAATGCAGCCTAAATTAACATTAAAAAGAAAAATTAAGTGCTCACCTTGGTGTTGACCCATTTGAGTCTAACCCTTTTGCCGGTAGCATTTTGTGCAGCATACATGGCCATCGCCCTATTTAAAAATAAGATGTATATTAAACCCTTTTGCCGGTAGCATTTTCAAACCCAACATACACGGCATTTTCAAGTATCCATTTCTTATAAATTTAATGCAACTAGTGGTGTTGACCAGCGCGCGTTCCGCGCGCGACTTGAGAGATGTTCATATTCTGCAGTAGTTGTATAAGTTTATACATGACAATTCAGCTCCTAAAGTTGTTTTACAACATTCAAAGTGTGCGCATACGATATTTGTTCTTTATTGCGGAGTTCAACTTGTTTGACATGTTTGCCTTGATTGACTTGCCAAGGCCGCTTAATTCACCAAATCTGCCCTCTGTTTGTCACTGCACCTTTAATCGCAAGAGATTTCTAAAGGCCTGCACATCATATTAATAAAAAACAATTACACATTTAGATAGCGAATAAGCAAAACATATTGAACTATAAACCAACATGAAAACAACAATAAAGCAACAGGCATGTGTAACTTTTATGATTATTATTTGATGGCTGGTTAAGAGATGTATGGTCATGTGTGAGTTGAAAGGTAAAGACTTCACAGGTATAAAAATTTATATCCATACCTGCACAGTTTCTTTCTGATACGTTAATCAAAAGCATAAACCTTAACAGTCTATAAATCTTGAATCCCTTTCAGAAAAGGTCTCAAACAGTTAATAAAATCAGTTTGAAACAAATAAATAAACAGTGTACAAACAATAGCATACCATAGACCTTAAATCCTTAATCATCTATCAACAGGATGCCTAATTGAAGAGTAAATCCATGCCAAGAACATTTTATCCAACCTCCATTTAGCCAATTCACAAAATTTGTAGGTACATAGTCCAAAAATTTATAGTACTGAAATGTTAATATAGTAGGTAGCATACACTGAAATGATAATTAAGATGTCAAAGTAGCACCATGTGTTGATCATAGACAAAAAAAACCTTTGCTAAGGATACATGACACCAGACAAAAAACTTACTTGTCCTGGTGAAGATCCAACCTCAAATGAGGACGACGCATCGTGGAGTCGTTTAGACCGTGAAGGCTACATGACGGACAAAGACCGGGGGAAAAGAGACGCATAGCAAGAAACATGACATATCAATGTAGGAAAATATATAACCACCTAGGCATCCTTATATATGTGCACCTACATTAAAAAGAAAAATAGAACCATCCAAACATTAGAACAGCATGCGTAAGAACCATCCAAACATTAGAACGACAAATATAGAGTACAACCTTAGTGGGGTGGGGGGGAATACAAATGTATTCATGAATAGAAGAGGGCCACATACAATGCATATTAAGTAAGAAAATGACTAAATAAGAATATAAGATCTGCTGCATACAGAAGTTAGCAATGCAGAATTTAAAATATATTAAACAGAAAAACATATTTCTAAATAAAAATTGTACGTCAAGTTAGTCAACCCTCACCAGTTTATATTCTTCACATTTTAGAGGAAAATCAAAGGTTATAAACCATTAATATGTTAAGTACAGTATATAAGCTATATATTCTTAAATGCTCAATTGTCATTTTTTTTCTCTAAGCTATGAATTTACTCGTTTTTCCGTAAACAAATGTATAGATATATGGAAATGAATAAAAATATCCCAAATCACTTCTCAAACTATACAGTAGCAGTCACTCACAAAACAAAATTCAAAACATCATACAAAACGTTGACGACATAAACAACACCCTAATAAGTTGTTTAGAGTAAACTAACCAATTCGTTAGCACAGAAACCATTTGCTAACATATTCATATTCTTTGGGTTTGCCGTAAGCGTTTTAATAACATTTACTCATTTAGGTAATTAAGACTATTGAACCATTAAGCCCATTTGATTTAGTTATAATTAATTTCTTTTTTATTCTAACCATCTTACCTATTCTCTAGTAATGGTAAACTTTCGGTGTAAATGGGGTCAAGTTGACCCATATATACACGTCCATGTCAATTTTAAAATAGTTAAAAATTACTAATTTATTAACTTTATTGTGGAAGCCATATTAATTATTAATGATATAATATATACATATATCTAAGTTTCCAAGCAAAACTATCCAAGACTTTTACCTGTCATTGCTGCATTGCTTTCAGAACTTTGGTTTTAGCATCCCTTACAAGTTCGCTCTGCAACGAAAGCTGTAAAAGTAATTAATTAGTTTTGTACTGTAAAATTTCACAATTGTTATACCTCTTCAGCTATGATATCTAAAGGTACTTTTTCGAGGTGTGTATTTAATGAATTTTATGGCATTGAGCTGTTTTGTTCTATTGGAGTCGCTGATGTAGTGATGTGTGAGAATGTATATGTGCACATATGCTTCAACTGACGCTCAGGAAGACCATAAGACGAACAGAAAAGAAAAAAACAAACCTGCATAAAGCTATACAACGACAAATGCAGCATAGAAAACTAAACCTGCAAAAACAAACACACAGAATAAGAAAAACATTAGGCATTCACATCAATAACCATAATAAAATCCCGTTCTAGGCTACGCTGCGAATAAGAGACAGCAAGGCCGCTTGCGACGTACATTCGCCTAATAGTGAGTGCTCATTACCTTGAATATTCTCTTACATCAGTTATCTCAAATGAATTTTGTACTTCCGAAAGTCAATTTTTATATAATCTTCTTGGAGCCTAATGGCTTCACACTCCATAGTATTCAATTTCATGAATCTATGTAGCTACAAAAGTTGCTTTAAATTCCAGTAGGCTAGAACCTAACAAACTAAACAGTGTCCGAAACAACTTCAAGCAATTTCAGGTATCAGTTTAGCCTTAAAACTTATCCTAAGCTGCAAATAGATTTAACATATTTCAACAACAATCAACAAATTAGATCATGCCGATTACTTAATTGGAGGGCATGTTTGCTTACTTTGTTGAACTAACTTTTGGTATCTTTCAAAGGCTTAACAGCTTCATCAGCGACGTCACTAACAACGGTGAGAGTATATTTGCAGAGACTAATGTTCTTCCCGCATCACTTGTTGGTTACAAGGAAGGGCTTGAGATTAAAAACTACTTAAATTCAACGTCTACCCCAGTCGCAACTATCCTTTTAAGAGGAACAGTGCTCGGGACAAAAACCGATCCAGAGGTGTCCTGTTTCAGTTCAAGGGGGCCTAACTCTGCAAGTCCTGGTATCCTAAAGCCAGACATTATTGGACCAGGTGTTCACATTCTTGCAGCTTGGCATGAGTCGGTTGACAACCATACAGGAACCAAAGCAACATTTAACGTCATAAGTGGCACATCAATGGCTTGTCCTCATCTAGCAGGTGTAGCAGCACTGCTTAAAAGCGCGCACCCAGAATTAAAAAACAACAAACAAAACCAAGAAGCACATAATATTTATATGATCCAGAATACTCTTAAAAACCTTATTTTTTTTCTTTTGTATCTTCTATCATATGCATTCAATACAATCATACAAATACAAACATTATTGAAGTGAAGTGAGGAGCTAGGGTTCGATTGAACTTACTGAATTGAGAAGCTAGGGGTCGATTGTTGAAGTGAGGAGCTAGCTAGGGTTCAATTGCTTGTTACTGAAGTGGGTCAAACATGGTAAACGATGGCTGATTAGTATCACATTTCAACAACTCTAACAATAAACCATAATAATTGAGGAAGAAGTATGAAAAACCCTAACCTTAGAAGTGAAGATGCGATGGTTTTTGAAGGGTTTCTGAACAGAAGTATGATAAACCCGTTACCCTCTCCAACCTGATTCACAGAACACCACAAAACTTGTGAACAGATCGATAATACTAGAACAGATGATTATCAACAGTTTCTGAACAGATCGATAAAACCTTAGAAGGGTTTGAAGGGTTTGAACAGATGATTATCAACAGGAGACGCGATCTGCAGCAGTTTTTTTTGAAGGGTTTCATCGATGATTTTTTTTGAAGGGTTTCATTCGAACAGACAGATCGAATGTTTTATTTTTTGATTAGGTTTTCGGAAGTTCGATGCAGATTGTTTTATTATTATTATTATTATTTTTTTTTTGTTATATTGAAGAATTGTGAAATCCTGACACTCATAGATGACACGCATCTTTTTATTCTGTCATCGTTTTTAACTCTTGACATTACATTCTTGACACGCTAAAAAGCGTGTCATTATTTAACTAGATTTTTTAAACCATGACACTTTTTTATGACACAGGCTTTTGCGTGTCATTAATAAGTGCGTGTCATAAAACGCGCGTCAAGAAAAGCACTTTTTTCTAGTAGTGAATTCTCACGCCATAATTCAGTTCTTGAATGTTTTTAGAACTAATCGTAATATTCATCCTTATTTTGATGAAAATCGCTATAAGTTGGTTACAACTAGGATTAAAATTTGTTTCCTAAAATTTTGGGAGTAATTTATTCTCCAAGTTTTAAATTAAAAGGTTATCATAATTTTCGAAATCTTTTGGAGATTTACTGAAATCCCGAAATTAATTGAAACAGATTTTCTCAAATCCCTAAATTATAGCACTTATGGGCATCATAGTTCTCGGACAAATTGTTCACGGATTAACTTTTTCGAAAGATTGTTCTCATACAGGTTTCCGGATTTAAGTTCTAGAACCAACAGTTCTCGTTTTTTTTTTCTGTTTTCGAAAACCTAAAATTCGAGAACCTAAACCTAAATCCGAGAACTATTACTAAATTCGAGAACCATTACTGATTCCGAAAACCATTACTGAATCCGAGAACTCTCAAGAATTCGAGAACTAACTTGTTTTTCCGAGAACCTAACTTATATCGAGAACCTAAGGCAACCTGAAAGCTAAGTTTTTTCCGAGAACTAGGAACAAGGTCGAGAACTAATTATTTTCTCGAGAACCTCTTTGTTGTTTCCGGGAACTACTTGTTTTTTTTTCGAGAACTCAATTTTTACCAAGAAATATGACAAGTTCGAGAACTAACCATTTTCTCGAGAACTTCCTTGTTTGCGAGAACTAACTATTTTCTCGAGAACCTTTTTCCCGGGAACTAAGCCTACTTTCCCGAGAACTGGTAATCTAAAATTTTCTCGGGGTTTGCTATTAATTAGTTTATTAGTTTTGAAAAACCTTAATTAATATGTTTTCAAAACCTAAATCAATAAACATTTCTTCACTTTGATAACACTTAAAAGGTCCCACTTCTGCCCAAAGGTGATGTGCTACCTTAACATAGTTATCTAAGTCTAACTAAGCAAACCAAATTAGTTTTTCCTAATTAACAAGAATGTCTCACTTCTGTCCAAAGATGATGTGTTACATTCGTGTCTTGTAAAACTAAATTGTGCCTAATAAATTAAGTGTCCCACTTCTGCCCAAAGGTGATGTGTTACACTTAATTGCACACCATGCTTAAATGATTTCACTTCTGTCCAAAGGTGATGTGCTATTGTTTTAAGCAGAACTTCTAATTAATCTATTATATTTTGGTGTTTATAATAGATGTTATCACATCTTCATCAAAACAATGATCCTCACATATTAATGATACTTCATTAATATAATGATCCTAATTCTTTGTCTGCCTTACTTGAATATCCCATAACATAAATCACTCTAAAGTACTTCTAAAAGGTCATTTGTCAAACTAACTAATCCACTCTTATTCCAAAACTTAATATGATTTGCTCTTATTGAGTCTTGATTATCCTTAAGACATGGCACTCCTGCTAATTTTCTAACAACTAAAATTTATTTTCATTAAGAAGTGGGATAAGTCAACTATAATGTCATTTATGATAATCAAGAACTCACATTAATGATTGTTATCAGGGGAGCCATTAAAGATTATGAAATTCCTAAGACTAATTTTGTTTCTATGGAAGAATCAAAAGAACTCTTAAAGAAGCATGCAATAAATCTAACTCAAATTAAAAGGTTAAGTGCATTCGTGAATACATCATAATATTGAATAACATGGCCCATTAAACTAAGGGCTTATTCATGGAATTCGATAAAGATTTTCAGTGCGTTATACAATAACTTTTCCATAGTACGATTAGATGCCTTATAAATCAACTACAACACTCAGAAGTACCAAAGGAAAATGAGTGTGTTGATAGCAACATACGTACAGGAAGAGAAACGCCTAAAACTGAAAAAAAATTCAGATGTTATTCACCTTACTACCATTACAACTTAAAAACTGGAAGATAACTTACAATAGAGAGGATAGTTTTAAAGTCTGAAAACAAAATACAAGTACTGCTTCCAGCTCTAAGTTTTCCAAGCGGATGTCGCACTTCAAAACTACGCCATTAGACAAGGCACAAGCAATGAGACAAATCCATAAGCTAAGGATATAGCTGGCTAAGTTAAGTAGTAGAAAAGTCAATGGTATTTGTCTCCACAAATATAAATATTCCAATTAACACATGATTGTTGAGTCTAGTTCTATTCGTTTCCTTAATAGATTTCAACAAATACTTAAGATGAGAGTAAGTGGCGAATTTAATGTTAAGGTTGAAAGAACCATTAATAACTGATCTTTGTATTAGGCTTTATGATACCTTACAATATTCTAGAGATTACTCAGAATTTTTGTATCAATACTAATGCCACACTTTGACAGTTATGAGTTTTATGACCAAAACAAAGTCACTATTATCTTAAACTCTCATATTATTTGTTGTCATTATCTGAACAGAAACCTTATAAAATAGAACAAGATGATACACACATTTTCACAACTTTGTTATCATGAAATTGAAAATTTAACAAAGGATAATGAGACCTATGCACTTCATCCATTGAGACCAAATTTTTTCATGAGCAGTCATGAATAGGTTGATGAAGGATGATTTGTTATCAAATCTCATTCTTAGTGACTTTAAAGCATGTGTTAAATGCCCTAAACTTTAAAATGGCAGAAGGAATAAATGGGTTTCCATCACATGGTATAATTAACTGACATTAGTGGAGCTTAGAAAAATATCAACTTGTATCTAATTTGTTTCATACGGACCTAAGTGTTAAAGAAATCAATTGATATATACTTATAGGGTTTCCTTCTAAATATGTCCTTAATTTTTTTTTATGAAATCTGGACAATAAGGAAATCAAGTCTAAAATATATGAAATATTCCCATTCACATGCATCACTAAAACTTATCATATGGAGTTCCCAGAGACCTAAAAGATCAGTGGGAGTATTAAGTGTCCTAATTATAACTTGCAAAAGTTGCAAGAGGTGGGGGAAGTGACAATTTTGATCTTATCACAAATTACACCTCTTGTATATGACACTGCTCCATCATAACTTGTCTCCTTAGAATATAATGACTCCTAATAAATTTTCATTGATGCCTAACTATGGGAAGAACTTAGATTTCTTACAAAAACTAAAGTAATTCTCAATAAGAGAAACCAACATAAACATCGTTGTCTTGTTTCTCTATTAGAATCTATTGGTCTTCCAATCTTATACCATATGCATGCTAAGTTCCTAAAGATTTCTAAGTTTAGTGGGAGCAGTAAAAGTCCTTATCATGACTTGCCAGAAGTATAAGAGGCGGGGGAGAGACTCATTAAATTCTGCTCCGAATTTAACTCCGGTTACACCTCTTGTACACCATACTGCACCAACTCTTACACACTTAGAAATTAATATTGCTCCTTATTTACCTGAGAATGAAAGCAGCTAACCAAGAGCTAATTCATAAAATTGCATACGTATCCTAATAAACCCAATAGTTAACTCAGGAGGTCATCTAGGTCTAAAAGGCCTACTAACTTTGATGATAAAGTACCTTACCTGACTAAAGTTGAAATGGATGTTTGGAAAGTTTATCGATCCTACCTCTTCTAATTATATCATCGGCATCAATTAAATCTTCTAAATGGGACAAAGCTATTATTGGCAAGCTTTGATTTCATGAATTAGAATAACGTTTGGATTTAGTTGAATTACCTAAAGGTGTTCATAACTAAACTGAATCCGAATGAAAACGTTATCACACTAAAAATATGATTGATTGCTGAGGGTTATACTCAAGAGGGGATAAATAACAAAGTACCTTTTTACTTGTCTTGCAAAAAAGGTTCTTTAAGGATCATTACCGTTCCAGTAGCTTATAATAATTTAAGAGCTACATTAGGTGGACATTAAACAACTTTCCCTAACATTGACCTACATGTTCATAAAATAACCTGAAAGTTCTAAACTGAAGGTCAAGAACACTTAGTTTGTAAGTCAATGAAATCCATGTATGGGTTGATGCAAGCATTTAAAAATGATGAAATTATAATGCAATTCTTTTCATCAAAGAACCAAGTGGATTAATACACCTACCTCAAGATGAGTGGGAGCAACTAATGCAAACTTGTCCTTATATAGATGACATTCTTTTGACAAGTATATGTTACGTTAGTCAAATTATTGTTGGCGCATACTTTGACATAATGAATCTCGGAGATACCTCTTATGTTATAGGAATCAAAATTCACCGAGATAGACTCAACGAGACATTAGTTTCGTCTTTAAGCGGGTCCTTACACATGTAACATACAACATTGCTCTCTTTTAGAGGCTAATAGGATAATTGAGATTATTACCTTATGCTTCATTAATTAGAAGCCTTATGTAAGTTTAAGTCTATACTCGTTTGGATATTGCTCATGTTGCTGAACACTAGACTCGTCTAGATTATTCTGAAGCATCTAATAAAATATTACAATATCTTTAAGAAACGAGAGACTATAATTTAAAGAAGAAGTGAGAACTTAAAATAGTTGAATACTCTTATTCTAACTTTGGTGTATTCAAAGAAAACAATATGTCAACTTCGGGATATATCCTTATTTCAACAGACAAAACTTATCTCATGGAGGAGTCATAATGAACTGTTAACAACAACCTAAATAATAATGACATAATATGTTGCCTATCACAACGCAACTGTCACTAAATGTTGTTGGAATTTTATCAGTAGACTCATAATTTAATAACTCCATTTAAATTCTAAATTGAAGACTTACTGTGATAAAGTCAGCTACCCTATTTTCTCGAACAGTAACAGTTCGAGCGGAGCTGCATTAGAAATTCGATACGAAATTGATTGTTCACTTATTTTATGAACAAGTAGAGGAAACTAATTCTTTGTATCGAATTCATTCATGATATGCTTATGGATCCAATAACTAAAGGTCTATCACCCATAAGTCTCTCTAAGGGCCTATAATTGAGACGGGTTTTACTAATGACCATGTACAACTGCATATTGCACTATGAATGGCTAATTATTAATTATTCCTCATCCGTTTAATATTTGTTTGTCTCTAAATACGTTCAAGCATGCCTAATGACGTATAGATACTAATTATACAAATTAACGTTAAGGGCTTACTTGTCATGATCCTAATATTAAGTTTTAAATTTGGGGTGTAGTATGATTAATGGGGGTCCTGAGTTGAATAACTGACTCAACGACTGTATTTCTCTACTACATTTTCGGGTTTAAAACTAAAATGAGTGTTAACTCCTGATCAGGCTTATCTAATGCTCATAATAAATGATTACTCGGCCAAGTGGGAGAATGTAAGAATATATTTATATATTCTATTATGTGGCCCTTATAATCATTTATCTAATAAATGATCAATGACTTAAATACCCCTATTGGTTTAACTGGTCTTTATGTGATGGACGTAATTACCCTTAATGAACCATTAAATAGGGTTTCCCCTTGGGTGTATATATAGAGATTATTAGGAGAGCTTAAGGACTAATGAAACACCATTACTCTTAACCCTAACTCTTCCTCCTCTCCTCTCTAAAACTGAGATCTTTGATCTCCTTAAGCCATCCTAACTGTACACCCTAAACGGGAACCCGATCATCCTGTAGATCATGAAGTATTCCCTATCAATGGTTATTGGCTAATAAGGTACATATCTGATTTATTATTATGTTTATGTATTATATTCAAAGAATTGATCAACACCCTACTTATAGCTTTATATCATTTTCATGGTTCTCAAAGTGAAAAGATTTTTGGTCCTTCACTCAATCACTCTTAGTGAAATATTTTTATGAGTTAATTGCAGTTTTCGTCCATGTGGTTTGCCTAAACTAACAGGTTCAGCCTAGGCTTAACACCCTGAGTACCTGTGTTTTCATTTTCTAATAGTTTACATCCCTGAGACTAACGCCGTTAATTATTCCGTTAGTTTTTGGGTAAATTGACTAATATACCTCCATCTTCTCCAACCATCACCTACAACACCACCTGCAACACCAATCACCACCACCACCACCTCTAACCCTATAAATAACAATAATAATAATAATAATAATAATAATAATAATAATAATAATAATAATAATAATAAGTATAAGACCCTCCCTCCCTCAATCTCTCAGTTAGTAAAATGGAAGACACAGTTTCTTCTCCTTACGTCAGCGCTCCGTCGAGTCCCAGCCGTGGACCACCGTACTTCTACACCGGAGGTTTCTTCTACAGTGCTCCAGCTAGTCTTTGTCACACCCTCAAATTTCCACTGCGGGGTTTATACCACGAGGCGCATGACAAACCAGGATCCCATAGCCATAAGTCACAGGAACGAACTCTAAATGCCCAAACCATTTAGTTCGTTTTCGAAAACCAAGTTTAGTTAAGCTGCGGAAGCGTAAACCAAATTTAAACCTTTTTAAAAACTATGCGCAAAACAATGCGCCCAAATTAAAACCATACGAAAGCATAATATATAATTTATGTGTATGCCCGAGAGCCCAAATGCAGTGAAGTGTACAGTGCTTTCTAATCCTGGCACCGGAAGCTAACTACCTGCAAAAGCATGTAAATCGTGTGTCAACATAAAGCTGGTGAGTTCACAAGGTAAAGTAATTTAATATGCAAATGCGCTGGTTTCCAAAACCACGTAAGTAAGTAAGTTGTGTTGGTGCCCCACACCGTGTAACCACTAGCTCATCGCATGTCAAGGGTAGCTAACCCATTCATGATAACCAACCGAATATACCGAACTGCTATGTACGTGTAGCCACATAAGTGTGTCGCATGCCTGACATCATTGTCTATCCACAATGATAAAGTTTCGTTAAGTTATAGTTCACGCCCGCGCTCCCCGAGCCGGTGTGAGGTTTGTAAGACCTAATAGCGCTATCAACTCATTCGGTACGTGAGGACTTACAAATGATAGAAATGGTTTAGTTTATCAAGGACACAATTGCGAACTAGCAAAGTAACCGACCCTCATAAGGATCCATGGCATCCCAACCCGGGATGTGTAAGTAGTCCCAAACCGGACTTGAAAATGTTAAGTAAAGTGTCTCATACCTGAGACGCATGCTTTTGAGAAAAAGAGTAGTGAAACTCACCTTTGGTTGCACGTGAATGATCCAAATCCCTCAAACAGTAACGAGCTACCGACTCCCTATTACAAGTGTCACTAGGTGAGTATATGTGCATAACCAACACACCATATAACTCGTTTATCCGAGACCTTTAAATGTTCAAAACCGTGTAGTGACACCTAATGACTCTACATGCTCAAGTATGTCCTACGTATCCTGTTGGTGATCATAGTGATTATTATCAGTTTAATACATCAATTACATCTCATACAAGTTTTCACACAAGTACATGTCAATTACATACCACATAGAACTCCAAATAGTCACTTAAAGACCCCGTACACAATCTGCGTTTTTAGGACAGATTGTGCGCTGTGAAAAACAATTTATTTAAAATACTTAACGAATGAATTAGAGTCCCAAATTTTTACTGAATTTTATTTGGGATTCACTCGACAATACATATTTTTTTTTGTCTTAGTTCCAAACACAAAAATTATGAAAATTCGTACAACACAGCTATGTCCAGAAAATTTCCTCAACAGATCAGTTTAGTAGGAAAATTCTTAAAAATTGTGTATTCATCCAAACGAGATGAATACACTTGGAAAAGCTCTATTTTTCCAGTATTGACTTACTGTGAAAATTTCATAACCTAACTCCTTGTAAATCTCAAGTTATGCCCATTTAAAGTTAGCCCAATTTACAAATCCGAAAATCTGATATGACCCCTAATCAATTAAAATTCCAAAAACGACTCAAACGATGTCCAAATTCGATGGTTTTACCCATTATGAAAAGCTAAGACCTTGTACATTTCAATCATGCAAAGAAATCATCAAAACAATCAATTTACCAACCCATTACAGCCCCTACAAAACGTTCAACCGAATCTGTCAGAATCTTAAACTTGCATCCCAAGTAATCTACAAACCCTAATTCTTCATAAACATCCCTAATACATGTATAACACCTATAGTACTGATTAAACACCATATTAATCATAGCAAAACACATATGTTATCATGTGAAAACCCTAAGCATGGTTACTAATAACAATCATCATCAAATCATCAAGAACATCCAAGAACTCCTACACATACATACATGCAATTCTACATATATTATTTTTAGGGTTTTTAAAGTTTTTCAATCATTATAATTCATCACAAATCATAAGAACATATACCTTGCGAAGGATTAAACTCCCTAGAGCCTTGAAATCAAACCCGAACTAGCTTGATTAGGTGAAGGATTACTTGATTGCTTGAAAACAAAGAGGGGATGGGGGTGGGGGTTCGCACGGCGCAAGAGGGACAAGGAGGTAGGGTTTTTATTTTTTTCCTTGCCTCCTAATTATAAAAGGGCTTTGCTTGTTCCCCAAGCAATTGGTATTAGGGCCCTTCTAGTCCATTAACTTGACCCGTTAACCATGTTCTAGCCCAATACCGGACCCAATATTATTAACCATTCTAAATTGGATAAAAAACATCGTTTTTATTATTACATCGCATATTACTCATGTTGTGCACGTAATTTTCATAATCTACGCATTACCTTTCAGTTAGGCGATCATTCACAAAAACATGTAATTCACATAAGCACGTACTTCATGTTCACCATAATTCAATTGTATATATTTTTGCTATGTATGTCACATAATTCACCAACGTTTGGGATACAGGACTCATGTGTGTGTTTAACAAGGATTTCCTACTTATAACATATGTTAACATCATCTAACATATGTTAAACCTACTTAACTAACCCTAGTTAAGTATCTAGCCATGTATGAACATGTAAGTTAACTAGAGTTCAGTAAGAGTATTTAACCTGAAAATGCGGGGTGTCACATCATCCCCAAGTTGAAAAGAATTTCGTCCCGAAATTCAGCAAGTAAACAATAAAGCCAGCTATAAAAATGTATGCTTGGTTCCCGGATGTCACATCATCCCCAAGTTGAAGGGAATTTCGCCCCGAAATTCACTTTGAAAGAGCTGCTTTATGTTCCGCGTTTGATCTATGTACGATTTCAGGTTCAGTAAAGAGGTGTGGGTATTTGAGCCGCATCTGATCTTTGCGCTCCCACGTGTATTCCGGTCCTAGGCAGGAATTCCACCGTACCTTAACAATAGGTATAGTACTTTGTCTGAGTTTCTTGACGCCCTGCTCAAGAATCTCCATTGGTTCTTCCACGAACCGCAGCTGATCGTCCACCTGGATCTCCTCCAGTGGTACTACCAGTGTCGTATCAGATAAGCATTTCTTCAAGTTTGAGACGTGGAATACATTATGTACTCCACTGAGTTCATCTGGTAGATTTAGCTGGTAAGCTACTGGACCAATCCTTTTAACGATCTCGAAAGGTCCGACGTATCTGGGATTTAACTTCCCTCGTTTCCCAAAGCGTATCACTCCTTTCCATGGTGACACCTTTAACAAAACCTTGTCCCCAACCTGGAACTCCAAAGGTTTTCGACTTTTGTCAGCATAACTTTTCTGTCGGTCCCGAGCAGCAGCCATCCGGTTTCTAATTTGCACTATCTTCTCAGAAGTTTCATGCACGAGTTCGGGACCTGTTAGTTGGCTATCCCCAACCTCATCCGGTTTCTAATTTGCACTATCTTCTCAGAAGTTTCATGCACGAGTTCGGGACCTGTTAGTTGGCTATCCCCAACCTCAGTCCAACAGATAGGAGACCTACACTTGCGCCCGTAAAGTGCCTCGAAAGGCGCACACTGTATCGAAGTGTGGTAACTGTTGTTGTAAGAGAATTCGATTAAGGGCAAGTGCTTATCCCAGTTATTACCAAAGTCCACCACACATGCTCGTAGCAGATCCTCTAATGTTTGGATGGTACGTTCACTTTGTCCATCCGTCTGTGGGTGATAAGCTATGCTCATATCAAGACGAGTTCCTAGAGCATCTTGGAGAGTAGTCCAGAAACGAGAAGTGAATCGTCCATCGCGATCAGATATAATGGAAGTAGGCACCCCATGCCTAGAGACTATCTCCTTGATGTATAGCTTTGCCAGCTTCTCTAACGAATCCGTTTCTTTTATTGCCAGGAAGTAGGCCGGTTTGGTTAAACGGTCCACGATAACCCAAATCATGTTATGGCCCGTTGGCGTTCTAGGAAGCTTTGTAATGAAGTCCATGGAAATTCCATCCCATTTCCACATCGGAATCTCTGGTTGTTGGAGTAGGCCTGAAGGTTTTTGATATTCAATCTTAACCTTCGCACAAGTCAAGCACTTACTAACATAGGTGGCTATCTCGGCTTTCATGTTTGGCCACCAGTATAGAGTCTTAAGATCTTGGTACATCTTGTCCGAACCAGGATGTACCGAATAGCGAGAGGTATGTGCTTCATCGAGCACCAGTTGTCTGAGATCCCCCAAATCGTGGTATCCAGACTCGATCCATGAAGTACTGCAGACCGTCTGTTCTCAGTTCCAAGTGCTTATCAGCACCATGTAAGGTCTCAAGCCCGATGTTTTCTTCCTTCAATGCCTCACCCTGTGCTTCACGCATCTTATCAGGAAGATTAGAATGAATGGTGAGTTGTAAGGCTCGCACTCTTTTGGGTTTCGTTTCCTTTCGACTGAGGGCATCAGCTACTACGTTAGCTTTCCCTGGATGATACTTGATGGCACAGTCATAATCGTTCAAAAGTTCAACCCAGCGACGTTGTCATATGTTCAGCACTTTCTGATCGAATATATGCTGAAGGCTCTTGTGATCAGTGAAAATTGTGCACTTTGTTCCATAGAGGTAGTGCCTCCAGAGTTTGAGAGCGAAAACCACCGCTCCCAGTTTCAAATCATGAGTGGGGTAATTCTTCTCATGGATCTTCAGTTGCCGCGATGCATATGCAATTACCTTATCACGTTGCATCAGTACGCACCCTAAGCCTTGGATAGACGCATCACAATATACTACAAAGTCCTCTGTACCCTCAGGCAACGATAATATCGGTGCACTGCAAAGTTTGGACTTTAGTAGCTGAAAGACAGCTTCTTGGGCATCTCCCCACTTATACGTTATACCTTTCTGCGTTAGGGTGATGAGAGGTTGAGCGATCTTAGAAAATCCCTCAATAAACCTGCGATAATATCCCGCGAGACCAAGAAATTGGCGCACTTCAGTAGGGGTCCTAGGAGCCTCCCACTTTTTGATAGCGTCAATCTTGGCTGGGTCCACATGTATTCCTGCCTCGTTGACCACATGCCCAAGGAATTGGACCTCTCGAATCCAAAAATCACATTTAGAAAACTTTACATACAGCTGCTCATTCCTCAGTAGTTCCAAGATTAACCGCAGGTGCTGCTCGTGCTCCTCCCTGCTCTTGGAATAGATCAATATGTCATCTATGAATACTATGACGAATTTGTCCAAGTAGGGCTTGCACACACGGTTCATTAGATCCATGAACACAGCCGGTGCATTAGTTAGCCCACATGGCATTACCAAAAAAAAACTCATAATGTCCATAACGAGTTCGAAACGCCGTCTTTGCCACATCCTCTTCTCGGACTCTCAGTAGATGGTATCCTGACCTCAAGTCAATCTTAGAGTAGAAGCTCGACCCTTGCAGTTGGTCAAACAAGTCATCAATACGAGGCAAAAGGGTAACGATTCTTAATCATCACATTGTTCAACTCCCGATAATCTATGCACATGCGAAAACTCCCGTCTTTCTTCTTAACAAACAGAACTGGAGCTCCCCATGGCGAAGAACTAGGTCTAATGAAACCCCTATCCAATAGCTCTTGGAGTTGGGTAGATAGTCCTTGAAGTTCACCTGGTGCTAAACGGTATGGTGCGCGTGCAACTGGCGCTGCTCCAGGTGCAAGGTCAATCTGGAACTCCACTTGACGAACGGGTGGAAGTCCAGGTAATTCCTCTGGGAAGACATCTGGGAAGTCTCGGACCACTGGGATGTCCTCAATCTTGGTTTCAGTTCCAGCTCGAGTACCAGATATGTTAGCCAAAATGGCTGGACAGCCCTTACGAATACACTTCTGGGCCTTCAGATAGGAGATGATGCCTACCATGGCACCACCACGATCACCCTGTATAGATAAAAGTTCTCCACTTGGGAGGGTGAATACGAACAATCTTCTCCTGACAGAGAATTTCAGCGTGTTGCTTGGACAACCAGTCCATGCCAACCACGAGATCAAAGCTTTCAAGGGTGATAGGTAGAATGTTGATGGCAAACGATTGCCCATCCAACTCGAGCTTACAGTCACGATGAATATGGGTTACCTCAACAGGCTTTCCATCAGCCAGTTCAATAGAGTATGGAGTATCTCGAGGAGTAGGAACCATCCCTAATTGTTTACTAAGTTTTGATGAAACAAAACTATAGTCCGCACCAGTATCATATAAGATAGAAGCAAGAGTGTCGTTCAAGGAGCACGTACCCATCACGACATTGTTATCAGTCCTAGCTTTCCCCAGGCCAATCACAAATGCTTTTCCCCGAGCCCCGTTGTTGTTGCTACCGTTACGGTTGTTGTTGTTGCAGGACTTATACCTCACACTATCCCACGTTCTCTTGCTATCACCAATAGTAGAAAATGAAGCACCATGCTTCAGAAAAGTACCATGATCGGCAGTCTCATCTGTGAGTTTGCGAGTCAAGTGAAAGATTTGTAGGTGAGCTGCAGTGACCAAGCCACGAATCTGAGGGGCCCACCCTTTCGGTATAAAGTTCGATCCATTTGTAAGGTAGGTTAAATAGATTTGAGCCTATAGTGGCTATCTCCTATAGCCTGGTAGTGTAGGCGTCGATCTCAGACCCATCCGTCTTTATATAACAAAATTTCTGGATTTCACCACAGGGTGTTACGTTCTCCTTCCAGGCATCTGTAACTCATCGAGTGTGCATGTAGCGTACATTACTCCATCCTGCCTGGGACAAATGCACATGGCAAAGACTTATACTATCGAAGCAATCAGACGGTCTCCTTCAGTTCCGTTGGAGTTATCGAGGTTTACAACCAATAAAAGGCTTGAAAATACGATGTGCGTTCAAGGTATAAGAAAGTTCAAATGTGGAAGTCAGGGGAAAAGAATGATTTAGCAAAATAGATCTTTACTAGCTTGGAAAGATGCGAGGGCCTCAACCACCCTATCGTTGATCATAAGAATTCAGTCTTATCTAAGTTAGCAAAGGGAAATAAAAGAAAAGATAGGTAAGGAAAGGTAAGAGCCAATCGTCGCCATGCTCTGTCTAGATAGTAGAGCCTTCATCCTCACTTCCATGTGCTCGTCCTGCTCAGGTTCCCCTTCCATCTTTTATCCTTCCTCTTTTGCGATGTCAGTGTTATATGGTTCTCATCACGTACAATCTCCTTCTCTAGTCCTATGTGAACCAATTTAGTGGTAAGCTGTACCACTCGTTCCTCCAATCGTGGCTATCAGCCATTAGTAGGTTTCATCCTCCCTTGTGATGTTGCATTACATCGTAGGCTTTACGTAACTCCCCAAGAGTGTGTGTAACAAGTCCCGATCTAATGTGTTCCCATGAATCTACCATATACTTATGAGAAAACAAGGATATGCAGTCATACGTTCGCCCGCTCATACTAGGCGTAAGGTACTAAGGTAAGAAATAAGTTCTACTTGTGTATTCCAGTCCCGTCTGTGTTACGAATGGAAGTAAGAAGGATCAAGTAACAAGGAACAAAAACTAATTGTCTCCTTGCTAGGTGACAAAAGATAAGTCTCAGCATTCGAATTCCTTCATAGTTGATTTAATGGGCTCCCTCCCTTGTACTTTTGTTGTTTCCTCATCCATGAGGTTTGTTAGAAAACTACTCCCAGTAGTGCGTCACCTGGTGTAACCCTGGGTTCCCACCATTGACGTGTTTAGAATTAGGTCTAGAACTAGGAGATAACATACCTCCTGAAATCATATGTTGTCGGTATGAGTAGCTAAAAGCTAGTTGTGCACTTAAGTTGTGAGTGTACTTATGCTATAATGGTTATAGACTAGACTCAACATGCAGTCCTAGTTCACTATAACCAATGGCTCTGATACCAATCTGTCACACCCTCAAATTTCCACTGCGGGGTTTATACCACGAGGCGCATGACAAACCAGGATCCCATAGCCATAAGTCACAGGAACGAACTCTAAATGCCCAAACCATTTAGTTCGTTTTCGAAAACCAAGTTTAGTTAAGCTGCGGAAGCGTAAACCAAATTTAAACCTTTTTAAAAACTATGCGCAAAACAATGCGCCCAAATTAAAACCATACGAAAGCATAATATATAATTTATGTGTATGCCCGAGAGCCCAAATGCAGTGAAGTGTACAGTGCTTTCTAATCCTGGCACCGGAAGCTAACTACCTGCAAAAGCATGTAAATCGTGTGTCAACATAAAGCTGGTGAGTTCACAAGGTAAAGTAATTTAATATGCAAATGCGCTGGTTTCCAAAACCACGTAAGTAAGTAAGTTGTGTTGGTGCCCCACACCGTGTAACCACTAGCTCATCGCATGTCAAGGGTAGCTAACCCATTCATGATAACCAACCGAATATACCGAACTGCTATGTACGTGTAGCCACATAAGTGTGTCGCATGCCTGACATCATTGTCTATCCACAATGATAAAGTTTCGTTAAGTTATAGTTCACGCCCGCGCTCCCCGAGCCGGTGTGAGGTTTGTAAGACCTAATAGCGCTATCAACTCATTCGGTACGTGAGGACTTACAAATGATAGAAATGGTTTAGTTTATCAAGGACACAATTGCGAACTAGCAAAGTAACCGACCCTCATAAGGATCCATGGCATCCCAACCCGGGATGTGTAAGTAGTCCCAAACCGGACTTGAAAATGTTAAGTAAAGTGTCTCATACCTGAGACGCATGCTTTTGAGAAAAAGAGTAGTGAAACTCACCTTTGATTGCACGTGAATGATCCAAATCCCTCAAACAGTAACGATCACAAAAACATATATTCATATTGTACCCAATCCAATCCATCCATTTTACCACCCCCAATATAGATAGATCACACTACTGTTACTAACTCAAAAATTCAAAGAAAAATAAAACAATAAACATATATACTTTTGTACAAATAAGAGAAATTAACTAACTTAACTATTATACATATATCATGAAACTATTGATAAACTAACAGAAACAAATACCACATTGTAAATTGTCGTCACCACAACATTATGTGAAAGTTGCAGTTCCAATTTCATCGGTAACAAGTGACATTATAACTTGTGAGTTCTGCATAATGGAGTAAATTTTCGTGTTTGATTGCGTTTATACAAAAATGAATTGTCAACTCCGTCGTAACGCGCAGATTCCTAAAGGCTAACATTGTATAAACAATAACATCATCCGGTGAACTATCATCCAAAACATTTTGCACGTCAGAAGCTTATTCACTAAAAAAATCAGAAATAATAAAAAAAAAAAAAAAAAAAAAAAACTGGAAAAGAAGCAGACAGCAGAGAGAAACCCAATTTTAATTTGTTAGCCGCCGGTATTATTATTATTATTATTCCAAAACAGCGGCCACTTTCTCTATAACACTCGTTCCAACAATCGTAAATTCATAATTCTCCATCGACTTTTGATTTAAATTACTTAATACTGTTGGCTGCTTAATCAGATAATAAAAACAATTAGGGGAAAACAAATGGGTATTCCAATGGATATACGAGACGCCTGGGTAAACCACAGGTCCAATTTCGTGATTCCTACTCCGGAAGAAGATCTTAAGTTTCTCAGATCCCAAATGTGTACTCAAGGTTTTTCCATTATTATTATTAATTAGGTTTTGTTATTTGTGATAAAGATTCCAAAGTATGATACTTTTTGCAGAAGGGGTTAGGGCAGGAGTTAAGTCTGCTTCCATTGCTTGTGTTGCCACTGCTGTCCCTACGGTACGCTATTATTATTATTATTTACATATTAAAGGAAATTGTTACTTGGAGTCTTATAATTAAGGTTTTTTTTTTTGGAATGTTTGAAGCTGATGGCATTATTGTTTTCTTTTCTAAGTTGCCTTTCGCGATTTGGTCTCGATTTATAAGCCTCTTGTATCGATTTAGTTCAGAAAGTACAAGTTTATTTGTTTTGATGGATTGGTTTGGCTTCTATAGATATTTGAATTGTAGCCAAAGTTGCCAAACAGCTTAGGTTTATGAGCAATTAAAGTTTAATGCACATCTAGTTGTACTGAAAGCTACATAGTTGTAGTTCTAAAGGGTGAGCCTGTTGCCTAGGAACAAGGCGCTTAAGCAGTAAAGGTCCGAGACAAACAAGGCAGGCAGTGTAAACAGGGAATCTTTAGCTGTTTTAGACATGTTTTAGTACATTAGGATGTTTTAGACTTGTTTTAGGCTGGTTCAGATCGGTTTTACGATTCAGGCCGGTTTTCAGACCTGTTCGCTGCGTCTGTATGCCTAGGTGCGCTGAAGGCTAGGTCTTTGGCGCCTTTGACGAAAGGGATTGAAATGGTTTAACGGTATTCGTTTTAAATTTGTCCAAAAAGTAGCATCCTTGTCTTTCATCAATTTGTGACATCAGGGATTTATATCTAATTGCCACCAAAATATTTGTAATTATGTTCTCAGTTGATTGCTGTTCGGACAATTCCTTGGGCAAAGGCAAATCTGAATTATACTGCTCAGGCGCTCATCATATCTGCTGGTATATTCTGGACTTTCCTGCTATAGTTATCTTTAGTTATTTTCTGCAGTTTGAAAACCTACATTCAAAAACCGACTTATTATTATAACATGCATTCTATGAAACAAGGGAAAGCTTGTTGATTTTGCATCAATCTCACGGTATTTAACGTCTTCCTGCTTGAGATACATACTCTGTTCCATAGTTCTAGACACCCTTTATTTTTTGGAACTGAATGGTTTATATTTATAAGATGTAAGTTAATTGGACTCCAAAAAAAAAAAAAAACAAGGCTTTCTCTGACCATAGATGGATTTAAAAAATTAACTTCCTTGATCAAAATCTGAAGAGATATAATCTCTGATTTTGGGATGAACAGGGCAGATCTGTGTTTATATTACTATTCGTAGTCTTATATGACTGCGAGTTTTCCTTTATAAAAGAAATCAGTTGCTATCTGATATGTACAACTGTACAAGGTCCTTATAAAGGTGTTCTTATATTCTTATGTCAAAAATTGTCTTTTGTTTACTTAACAGGGTCGATTGCTGCATACTTCATCACTGCTGACAAAACTATCTTGGAGTGTGCAAGGCGAAACACACGCACCCTTTATGATAAGCAGTCCTAAGAAACTGTATGTTTCTTATCCTGTTTCGCGTAGCAGCAAGATGCATTCTGAAAATCTTTATATGCATCATCAACCTATAATGGTTGTGTGTTGATATAAAATCTTTATATGCATCATCAATCTATAATGGTTCTGTGTTGATCTAGTTTGCTTAAGTTGTTATTGTGGGATCAGCTTTTTGCACTTGCATGTTTCAAAGTGTGAAACCAAGTCTTTAATAAGAACTCTCTTGTTCCTTCTTCTTCATGCTCAGTAAATAGAAACCATAATGCTTTTCACTATACTGCCACATAGGTATGGGTTTTCACTTGCTTATTTTTTAAAGTTTGTGTGTCATGGTCTCACAAGTTTTCACTACTCAATACCACTACCACTTAAAATAATAGTAAAATTTATATAAAAAAAAAGAAAACATTTGATTGGTTGATGGGAATGAGGCCCGCCTTCTTCCTCACATTGTTATCCCTACCACACCCCCCAGTTTCACATATGTTTCATGCCGCCATTGTGCGGTGCGTCATGCTCCTTCACGCCGGAAATTGTCTACCGTGGCGTGGGTGTGAGACCATAATGAATGGTCTATAAAGCAATTGTGTTTATTAACGAACCTTTTGATTCTTTATGTGTATCTATATGAGTCATAAGCTTCCAACTTACCTTTGACCCTTTGTTATTTAGATGTAAAACACATCATCACACATGTATATCATACCATTGAAATCTGATCCTCCCTAGTGACATGGCATCAAAAATAATGCAAATAGTTTACATTCGGACCTCACTGCCCTTTGAAATGCCAGCTAGCACAATCCCAATCATGTATGGTTGTGCTTGGACAACAGAGGCCTGACCCGACGTGAGTAGGCTTGTAAACGAACCGAACGAACACGAATACAGGCATGTTTGTGTTTGTTCATTTAACTTTAACCGAACACGAACACGAACACATAATCGAACACATTTTTGTGTTCGTGTTTGTTCATTTAAAACTTAAACGAACTGTTCATGAACATAAATGAACACAAGTGATGAATATAAATGAACACAAATGAATATAAACGAACATAAATGAACACAAACAAAAACAAGTTAATAGTGGTTCATCACAATGCAACCAAAACAAATGACGGGGATGAGAAATATGGCAGCGCTATGGTCTGTAGAGACGGGGATGAGGGTGACGGCGACGCTGTTGAGGCTGGATCTGTGGAGGTGGTCGATCGGAAGCAGAAGAAGGTAGGGTTGTGGAGTGTGGAGAAGAAGGGAGGTGTGGCTGTGAAGTATGGATAGCGTCTGATAAGTGATATGGTTAGAATATTAGGTTTAGGGTTAAATTTTTAGAACATATGAATTAAGATACTTAACAAAAGGAAATAAATAATAAAAATAAAGTTAAGTTTAATTAAGCGAACATAAACGAACAAAAATAAACGAACGAATATAAATGAACATATATAAATGAACATAAACGAACATAAATGAACGAACAAAGTGTGTGTTCATGTTTGTTCGTTTAGTTAAACGAACAAAAAATTGTGTTCATGTTCGTTCATTTATTTAAATAAACGAACACAAACGAACTTCCCGCCGAACAGTTCATGAACGTTCGGTTCGTTTACAGGCCTAGACGTGATTGTACCCGACAACCCTTCAGCAGTGTCCAAAAATAGCACCTTTTGTAGTTTTAGTTTGGCAATTAAACAGGATGATGCATCTATAGGGTATTATAATGCATGACGGAGGAGTATTTTAAGATACCCAAAAGTTAACAACTAATTTTTCATTAACAACCCTAAAATAAGGGTAAAATAGTCATTCATACATTATTTACACTTTAATACCCTATCTTATTTATAATTTAATTCCTTAATTTTTAGTTAGTAATTACATTCTCATCCCCTCCCTACAAAATTATAATTCTTTTATTTAATTATATCATAACTTTAAAACTATTATATTTTAAAAACATTCGAATATACCATTACGACCGACTCATTTTTTTGACGTTTCGGTGTTTGTCGTAGTCAATACCGATGTGAAGGATTGAAATTTACAAGAAAGAATGCCTTATGTACAAGTGATTATTACATTTTATGTTTTGAATACTAACTAGATGAAATATATATCAATCCGTACCCAAACACCGTGAACATGTACGTTGGTAACACAAAGATGAGTAAGCAGTTAATATAATTAACCATAAATGGCTTACAATTAAACAAACACAAATTTGTTCACAAAATAAAAACAATATAACTTATGACTTTTCTCTTATACTTTTGGCAGCCTTTTCCCTTGAGGGATTCTAACATAATAATAAAAAAGGAATATGTTAAGTGTGTCATAAGCAAATGAACATGTAAAGGGTAATTTGGTCCATTCAAGAAATGCAGCAAAGAGGCAATGAGATTACCAAACGGTTGTTCCAATAGCACCAATGAGCATAGAAATTTACAACCAAAATTGCATGCCTGCATTTTAACAAAAAAACATATGTTGCTAAAGTCAAACAACAATTTAAGCACGTAAATTGTATATTTTTTAGATTTTGTTGATTCGCGTACTAATGAGAAATCCTATCAAAATTATCCGCATTAAAGTAACAGATCCTTCACCGTATTCCTCGTCGTTATCCTCATCATGTTTGACTCTAAGAGTTACTGGTCCGGAGTCAAACTCAGAGCCAGTAGTTTGTAGATGTTTATTAATTGAATATTTGCGCACTGTTTTTGTTATATTTAACCTGATCTGTAGATAAGAGAAAAAAATACAGGTGATAAAAGAAATGAACATGTAATCCTATAGTATAAAAAAAACAATGACAAATCACACAATAACATAATTAATAAGATAACTATATAATGAATGTTCACTAACAAATCATGCATCATAGAAAATTGAAGGTGTGCTATTATCTCCCAGGCCTTGAAACTATGTTTTAAGTTGTATACAAACTCCTATGCTTACAACATGCCAACTTGCGAAAGACAATTTTTTAGTTTATAGATTTGAATAATCTTTCTAAGTTACATTTTTTATAAGGGCTTATAACTTGAAATCAAAGAAATTTTGTTTAAATCTTCGATATTTCCAGATATTTTGTATAAGTGTATCATATCAAAATACTAATATGTTATTTTTTATTTTGTCTACGAGGTGTTTTAGACAAGTTACCAAATGTCATATCATTATTAAACATATGCATACCTACACACACATTACTACGAAATTGCATTTCCATATCAATTGACAACAAAATATATAAGACACTGAAACTTACGGTTCCCAGAACATCACTCACGTTCACGGATGCAAACTCACATGATAAAGCTGGAAAACTGCATTGGAATAATTTAACCACTGTTAGCCCCAAAACAAAACAAAACAAAATAGACATATGTTGATTGCTTTACCTCTAAAATCATAATCTTAAATTCACTACACACCACCATGCCATTATATACAGGAAAGGAACATCCATTTCAGAATTCAAATCCAACCATTGCAGGTGCGTAATCGATCTCCAACTTCTTTGCAATAGCAAAGATTCTAGGAAATCCTAGGATACCAGGTTTGTTTTGTTGATTCCAGTAGTTTTTCTATTGTATTTTGGTTATGATTTTTAGTTCTCAAACATAGTTGTCACATAAGTTAGTCTTGGTTACACAAAACACCTACTTACAATCTACTGAAACTTAATGACAGACTTGAATGCTGCAATGAATGGCACATTCAGCTTCAGAAGATCCACAAATGTCTCCCCGATATTATAAGGTAAACATGTTTCCGATGTGGTTCAACTAAAATCTCACTTATCAAGTTCCTGATCCGATGTGGTTCAACTAAAATCTCACTTATCAACTAAAATCTCACTTATCAAGTTCCTGATCCTACTAGTGTGAGAACATGAGTAAATGAAAAAAAAAAATTGAACTTTAAATTTCATTCAAAAAAGGTGCTCCCTCAAAACAAGGTTCGCCCCAACAACCAAAATCAAACCATATACAAAGAATATTTACACCACTCTTGCCAAACCATATTTTTAAAGCTAGACCTATTTTTTAACCAAAAAAACGGCATCGCCTTAATAGAAGAAACAACCATCTTTACATGAACTTGTACACCATTGAAAATTTTATCATTCTGCGCCTTTCATAAAGCCCAACAAGTGCTGAACATAATCCTAAGAATAATCCTCCTACCTTTTCCCATTAGCTTTTTGTGTATTAACAATATATCACGAACCCCAAATGCATAGATAGGGTCCAAATGATACCACCTTTCAATAGCAAACCACACTCTAGCAGAAACTTCACAAGCTGAGAAATGACTGGGATAACTTAACTATAAATAATTCTGTAAATAAAGACAAGTGTCCTAAATCCTGTAATCAACAATCCTGAGATAACATAAAATACCAAGCGTAATGAAACAATTAAACAAGTATATTTTGGGTTTGGGTTAAAATGAGTAGTTTTAAAAATAAAGCGTAACAAAATAGGCTCACCGATTATATTTATTTTTATGGAGGTTAGTGGCAACGATGGAGGGGGTGATTGTTGAGGTTAAGGCAGTGGCGACAACGGAGATGAGTTGGTGCCATGGTGGTTGTGTCTATAGCCTGTAGGTGGGTGGGACATACATTGACAGTGGTCCATCGGTGCTAGTCCTATGTTAGCTAGTTTCACGGGAAATAGGAAATTAGGAACGAAGAGATATGGTCCCAAATCAATGCACGGATGAGGCTAACCCATATCCCCTCCCCCCCCCCCAAAAAAAAAAACAAAATAAAAAAACCAATGAGTACCTAACTGCGCACTCCTCACATCATGCGCAATGTGACTATGCATCAGCAGCCATCAACTTAGCTTTGGCAAAACTCCAGTCATGATGCACATTGTCACACCACGCCAATGGTGGAAACGTGTGGCGCGACGTTCGAAGGGCATAAAGTCAAGATTAACACAAACTATAAGTAATTAAAAAAAAGGATCATTCATTTAATACGTCGAAACGAGTTTTGAAATTCATACATTCTTAAACAAACATATTTCAACCAAAAGTAGAGGTTTCCCAATTATGTTCCAACCCCATGGAAAATAAAAGTGAAACCCCGTCAAAATATTCGACGTTAAGTAAGATCCCCGCCCATACTAGTCATGCGACCTTCCAACGATTAATTACCTGAAAGATATGTTAAAAATCGTCAATATATAAATATTGGTGAGTTCACAGGTTTTAGTTTATAACATTTCAACAATAACATTTTTGGGAAATAAACACAAGTAGTGATTATTGTAAGAGTTGCAAGTTCCTACAATCTACTTGAGAGCCATAACCAAACCAAGACTAGCAAACTCAAGTATCCAACATGATTATTGTAAGAGTTGCAAGTTCCTACAATCTACTTGAGCCCGTAACCAAACCAAGACTAGCAATGCCCTGCTCATAGTTGTTTCTCGGAAAATTACAACTTAATTCAGAATACGTGCACCCCAGGCATACACAGTTGCATAATCGACGCTATCGATTAGGGGTGGGCCTTGTCAGGCACCAATAGTACTATCCAAATATTCCTTCGGTTTTCAATTTCACACATACACACGAATAAATGGTTACAGTAGCGAGGACTCAACCCCGAGTGGCGAACAACAAATTCAAGTATCCAACATATCACATATTTCCCTAACATAACATATCTTTCCCCCGAAAGTAAAAACAGTAAAATGGGGCCGTGAAACTCACCTCAAACAAAGTATGCAAATCCCAACTCAGAGAATAGCTCATCCAAGGTCAAACACCTACAAATGTCCTAGACGTATAAATCACTAAGTCTATAGTGCGTGTGTTTTGGCAAGTTGTACGTCCAACTCCCAAACCACCATTTTAGTTCAATTCCCCATTTAGTTAAACGTGTACCCTAGGTCCGTTGGTGATGGATTTACCCTCGTTACAAGTTACACTTATATTTCCATGAATATTACTTAACTTGTATAACATCGTTCTCGCTTTGACTCACTTGACGTATAATTATTTTCCCATTAAATAATTATACTAGGATCTTGTCGATCGATATAATATTTTCAACACTCGACTCGACTCACTTTACCGTATATTTACTTTCCCATTAAATAAATATACTAGGGTCTTGTCGATTCGATATAACATTTTCAATACTCAATTCGACCCACTTTACCGTATATTTACTTTCCCATTAAATAAATATACTAGGATCTTGTCGATTTGATAACATATTTTCATGGTCAAGTCCATATGCTTGTTTTAAACGCTTAATCGTTAGATTATTTACATTATTTTCTCCCACGAATAAGTTTCCAACACTTAGGAAAGTGTTATGTATTTTCACCCAAATTATATATTTTAAATCCTTAAAATATATGTTTTCATTTCCATATTCGACGCAATAACGCAAATACTTATTCGTCCGTTTTTACATTTTAGTCCGTTAACACGTCGCAACATGAACACGTCCATATCCGATCATTTAAACTTTTATGTTTTAGTGTCCCGAATGGTTGAATATATAATTTTGTAGGGGTAAATACTTGTATGTTATAACCAAGACTTGACTACTTGCAACATAAAAATGTTCCAACACTTTTATATTCCTATTTATATAAAAGTGTTCATTTTTATACAAGTTCTCATCAAGTCTTTAAATTATCTATCTTTATTATAAAAACCTTTGTTTTTATATTTTCCAACATGTTTGGAAATCTATATTTTTTTTATAAAACATTATTATATAAGAATACATTTTTATACAAAATATACATTTGTAATTTGCTAACTTTTTACATAACAACCTTGGAAAGTTAACATCTTACATCTTTGACACCTAACTTTCCAAAGTCACATTTTTAGATCCAAGTTTCTAAAATGACATTTTATGTCCCTCAACTTTTAAAGTTACTAAATAATCCCTTTAACTTTCAAAAGTTACATTTCCTTCCTAATCTTTCAAAAGTGACAATTTTCTACCAAACTACTCCTAGCGCAGGAGTTTTCGTCGCTGGATTAAGACGACTTAGCGACTAAACTTTATTATGTCAACTTTGTCATGGTAGATTATTATTATGAGTCAACATTTTTAATAGTCTATAATAACCTTATTAAGGATATTAATAGGTGTATTTAGTGTAATATGTCCAATAAGTCAAACTTGCATTTTACAAGTTTGTAAACTTTGAAGATGTAACTTTTATACTTTTTATTTCTTATCAAGACCAACTTTATATTAAGTTTTAGATGGTTATTTTAAGATGATTTAAACCGCTTTTAAGTGTTTTCAAGTTACATTCACAAACTATACTTAGATCATCATTTTATTCAAGTTTATGTGAACTTTTGAAACTACAAAAACACTATATAACCATCACCAAACCTACGACCCTAATATTCATCTTTATACCTCCATTTTAGTCTTGAAAATCATATGTTTTATCATGTAACGTTCCATTATGTTAACCCATGTACAACTTGCTTTCTAGATAACAAAACATAAACTTTTAAGAATAAAAATAGGATCAAGAACACTTACAACTAGCATAAGGCTAGGGAAGATAAAAACACTTGATTTTGAAGTGGTTTAGTGTGTTCTTCCAATGTGGTTAAGCTCCAATCTTGAAACACACAATTAGGGGTTTGGAAGTGGGATGTTTATGGATGAATTTAGTGATTGAAACTTGAAGAATGGTGGGTTGTGGGTGGCTCTAATCTCACGGCCAAGAAGGAGAAGAAGCAAGGGGTTTTTGTTGTTTGGAAGAATGCTTATCTTTGATGGTTTTTATAATCGATTTCCATGTACCCATGATCTTCTAACAATCTACAACACTATTCCACAATCCTCCATATATTTAGCTGTACCAAAGATAATCCTAGGAGATGTGGGGGGGGGGGGGGCGAAAATCTAGCTAAGGATATGGAGGATTTTTATAATCTTTCATAAGGACACATAAATCTCTACCAAAAATCCAATACAATCTTCCTAGATCCACCAATATTTAGGAGTACAAAAATGAAGATTATGAGAGTGGTGAAGGGGGTTTGGGCCGGTTGGGTTGGGTTGGGGGATTTTGTGGGGTCCACAACATAAAATATTTACTAGTTAGCTTGGTTATGATTCAAACACAACGTTCGGGTTTTAATCGGATTTTAATTATGCGTTATCCGGACATTATAATAGCCTCTAATAACCCTTAAACATAACCTAGTTTAAGTGTTGGTTGGTTAGTTAGGCTTTCGTTGGGTGAAATTACAAGTTATACTTGTATCGGGTGCGGTACGCGCACTTTATTCGTTACCGGGAGATTTGTATTTAAAGTTTTCATTTATGGTTTTGGAGTTCCAAAACACATTATATTTCATGAAAATACCCTTTATTTTATATCCTGGGTGTCCGGGATCATTTTCGGCTATTTACTTTTTACCAGGTAATCACCAACGTCCGTTCTGGACAAGTTTATTTGCACGCAATTTCGTTGTGCTTCAACATTAAACATGTACATTACTATGCATCTTTTGGGGAATTTGCTATTCTCTAAGGCATCAGTTAAACAATTAACACGAATTTGCACTTAATTACGTTAGTTACACATAATTAATTAGTACGGAACTACCTTAATTTTGCCGGTTGTCATACACATCCTTACTCATGCGCAAGCCCAAGCCCAGGGAGACAAATAATATAGAAGGATGATATTGTACGAACGAATTAGTGTCAAGGGTCGTTTGGCAAGGAAAAAGGTGCACGTCCCATCTATCAATGTTCGCCAACTAGAAGATCTTAACGTCTCTTTTTGTACTAAAGAGACCAAGGGTGCACATGATACTGACATGTGGCCAATTAGAGCATGCCAGCGCTGGTAACAGGCAACGCCCCATGATTGTGCATAACACAGATGGAAGACCCGACACCATTTAAATAACAATTACCCTAAATTAGGACTATTCTTGTGATTAGACAAGCTTTACATTACTAATTACAAAACGTTAAAGGATGTTTAGAGTTTAACAATGATTCACCACCATAACGGGACTTACAAACTTAACTACATCTTCAAAGATAGTTAAAAACATAAGTCGTAAGCTAAACAATGTTTGAAAACAAAATTAAGTCCTTCAGGTAATTCACGGCATTGCAAAAGCGGTGAGATATGACGTTGGTTCTTCAAAATTATAGCTTAATTTCCATCATCCTTAAAGAGGGTCATACCTAGGGTCCAACACAAATGATAAACCCGTATAAAATCGTTAGCGGAATTGGATAACACCCTAGGAAAATCCCACATCGGCAGTGGCCAGGAGTGATATTTGGTTCATAAGTAATCCAATTCCCCCTAAATCACCAACACGTTTGGGGTTTAGTTGGCTGTGAAACACATAAAAACTTCGAGGTTAAGCGTGCTCAGGTGAGAGTACGATAAGTGACCGTGATACGTAGGTAAGTTATACTAGTACACAATAGATATAACCCAAGTTATGGATAGATTTAACATCATCAACTGTGGATATTGATGGTGACATATGGTGGATGGTATAGTAGTTAAAGAAGATTCATGAACTCAACACGCTTAAAAGTAGTTAATAATGAGTGTTTCTTTATTAAAAAAAAGTAATAAAAAAACTATTGTAGGCTTAAACACGTTTAATTAACAATTATTAATTGTTAACTAGAGCTAGATGTTACCCACGTGAAAAATATCTAATATATAATTGAAAGCCTTTAATCTTACATGATACTCATATAGTCATTCTCCTTTTTAAGAGTGTCATGTAGGATGTCATGTGGCATTAAGTAATTTTAGGAAAAAAAAATTTAAAAATAAAATTGGATTTTTCCTCCTATAATTTTTAAACGTTAATATCTTTTATCTATGAGATTTTATTATCTTTCCGACGAGTACCATAGTGCTATATAAAAAAGGAGAAAAAACACCTTTTTTTTTGTGGGGTGTTGTTCATACAGGAGAAAAACACGTGTTCATGTAGTTCGTTAATAATGTATAGGCAAGTCACTAATTATGTTCAAACTAGTAAATATGAATTCTATTTTCAACCAGAGCTGAATAGGTTAATAAAGTTATACATTATTTTAGGTTAGGTATCAATATAAGTATGTTAGAGTTTTACATTTGTTTAGTCTTTAGGATAGGTGTTAATATTAGAGTTACATTGGAGCTCTACATTGTTTTAGGTTAGGTGTTAGCATTAGAGTTGTACATTGTTTTAGGTTAGATATTAATATTAGAGTTATACATCAGCCTATTTCATATGTAAAATTAATGGGTCATATTAGATTTCTCAATCCCGGAATGCTTCCGGGGTATAATCTAGTTGTTGAATATATGCGTAGCTAAAAATTTATCTACTTTTTTTTTTGAACGCTAACTTTCATTAAAAAACACACAGGGGAGTCCTCAAATCAAGGACGAACACCCCTAAAATTACAACATATACAAAGGGCTCATACACCAATCCTCCCAAACGATGTCTTTGAATTTAGACCTATGCTTTAACCATAAAAACGACATAGATTTTATACTACCAACCACACGCGAGACCTTAGGCTCCATCCCCTTAAAAATTTTGTTGTTCCTAGATTTCCAAATCAACAAAAAAGACACCAAAATAATACCATGCACAATCTTCTTACCCCACTTTCCTCCTGAAGTCTGTTTGTATAACTCCAAAATATCCTTTATGTGAAAAACGAAAACTGTATTTAATCCACACCATTTCCAAATTCTAACCCAAACCCCATACGAGAACCCACAACCAGAAAAAAATATGGTCCGTAGTTACAAGGTCAACATCGCACAAAATGCATCTATCATTAGGAACGATCACATTTCTTTTGCTTAAGGCTTCGACTGTAGGTATCCTATCCATCTCCGCCCGCCAAGCAAAGATATTACACTTCAACGGAACCCACCCAACCCATTTAAACTTATAAAAATTATCGTAGTCCCGAGCACCATTTACCTTCATTTTAACCTCTGCAAAGGAAAATAAATTTGAACCTGCACATTCCCACGAATCCTTCACAGAAGATAAGTGGGCCTGATCCAGCTGAGAAGAAAGCATAGCCCATTCCTCCACTTCTCTGACATTCATCGGGCTAGAATAGTCCACAGGGGTCCAATTATCGCACATCCTGCAATCTCGAATCAACTTCCTTTTGCTAGGTGAAGCTCGGTAGAGAAGAGGAAACTTTTGCATCAAAGGAACATCCAATAGCCACGAGTCTTCCCAGAATCGAATACGACTACCGTCACCTAGTTTCCCTTTTAAAAGTTCAAGAAAGAACTTATCCCCACATTTAAATCGTTCACAATTCTTAACAATGGCAGTCCACACACCCCCTTTTCCTGAAATACGAGGGAGACCGGACCACCTACTTCTACCATTATAACACGCCAAGATAATGAGCTTCCACATAGACCCTTCCTCCACTCGAAATCACTAGGCCCATTTTGATAGTAAAGCATTATTAACATCACTTAACCTGCTAATACTCAACCCTCCTTTACTTTTTTCACAAGTAACCCTCTCCCATGAGACCCAATGAAGCTTGTTTTTTTCACATGTTGCCGACCAAAGAAACCTTTTCATAAGATTCTCTAATTTTCCAATCACTCCAACTGGGGCCTTGTATAGAGAGAAAAAATAAATAGGGAGACTTTGTAACACCGATTTTAGTAACATAAGTCTCCCACCAATAGAGAGAAGATTCGCCTTCCAAGAGGATAGTCTAGACTCAAAAACTTCAACATGCCTCCAACTATTAATTCTATTCATGTTGGCCCCAACCACCACACCCAAATAATCAAAAGGAAAAGAACCAACCCGACAACCCACAACGTTGGCCAAAGACACCACCTCTTCATTAGAAACCCCCGTACCATAAAGAAACGACTTGTGGATGTTAATTTTAAGGCCCGAACAAAGGTAAAATATCCGAAGAATCCTAGCCGCTACCATAATATTATCTGGCGACCACTTTCCCATTAATAGAGCATCATCCGCAAAAAACAAGTGTGAAACAACCGGGCCGTTTTTATCTAACGACACCCCTTCAAAAGCACCTATCTTGATCGCTTTATTGACCAAACTAGTCAAAGCTTCCATCACTATCAAAAACAAAAATGGAGAAATGGGATCACCTTGACGCAAACCTTTATGACATTGAAACTCGAAAGTGGGCAACCCATTAACGAGAACCGCCGATCTCGCCGAAACTAAAATACCTTTTATCCACAAGCACCACTTCTCCGGAAAACCCATTTGCTCCATAATGGATTCAAGAAAAGCCCAATTGACATTGTCATACGCCTTTTCGAAATCTATCTTCATAAAAAAATACACTTTTAGCCCTTCTATTGCACCAAGATAGAATTTCGTTAACTACTAGAGGGCCGTCTAGAATATTCCGCTCACTCAGAAATCCCGTTTGGTTATCAGAAATGATATACCCAATCACCTTCTTAAGTCTTAAGGACAAGACTTTCGATATAACTTTGCTAATAATACCCACCAACGTAATAGGTCGAAAATCTTTTAACCTAATAGGATTCTTAATCTTCGGAATAAGCGTGATAAAAGACGATCCACATCCACGGCTTATAGAGCCCGTCTTAAAAAATTCCGAAAAAATCTACTTTTATTTAAAACATGGTTTTAGTATATTTTAAAATGCGGTATTTTAATATAAAAAAATGTAAAGCCTTTTACACTCCTCATTACAAGTTTATAATAACTAGAGATAAAGCAAAAGCCTTAATAAGTTATGACTTATTCTAATTATTGTATGAAAATGTAGAGAAAGTATTCGGTATAAAGTACCTTAACATACAAAGGATAAGAAGCAACAACATGTTGCCACGTGTAATTGAAATCTAACTGACAGTTAAAACTCCCAACCACGTTCTAATCCAATTCAAGGGAATTTTAGACATTTAATCCACGTCTTTAATCACGGTCTAATTGTAGCAACGATTTTGTATCCCTGTTTTTACGTAAATTCAAATTTTATTCAAAACTAACAACGGGTGTTACAAGCAATTTCGCCATGCTATGTTTTTCTTCAATTATATGTATGCTCTGTTTTTCTGTATATCACCATTGAAAGAAAACCAAGCAAAATCCACAATGCCCGACATGATCTTATCGTTTCCAAAACAATACGATTACTGAATCACACATCTTAATTTGACAAAAGTCAACTTTTGTTTTCCTGACATGAGTTTCTTTTTTGTGGGGATACAAGGTGAAAATATTTTTCAGCTCACAAAAGGATGCGTTTACAATTTATAATGTGCGTTTTACGTTTTTATAATGTGATTTTTACGTTTTTATAATGTACTGTTTTTCAGTTCACAAAAGGACGTGTTTACAATTTTTAACATGCGTTTTACGTTTTTATAACGTGCGTTTTATGTTTTTATAACGTGCGTTTTACATTTTTATAAGGTGCTGTTTTTCGGTTCACAAAAGGATGCATTTACAATTTATAACGTGCATTTTACATTTTTATAACGTGCGTTTTATTCATTTATAATGAGAGTTTGTATTCATTGATAAAGTGCGTTTTATTCATTTATAACGTGCGTTTTTCAATCATTAACAGACACATATGACTCTTCTTTCTCCTTCATAATCTGTAATCGAATTAGTTAGTGAATCATGCTCTGTTTTTTCTTTACAAAAACAGAGCACATTTCAAGGTCAAGGGTTTTGAAAACAGAGCATGGTTTCTGGTCTAGTTGTTTTTTTATTACGTTCGTCGATTATGTGAGTTTTTTTTCACGATCATAAAACCAATTACAAGAAAAAGGAGACTTAAATTGAATTGAATTGAAATTTGATTTTGCAATTGGACAATAATACCCTTACCTGTGTTAAACCATTTTTAATTTTCTTAAATATTACGATCGTGTCACTGCGTTATATCTAACCCTAATTTACGGCTTACGTTCCTTCTCACGCTTTATACGTTAAGATTCCTTTGTACGTTATCCTTCCTTTGAAAATTTAAATGGTTATTACTTTAGATAAAGAAACCTATTATCGCGATGATGCTCCATATTTGTAAAATATCATGTTTGAAAGCACAAATTTTAATACAATATATATTATGCTTTTTTTGAATGGCAAGTGGTGCAACTAGTGAAGCTGCGGCTAACATCCTGTACTGATTACCCATCACATTTGGATTGGGTATTTCCCCAGGTGGAAACCCCACATGTAGGGCTATTCAAATCGCTCGGCTCTCGCTCGGAAAATGCTCGAAAAATGCTCGCTCGGTCTTTCGCTCGGTTGTAAATGACCCGAACGACTCTGTTGGGTTTATAAACGAGCCAAGCACGAGCAAAGGTCCGCTCGGCTCGGTTTGGCTTGAATATATTTTTATCTATTTATTATATATTTAGTTATAAATATACACACAATTTACATATATATATATATATATATATATTTATAGCTTTATCTATAACATTATATTGGATTTAGCTCAATATATTCAAACAAAATATATCTAGCCCACTTAACCCAATAAAAACATTAGCATCGACTTTAATAGTAAAACCATAAGTCATGAGGTGACAGTCTTGACTTCTTTATGGTATTAGTCGTCCATTATTAATCGTCGCTTGATACCATCCTACGTCACAATGCAACAACTGTTATCTGAGTTAACTGATCGTCTCACCAGTCTTAACCTAGGCCTCATCCTTGGACACTCGGATCTCAACATTAGTGTTACTATCGGACAGTTTAACCTTAGTGGTCACCTGACAATGACACTATCGAAGGAAACATCCCAATTTTATGGTTGTCAAAATTACTCTCCGCTCAATTCTCGCTCGAAAAAATTTGCGCTGGAAGAATGCTCGCTCGGTTTCTGACTCGATTGCAAACGAGCCGTTCCGCTCGGTTTGATTTTTAAATGAGCCAAGCACGAGCAAAGCTCCGCTCGGATCGACTCGTGAACAACCCTACCAACATGTGGTAAATATAGCTTCGACCGGAATCGAACCCTCAACCTCCACATGACCTCCACTCTAGCTCCCCCAATTTTCACCTACCTATACTTCATTTATATATTATCATTTTAAACCTTGGTTTAGTTAAATCATAATATATGAAGGATATATAAAACTGCTCTTGTTTAAAAAATGAAATAGCTTACAAAATTTTAGCATTACGTGTATTTAGCTCTTAAAGAGTAGATACTAATTGTGACAATGTAATTGAAGTTTTCTAATTATTGATCAAACTTAAAAATCTAAAACGCTTTATTAAACTAACATAAAGTAAGCCATATAGTTTTTCACTTGGAAGATTTATTTGTTGCATATGTTTTTCATTTAGTTTTAATCTCACTATCACCATCAGATTAAAACCAATATAGTTCCTATTTCACGCCCTATCTTCGTCGTCTTCCTCACCGGAGATCTCCTCCACCAGTATCACTTGAACATATACCAGTACATTCTATATTTTTTTCTTTTAAAAACCAATAGTTCCTATTTCACGCCCTATCTCCGTCGTCTTCCTCGCCGGAGATCTCCTCCACCAGTATCACTTGAACATATACCAGTACATTCTATATTTTTTCTTTTAAAAACCAATAGTTCCTATTTCACGCCCTATCTCCGTCGTCTTCCTCGCCGGAGATCTCCTCCACCAGTATCACTTGAACATATACCAGTACATTCTATATTTTTTCTTTTAAAAACCAATAGTTCCTATTTCACGCCCTATCTCCGTCGTCTTCCTCGCTGGAGATCTCCTCCACCAGTATCACACCTCTAGCTCCGACGATGATGATCTGTGCTTCCAGTCGTTTGATCCTTTCGACGGTTTCTTTTGCTTCACCTCACCGTTGTTGTAGATCTGGATCAACAAACGCTACCGTTTCAGTTTCACCCACTGTCAAATAACCAAACTCATCCACATATCCAAAACGCCGTCGTTTCACCCATCATCACCAACACCATCCCTGTAACGGCTTTTTGGGATTTCAAAATCGTTACCGAAACCCGTTCGACCTCTTGAGTCTTCCTTCGGCCCTTCCTTCATTCGACTAGTCTCCTCCATTCGTCCCTTTCCTTCCCTTGTTCGAACCCCTGTGGAATGTTGGTTCGACCCCTTTTGAATTTTGGTTTGACCGTTGTGAAAGTTCTTGTCTCCATTTGAATCTGATCTGATGTCATATATATTTTCTTGTTTTCTATTATTATGTTATTATGGTTACCCAATTTATTAATAGTATTAATAATCTATTATTATTATTATTATTATTATTATTATTATTATTATTATTTAGTTTTTGTCACTTATATATCACTATAATGATAATAGTATTATCTATAATAATAATAATTAAAATAATTATATATTTAACTCCCTTAAATCCGGCTCACCTAAGTTTCTGGACCCATTCGTCATTGTTGTGCAGTTTATAAGCGTGCGCCACCAAAACCAATGCCTTCTTCTCGAGGGCGTCGTCAGCATTCTAGTATTATGGCCGGTCCTTGCATTACTGGTGCAATACAACCGTGCCCCTTTAAAAATTTTCACTCGTGTAAATTTCGTATTTCAAGCAGCGCCCGACTGCTTCCCACTTAAAACGCGACCATCTAGGGTGGGATGATGGACGGATTGTTCTGCAGAGCGCAATTTCTGGGGATCCAGACCTTTTCGGAGAGTTAGGGGGAGCCTTGAAGGGTATTAAATAGTGGTTGTGCGCGCGGTGCATGTCCTTTCATGCTCTCAGCAGGGGCTGTCATCACGTAGACTGTGTCGTGAAGTTCTCCCAGGCTACCAATACTGTCGATGACTTCATTGTGGGGATCCCTAAGCCCTGCCCACCTGTATCCCAAAATGTTCCTAATCCTGAGCATGGTGGGAGGGTAGATGTTGATATTAGGCTTCTGGAACAACTTTTTGCAATGCCAATAACGACTGTCAAAAGCATTCCGTCTTCCTGTCGGATGGCGTTTGCCCAGGTGTTAACGGTGACCCTGCGTAGAGTTGTGGCTGCCCCTGGATCTGTTGAAGCATGGGTTAAGTTGTTGTTGTTGCCTCGTTGCACCCTGCGTGTTATACAACCGTCCTCTAGGCAAGAGCGGTGATCTGGGAACCGCAAATCCTTACAGTGCAGTAGTATCATGCATGCTTTAGCTATTTGGAAAGACGGGGTTGGGATAGAGGAACTCGTCCTCCAACTTCTTAACCAATCAGATGAAGGGTTAGTTAGGGCGTCCAGTGCCCAGCCTGACTTTGATAACAGAGCCAATATAAAGCAGTGCATGCGGAAGGTTGCCGATGGCCATTTCACAGCCGCAGTTAAAGTTTTATGTTCCTCCGGAGTTGCCCTAGTTGGGGATTCCACCTTGAAGGCCCTGATCGATAAACACCCTATCACCGGACCCCCTACACTGCCTGATGTGTGACACCCGGCATGTTTGAGTCAACACTTTATGGACACATAAGTCTACCTTAGCGAGAAACGTTTATAAACAAACTTAACTGGGTTAGTTGAGTCGGGTCAGATTAGGATTGTCCAGGGTTCAATGATCTGGAGGATCATTGGGAGTCATTTTGGGGAATACACTAGTACCGGGTTCCGTTGTTGGTGACATTACATGAACTAATTAAGTATATGTGTAGATTATGGGTCGTGTGGTGGATTGTATACTTATACTTGCTTAAACGATGTACAAATGATTATACGTGCCTAAATATGCTAAACATAGACTATGGGTGCATGCTTATGTGTTAAGATGTGTTAGAATGCGTTAAACACGACAAACTGGGAAAAGGTTAACATGTGTTAAAAAGTGCTGTTGACATGTGTTAAAAAGTGCTGATGACCTGAATGTGGAAATAGTGGGCGAACGTGGAAATGGAACTTGAAAAATGGGCGAACGTAGAAACAAAGTGGGCGAATGTGGAAAAGTTCCACATTCGACCATTACAAATGGGCGAATGTGGAAAAGTTCCACATTCGACCATATAAAAGGGGCGAACCTGGACTGGGTATAAATACCATCCTTAGCCATTTTTCACCATTTCACAAACCCTAAACGCCTCCAAACACTCTCTATCAGCTATTATCATTGGGGAAGGAGTTTTTGAGCTTGTTTTTCATAACCTAACTCTCTAAATCATTACAAGTGAAAATCTAAGGTGTGTTCTTCATTTCAAATCCTTTTTAAACAATTTTAACTTGTTTTCATCTAAACCCCAAGGGTCCAGATCTGATATCCACATGTTTTATGGGTAAAAACCTTCCTAATATCTTTCTAAATAAAACCTATTCATAAACAATGAGTTTTTATGCAAACTAAACATGTGTTAATATGATATTATGCATTGTTTGATGATTACTTGTTGTATAGATGATATGATAACAACCTAGGGCTGTTATTAATGATGGGTTATGATTGAAACATGTTACCTTTGATTGTTGATGGTGTTTTGACGATTAAAGGGGTTTTAGTTAGATTTAGGGCTTGTTTTTGGATGGTTATGATAAGGTTATGATAGGGGTTTCTTGTTCATGATGATTTAAGTATGATGAGCTGATGATTGATTAAATTTAGAAAGTTTCCTAATTGGGTAATGATTTCATGCATGATGATGTGACATCTCCATAATTTACTATTTTAGGAAACTTGTAAAAACGGATAGATTTTGGGGTAAAATCGGTAGGGTTTCGTAGGAATATGTTAATGATGCTTGACTGTTGTAAATCATGATGTTTCGTGATGTTTTCGGATGTTTTCGACGCGTTTTTGGGAAAATCTAACAGCAGGGGCGAACCTGGAATACCTTCGACCAGCCGAACGGTCGAAGGTGGACTCCCAGGGGTCGAACCTGGAAACCAAGGGGCGAATGAACCATAAAAAGGGGCGAAGGTGGAAAAAGGGGGCGAAGGTGGAAGTTTAAAGCCACCTTCGACCACTCAAAGCCACGTTCGGCCCTACGATAACAAAAATGAGATTTTTGATACGAACTAAGTGTTTTATGCTTGAACTTTGTGTATAATCTATGTGTACTTGATTAGTTAGAGTAATGGGTCACCAACGGGATGTCGGGACGGTCTGGAATGTCCGGTTAACGTTTAAACACACTTTTTAACATACGTAGTCAAGATCTGGACAATCGGGGACTAGTTAGCCTTCGGGTTAATAGTCATCACACTTATGTAAACTCATTGATAGGTTGTCATTAGTTGGGATTATCATACACGTGTTGGAATTCTAGTTACCAGAAGACGCACTCTAAGGTGAGTTTCACGGCCCCACTCTTTTACTGGTTTTACAATTTCGGGGGAGAAAACATGCTGTGTTCTTTAAACGTGTGTCAAATGTGTTTTTCCTAAAAGGCGTGACAACTATGTTTTGGGTACTCATGTATTCACTACGTTTTGGGGGTGTTCATTTGGGTTCAAGGTATTCATTTATGTTCCGTATTATATGGCCTATGTTGTGGCAGTTCGTTAGCCGTGGTGCGGTAGTTCGTTAGCCTCTATGTGGTAGTTCGTTAGCTATGTTATAGTAGTTCGTTGGCCATGGGATGGTAGTTCGTTAGCTATGGTAAAGTAGTTCGTTGACCATGGGATGGTAGTTCGTTATCTTCGGTGGGCGATAGTTCGTTTGGGAGGTTCGTTATGAAGTTCAAACATTTAACGAGTGTTTTCATCGGTCGGTAGTATCATGATGGTCTTTCAAAAGTTCGTGAAACGTTTTACTTAAAAACCTGTGAACTCACCGGCATTATTTGCTGACGTTTTTAGCATGTTTGTCTCAGGTCGCTAAGGTAGCAGCTGACGATAGGCGCACGGAGTCTCACGGCGTCTAGGATTCATGTGCATCTCATTTAGTATTTTCAGATTTTCGTACTTTTGATTTCACGTTGTAATAAAGTTTTACGCTTCCGCAGCGTTGGATCATTTATGAAAACTTAATGGTTTGATTATGTCATTTTTACGTATCATATAGTGTTGTTTATTGTGACCGTTGACTTGGATCCTGGTGTGTCACGCGCCTCGCGGTAAAACCCCGCACGTGGAAATTTGAGGGTGTGACAGATTGGTATCAGAGCCAATGGTTATAGTGAACTAGGACTGCATGTAGAGTCTAGTCTATAGCCGAGTATCACACACGTTAGACGGTCACACATAATTACGAGTCGTGTCGTTTGGTAAACATACTAGCCTTGTCGGGGTGTCGGTATCCTCATCACACAGTATCGCGTTATTTTAGGAATGTGTGTATCGGGTGATTTGAAGTTCTAGCTAGGAGCACGCCTAGAGGACCATGTAGAGCGATTTGTTATTTCGGGTGCACACGAAATCATAAATCGAAATGCATGAAAATCTTGGTGGACTTCGTGTTCGGACTAATGGTCATGCTGGAACCATGTTCTAAATTCGTTTGGGTCACTTGTAGCTCGATCTGTTGGTGGTTTTGAGTGTCTTGTCTCATGTTTGGCAGAACATGTCTGGTCGCGCGGGTGGACGTGCTGGTGGACGCCGTGGTGGCGGCGGGGGTCGCAATGGTGGTGGACGAGGTGGTGGGAACATCACCATGACTCAGGCAGAGTTGGAGCACATGTTACAGCAACAGTTGAACGTTGCGTTGGCTGCTTTCCAGGCTGCTCAGCAGACCCTGGGAAACACTAATCAGGGACAGTCTGGGTGCACCTACAAGAAGTTTATGGACTGTAAGCCCCATTTCTTCAATGGGACTGAAGAAGCGGTGGGACTACTTAGGTGGTTGGAGAAGATTGAGTCGGTGTTTGCTATGTGTAACTGTCCCGACGCTGATCGCGTCAAGTATGCGTCTGCTACACTGGAGGGACATGCGTTGACCTGGTGGAACTCCACCACTGCGAACCTTGGCCTGGGTGAGGCCAATGCTATGCCGTGGACCGAGTTTGTTCAGATGTTGAGGGCAGAGTATTGCCCAAGAGACGAGATTATGAAGTTGGAGCATGAGTTTTGGAATCTGAAGATGGTTGGGTCGGAGATCGAGGAGTTTACTGCTAGGCACAACGAGTTGGCTGTGATGTGCCCCGGTTTGGCTACACCGGAGTACCGGAGGATTGAGCACTACGTTGCTGGGTTAGTGCCGGAGGTTGCTGGACTTGTTGCCGCTGCTGATCACACTACTATGTTGGCCACTGTTCGGGCAGCTCACAAGCTGACCAACATGAAGGTTGCTGAGGGCGTTCTACCTCCAAGGGGTGCTGCTGTGAAAGCCCCTGCGGACAACAAGCGAAAGTGGGATGGTGCTGGGAAGAGTGCAAGTTCGGGTCAACCGCAGCAACAGGTGAGGAAGACTGAGGCTTTGGGATCGTCTTCGGGCCAGAGGCAAGACGGGTACACGGGGAAGCTGCCGGAGTGCAATCAATGTGGGTTCCATCATTATGGCAGCTGTGAGAAGTTTCGTTGCAACCGCTGTAAGCGTGTGGGCCATGTTGCTAAAAACTGTAGAGTCAATCTACAGACAGTTCCAGGCCAAGCGGTTGTCCCTGCCCCTGTCCCTCAGGGGAACCAAGGGTGTTATAACTGTGGGGAGACTGGGCACTTCAAACGTGATTGTCCTAAGCTGAATCAAGGGACTGCAGGTGGTGCAGGGAACGAAGGTGGCGGCCGAACTACTCGTGGTCATGTTTATGTCATTGGCGCTAGGGAGAACCAGGAGGATCCTGACACTGTTACTGGTGAGTATTCTTTTCTTGATTCTCGTTATGCTCGTATTCATTCTCGTTCACATTGTTTGGCGATTCGTATTCATTGTGTGCATTCATTTTGGTATTTGGTCATCATTTTGGATTCATGAGTCTGATGTGGGTCCTTTGGAGATGTTACTTGGACGGTACCGGTGTATCATTTATACCGATCATAGTAAGTCTCTAGTAGGCCTTCGATCAGGAGGATTCATTGTTTTGTATTCACTTTGGGGAGGGCGGTTCCGCGGCATAGAGTATTCGTTGATATCATCTTTCGTTCGTGGTTATGATTTCGTTTGTGTTCTAGGAAACGTTACTTGGGTTAGGTCGACACTCATTACTGTCGAAGAGTGAATCTCGGGGCGAGATTCCTTTCAACAGGGGGATGATGTGACGACCGGGAAAATTTTTCTTTTTATCGCTTCGATCTCTTTGACTTCGGGAAATTTTCGGGACGAAAATTCTTTCAACAGGGGGATGATGTGACACCCGGCATGTTTGAGTCAACACTTTATGGACACATAAGTCTACCTTAGCGAGAAACGTTTATAAACAAACTTAACTGGGTTAGTTGAGTCGGGTCAGATTAGGATTGTCCAGGGTTCAATGATCTGGAGGATCATTGGGAGTCATTTTGGGGAATACACTAGTACCGGGTTCCGTTGTTGGTGACATTACATGAACTAATTAAGTATATGTGTAGATTATGGGTCGTGTGGTGGATTGTATACTTATACTTGCTTAAACGATGTACAAATGATTATACGTGCCTAAATATGCTAAACATAGACTATGGGTGCATGCTTATGTGTTAAGATGTGTTAGAATGCGTTAAACACGACAAACTGGGAAAAGGTTAACATGTGTTAAAAAGTGCTGTTGACATGTGTTAAAAAGTGCTGATGACCTGAATGTGGACATAGTGGGCGAACGTGGAAATGGAACTTGAAAAATGGGCGAACGTAGAAACAAAGTGGGCGAATGTGGAAAAGTTCCACATTCGACCATTACAAATGGGCGAATGTGGAAAAGTTCCACATTCGACCATATAAAAGGGGCGAACCTGGACTGGGTATAAATACCATCCTTAGCCATTTTTCACCATTTCACAAACCCTAAACGCCTCCAAACACTCTCTATCAGCTATTATCATTGGGGAAGGAGTTTTTGAGCTTGTTTTTCATAACCTAACTCTCTAAATCATTACAAGTGAAAATCTAAGGTGTGTTCTTCATTTCAAATCCTTTTTAAACAATTTTAACTTGTTTTCATCTAAACCCCAAGGGTCCAGATCTGATATCCACATGTTTTATGGGTAAAAACCTTCCTAATATCTTTCTAAATAAAACCTATTCATAAACAATGAGTTTTTATGCAAACTAAACATGTGTTAATATGATATTATGCATTGTTTGATGATTACTTGTTGTATAGATGATATGATAACAACCTAGGGCTGTTATTAATGATGGGTTATGATTGAAACATGTTACCTTTGATTGTTGATGGTGTTTTGACGATTAAAGGGGTTTTAGTTAGATTTAGGGCTTGTTTTTGGATGGTTATGATAAGGTTATGATAGGGGTTTCTTGTTCATGATGATTTAAGTATGATGAGCTGATGATTGATTAAATTTAGAAAGTTTCCTAATTGGGTAATGATTTCATGCATGATGATGTGACATCTCCATAATTTACTATTTTAGGAAACTTGTAAAAACGGATAGATTTTGGGGTAAAATCGGTAGGGTTTCGTAGGAATATGTTAATGATGCTTGACTGTTGTAACTCATGATGTTTCGTGATGTTTTCGGATGTTTTCGACGCGTTTTTGGGAAAATCTAACAGCAGGGGCGAACCTGGAATACCTTCGACCAGCCGAACGGTCGAAGGTGGACTCCCAGGGGTCGAACCTGGAAACCAAGGGGCGAATGAACCATAAAAAGGGGCGAAGGTGGAAAAAGGGGGCGAAGGTGGAAGTTTAAAGCCACCTTCGACCACTCAAAGCCACGTTCGGCCCTACGATAACAAAAATGAGATTTTTGATACGAACTAAGTGTTTTATGCTTGAACTTTGTGTATAATCTATGTGTACTTGATTAGTTAGAGTAATGGGTCACCAACGGGATGTCGGGACGGTCTGGAATGTCCGGTTAACGTTTAAACACACTTTTTAACATACGTAGTCAAGATCTGGACAATCGGGGACTAGTTAGCCTTCGGGTTAATAGTCATCACACTTATGTAAACTCATTGATAGGTTGTCATTAGTTGGGATTATCATACACGTGTTGGAATTCTAGTTACCAGAAGACGCACTCTAAGGTGAGTTTCACGGCCCCACTCTTTTACTGGTTTTACAATTTCGGGGGAGAAAACATGCTGTGTTCTTTAAACGTGTGTCAAATGTGTTTTTCCTAAAAGGCGTGACAACTATGTTTTGGGTACTCATGTATTCACTACGTTTTGGGGGTGTTCATTTGGGTTCAAGGTATTCATTTATGTTCCGTATTATATGGCCTATGTTGTGGCAGTTCGTTAGCCGTGGTGCGGTAGTTCGTTAGCCTCTATGTGGTAGTTCGTTAGCTATGTTATAGTAGTTCGTTGGCCATGGGATGGTAGTTCGTTAGCTATGGTAAAGTAGTTCGTTGACCATGGGATGGTAGTTCGTTATCTTCGGTGGGCGATAGTTCGTTTGGGAGGTTCGTTATGAAGTTCAAACATTTAACGAGTGTTTTCATCGGTCGGTAGTATCATGATGGTCTTTCAAAAGTTCGTGAAACGTTTTACTTAAAAACCTGTGAACTCACCGGCATTATTTGCTGACGTTTTTAGCATGTTTGTCTCAGGTCGCTAAGGTAGCAGCTGACGATAGGCGCACGGAGTCTCACGGCGTCTAGGATTCATGTGCATCTCATTTAGTATTTTCAGATTTTCGTACTTTTGATTTCACGTTGTAATAAAGTTTTACGCTTCCGCAGCGTTGGATCATTTATGAAAACTTAATGGTTTAATTATGTCATTTTTACGTATCATATAGTGTTGTTTATTGTGACCGTTGACTTGGATCCTGGTGTGTCACGCGCCTCGCGGTAAAACCCCGCACGTGGAAATTTGAGGGTGTGACATGATGCCTTACCATCCGAGGATGCCCTTCAGGGTGATCCTGATTGTGTGTTAGGGAGTGTTAAATCCTTCCCTAAAGGGACTTCGTGTGGGAGGGACGGCCTTAGAGCTCAACATATTTTAGATGCCCTTTGTGGGCAAGGGGCCTCGCCACCATCTGATTTACTTTTGGCAATCACTGAAGTGGTTAACATTTTGTTAGGGGGGCTTTGCCCAAAAGTTCTTGCAGAGTTTATCGCATCTGGCCCCTTAACTCCATTGCTCAAACCCGATAATGGAATTAGGCCTATTGCTGTTGGGGCCATTTGGAGAAGGTTAGTCTCTAAAGTCGCGATGCGTAAAGTTGGGAAAAAGATGGCGACATACTTAGGTGATTATCAATTTGGGGTGGGGGTCCCCAACGGGGCAAAGGCCATTCTCCACAGCGCGAATAGGTTTTTGAATGCGTTCCACGATGACGGATCCTTGGTCATGCTCACGGTCGACTTTTCAAACGCCTTCAACTTGGTTGACAGGACCATTCTCCTGCGGGAAGTGAGCGTCCGATGCCCATCCATATACCCTTGGGTTCAGTTCATATATGCCCAACCTGCTAGGCTTTATGTGGGGGATTCTTGTATTGGGGCCTCCACTGGGGTCCAATAGGGAGACCCATTGGGGCCGCTTCTCTTCGCTCTTGTTCTACACTCGTTGATCCGTCGACTAGAAGAGTGTTGCTCCCTCCCGTTTCATGCTTGGTACCTCGACGATGGCACTATTATGGGAGAGGCCAAGGAAGTGGCTAAGGCTTTTGATATTATCCGAGCTGAAGGGCCGAATCTAGGCCTTACGCTTAATATTAGGAAATGTGAAATTTTTTGGCCATCGTGCAATGGGGAAAAAGTGAAGCCTGGTTTATTTCCTAGCGATATCGGGAGACCAGAGAGAGGTGTGAAGCTCCTGGGGGCGCTGTTAGTTGGGACGGCGGATATATTAGATCCTTGGGTGCTAAAAGGGCTCGTCAGGCAGTGGATTTGATGGTTTCTCTACAGAAATTGGGGGACCCCCAAAGTGAACTTTTGCTGCTCTGTTCTTGTGTGGGTGTTGCTAAACTGTTGTTTGGCCTTAGGACATGTCAACCAGCCTTTGCTGATGAGGCCGTATCCATTTTTGACAAAGGGCTTCGTGAAGCGGTCGAAGAATTGTAGTTTGTGGGGGGGCGTTCTTTGGGGATCTTCAATGGCGGTTAGCGTCTCTACCGATACGGTTGGGAGGTCTTGGCCTGTGTTCGGCAGAAGACATGTCTGCATATGCTCTTGTGGCCTCTAGAGTACAGTCCTGGGGACTACAAGACCACATCTTACGGAGCAGCAGGATAATGTAACACCCCAACCGATGGCGGAAACATCGGGATGTCACTCATTGATGATTGTTCAGTAGCTCATGGTAAATAATAAATTTCAATAATTGATTTAATTACATTATATACAATTGCTCTACAAAATTCGTACATCAAAATGAAAATACTATGTACACATCTTCAAGCATTAACTCAATTCTTCAAGCAAGTAGAACCTGAAACATGTTAAGTTTGAAAATATTTTGGGTCAACAAAAGTTGGTGAGAATACATAGGTTTTCGAATATAATAGATAACAATAGTTTGTACAACAATCACAGTTGTATAATGATAGAGTATGAGTCCGACATGTAACAATGCGTCTTTGTACAATCAAACCTTGTGTCGACTGAGACCGAACTCGCAAGTTAGTAAAAGTGTAACTGTTATCGATCATCCCTGAATTTATGCGGGGGGTGGGTTTGTCAGACCTATAGCGCTATAATCTAAACAGGCGGCTTGATCATTGTTATTGATTGTACTGTGTCTTTTTGTTACAGTCAAATGATAGAATGAGTAAATGATAGTGTAATTGAATCATAAGTTTCAACAATGTAAGAATGAGTAAATGATAGTGTATAAAATGTTTAAACATGTTTCACCCCAAAATGTAAAACACAAAAAGGGGCTATGTAAACTCACCTTAATGATAGTATTGAATTCCTTGATATTGAATAAATATGGCACAACGATTCCAAGTATACCTTAAATTCAGGACAATAAAATAAGTCTAAGTTTTCTAGTCTACAAGTAGTTCTAGGGTTCCTAATTTGGGGATTGAAAACTGATTAATGATTATTTTAGAATAGTTATTAATGATTTAATAAATAGAGAAATAATTAATAAAAAGGATTTTCGACCAATCTTAATTAAAGGTAGTTGTATTATAATGTAATAATTGTGAAAATAATTTTTATAAAATTATTTTCTTAATTAATGAATATTTATATATTAATACTTATTGACAAAATATAAACTTTATATATAAAAATATTAAGATTTATAAATTTCGAATCAAAAATTTTATATTTCTGATCTAAATGATTAATAATAATATATGTGAAATTTTGATGTAAAAATAATGAAAAACGAATTTATTATGATTTATTTATGATTAAAATAACAAAAATCGATTAAAAATATTAAATAAATGATTTTTCAAAAATAAAAATCATTTCAGAAATGTTTAATGTTTTATAAACTCTGAATAATTTTTGTGGAAATTTATAAAATCGTTTTGATATTTTTATAGAATTTTATAATTATAATGGAATAAACTTGAAATATTTATTATATATAATAAATAAATAATTTTTGGAAAACTAAAAATTGTATGTTAAACTTTTCAATTAGAATATCATAAAATAATTTTTGTAGAATTTATAAAGAAGTTTTAGTATTTTAAAAATAATAGAGAATATATATATAATTAGAAGAGTAAAAAAAAGGTTTGCAGCTCATGGGATTCGAACCCGGGCCATTGGCCGGTTCGTGAGTTTGAGCAAATGAGCCTAACCAACTGATCTGTGGATCAGTTTGGTTAACATTCTTGTTTCGTATTGTATAAAAGGGATGACTGCAGACAGTCATCTTCCCCAATAAACCCTAGGATTTTAATCTGCATAATTATCAAACGATTACCCCAGGAATCATGGGGTTATATGAGTACAGGGGCCGACTAACAAGTAGGAAAAAGGAATTGGATCATACCAGTGCAATCGCCTTCAATTCGCGAGTCAATCAGAAAGTCAAACGATCAAAATACGCGAGTTTTAGTGAACGAACGAAAGAATTGATAGTAGGGTTAGTGTTTTCGGCACTTTAGAGCTTGACAGAAGGTTCAATTTATAATGTAATCGTATTATTAGAAAGTTTTAATTTTTGACCACGATTTGGTCAAAGCCGAGTAAATAACTTCCATTACGAATGTATATATGGCAAACATAGGTTGATTGGATGCGGAAATGAGGTGTCAGTCATTATGCGGAATCAATTGCGAATATGGTTTCCAAATCCATGCTCAAAAAATGCGGTCAAAGTTTGCATTGCTGTTGGTCAACTCTTGTGTCTGCACATCGACTTCATGAAGGAAGCAAGGATAAATTCTGGGCTGGGCTGGGCTATGAGCATTGGGCCGAGGGAGGGGTACATGGGTGAGGGTTTTGGGCTTCTAATGGATTAGTTGTGGTTTTAGGTAATGGATTATTAGTGTTTTGGGTTTGTGTTAGAATAAATATACGATTTATAAAATTTAAAACAGAAAATTTATGTGTATATATTATTATTATTATTATTATTATTATTATTATTATTATTTTTTAAACAAATTATTATTGTTATAATAATATTTTTTTTTATTAAAATGTTTTGAAATAGAGAAGACTTAGACATGGTTATTCTTGTATAAAAGAAGTTTAATATAAGTAAAATGGAGATTTTTTTTAAAAGAAATATACATGATGTTACGGTCTCCCCTACTTTTGGAAACTTCGTGCCGAAGTTTATTGAAAACACAAGGTTGAAGGTGATTGGGTAGAAATTTGGACAAGTGTGGTCTGGAAAATTTTGTGTTAAGGCACGACATGAATAGAATAATCTGTTTTGAATAATTTGGATAAGAGGTTTGTTATCTGTGAGTTTTAAGGGTAGGATTAGGTGTGTCTGGAAATCGCAAGGAGAATAAGAATCTAGCAAAACACTAAACTTAAGTTTTAGGAATACTAACATGAATGCATGAGTTGATGGACTATAGAAAGACTAAATGAACTACCAGGTAACTAGAGTTTATGATTGGTTATTTACCGAAAACCTCGATAGAATTTCACACTACCTTAACGTACCTGTAAATTCGTGATTACGTTCTAGACCGCAATCACCAATTTACCTTACATTAGGGTTTTGTGTCCTTCTATTACTCTAACACATATGTAAGTAATGCAGAAATAATCATGTGGTTGAACCTTTGTATTTAATGAGTCCAACTGTTGAGCATGAAAAAAGACTCCCACCAGTTAGTGAGTAGGAACCTCTACCGATTGTTGAGCAGGTTCGATAGCCTCCACTAGTCGTGGAGTAGGTTGTAGGGCCTCTCCCGACTGAGCAGGTTCGATAGCCTCCACCAATCGTGGAGCAGGTTGTAGGGCCTCTCCCGACTGTTGAAAAGGCATGATGACCTCTACCAATCGTTGAGTAGGTTATTTGGTACTCAACTAACTATTGAGCAAGTACTTTATCCTCTATTAAGTGTAGCAATTATTATACTCATAAATTGCAAATTGATGATATGTTTATGTACGCAAGTTTATAAGTATAACGAGTATAGTATATGAGTTGTAGTTGTATAGATTTAGATATTGATATAGCAATTAGTTCATATTCAAACAAACATGCATCTAGGTGTTATGGTAATGCTAGAATTTATTACTTGAATCAAAAGCGTCAATACATAGAATAAAAGCAAACAACATTCGAATGGTGGGACTTGCTGTTAAGTAGCTGGAGGGTCTTGATCTCGGTTTAATTTAGGGCATCGGTTACGGAAGTGATTTGGGTCTCCACATTCATAGCATTGACCATAGTTGTATCTACCAGGACGATTAGGATTAACAGCCTGAGCAGGGTTGGCTGGTTGGTTGGCATTAGGATTTGGGGCCTCACGACATGTGTTGACCAGATGGCCATACTTACCACAATTGGTGCACAAGCGACACGCTGAAGCAGTGGGATGATGTCGTTTGCATGTGTTACACAATGGATAGTTTCTTATATATGGTTTCTTGTTAGAAGCTTGTGTAGTGAGGTTTGCATCAGGATTCCTGGTCTTACGCTTCTGGTTCTCAGTAGTTACCGCGGCTACAATACTTGCTTTCTCGCTTTTCCGAACTAAGGTCCCGTTCTTTACGTGATTGTCAGTTAGGGTAGCTGCCAGACGCTTGGCCTCCTCGAGGGTAGCAGGGTTCCTTCCCCATACCGTGTCCTGAATCTGCATGGGTAAACCACCGATATACTTCTCGATGGCTACAGGTAAAGGAGTGACCTTATGGGGCAACAACAGACTGAGCTCATGGAAGCGGGTATTATAAGCAAGGTTTTCTCCACTATCCTGAGCAAGGGTGTGGAACTCATCCTCTAATTTCTTGACCTCGTTACGTGGGCAAAATTCAACTTTCATTATCTCCTTGACTTGATCCCAGGTCATAGCAAGTGCAACTTCAGCTCCATGGATGCGCTTTTCCTCATTCCACCAAGTGAGTGCTCGTTTGTGAAGAACACTCATAGCATAACGGACCTTAAAGTTATCGGGACACTCACTGTTAATGAAGGTATTCTCAATACCCTCGAACCATTGTAGAAGACCAGTAGCTCCTTCATCTCCACTGAACTTAGGAGGATTACAGGTATTAAAGTGTTTGAGAGTGCAGGCTGGAGACCATTCCCGTTTCCATTCCCGTTCCCATCGTGGTTTCCATTGCCGTTTCCATTTCCATTCATTTGGATGACTTGGGCTAGTAAGTTAGGAACCAGGTTTGCAATCTGTTGTGCCATTTGTTGAGAAATGATCGCAGCCAGTTGGGCATCACCTCCATTGTTGTGGTTAGTGTCGTGGTTGTGATTGTGATTGCTACTCCCTTCATCATGATTGTCACCACTGTTAAGGCGAGCGCTGCGACGTGGAGGCATGATCTGTAAGAGACACAATGAAGGTTCAATGAGACATGAATGAGGTAATATAAGGAATGTAATCATTTATCCATTTATTAAAACGAATAAACAAAAACGTTGACTTATCAAAGATTCTAGATTCTAATAACATAGTGAAGACATGCTTTAGCCTATAAGTGAACACTCATCCCGAGAATTCCCAGGTAGGCATCCGGGTCCCTCGTCTGATTGGGATATATGCGCAATGCCAGCCTAGACAGAAAACTCAGAATACAGGCGTTCACCCTTCCAGATTGCACGTGTTCGTTATTAAAATCTAGAACTTCGACGAGATCTCAAGGTGGTTCAGGCTAAACCTGAGGATTTTGTCCTATTAGTCTAAGAGTAGATCCAGTGATGGAGAGCAATCTTCTTGTAAGGATTAAAGTAGGGATAAGAAGTAAGAGGGAGATAGAGAATAGCAAGTAAAAGGAGCAAATACCGGTTATAATCCTATTGTTATAGACTAGATTATTTTTCTAATAACCTAATTCCTTATAACCATGGCTCTGATACCAATCTGTAACACCCCAACCGATGGCGGAAACATCGGGATGTCACTCATTGATGATTGTTTAGTAGCTCATGGTAAATAATAAATTTCAATAATTGATTTAATTACATTATATACAATTGCTCTACAAAATTCGTACATCAAAATGAAAATACTATGTACACATCTTCAAGCATTAACTCAATTCTTCAAGCAAGTAGAACCTGAAACATGTTAAGTTTGAAAATATTTTGGGTCAACAAAAGTTGGTGAGAATACATAGGTTTTCGAATATAATAGATAACAATAGTTTGTACAACAATCACAGTTGTATAATGATAGAGTATGAGTCCGACATGTAACAATGCGTCTTTGTACAATCAAACCTTGTGTCGACTGAGACCGAACTCGCAAGTTAGTAAAAGTGTAACTGTTATCGATCATCCCTGAATTTATGCGGGGGGGTGGGTTTGTCAGACCTATAGCGCTATAATCTAAACAGGCGGCTTGATCATTGTTATTGATTGTACTGTGTCTTTTTGTTACAGTCAAATGATAGAATGAGTAAATGATAGTGTAATTGAATCATAAGTTTCAACAATGTAAGAATGAGTAAATGATAGTGTATAAAATGTTTAAACATGTTTCACCCCAAAATGTAAAACAGAAAAAAGGGGCTATGTAAACTCACCTTAATGATAGTATTGAATTCCTTGATATTGAATAAATATGGCACAACGATTCCAAGTATACCTTAAATTCAAGATAATAAAATAAGTCTAAGTTTTCTAGTCTACAAGTAGTTCTAGGGTTCCTAATTTGGGGGATTGAAAACTGATTAATGATTATTTTAGAATAGTTATTAATGATTTAATAAATAGAGAAATAATTAATAAAAAGGATTTTCGACCAATCTTAATTAAAGGTAGTTGTATTATAATGTAATAATTGTGAAAATAATTTTTATAAAATTATTTTCTTAATTAATGAATATTTATATATTAATACTTATTGACAAAATATAAACTTTATATATAAAAATATTAAGATTTATAAATTTCGAATCAAAAATTTTATATTTCTGATCTAAATGATTAATAATAAGTTATGTGAAATTTTGATGTAAAAATAATGAAAAACGAATTTATTATGATTTATTTATGATTAAAATAACAAAAATCGATTAAAAATATTAAATAAATGATTTTTCGAAAATAAAAATCATTTCAGAAATGTTTAATGTTTTATAAACTCAGAATAATTTTTGTGGAAATTTATAAAATCGTTTTGATATTTTTATAGAATTTTATAATTATAATGGAATAAACTTGAAATATTTATTATATATAATAAATAAATAATTTTTGGAAAACTAAAAATTGTATGTTAAACTTTTCAATTAGAATATCATAAAATAATTTTTGTAGAATTTATAAAGAAGTTTTAGTATTTTAAAAATAATAGAGAATATATATATAATTAGAAGGGTAAAAAAAGGTTTGCAGCTCATGGGATTCGAACCCGGGCCATTGGCCGGTTCGTGAGTTTGAGCAAATGAGCCTAACCAACTGATATGTGGATCAGTTTGGTTAACATTCTTGTTTCGTATTGTATAAAAGGGATGACTGCAGACAGTCATCTTCCCCAATAAAACCTAGGATTTTCATCTGCATAATTATCAAACGATTACCCCAGGAATCATGGGGTTATATGAGTACAGGGGCCGACTAACAAGTAGGAAAAAGGAATTGGATCATACCAGTGCAATCGCCTTCAATTCGCGAGTCAATCAGAAAGTCAAACGATCAAAATACGCGAGTTTTAGTGAACGAACGAAAGAATTGATAGTAGGGTTAGTGTTTTCGGCACTTTTAGAGCTTGACAGAAGGTTCAATTTATAATGTAATCGTATTATTAGAAAGTTTTAATTTTTGACCACGATTTGGTCAAAGCCGAGTAAATAACTTTCATTACGAATGTATATATGGCAAACATAGGTTGATTGGACGCGGAAATGAGGTGTCAGTCATTATGCGGAATCAATTGCGAATATGGTTTCCAAATCCATGCTCAAAAAATGCGGTCAAAGTTTGCATTGCTATTGGTCAACTCTTGTGTCTGCACATCGACTTCATGAAGGAAGCAAGGATAAATTCTGGGCTGGGCTGGGCTATGAGCATTGGGCCGAGGGAGGGGTACATGGGTGAGGGTTTTGGGCTTCTAATGGATTAGTTGTGGTTTTAGGTAATGGATTATTAGTGTTTTGGGTTTGTGTTAGAATAAATATATGATTTATAAAATTTAAAACATAACATTTATGTGTATATATTATTATTATTTTTTAAACAAATTATTATTGTTATAATAATAATTTTTTTTTATTAAAATGTTTTGAAATAGATAAGACTTAGACATGGTTATTCTTGTATAAAAGAAGTTTAATATAAGTAAAATGGAGATTTTTTTTTTTTAAAGAAATATACGTGATGTTACAGATAGTGGGGATGGACTTGGATTATGAGCTTGCTTTGGACACCGTTCGCTGCTCTCTTCCTGACTCAGATTTGGGGGGTTTTATGGATAAGGACACCGCCCCCAACAAACCTCAAAAGTTCTTGGCGAGTGCGTTTAACTGTAAAACCCTTCAGACTATGGGAGAGAAGTTTGCCATGACTGCGCGTCAGAAAGCGGTGTTTGAATGCCTCAATGTAGCGCATGCTCAAGATTTCTTGGCTGCCCTTCCTATTGGGGGGGCTCGGGCAACACATGTCAGCTGTTGAATACCAGGCTATCCTTAAATATAGGCTCATGATTCCCATGTTCCCAGTTGACCAGTCGTGTCCAGTTTGCAAAAAAACATGTTTAGATAAGTTTGGGGAACATGCCCTTCACTGTAAGGAGCTACCCGGATTTAAATACAGACATGATCTGGTCAGGGATGTTTTATGGGACGTCTTGCGTAGGGCGGGGATTTTGGCTAGGAAAGAAGCCCCGGTTAACTTTTTTGACGGACCCCCTAGAAGGACGATCTATCTTAAGGCCAGCAGATGTCCTCGTGTTCGGGTGGGCACAAGGCAAGCACGCGTGCGTTGATCTCACAGGGGTGTCTCCGTTGGTGGGACTTCGAGATTCGGGTTTTGTGGCAGGGCAAGCAGCCTTGAGAGCAGAATCACAGAAAGTTGTCAAACATGAAGCTGCATGTCTAGAGAACCAGCACGCTTTTGTGCCATTTGCTTTTGACACATTTGGAGGGCTAGCCCCCGAGGCAATCCGGTTCTTAAAAAGAGTTCAAAAGGTGGTGCAGAGCAACTCTCCAGCGACGAAGGACCTAAGTTTTATTTTTAAAAGAGTAGGTTCTTCTATTCAAAAGGGGGTAGCGGCGCAACTTGTGGCCCGTTTACCCGCCTCCCACTTGTAATAAATTATTTGTTTAGCCATATAGCAAAATTAAAGTATTCTCCTTAATTATATCTACAACAGTTGGATTATTTGATGGATTAACATGATGTCTCACAAAATCCAAATATGGAGTAGTTAATAGTCTATGATTAGTTCAGGTTAATTGATTACATTATTTGCTTGCTTCTTACATTATAATTAGTTGCTATCTTTTCTTTTTTAATGTGAGAAAAGTAAGTGATACGAGCCATTAGCAATACTAACCAATGGTTAAGATGTAAAAGGGATTCCAAGTGTTCTAACTAATCACATAATTAGCTCAGATGGAGCAAAATAGGGAAACCTACATCATTTTGTTACTTTTTAACTGATTAGTAATTTCCGTTTAGTTAAATGTTAAATGAGTCATCAATAACTTGAATTAGCCTTTTTTTTTTTTTTTTTTTTTTTGTCATGGCATGATACCAAAACTGATGCCAAGGAAGGCCTAATCATAACAACGTGCCGGCGATGAAGAAAAGATGATGCTATTGCTTCTTTTCTGCATGCTTATTGTTTTCGCCTTTGGCCTTGGCTTCTTTTCTACATCATTTTTGTTACTTTTTTTTAACGGGTAATTTCAACCTTTTCTAGCGGTGCTTAATCGCACCCCACTTCCGGGGAGCCTACTGCCCCACTCCGACCAGACTCTGTTGTCTTAACCGGGCCAACGCTGACATCAGAGTTTGGCTTGGCGTACACCGGGAAAACCCCACAAAGAGAAGCCCCACGTAAGGGGAGGGCATGCGAGTCGAACCCGGGTCTCATAGGTAAAACCAGGATGCCTCAACCACGTTTCCATGGCATCATTGACCCGTAGGATCTCCTGTTAATATACACACCTTTAAATTGACTTATTTAATGAAAACCTTTAAAGACCTATGACTATTTAGACTTCTAACTAACTTCATGCACAGGATATATCATATGTGTTAGTGGAATGGTGTACTTTTCGACTCCCCAGGGGAGTGAATTTGTTTTCAGTAGAATAGGGTTCTATATCTAGAAAGGGGTGGCGGCGTAACTTGTTGCCCGCCTACCTACCTGCTATTCTTATGTTATTTCTCCATGTTTATATACCATATCTATTTTGACCCAAAAAAAAAAAAAAACATAACAATGAACTGACAAAATTACCAGAAGTAGCAACATGTTATCATTTTTTTCTTACAAATGATGGCAGTGAATATGATTGGTACAAAAAAAATGAAGTATGTTGCTATTAATGGTAGGGGTTTATAAACTATTCCACACCCCTTGCTACTAAATGCAGTTCTAACAATACAGTTGACTTTTCTGGAAAGTCAAACTGCTTGTGTTTAGTGGGTTTTATGTTGACAGTTGGAGTTGGTATGAAGTATGTCACTTATGTTCATGAAATGAGCTTTATACCTTGTTTTGATAGCAAGACCAAAACAGAGGTTAGAGGCAAACTTAGTTGTTCTTCCTTCGACTCGTTTAATTTACAACACGATACTTGGCCTAAATCTATAAATTTGGCAGGATTTACAAGTATGGTGTTCTCCTTTATGATGAAATTTTATTCATAGACTTCTTTTTCATTATCATGACCCTTTTTGACCCGAACCTATTTTGACCTGTTACTTGACCCAATTGCCGTTTTGCTAGGCTTAGGTATAATGAAAGAAGTTTGATCAACCCAACCGAAAATAAGCTTTATTTAAATACAACCACACAAAATATCGACACATTTCTAGTGAAGAAACACGCAATAACTTAAAACTTACTATTTTCATCAACCATTTACAATCTACCATCAAGTATATCAATACTTTGATTCGCCACCTTATTCCCATTACGACGATAGTTAGAAAGATAACTTTCTCTCCTTAGAAGCGGCGTGACATCAATCTCTTCTCCTACTTTTCGGTCTTCACTAGATGGAGTATCACATCTTCTAAGAATCTCAAGTACTTCTTTCATTGATGGTCGGCTCGAAGGCAATGTGCTAGTGCATATGAGCCCAAGTTTGAACACTAGGCTAATTTCTTCCATGTAGCCATTCGCTTGTTTGATCTCCGGGTCCAAAGCATCAACCATAGACTTCCCTTCACTAAAATGTTTCCAAGTCCATTCTGCAAGATTCATTTCACTATCTCCTGCGTGTGGTTCTTTTCCGGTTACTAGTTCTAGTAGCACCACGCCAAAACTGTACACGTCTACCCTCTCGGTTATCGTTGTTGAGTATGCATACTCTGCAAATCAATTAGTGAACTATGTTAAAAAGAGTATCATGTTTTGACTTTAAGGTCAAATGAAGTAATATTCATCTTTAAAATTATAATGAAGTTTTGATTGTTAAGGAATATTCTATAGTTAAATTTATTTTATAATAACATATAAATGTAAATATTATGATGAGATTGTATAAGATTACACTTTGACTTTTAAGGTCAAATGGCCTGATATACAACTTCAAACTTTGACAAATAAACTATCCTACTTTTAAGCAGTGGCGAAGCTTGAGAATTCCGACCGGGGTTCGGAAGTCACCAGGGGGTCAGAAGTCACCGGTAATGGGGTCAAAACCGTATATAACAAAAAAAAAAATTCTGTACGGATACTATATAATCGGAACTTCTGAGCGAAAATCCCCCCATGAAGCTGCGCCACTGCTTTATCCTAGTTCAAAGGGAGCATGGTTTGACTTTGAAGATAAGAATTTAACATAATGTGCAGATTGTTGAAGAAAACTACAAAATGCCTTACATTTCATAGTAAGTTACAAAAGCATATATATTCTGTTACTTCCTAAAAAGAACAGGAAGTTTGACCTTTGAAGCCAAAGTGTTCTTACCAGGAGGAATATAACCAAATGAGCCAGCTATAGCAGACATAGCATTGGCCTGACCAGGCTTCGGCTTGGTCAAACTCTTCGCTAGTCCAAAATCTGCAATCCGCGCTTTAAACTCAGAATCCAACAGTATATTGCTCGACTTCACATCTCTATGAATGATCGGCGGTGAACAGTCATGGTGCATATAACAAAGCCCCTGAGCTGCCCCAATTGCAATCTGCAGCCGCTTGGGCCAATCCAATACCATGTGATGTACCAACCCGCGATTTGTTTTCATCTTTTTCCCATGTAACCATTTATCAAGACTCTGATTCTCCATATACTCATAAACAAGAAGCTTAGATTCCTCACTTGAAAAACAGCATAACAGTTTAACTATGTTAGAATGACGAATTGAGCCCAATATTTGAACCTCGGATAAGAACTCTTTCTCGAGCGTATGGTCTATCTTTCGACTGTTCCAAATTCTTTTAACTGCAACATACTCTCCATGCCGTCCAATCTCAATCTGATACACTTTCCCTGACCCGCCACTCCCAATCAAATTGTTCTCGGTTAAACAACACAAAATATTCGCTTCTGTGAACTTTAAAGTGTGAAATGAAGTCAGCTTCCATGTGGTTAAATCTAGTCTCTGTTTCTTCTTAAGGTAGCCTCTAAACATGAACAATATGCATAGAATTGCGACGAGTATGACGAATGCTGATAAAACAACAATTATCGCGATGATTTTGTGCGAAAATTTATTGGAGTGTGAGGTTTTGGTAGAGCCTGCATAACAGTTATGCAGGTTTGGGATTGGGGATGAAGCACAAAGACTTGGATTGTTCAAGAAACTGTTTTCATACGCTAGATTATCGAATGCATACGGGATTCTTCCAGTGAGGTTGTTGGCAGATAGATTCAAAGTGGTAAGCCTTAAACTACTCAACTGCGGCGGGATTTTCCCCGAAAATTGGTTTTCTGATAAATCAAGATCAAGTAAATGTGGTAGATCAGTGATTGCTTGTGGAATCGGGCCAGAGAGTTTGTTTCGGGCTAGATTTAACGTGGTTAGCGAACTCCATGACCGAATTGTGGATGGAAGTTCGCCAGAAAGCGAATTACCATCGAGATAAAGCACAGATAACTGCGAAAGATTAGTTAATCCAATTGGGATTTCACCTGACAACAAGTTGTTACTAGCCTTAAACACATTTAATTTCTTCCAAGACGAAATCCCTTGAGGAATTCGGCCCGAAAACTTATTGTCACTAATCTCCAATCTAGACAAATTCCATGCTAATCTGTTCGGCAGCTCGCCCGAAAGAAAGTTTCCACTTATTCTCAAACTAGACAGATTATGCATTGACCAAATTCCTTTAGGGAACTCACCTGTGAAACTATTATCATACAGTTGAATTGTATGCAGCTTATTACAACTCTGGAGCAATCGCGGTATCTCTCCGGTTAAATTGTTTGAGAAAGCCACCACAACAAACAAAGTACCTCCCCCACACAAATCCTCAGGCAGTTTTCCAGTAAGTCTATTCTCAGACACCTCGAACGCTTCCAGCTTCGAGTGCATACCCATTTCTAAAGGCAATTCGCCGCTTAGATTGTTCCTAAACACTCGAAAAATCCTCAGTGTCCGAATACCAGAAATACTAGTCGGAATGTTGCCAGATAATTGATTTGAAAACAAATTCAACACTTGTAGCTGCTGCAGCTTCCCAAACTCTTCAGGAATTAGACCGGTTAACCGGTTCATTGACACATCCATTTCAACTAACTTAACAGACTCGATAACCGACGGGATTTCACCGGATAAACTGTTCTTATACAGGTAAAACATCCTTACATTCTTTAACAGAAACAATCCAGAAGGAATCCCACCTTCCAAATTATTACTACTCAAATCCAACAACTGGAGATTCGACAAGTTAGCAAAACTATCAGGTATTTTCCCGATCAAATTCGTTTGTGGCATCCACAATCTAGTCAAGTTCTTCAACTTCCCAAACTCTGGTGGTAGTTCAGGCGTAGCGAAATTATTATACGCCAAACCCAAAATCATTAAACTCGAAAGGTTTCCAATCTCCGAAGGAATCGAACCGTTAAACAGGTTCTGATACAACTGCAAGTATATTAAAGTTGATAAGTTCCCTAAAGAGGCAGGTATATCACCTGTGAAGTTATTACCTCCAAGGTCCATATACTCTAGCCGCGATAATCGATCAATATCCCCAGGCAACATCCCAACGAAAGCGTTTTGCGATAAATCTAGTCGAACTAGGTTCGAACAGTTATACAAAAACGTTGGAAACGCTCCTGTGAGGTAGTTATCAGATAGAATAATGTTTTCGAGATAGGAGAAGCTGCAGATGGACCGCGGTATTGGTCCGGTTAAGTTTTTGGTTTGAAGGTTAAGAGTAGTAACGTAGCCGTTACTGTTGCATGTAATTTCTTGCCAGTTGCATGGGTGTGAAGAGACGTTCCAGTTTGTTAGTGTTGGTGGGTTACCCCACTGTTGTTTGAGGTTTAGTAATGTGGTTTGTTCGGATAATAATAATAATGGTTGTGAGTGTACTAATAAAAGTTTGGTCACGAGTATGTAAACAAAATTAAAAGAGAGAGTGTGTAAAAGTGGTGGCATTTTTTTGGGTGGAGATGTCCGGCCGCGGTTGCGGTGACGGTGGTTGGGGGTGGGGGGGATTGCGGTGGTTATTGTTGCCGGGGAAAATGAGGGGAACGTGGTTTGGTGGTGTGAATGAAAGGGGAAGCCGACATTTATGAAATAGTTGACAACGGTCGTTGATTTTTGTTGAGTTGTGTTTTTATAAAATAATAAGTTGAAGGTGGGGTTATTTACGTTTGTAACTAAGGTTTTTTTTTTTTTTTTTTTTTTGTGTGTGCGGGGAAAGTGGAATGAGTGGGTGGGTTAGGTATGGCGGCGTAGTGTGAGTCAACCGCTGAAGTTGCAGTCGTATACGGCTGGCTAAAAAGTATAGACTCAAAGTTTTGATTGGGGTCATCATCCTGATGAATAATGATATTATCTATTGTAAAGTGGGGTAAATCTATACTGTATGCATTATAAAGAAATGATTAGGCATTATAAAGAAATGATTAGGAATATGCAAATATGTCCGAAGTGTTCAAAGTTAAGATACATATCAAGGGTTTCTTTAAAATTTTTTAAATTTTATCACTTTTCTTCTCGAAATGTTTATAGAAGATAATCAACTTTTATATGAAAATGCAACTCACCCAAACTAAATAAACACATGGGATAACAGTATTTTTGAACAAATTTCATATAATGGCGATGAAAGATAATAATTTATGTTACCACAATGAATAATCTTATGTCAGCTAAACTTGTATGTGCTTTAAAACTTTAAAATATAGTGACTGAAGTCTTCATAGAGTTAAAGTCAAGCTAACTAGATCACCTTTTTTATATCATTCAACGCAATAATTTTTGTTTTCAATTTTAATCATGATAATTACGTGAAATTAGGCTCTATAGCTTTTGTTAGTTGATTAATTTGTAGGCGTTTTATGATAGATTGATGATATGATATACGTGTCGTTCATTAGGTATTGGTTAAATGATTGTCTGTTTGTTTAGAAAATTTAAGGTTGGTGTAGTCTTTTATTGATCTGCTTTGATAGGAGAAATTCCATGGTCTGAAAATTATTATTTCAAATATATTCAAGTCCAGTCTTTGTTCTTGATGATTCAGTCTATGTGAACAACTTGCCTACACCAGTGAAACGTACTTCAATTACCAAAAGAAAATATGCCTAATCGATCATTGTCTTGGATTACAAACTTGTAGATGATAATTAGTTTGGAAATAATAGTAAAAAAAAAAACTCAAAAGTGTATTTTTAATGAACACAAGTACAAAACCATATATGCTACACCAATTATTAACAAAAATGTTTCTAATCTACTTAACCGACCAATTTCAACCTGTACGCTAACATCTTTTGGCTTGTTAACATCTCTTAAAGATGTTATAAGGATGGCAACTCCCCACCCCCTCTCTCTCTATATACACACACACACAAATATATATATATATATATATATATTTGTTCTTTTATGCTTCAGTTTTAGTCCAAATTAGAGAAATGATAAGCGTTGGAGGTAGAGAATTCAATGGGAGGCAAGAACCAAGGTATAATTTCTATGACCTTTATCAGTTAATTTTTTTCATCTATTTTCAGTTTGAAGTTCATATTTTGTGTTAAAAATGAAGAAGATGAAGCAAACCTGAAGCAACTCAGAAAGAGTTTGTTATTTAAGGCAAACCCAATGCCAAACTTCTACCATGAGGGTCCACCGCCAAAGGTTGCGCAAAGAAGGTAATTAATAAATCATTTACCTTTTAATGGTTCGTTAGCACATATATTGTTGTCACTACAAAGTATTGATTATATTCATACAAGATCGATGTGTTCTATTTAACTAAACAATTCTCACGAGCATAAAGTCTCCCAAAGTCTTATCTCCAGTTCATAGAATATCGCTAAGTTATTATCTGATTATTTGATTCTGGGTATTTAATATAACAATATCACTTATGCAAATACATATTCAAACGGTCCTTAAATGTTCAAGCTTTTAGGTGGAATTGTGGGAACATCCTAACTGGAGCCTTAGCTGGAGGAGTGCTGGTTGGGGATACGTAGCTAGAGGTTGACCCTATAATTGAAGGATTATCTACCAGCATGTAACTTTTGAGCTGTAAGTAATTACCATTCATTTGAAAGGTACTGGGATATGTAGCTAGAGGTTGACCCTATAACTTCTTTTATTGTAATTGACACATTAATTAATAGTACTTAGTGTGCACCCTATGCGCAATGGGTTCACTTTTTGCCAAGATGCAAGGGGCAAAAGCGTCGTTTGACCCATAATAAAACATAACTACGACTTGGCTATTTGCTCATATATGTATGTTTATTTCTATTCAAATTGAGGTGTCTTGGCTTATGAATTTGCAACCACGGGATCTCTATATGACATATTGCATTATATAAACACTTGTTTGCACTTTTGTTTTCGTGTTTAAATTATTAACACCAATCAATAATCAATAGTCAATAGTCATAGTTATAGTCTATAGTCAATAGTCGATAGTCAACAGTCAAAGAGCTATCTTTATGCCTTCGTAATTATTTAGTCATAGTCAATATTCTTAGTCAATAGTCCTCCTAGAATCAAGTCATTGTATTAATGTTGTAACCATTATATAATCTTATGTGAATAATGAGAATAACACATTCAATCCAATTCACTCTATTAACCTATTACTCTATATGGTATCAAGAGCCTAAAGCTCCCTTGAGCCAACCGATTCATCACAGCTTTCAACAGTCTTCTATCCGCAACCCACACAACGCTTTCATCTTTTTTCTGATTTGCAGCCTCAACGGCTCCCTTTTTTTGTTCATCAATCAAAACAAAACTACAATCGGAACCCTTGTTCCTCAGCCTCAAACCCCTCATTACAAAACCGACCCTCCTCGTGGTCAAACAAATCCGCAACCCAAACTCAAAACAACCCGACCCATAACAGCCAAACTAACGCTTTTTGTTATTTTTGCAGCATACCTGGTCATGTAACGAAAGATTGTAGCAAACTTCGTCGCTTCCTACGCGACCATCAAGTCTCTACTCATGATTCCCACTCATACCCGGTTGTGAGCAATACATCTTCTCACACTACGGTTCCAAACACTCCATGGATGTGGGATACATGCGCTTCCAATCACACTAACAACAACAACAACCAAATGCATGTTCTTTCCGAATATGGTGGCCCGGATGAGATTGTTTTAGGTGACGGTAAAACCCTTCCTATTACACACATTGGTCAAACAACCCTTCACACCAACTCACGACCGCTTTTCTTAAACGATGTCTTAATCATTCCATCTCTTAGTAATAATCTTATTTCTGTTGTAAAACTTAGTCGTACTAATCAAGTTTCTGTTGAATTTTTTCCATATCATTTCGTAGGTAAGGATCTACGCACGGGGGCGCATCTCATGCGGGGCGTGAACGTCAATGACGTTTACTACAGACCAACCATACTCTCTCCTCAAATCAATGCAACAACAAAAAGATCTCTACTTGCGTGGCACCATATCCTTGGACATCCTTTGTTTCAAGTCTTCAAGTCCTTAATTTCTAAATTAGGACTTAATGGTAATAAAGTCACCCGAGTCTTTTCATTGCAAATCTTGTTCGTTAAATAAAAGCCATAAAATTTCTTTTGGTAAAAACTTATTTGTTGCAAATAAACCGTTGCAACTCGTTTACTCAGATGTATGGGGTCCAGTCCAAGCATCCATTGACGGCTTCAAGTACTATGTCATATTTGTCGATTATTTTTCTAAATACATTTGGTTATATCCGATAAAAAGAAAATCCGACATCTCCGTCCTTTTTCCACAATTCAAATCACTAGTGGAAATTGTTTTTCAAACACCTCTTATCTCTCTATTTACCGATAATGGTGGTGAATTCATTGGTCTTAAACCAATATCTCACAACTTATGGATTTTCTCACTACACCACACCCCCTCATACACCCGAACAAAACGGGGTGGCCGAACATCGTCATCGACACGTTGTTGAAACGGGCCTTGCCCTCCTCCACTATGCTAAACTCCTATCACAATTTTGGTCACATGCCTTTCAAGCCGCCACTTATCTCATCAACCGTCTACCCACCACCATCTTGAACAACAAATCACCTTATGACATGTTATTCAATGTTGCTCCCACCTACTCCAAACTAAAACCGTTTGGATGTCTTTGCTATCCTTGGCTCCGCCCATACAACACCTCCAAGTTACAATCTCGCTCCGCATCATGTATCTTTCTTGGATACTCCTCTTCCAGATCAGCATACAAATGCTTTGATCCAGCCACCAACAAGCTATATCACTCTCACCATGTTGAATTCATACCTTACATCTTCCCATCCCACACCAAGAACTCCGCATCTCCCACTGAAACCTATGAATCATTTCTTCACAACATACCAAATCCTCCAAAGCCTTCACACCCTACACAACCTCCCATCGATCCCACACCCCAACCCATACCTCCTACACACCCCTCTCCTGACCCTACACAACCTTCTACTACACCTACACAACATTCCCCTAACCCTACACAACTCTTGTCCTCTACACAGTCCTCCGCTATCCCTACACAGTCATCCACTGTCCATACACAATCCTCATCTCCTACACAATCCTCCACTCCTACACAGCCTAATTCACCTACACAGCCTTCCAATGACTGTACCACCTCCTCATCTCAAGCTCCTTCAACTAACCCCTCTCCTACCACCTCTACTCGCCCACAACGGTCTCGCAATCCTAACTCAAAATATTACAATTCCAACTTCATCAACTCCACCACACTTCACCCACTTCCTACATCCATTGAGCCCTCTACTCACATCCAAGCGATGAAAGATCCACAATGGCGACAAGCAATGGATCTTGAATACAACGCTCTTCTTCAAAACCATACGTGGGAGCTTCTCCCTCATACTACCCAAAATCCAATCGGATGCAAATGGGTATTCCAAACCAAACGAAAACCCGATGGAAATATTGATAAATTTAAAGCGCGCCTAGTGGCAAAAGGGTTTCATCAACAGTACGGTAAGGACTATTTTGATACCTTTAGTCTGGTAACGAAACAAGTCACCATTCGTACTGTTCTTTCCATCGCACTCTCTCGAGGGTGGTTGTTACGCCAACTAGACGTCAATAATGCATTTCTTCATGGTACCTTACATGAGGATGTGTACATGATTCAACCACCTGGATTGCAAATTCGGTGTTTCCTAATCACATTTGCAAACTCAAGAAATCTCTCTACGGCCTTAAACAAGCCCCGCGTGCTTGGTACAATGAATTAACTGCATTCCTCATTAGCTTTGGTTTTAAAAAATGTCTCTCTGATGCGTCTCTTTTTGTCTACAACACAAATGGTAACACTTGCTACCTACTCGTCTACGTTTACGACATTGTCCTCACTAGAAACAATAATCCATTCATGGACATCTTTGTTCAAGCCCTAAGCAAAAAAATTTCGATCAAAGACTTAGGCCCTCTACATCACTTCCTAGGAATCGAATTCATTCCAACTCCTCATGGTCTATTCCTCTCCCAACACAGGCACATTTAGGACATCTTAACCACTTTCAAAATGGATGGTGCAAAAGAGGTCCTCACCCCTCTAAGCGTCTCTGAACCGCTTATCCCTTCGGATGCCTCTCCACCCGTTGACCCAACTCCTTATCGAAAACTTGTTGGCACACTTCAATACCTTGCCTTCACCCGCCCTGATATCTCTTTCACTATCAACAAACTCTCCCAGTTTATGCACCACCCAAAACAGTCACACTGGCAAGCTCTCAAACGGGTTCTCCGCTATTTGAAAGGAACATTGCACCATGGGTTATTGTTAAATAAACAGTCCTCACTTGATTTAAATGCTTTCTTAGATTCTGATTGGGGAGGCATACATGACGGAGGAAGATCTACTACAGGTTATATATTATATCTTGGATCCAACATCATCTCCTGGCGTTCATCAAGACAAAAAAACAGTCTCACGCTCATCCACTGAAGCAGAATACAAAGCACTAGCAAATGCCACAACTGAAATCTCATGGGTTAAAAATCTTCTCCAAGAACTCGGTCTCCGCACGACACGTACACCATCTCTTTTCTGTGACAACACCGGTTCCACCTACCTTTGTGCCAACCCGGTGTACCATTCCCGCATGAAACATGTTGCCCTCGACTACTACTTTGTTCGTGAACAAGTCAATGCCGGTCAGTAAAAGGTCTTTCACGTTAGCTCAAAGGATCAACTAGCTGATGTCCTCACCAAACCACTTCCACGATCACCGTTTCTTTCATTTCACTCTAAGATTGACGTATCCAATGGATCCTCCATCTTGCGGAGGCATATTAACACCAATCAATAATCAATAGTCAATAGTCAACAGTCAAAGAGCTATCTTTATGCCTTCGTAATTATTTAGTCATAGTCAATATTCTTAGTCAATAGTCCTCCTAGAATCAAGTCATTGTATTAATGTTGTAACCATTATATAATCTTCTGTGAATAATGAGAATAGCACATTCGATCTAATTCACTCTATTACCTATTACTCTATATAAATTAACAGATATATAAGTTGAAATATAATTGGTGTTAGGTTTAAAATCTATATAATATGCATATATACATGCAGGTAGGAAGGATCTGCAAGGAGCACAATTGGGGCCCGTGCTTGATAGGGTGCAGCGGGTAAAGATTTTGTTGATGTAGCAAAGGGACTGGATTATTTTCATGACAAGGTCAATCCTTAAATAATTCAGAGATATTAAGTCTATCAATGTGTTGATATTTGAGGATTTAAGAGCCTAGATTGCCGATTTTTAACCATTCAAAACAATCACCCCAATATGGCTTCACACTTGCATTCTACTCGCGTTTTGGGAATTTTTGGTTATCGTGTGCCATAATAATACTTATATTATAAAGTCTTTTCATATATATGCGTCTACCCAGCGGCAAAGTGGATGGGATGGTTTGGCTCACTGGCTACATTGAAAAAAAATTTAGCTGTTGGGCTAGGTTAGGCAAGTATACTACAAACTTACAAATCACAACTTTTAATTTCTAAATGGATAGTGACCTTCATATGATAGTGTATACAATATCATATTATTACTACATGCTTTTGTCATGTAAATGAACTTTATCATTTAGCAAGGTGTCTTAAATGGCACAGTTATGTAAATATGCAATGACCGGACAACTTACACAAGAGTGATGTTTATGTTCATATTGGTCTTTTACAGTAACATACCTTTGATTCATTAAGATTTGTTCAATAATGAGTACATGGTTTTTGTGGTGAACTGCAATCTATTGTAAGTGGCGGTGCATATTTCTTTTCTTTCTACGAATACTTGTTAAAACATAGTGTGCACATTTCTATTCTTTTTGCTTAACTTGCGGCAAAAAACCTAAGTATCATAATGTTGTATTGCAACCCATTTGTGGATCCCGCTGTAACGCATAGGTAAACCCACTAGTATTTAATTATGGTGTAGATTTGAAAGTAGGATTAAAGAGTTGCCTAAATCGTTTTAATAAAAATAGTGTTTTAGGCGCATCTTTAATGGAAAATTTGGGTGGCTACAAATGCTGCATTGGATTGTTAGGTTGCGGTTAGGCCTTTAAACGAACTGAACGAACGAACACATAATCGAACACATTTTTGTGTTCATGTTCGTTCATTAGGAAATTTGTCGTGTTCGTGTTCGTTTATATTTGTTCATTTAAAACCTAAACGAACAGTTCATGAACATAAACGAACACAACGTATCAATATAAATGAACACAAATAAACATAAACGGACACAAACAAAAACGAGTTAATAATGATTCATCACAATTCAACCAAGTCGAATGCATAACAATGCAATCAAAACCAAAGCTAAATTAGTAGTTTGAATGTACATGATTCATTCAAAATATTCATTATGTATCTACCAAAAAAAAAGTTCACCATGATTCATCAAAAAAATAACATCCATCCTCCCGTACAGGACGAGGGTGGACCGAACCAAAGCAAACCGAAGCTAAACGACTAGAATCAGATCGATTTGGTGCTTGAAGTTAGGAAATAGCCTAGGGGTTCTCTAAATCGGTCATGTATGTGTGTGTATGTGGGTTTAATTGCGACAAAAACGTGTATAAATACGAATTGAAATTTCTAGTTAAGGAATGTTTTAATCCGACACAAATCTTCGAAATTGACCCATGAATTAAGGTTTTTCCACGCAATTGACAGGTAAGACGCACGATTTAATAGGTTTCGCATCTTAGGAAGGTTTCAATTTGGTCAAACAAACTGTAATTGCGTGAAATTTGTTGGTTGGTCGTGCAAAACGCGAACCGGGTCGAGTTAGGGGTATGGGGATGGTTGTTTGTTGTCTTGGGCCTATTGTGGTGCTGGGCTCATCAAGATTGGGCCGTGAGGTTTGCATTAAGAAGGTTGGGGTGTGGATGGTTTGGTTATGGGATAGAAGAAAAGCTTTAAGGGTATGGGTTTGTTATATAATTGGAACTTTATAAAAAGAAAGCTTTTTTTTTTATCAATGCATAAAAGCATCGAAAAACGAGGACTGGAAATGAAAAAGAAAAAAAAACTTTAATACTTGAAGGACTAAAACTGTTCAAACGATAAAGTGAGGGTAAGGAATGTCACAACATCCCCTACTTTTAGAAATTTCGTCTCAAAATTCCTTCAAGTGGTAGTCTCTAGAGAAAGACAGGATATGTGAGAGCTCTAAGCTAAGGTTGGATGATGATATGAGTTGGATTCTGTTGCTTAGGAGTTAGGATCATTAAATTTAATCAAGATTCAAGAGGGCTCAAGTACTAGGCTTTGAAGATAAAGGTTAGGATAGTTAAAAAGATTTAAGTTAGACTATGAAAAGCCTTTTTGAACTACCAAGTGGACTAGAGTTAGTTCCTGGTCCGAATCCCAGTCTCACTTTCGATGCATCATTAGTGTTTATTTATAGGGTGTACCGCAGCTAACCCTCCACACCTTTGATACCTTGAAAGCGTATATGACGTCTACCAAAAACCCTAATAGAATTTCATACCACCTTAACGTATCTATAAATTTATGATTAAGTTCCCAACCGGAATCATCAATTTACCTTACATTAGGGTTTTATGTACTTCCAGGAACCTAATCGAATAACACCTTAAAGCAAATAAGTTTCAGAAGAAAATGATGCATCTATGTGGCTGTGAAAACAATTACGTTGGGTTACAATGAGCCGTAACACAGAAATGAGGCTATGTAATAATGAGGGCAAATACGTTAGTTTGCAACGACTTGCAAGCATAAAAAAAGTTTAAGTAGGGGCTACCACCCACCCGTGGAGCACTCTAAGTAAGATGTTTGCCTGTGTTGAGTGAATGAATGTAGCAAATGTAACAATTGTTTTTCGTAGTTCAACATTTAAGTTGCAAATTGATAATACACATTTGCAAGCAAGTTTGTAATTGCGACAAGCATCAAGTATAGGTGTTGTAACACCCCAACCGATGGCCGAAACATCGGGATGTCACGTATTGATGATTGTTCAGTAGCTCATGGTAAATAATAAATTTCAATAATTGATTTAAATACATTACATACAATTGTTCTACAAGAATTTGTACATCAAAATGAAAAATACTAGATACACATCTTCAAGCATTAACTCTAATCTTCAAGCAAGCTATAACCTGAAACATGTTAAGTTTGAAAATATTTTGGGTCAACAAAAGTTGGTGAGATTTACATAGGTGTGAATATTGAATAAAAACTTGTACAATTCGAGTGTCATGGCAAGTCTAGTCCATATGTGAAAACAATACTACCCGGTAAATCGTGTGCATAATCAAACCTTGTGACTAGAATATTGTGGTCCATCCCATACGCATATGGTTCACTCGTTTATGTTGCGATAATAATCACCAACGCTACCTATGTAGGAGGTACACGTATCCGGGTGGGGTTGTCAGTCCAATAGATCTATCATTGTGTATCGTTGGCTTGTACGGAGTTAATGATTATGCTAGAATAATTGTGCTTACCATAGTAATGTTTAAGACATAATGCAACATAAAATAACACATAGACACTTATGTTGAATTGTAAATTGATGTTGTAACATGTTTCACCCCAAAATAGTGAAATGGTAAAAGGGGCTATGTAAACTCACCTTAATGATAGTATTGAATCCCTTGATATAGAATAGTTGTGGCTCTTGTGTCCAAATATCACCCTATTTTTATAAGGCAATAATTGAGTAATGGGAAAACTTAAAAGTCTAAGTTTCCTAGTCTACAAGTATTTCTAGGGTTCCTAATTTGGGGATAAGTATTTGTTTAATTATTAATTAAGTAAATTGTTTAATAAATAAAAGAAATTCGGAAAATAAATAAATAAAAGTCTCATTGTAGGTTTTTGATTAAGGATGGTCATATTATAAGGTTTTAAGTATGAAAATAATTTTTATAAAATTATTTTCTTAAAAGTTAAATATTTAGTCTATTTATTTCTATTTGTCAAAACATAACTTTGAATTCTAAAAATATTAAAATTAGAGAATTTTCAAATTAAAATTTGCATTTCTGTTCTAAATGGATAGGAATAAATTATATAAAATTTTGGTGTAAAAATATTGAAAAATGAATTTGTTATGATTTATTTAGGATTTAAAATAACAAAAATTAATTAAAAATATTAAATTAACGGTTTTTCGGAAATAAAATTTATTTCTGAAATACTTATTGATCTAAAAGTTTAAAATAATTTTTGTGGGATTTTATAAATTTGTTTAGATATTTTTATAGAATTTTATAATTATATTCGAATAAACTTGTAATATTCATAATATATATTAAATAAATGATTTTTGAAAAACTAAAAATTGTTTAATAAATTTTGTCATGAGATTAACATATCATAATTTTTATAGAATTTATAAAGCATTTTTAGTATTTTAAAACTATTTTTAAAAGATAATTAGATTAAATATAAGGATAAAGGGTTTAAAAAAAATAATCGTGGCTGCCAGGAATCGAACCCGGGCCTCTGGCCGGTTCGTGTTTTAAGTCACAAGTCCAGACCATCTGGTCTGGACCCTGAGAACATTTGAATTCCATTTCAAATAATTATAAGGACTGGTTAGGCTTGGATTAGAATTGTTAGAAAAAAAATGTGTGTGCCTGGTATTGAACCCACGACGCAGACCGACCTAAACTTTAAACATAGAGGATATCACCAACTGGTCTACTGATCAGTTGGTGGTGGGTTTCAATTTGTTTTAAATATAAGCAGTCGCAGTTTCTATCATCTTCCCCAAATCAAGACATCGAACCCTAGCACCCATGACGAAAGCTCTTCCACGCGCCTGACCCTTGAGCTTTGGGTAGTCCTTCTTGTAGTGGTCAGTGGCACCACACTCAAAGCAGCCCTGCTTCGTACCTGTAGTGCCTTCAACCTTGGATCTACATTGAGCGGTAGGATGACCCATCCTCTTGCACTTGTTGCACTTGATGCTGTCACAGGACCCCACGTGATGATACTGTTGGATCAGTTTGCTCTTTTGCTAAGTAAGAACTTGCTATCTTGACACTTAAGTGTTTAGCAAGCCCTTGTATATCAGATTATAAGCACAGCGGAATGTATAAGTTAAAGCAACACTTTTTATACTTAGGAAGAATTATTACTCCCCCTAGATGATTGAAACTAATAATGACAAGTATTTATTATGAATCTAAGCAGTAAATGAGAATTAGATACTTAGACAGATTCACAATAAATACTGAAATGGAATAGAACAGTGAAAGTGTTTGAAGGATTTTTCTATTAAAATCAATGTCTAAAATAGAAGGTTGAAGCCTCCTATTTATAGACGTTTACATACATGTATCTTGCCCAAAAAGCAAGTACAGAAACAACAGAAACAAGTTGCACAAGTTGCAACATTGAAACTATCAAATACAGCTAAAAGTAATAATAAACAATAAAACTACTGATGCAAAAGGCGGTGGAAAATATCTGATGCTAAGTGCTGATGAATGACAAACTACTGATGAGTAGTTTGTCTTCAGTACTTCTGAAGTGAACTTGTCTGGTTTGGACTTCAGAACTTCTGATGAAGTTTCTTCTTCAGCACTTCTCATATCTTCTCTTCAGCAGTTTCTTGTTTTCTTTTCAGTACTTCTATACTTAGCCAAAATGACAGAAGTGAATTAGACTAAGGTTTCCAAAAGTGGTTTCACCAATCCTCTTTGTCCTAACAATCTCCCCCTGGATTGATGAAGCCAAAACCTTACTAATTCCTTATGTTTTTCTTCTGTCTTGAACAATCTTCCATATCTCTTTGTACATGGTGTTCTTGAGCTGGTTTAACTATCCATCAGATAGAGATCCTCTCTGTGGTTCCAGATGTTGAATTGTGAGCAGGTCTTGTGTTGACAGTTTCTTTAGATCACTGATCTTCTTGTAAGCCCTGCTTGAGAGGTCTCTTCTTGTCAACAATACTGAGTTGTTATCAGTAAGTGACCATCTGATGATAGGTACCTTTGACTTGTTATAATCAGAGGAATAGGGAACCAGACTTGTCCCTTGGGTTGATGGTCCTGAGTGTTGGATGCTTTCAGTTTCAGTTAACCTCAGGTGGGAGTCTCTTCCTTGTTGTTGTTGCATATCAGGCATCTGAACAGTTGGGAGATGGTGTTCAGTCACTACCTTGGTATGCATTTTTTCTTTGATGGTCTTTTGGATTTGGTAGGCAAAAGTGGAAGGATCCCTGAATTGTGTTAACAGAGGTTTCTCCTCAATGTCAAAATCTGAATGGACTATTGAACTTCCTTCAAGTAGTACCATTTTGAAGTCAGTTTTGACATTGTCCTCTGCTTTCTTTCTTTGAGTAGCAGGCCTTCTTGTTGATACACCAGAAGTTCTAACTACTGATCTTGAAGGATCAGCAGTTTGAAACTTCTCTGGATTTGCAGCCTTGGCAGCCTTGTATTTTCTGTAAGTATCCATCAGTCTTTCTTTTTTCCATCTGGATACTGAGGCTTTTGAACCATAGCCCTCTGCTACTAATTCTTCTATCATCTGGGCTCTCTTGGCCTTTCCTTCTATGCTTGTGGCCAGTTTGTCTGCAAGCAGTTGTGCTCTTCTTGTCAGCTCTTGCATAGAGAGTCCCTTGAGTGTGTAGGCTTTAGTCTTGCTGTTCTTTGTGATGTAAGACACCAGTTGTTGTCTTTTGTCTTGTTCAGCAATCTCATCAAGGCTAGCCTGCCTTTGTAGTTCAGCTTCATAGGCCTGAAGTTTTTCTTCATGGCTTAAGTCTAGATCATCCCTTTCTTCCAGAGTTTTCCAGATCAGATCTTCTCTGGCCTTCTTGTTGGCTGTAACTAAGCTCTTCTCTAGTAATTCAGCTGATTGAGAGATAGGAGAAGGGTTTAGTACAGTCATTGTTGTAACTGTTGTAGTAGGCCTGATAGGATCAGATGTTGGTTGAATGGGAGCAGTGGTTCTGGAAGGGTCAGCAGTTTGAGGTTTGGAAGTGTTAACCTCTGATGGGTTGACAACTGCTGATGGTTTGTCAACTACTGAAGGATTGTCTTCAGTACTTTCTGATTCTTCATCAGAACTTTTGCCATTAGAAGTTTCTTCATTATGCCTTAGGGATTCTTCAGAGGTTTGGGTCTCATCTTCTTTTTCTGTGGCTTCAATCTCTTCCACTGAGACACCAAACTGTTTGGCCAGTTTTTCTTTCCTGGCTTGATCCTTCTGATCTCTTTCAAGGATGGCCACTCTTGCCCTTATCCTGGCTTGGAATGACTCCTTAGGTTCCCTGATTTTCTCCCCCTTTTTGGATTCATCAAGTTTAAGTTTTGAGGTTGAGGGTTGGGAGAATTGACCTTGAAGATGAGCAATCTGTTTGCTGTTGAATTCTATCTTGTTGGACAGATCATTCATCTTTGTCTTGATCACTCCAAATTGATTCTTGATAGACAGCTCCAAGTTAGCTGTGTATGTTTGGAAGTGATTCCTAATGAGAGTGTTCATCATGTGGTACAGGGGACCCTCTGGGCTGCATAGCTGGTTCAGGTCTATGCTTGTTTGCCCAGGGAATTGGGTAGGCATTTGTTGTGAAGGGGGTGTTTTTGGGAGATCCTCATGTTGTACAGAGGATGCCACTCTAGGGGTTTTATGGATTGAGTGGGCTTTAACCTGTGCAGGGGTGACTGGCTTCTTGAGCCTGGATACCCCTGAAACAGGACCTTCAGAAAGTGCCGTCAATTCAGTAGTTTTAGTTTTTGAAACATCATCCAAATTAATGGAATCATCTGAATCCCTGATGTTGTCCTCATTGAGGGCTGTCTCAGTTAAATCATGAGCTGAGCCCAACTCAGTTCTCTCATGAACCTCTTGTTCTTGGGTCTGAGGATTTCCTACTTCAGGCATTAAGCCTTCATCAGTAGTTGCCACATCTGAGGTCTTAGCTATGTTATTTCTATCCTCAGATCCACCACTGGGTGGTAACTGAGTAGTAGCAGCCTCAGATACCCCAAGAGTCTCTAAAATTGGGCTTAAAGACTCTGGTCCACCCTCATCTCTTGGGATAGGGCTAGAGATGTCCACATCCATGTCTGATGTTGTGGTTATGTCCCCTGTTTGTTGTGGTTGTAGGGGACTGACATAATCAGATGGGACCTTCTCTTTTAGCCCAGAGAGAAGTTTGGCAATTTCTATTGCCTCTGGTTCAGAAATTTGTGGGGTTGGTTCAGTAGTTTGGGCAATAGGTGAATTTGGTTGGTCAGCAGTTTCAAAAGAAGAGTGAGTTTCAATAGTTTTTCTAAGTCTTTTTCTTTTGAATAAGATGGTTATTGGTGCTCTTGGTGGGGTTTGAGATGGATGAGACTGAGAGGGTGTTTCAGTCTCACCTATTTGAAGAGCATACTGCTCATGAGCATGTTCAGGCATCTCAACCTCCTGAACAGCTTTTCTTTTGGGTTGGTGGGTTTTTGTCTTTGTTGGCTTGGGCTTTTTGGCTTTTGGTGGTGTGAGTTTGGAAGATGTGGGCTTCAGGGGGACTTGTTGTTGTTCTCCCTGATCATCTTCTAGCCAGGCAGCCAGTTTGTTATGCCTAGAGTATGCTTGTGAGGTTAATGGATTTAAAGTTGAAACTTTTCCCACAAGCACCTCATTACCCAATTCCCCTATTATGCATTGCATAATGAACCTTGGGTACAACAAAAACTTTTTCTTGGTATTATTATGATGTAACACCAACTCATTGAAAAATAGTTTTGATGCCCTGAATTTAGTTTCATTCACAATGGAATGAAATATTGGTTGAAAAGTGGAGGGCATCTGGTCATAAGACCCTGTTTTTGGACTCAAACACATAATAATATAATGAAACAAAAGCTTGTATTTTGGTTCAAAATATTTTTTGAAGATAGTAGCATGGGAGAGAGTACCTTGATAACCACACTCTGTCATGGTTAGGTGAATATCAGAATTAGCAACATGGTCAGGGGCAGTTACATCATCTAGACCCAGTCTTGTTGCCAGTGTGGCCGGTGTGATGGTCAGTGGTTTCCCTTTTATTCTTGAGTTGAGGGAAATGACTTCATCATCCGCCGTCACCGTCTCAGCATTTGCCCAAAACTCATTCAGAGTTTCAGTGTGAATTGGTGGGTTTATTGTGAGAGCAGTAAAATATTGGGATTTTACGACAAGATCAATGATCTCATCGTATTGGGACCAGCCTTCTTGTTTTTCAAGAAAGGCCCTTTGATTGTGTCCCTGCTTTAGAACGAGAGCCATGTGGTTTGGGTTTTGATCGAACAGTTGATTTGCAGGTTTAGGTTATTGAGAGAGTTTTTGAGAGAGAAAGAGGGATATTTTGAATTTGAAAGGATAAGTGTTGAGAAAAGGTATTTATCAGAAGTTTTAACCGCTTGAATTTTTCTTTATTAGAAGTTTTTAAACCGCCTTTGGTTAAAAATCTTTTTATCAGAAGTTTTAAACCGATTAGGTCAAACCTCTGATGATGGGAAAAGTCAGATTTGCCCTTTTGACTAAACTGCTGATGAAGGATTACTTCATCAGTAGTTCCCATTTCCTCTTCAGTAGTTTTAACAGCTGATGAGAAATGTTTTTATAAATACTTTTATTCATAACTTCTGAAGGTTATTTTATCAGAAGTTACACACTTTTCAGAAATTATCCCCATACTGATGTTTTGTTCATCAGTAGTTTCTCTCTTTTCAGAAGTTTTGTTTCAGACTTTTTGTCTGTTTGTAAGTGAAAAATGAAAAATTGTAAAATAATAAAATAAACACTTACAAATTTAGCATCCCAAGCATGGATACTAACTTCTGAAATGTTGATGTGTCAAGGGGTTTTGTGAAGATGTCAGCTATTTGATTAGCTGTTGCTACATGCTTCACCTCAATCTTGCCTTTTTCATAGCAATCTCTTATGAAATGGTACCTGATCTCAATATGTTTGGTTTTTGAGAACTGTACCAGATTTTGAATGATGCTAATGGCAGATTTGCTGTCTACAAACAGAGGTGTCTTGGTTTCTTTGATTCCATAATCAAGAAGTTGATATTGGAGCCATTGTATCTGTGATGTACAACTTGCAGCTGCAATGTATTCAGCTTCAGCAGTTGAAGTTGCAACAGATGTTTGCTTCTTTGATTGCCATGACACTAGACAGTTACCCAGGAATTGACAACCACCAGATGTTGACTTTCTTGTCATCTTACACCCTGCATAGTCACTATCTGAAAAAGCTGATAACTTGGTATTGCTTGAAGCAGGATACCAAATTCCAAGTGTTGGAGTTCCTTTCAGATATCTGAAAATTCTTTTGACTGCTATAAGGTGTGATTCCCTTGGTGCTGATTGATATCTAGCACAGACACATGTTGAAAACATAATATCTGGTCTAGAAGCAGTTAGATATAAAAGGGAACCTATCATGCATCTGTACATGGTTTGATCAACCTGTTTTCCTTGATTATCAGGTTCAACTTGTGTGATTGGTGTCATGGGAGTGGAACATGATTTACAGTCTTTTAAAGAAAATTTGTTTAATAATTCTTTAACATATTTTGATTGATGTATAAAAGTTCCATTTGTTTGTTGCTTGATCTGCAGTCCCAGAAAGTACTGCAGTTCTCCCATGGTACTCATCTCAAATTTTGATTGCATGAGTTTCTTAAAATCATAACACAGTTTTGTGTTTGTTGAACCAAAAATGATATCATCAACATAAATTTGAACAAGTAAGACATGATTTCCAACATGTTTTATGAAAAGAGTTTTATCAATGGCACCTCTTGTAAAGTTATTTTTGAGTAAAAAGGTGGAGAGTGTATCATACCAGGCTCTTGGAGCCTGTTTGAGCCCATAAAGAGCTTTGTCCAGTCTGTACACCCACTCAGGATGAGAAGGATCCTCAAACCCAGGTGGCTGACAGACATACACCTCCTCTTTTATTTTTCCATACAAAAATGCACTTTTCACATCCATTTGATAAACTTTAATTTTGTTGGAAATGGCATAGGCCAGAAATAACCTGATGGCCTCAAGCCTTGCAACTGGAGCAAAGGTTTCATCATAGTCAATTCCCTCTTCTTGAGAGTACCCTTGAACTACCAGTCTTGCCTTGTTCTTGATTATCATACCAGCTTCATCTTGTTTGTTCCTGAAAACCCATCTTGTGCCAATTGGTTGCTTGTTTGGAGGTAAGGGACAGATTTCCCAGACCTGTTGCTTGTTGAACTGAAGCAGTTCATCTTGCATAGCTTGCACCCAATTATTGTCTTTGAGGGCTTCCTGGTACTTCTTTGGTTCCAACTGTGAGATAAAGGCTGAAAATAGGCAAAAGTTGGAGAGCTGGTTTCTGGTAAGAACACCTGAAGCTATATCACCCATGATTTGATCAAGTGGATGATCTCTGTGTTCAATCAGTTGTTGTAAACCACTGACAGGTGTAGGTGGCTCATGTTCTTCAAACAAACTACTGAGGTCTATAATATCTGGTTCAGCAGTTTTAGTGTCTTCAGTAGTTGCAGGTGCTGAAGCAGATGTTTGAGTTTGGCCTTCAGTATTTGTTGAATCAGAAGTTTGTGAAACTTCTGATGGTGTTGAAGTTGACTTAATGACTGTTTTGAGGAGTCCATGGTGTAGGATCCTCATCATCAAACCTTTGATCACCATAATAAGTAGGTTTGGAAGGAGTAACAGTCTTTTCAGGTCCAAAGTGGAAGTTGTCAAGGTCAAAGAGTTCAGCAGGATGTGCTGGAATAAGAGTGTGTTTTGACTCATTGAACTTGACATTCAATGTTTCTTCTACTATCCTGGTGTGAGAATTAAAAACCTTGTAGGCTTTTCTAGTTGAAGAGTAACCAAGAAAGTAACCTGAGTCAACTTTGGCAGCAAACTTTGAAATAGATTCCTTGATGTTCAAGATGAAACATTGACACCCAAAAGCCCTGAAAAAGGAGATAAGGGGCTTCATGCCATGAAGAACTTCATAGGCAGTCTTGGAATGTCTCTTGACCACAAGAACTCTATTCTGAACATAACATGATGTGTTAACTGCTTCTGACCAAAAGTACAAGGGCAGTCCAGAATCAGCTAACATTGTTCTTGCTCCTTCTATTAGTGTTATGTTCTTCCTTTCTACTACACCATTTTGTTCAGGAGTTCTGGGAACACTGTATTGTCTAATAATCCCTTTAGACAAACAGAATTCATCCAGAGTTTTGTTCCTGAACTCTCTCCCATTATCACTTCTAATGGTTTTGACAGGTAGAGAATATTGTTTCTCTACTTGTAGAATGAAGAACTTGATGATTTCAGCAGCCTCATCCTTGGAGAATAAGAAGAATACCCATGTGAATCTTGAGTAGTCATCAATGATGACTAAGCAGTACTTCTTCTTACCAAGGCTCATAATCTTGACAGGTCCAAATAAGTCCATATGGAGTAGTTGAAGACATGCAGTTGTTTTTTATTCTTCAATAGACTTATAGGAGGACTTATGCTGTTTTCCCTTTAAACAGGATACACAGTGTTCTTGACACTGGTATACTTTCAAGGGTAGACCTCTGACCAAGCCCATTTTTGTGACTTTATTTATGGTTTTAAAGTTCACATGGCCAAGTCTCCTGTGCCAGAGATCTGTTTCTGAAGTTGATGCCCTTGAGAAGAAACAGGCAGTGTTGTTCAATACTTTGTCTTTCTCAATGTCCACTGCATAGACATTGCCACATCTTTTGGCAATCAGCAAAGTATGATCTTCAATGATCTTCTCTATCAACTTCTGGCCTTCTGGTGAGATGATCTTGCATGCTGTCTTTGTGAAAAAGGAAGAATATCCTTTATCACACATTTGTGACACACTCAGCAAGTTGTATTCAAGGTTTTCCACCAGATTGACCTTGTCAAACTGTATTTTGCCAGAGGAGACATTGCCATGTCCTAGCACATATCCCTTAGCATTGTTCCCAAAGGATACAGATCCTTCTCTTTGGCTGATAAAGTTGTTTATCAGGTATCTGCATCCAGTCATGTGCATAGAGCCTCCACTATCAACATACCATATGCTGTTTAAGCCCCTGGAAACTCTCTGCACATAAAAGCAAATTAGTTAGGTTTAGGAACCCAAGCCTGTTTGGCTTTGGGTTTGCTCTTGAGAACAGATACAGTTTGTTCTTGACCAGGTTGAGAAATCCATGTCTTTTTGGCAATGGATTTTTCATTAAGAACCATGGTGGTATCCTTTTCAGGACCACCATCAACCTTGGTCATCAGTAGTTGTACCAAGTTCATTAGATTTTGTATCTCAGCAGTTTGTGAAACTGCTGATGATTCAGGTCTAACTACTGACAACGAATTTTGAGAAAAAGATTTTAGTTGAGATTTTATCTTTTTCTGAGAAAAAGGTGTTTTCAGGTTGTTGTTTCTTGGGTTTAAAGATTCTTTCATAATCATTTCTGATTTGATTTCCCACAACCTGTTGTTTAATTTTTTGATTGAACTGAATTCCTTTTTTGTATCTACAAAATTCAGTTTTGTGGTTGAACAGACCACAAATTTCACACTCTTTTGCCTTTTGTTTTTTATCTAAAGGCAAATTTCTGACATTAGTGTAAAGATTTTGCTCATCAGTAGTTTTCAGGATCTCAACTCCTGATGTAGATGAAACTACTGATGGCTTGATGTCAGATTTTGTTAATACTTCTGAAGTACTTTCTTTGAAAATGCCAGGATTTCTGTTTAGAAAGTTTTCATGGAAAGATGTGCAGTCTTTCCCTTCAGAAGTTTCATTTGAAACAATTTTTCTCCCATCTTCAGTAGTTTTGGGAGAGAAATCTGTTGGTGTTTCAACATGATGGTAGCCTATGCCAAACTTAACATTTGAAGCACTTTGTTTGTTTAGCAATAATTGATACCCCTTACAAGATTCCACCCATTTTTCACATGTGATCCTGGTGTCAGCAAGCTCTTGTCTGACATCTCCCAGGTCATTTAGCATGATCTTAATTTGTGCTTGGGTTTCAATAGCTGAGTCAGTTAATTTAGAAACTTCTTTTGTTTTAGCACACAGTTTTCTTTCTAAATCACATTTTATCTGTGTGTATTTTCTTTCTAAATCATTGGCTTTACCTTGTAAGTGCACATTTGTCTCTCTTATGAGAGCAAAAGTTTCTTTGCAAGAATTTGAGCAAAGTTTTGTCAAAGATTCTTTTGATACCTGTGACAATGCAGATTTTGAAGTACAGCCTTCAAATGCCATTAAGGCAAAGTTCTTTTTGCCATTGTCTGGTTCTCCCCAGTTGATGTCAAACACCTTGTTGTCTGCATCAGGATTGCACTCTGTGGTGTCAAAAGGGAGACTGCTCCAGTCAACATACCCTGAGGTAAAAAGACTTTGTTGAGAGGGTTGTTGAGGCTGTGGAGGATGTTGAGCAGCTGGAAAGGGAGGGATTGATTGTTGGCTCTGCATCTGTTGAGCAGGCATTTGAGCATATTGTACTTGTGGCATGTATTGCTGTTGAGGAGCTTGTGCCTGTACAAAATGAGCACTCCCTTGAGTTCCATTATTCCTATTATAATTGGGGTTATAGTTATTTCCAGATTGTGATTGGTTAAAGCTAGAGCTTCTACACTCTCTAGCAAAGTGTCCCAACTTCTGACACTTGTGACATCTTAGTTTAGATTTGTCAAAACCAATTTTTGTATTACTGGTCAATCCTGGAAATTTCCTTCCTGACCTTTTATAAAACTTGTTAGTTTTAATGCTTAGCATGGCCAGTTGGTGTAAAATGTCCATTTCTTCTAAGTCATCACTGCTAAAGTTTTTCAAATCATCCATGATAAAACATAGATTATCAGCAGTTTGACTTTGGTCATTATTGTCATAACCTGGGAAAGATCTTTCTGATGAGATCCCAGTAGTTATGTCAATGTTGTCATAAGATCCATAGGAACAAGTTGGTGAGTCTTGTCCCAAAAGTGCTGTACTACCTGGAAGGTAGTCATCAGCAGTTTTACCAGATGATTGCAATTTCTTCTTTTGATCAATTTCTCTCTCAAAAGTAAGTAATCTCCCATGGAGTTTTGTAAGAGTGAGGGAGCTAAAATCTGGTGAGGATCTTAAAACAATGGAGTATGTTTCCCATTTGTCTGGTAAAGACCTTAAAAATCTATGTAGCATAGACACTGTTGTATAGGTCTGACCATTTAACTTTAGCTCAGATATTAATGAGGAGAATCTTTCAAATTGTTGAGTTAAAGTTTCCCCATTAATATGAGCAAATGTCTCATATGGTTGAGCTAAAATCTCTCTGGTGTTGGCAATCACCTCTTCAGTTCCTCCAAACTGTTCCTTAAGACAATCCCAGAGTTCTTTGGCACTTTCACAATGTAAAAGGCCAGAGTATATCTCATTTGGGAGAGCCATTGCCAACATAGAGAATGCTTTTGCATCTAGCTCAAGTTTTAGGAAATCATCATCTGTATATTCTTTTCGGTCCTTAGGGACCTTAACATTAGTTTCAAGATTGACATTTACTGGTTTGTGAGGACCATATATCACAGATCTCCAACAACCTGTGTTGGTCTGTGACAAGGTATGTGCCATTCTCTTTTGCCATATGTTATATTCATTTCTTACAAGCATGGTAGGTTTAGTGGCAGAACCAGTATTATGTGGATCCATTTTAAAGAGTATTGATTTGTCAGATGACTCTTTTAAGTGATGGATGTTGATAAAAAGTGAACTTTTGATCTTTTTATTGAGTATCAATAAGAGCTTTGTGTCTGATTCTCAATTTGTTAGATTGATATGTGATCAGATAAACCAATGCTCTGATACCAATTGTTGGATCAGTTTGCTCTTTTGCTCAAGTAAGAACTTGCTATCTTGACACTTAAGTGTTTAGCAAGCTCTTGTATATCAGATTATAAGCACAGCGGAATGTATAAGTTAAAGCAACACTTTTTATACTTAGGAAGAGTTATTACTCCCCTAGATGATTGAAACTAATAATGACAAGTATTTATTATGAATCCAAGCAGTAAATGAGAATTAGATACTTAGACAGATTCACAATAAATACTGAAATGGAATAGAACAGTGAAAGTGTTTGAAGGATTTTTCTTATTAAAATCAATGTCTAAAATAGAAGGTTGAAGCCTCCTATTTATAGACGTTTACATACATGTATCTTGCCCAAAAAGCAAGTACAGAAACAACAGAAACAAGTTGCACAAGTTGCAACATTGAAACTATCAAATACAGCTAAAAGTAATAATAAACAATAAACTACTGATGCAAAAGGCGGTGGAAAATATCTGATGCTAAGTGCTGATGAATGACAAACTACTGATGAGTAGTTTGTCTTCAGTACTTCTGAAGTGAACTTGTCTGGTTTGGACTTCAGAACTTCTGATGAAGTTTCTTCTTCAGCACTTCTCATATCTTCTCTTCAGCAGCTTCTTGTTTTCTTTTCAGTACTTCTATACTTAGCCAAAATGACAGAAGTGAATTAGACTAAGGTTTCCAAAAGTGGTTTCACCAATCCTCTTTGTCCCAACAGATACTTTCACTTTTCACACAAGGGATGAGGTCCATTGTATGGCTTACGAGCCTTAGCTGTAGTGGTGATAAAGGCCTTCACTGTCTCGGGCTTCTTGGCAGGCTGGCTCCCTGAACTCTTACCCTTCTTGAAATTTGACCACTTCTGCTTCTCACCAGATGTACCACATTTCTCAGATTCCTTTTGTGTCAAGGAACCCATGCACACGGCGTCATCTGTAAGACTGTGTGCCAAGGTGACGGCGTTCTGGATCGATGTTGGGGTTGTGGCAGTGACCATGCTTCGGATCTTGGGTGAGAGTCCCCAAATATACCTTTCGACCCACTTGTACTCAAGAGTAACCATATGTGGAACCAGTCGTGAAAGCTCATGGAATCGAGTGGTATAGGTTGTGACTTATGCATCACTCATGGACAAGGTCCAGAACTCTGCCTCCAGCTTTCGCAGTTCGCTGCGAGGACATTACTTTTCCATCAGCATAGCCTTGATTTCACCCCAGGAGAGACTGTAGGTAGCATCTCTCCCCATAGTTTGCACTTGTAGGTTCCACCAGGTCAGAGCCTCATCCTGGAACGTGCAGGTGACGTACTTGATTTCCTAGTCTTCGGCACAACCACTGATATCAAGTACTCATTATGTCTTTTCAATCCAACAAACAATCCCCACAGCTCCTTCTGATCCACGGAAGTTCCATGGCTTGCATGCCATAATTGTTTTGTAGGAACACCCACGCACAATGTTCTCTACTTCTGTGGCATCACAAGAAAGGATTATTAGCTAATGTTGATTGACACAAGACAAAATCGGGAAAGGAATAGATGAAAGCTTTACCAGGCTCAAGTTCCTACGTCGGCCTGTAGCACCCGAACCCCCGTTGGAATCGGCACGGTTCGCTTCATGTTGTGCAATGGCCTCTGCAATAACCCTAGCTAGGTCCACTGAGTTGGTCAGGAAAGCTTCATCTGTTGAAGTCGATCGAGTAGTTCTTTTGGGCGACATGTTCTTCTAATAGTCCAAATTAAAAAAGTAAGACACATATTGTAGATGCATTTTGTGCGAATAATGCTTTGGATTACATTTAACATATGTTTTTGTCATCAGTCGTTTGGTCGAAGGAGTCTCCAAAGGGTCGAAGGAGAGTTTTTGAACGGTCGAAGGAAGCTCAAGAGGTCGAAGGAGAATAGGGGGTCGAATGTAGAAATAAATGTTAATGTATTGCTTGGTTCGACCAGTGTGTTTAGTCGAACCTGCACATTCGACCATACTATATGGGCGAATGTGCAGGCCTATATAAGGTCAAGTTCATTTTTGAGAGGTAACTTTTTGACATTTTTGTTTTCCCTCCAGTCTAGTGTTCTCCCTAGGGTTTTGAGTCAACTTTGTTCACGTCTGTAATCGATTATAAACATCTTTTTAACGTGTAATTGAGTTTGTTTATGAATGAAATGAATGGTTTAATGATGATTTCTGCGTATTGTTGATATTATTATCATTTTGTAACTGATTCAAGGATTCCGCACTTGAATTAGTAGACTTGTTTGATCAACTCAATTCTTTTTGTCAATTCGATCCTTCTACAAAGTGGTATCAGAGCCATATGGATCAAACAACTACAATTTGATAATAGTACATCTGATTTGGACCCTATTTTGATCAAAAACTTTCTGTTTTCATTGATAAACTGATTTTGGTGATAAATTGATTGATTAGAGCTTGTTTTCATGGATAAAATGCATAATTCTCTTTGTTAAACTTGTTCCAAATCAAATCCGAGACAAAACCTGATTAGAATCATCAAATTTCATCAACTTTTGAAAAAATTGATCAAAATTAACTTATTTTCAAAGAATAACCGTTTTTGAATATGCAGGGTCGAACCTAGGGAGACTGGTCGAACGTGTGAGTTTATTTGGTCGAACCAAGGTGTTTTTGGTCGAACGTGGTGTTTCAGTTGGTCGAATCTAGAGTTTGTCAGTGTTTAGTTGTTCATTCGACCATATTTGTTTCATTCGACCAATCGGACGGTCGAAAGTGAGTTTTAAACGGTCGAACAAGGGTGTAAACGGTCGAAAGTGATTTGAGTCTGTTATTTTCTACATTCGTATCTTCTTAAACGGTCGAACGTGAACAATTTTGCACATTCGACCACTCGATACATACGAACGTAGAATCTGTTATTAAACTTTTCTAATCTTTTCGTGTTTAATCATTTTCAGATCGATATGTGGAACTTTCCTACTACACCAGGACCTAATCCGACACCACAACAGCAGACAACCATGGATCCTTGGTCAGTAGCCGCTCAAAAGTCTAGTCAACCATCACAACCTATCAATTACATGGCGATGACTAGTACTATTCCCCAACATGTTGCACAACCACAACCACAACCGATGGCTGATTATTGGGGAGTGGCAGCAGCAGCGGTTCACTCTCAAACGACAAATGCCATTTTAACTCTTATCCAAGACTTGTCTTCGGGGAGTGGAAGCCGTCCACCTAAGCTTATGGAGATGGTCGATTACAACACGTGGAAGACCAAATTCAAGATCCATCTGGAGGGAATGGGTTTTGAGGGAACAGAGGTGTGGCAGATGATTGCGAAGGGCTATGTTGCACCGATCTTGGAGAACACGGGAGAGCCTATTCCGTTGGAGAATCTTGCAGATGCTGAAAAGAAGAAATTTGCTATTGAGAAGAAGGCATTTTCTCAATTGTCCCAAGCTATCAATACTGATCTGTTACATCAGTTTGGTTCTTGCACAACATCTAAACAGTTGTGGGACATGTTAAAGAATAGGCATGATGGAAACGAGAAGATAAGGAAGTTGAGGATGGAGGAACTTCGAAAAGAGTTTGAGAATTTCAGCTACACGGGGAACGAGATGCTGAAAGAGTTGATTCCAAGGTATTGTCATTTACTCACTGAGCTTTCAAGCTATGAGATAAGCATACCCATGTCAGAATTGGTGGACAAGATTGCCGATGCATTGCCACCATATTGGAATCAGCATATAGAGGTTTTGAAAGAAAAGGATGCTTACCAATATTGGACAATTAATGAGTTTATTCAGAAACTAGAAAATAAGGAGATGGAAGAAAAGAGGAAGGCGAAAAGAGCACAAATTCCTCAGAATCCAGATTTGTATCATGGTGGTATTTATTCTTCTCTTTCTAGTTCAAGTTCGAGTTCAACTGTTGCTCCACACATCGCGTGCGTCTCTAACCATGTTGAACCAACCAAGACACCAATCAATTATCTTGCTCAAACATCATCATATACCCCACCATCATATCCTACTATAACTTATATTCCACCATTTTCACCCACACAACAAGCAACATGTTATTCTGCTAATCAACCTCAACAACAACAAACATACATCCCTCAAATGAACCCGATGCAAGTCAACCAAAGTCAAACAAATCAGAGCCCGATTGTGTTGGAGACATCGAATCTAAACAATGTTACTGTTGAGAGTGCTCAACAACATGTAGCATTGGTGTCAGCCATGGTAGCATCGTATAATGGGCTTGTTGCGAGTCAAATTGGTAATAACAACTTGACCAATGAGGACTACGCACAGATTGATAAAGAAGAAATGGAGCTCATGGATATTCAATGGGCATTTGCAAGTATCATGAGGAGAGCTACTGATTTCATTCAGAAAACTGGAAGAACAGATCTTTCTACTTCTCCGAACACCACTTATGGTTTCAACAAAGCCAAAGTGACGTGTTTCAATTGTGGTGAGAAAGGCCATTTTAAGAGAGAATGCACACAACCAACTCAGCAGGGAAATAGAAATCCTTTCAACTCTAACTACTAAAACCGTCAAACCCAAAATCAGGTATCTTACCAAAGTCCTAATATCTCAAGCTTTCAACCACAACAAAACTACCAAAACAGACAAAATACCCAACAAAATAACACTGTTAGACAAAACACAATACAAAACCAAAACCAAAATCAAACACCACAAAATTCAAACCGAACAATCATTCCTATTTCTACACCAAACACACAAACCTAAACAGATAATCAAAACCAAGCTTTGGTGATACAGAAAGACGAAGGGTTTGATTGGATAGGGATGCAGCTAGGTGTTGAGGAGATTACAACTGGGAATGTGGCTTGTGTTGCACAACAGATGAATTTGGATGAGTTGGTAGAGGTTGAAGAGGAGGTAGTGACTGAAAAGATATCTGAGGTGAGGATCGAGGAGTTGAATGAAGAGAGTGATGATTATACAGAGAAGAAGTCTGGGATGATTCTTGATTCGTTTGCTGATCTTCCAGAGCAGTTTGATTCAGCTTATTCTGATGAGGAGAGTGAGTATTATTCTGAATCTAGTGTTAACTCACTGGATGATGATATTGACCAATTGCTTGCTGAAGCTGACTTTTTGATGACCCGGAAATCATGCATGGTGGATGATGCTTGTACCAGGATTGATTATTCAAAGTTTTTCGCTGGGAAGGAAGCACACTTTGCATTGATGGCCATGACGGAACCTCCAAAATAGGTAAGTATTGAATCTGCTTCTAATTCAAATTCAACATGTGTTAAACATTGCAATGCTTGTGATAAATTGACAGATGAGAATAAGCAACTCAAGGTTCAGCTTGAGAGTGCTAAAATCAACTGTCAATCCTATCAGAAAGAAGCAAAAGAGTTTAACAGAGTACTTGATGGTTATAAGAAAGATGTTTCAGAATTGAAAAAGACTTTATCTTTGAAACAAATGGCAATAAATAATTATATCAATGATTTAGAAAACACAAAACTTGAAATGGCCACCATCAAGTGCTTTGCAGAAAAAGTGAACAAGAAATTGGAGAGTTATAAGCATATTGCTTATGTTGTTGATCATATAATAGAAGAGCCTTCACAATCGAGTAGTGCCAACTACAAAGCTATCCCAGCTCCGGTGTTGTTTGAAAACCATCATTTGCACTCAATAGCACCGGAGAGCTCAGTTAAATCTGACTCTACATCGGATGACGAGTCAAACACCTCTAGTGTGGGAGACCCTTATTCTGATGTTAGACCTGTACTAAGAAATGATGAAGGTGTAGTTGCTGCTGATGATTCTGATTCAGAGGATGAACAATCTGAGAAGATTTCTGAAAAGATTTGTGATATTTCTGATGAAAATTACATAATCACTAATGAACCTGTTTCACCATCTCAGATTGTGCATCCCATGGCTAACGCTCATAGAAAGAATCAATCAGTTAAGCCTGTTGAGAAGAAAATTGAGAAGAAAATTGAGAAGAAAAGTGAAAAGAAAAATGAAAAGGAAAATGAATCTTGTGATAAACCTGTTAAAGTTTTCTATCGGATGCAAGGATCCGATAAGATAATTTCTGATGAAGAATATCCAATACAATTTGCCAATTATTCAAAAATTGAAAAGATCTGGCAGGAGAGTACCATTTGGTTCCCGAAACATGAGCGAACAAACGATGTACCTCTAGAAATCTTAAAGAAAATTTATTTGGATCTTCCTAAAGAACCAAAGGTCCATGTCACAGAATTTATTAAACCAAAAGAAAAGTCAAATGGTTTTCTTGAGCCGACTTACTCAAAGGACCCAGCTCCTGAGAGTTTAAGAAGAAGGTGTGTGGATGATCAATATCCTATCACTGGTTATGCAAAGTCGAATGCCAAGAACAATTTTGAAGATTACCGTGCGTGTTTTAAGTGCGGGGAGAGAGGGCATTTACTTGCTCACTGCCTGTACGTAAGGCACAAGAGGCACGAGGTGGAAATGAAGCAGAAATATGAATGTCCAGTTGACAATCATTGTTATCCACAAAGACGATTTGTCCCTCAACCAGCACCTTTTATAATCAAAGCAGTTATTTTAAAAGGAGGGAAAATTGTCCGATGACATATGATCGCCGTAACAGGATAGCTACTGAAAAATCTCTTAAGAAACCAATGGTGAACTCAACTGTTGACAAGAAAAAGGTTCCTGATAAACCTGCTATCAAACTAACAGTTGGACCTGTCTCTGTTAAATCAGAGAAGGTAACCAAGAAAGTGTCGTTCAAAGAAGAAGTAAAGAAACCGGCCGAGACCCCAAAATCTCAAATCCAGATCTTGAAACGATCTGAACAATCTTGGTCACCAAAGGGTTCTGAAGGTGCTTCAACTTCACAACAAAATGTGAAATCAGAGAATGAAAAAGGTTTGAGTGATCAGAAAAAGATCGATTCAAATCAAACTGTTTGTGAGAAATATGAATCTTTGAAACAAACTGTTCAAAGATCCAAGACCAAACAGGCTTGGGTCCCCCCGAAAAATCTAATTCTTTACTTAATATGTGCAGGGAGCTTCAGCTGGCCCTGTGAGCAGTCTTTGGATTGTTGACAGTGAAGCTTCTGGTCACATGACAGGGGATCTTTCGCTACTATTCGATATCAAAAATATCAATGGAGGTTATGTAGCGTTTGCAGGAAACAAGGGAGGTTGTATTACCACGGAGGGTAGTGTCAGCAATGGAATAGTGAGTTTTGAGAAGATATCTTATGTGAAGCAAATCGATTACAATCTGCTCAGTGTCAGTCAGATATGTGATAAACAATTTTTAGTATTCTTTGACGACAAATCTTGCTACATACTCAAGCCGGGTTTCGAGTTACCAAAAGAGTGGGTGATGTTAAAGGCACCGAGAGTGAACAACTTGTACATTCTCGACATGTCTAAAGCAATGACCACTCAAGGCCAAGTCACGTGTTTTCTCTCCAAGGCTACAGAAAAGGAATCAATCATGTGGCATAGGAGGATGGGACACATTCACCTACGAAAGATGAATCAATTGGTGAAGAATGAACTTGTCACAGGCGTGAACGTTAAACATTTTCACTTAAACGACAAGTGTGTGAGTTGTAAGAAGGGTAAGCAGCACAAACAATCCCATAAGCCTAAGAAAGTCAATTCCGTTGAATTGCCACTTGAACGTTTGCACATGGATCTGTTCGGACCGGTCAAGCGTAAAAGTCATGCTGGAGAATTGTACTGTCTTGTGGTGACTGATGATTTTTCAAGATTTTCATGGGTTATGTGCTTACACCGTAAGAGCGACACGTTTGATAATTTGAAAGTTCTGTTCACTCGATTGGAAAATATCTATGGTCTCAAGATCAAGAGAATTAGGAGTGATAATGGGACGGAGTTTAAGAATGCAAAGATGGACGATCTTTGTGAAAACAAAGGAATTCATCATGAATACAGTGCTCCGTATACCCCACAACAGAACGGTGTCACCGAACGCAAAAATAGGACTCTAATAGAAACGGCGAGAACAATGCTTGCGGACTCAAATCTTCCAGTAATGTTCTGGAACGAAGCAATTTACGCAGCTTGTTATACTCTTAATCGTGTTTTAACGGTGAAGAAGTTTGGCAAAACTTCTTATGAGCTGTTGAATTGTCGAAAGCCGAATTTAGAGTATCTAGAACCGTTTGGAGCTCCTTGTACTATGCTTAATCCATCTGAGAAGTTCGCACCGAAGGCTAAAGAAGGATACTTTGTTGGATATGCAACCCCGCTCAAACGGGTATTCAACAAACGAACTCGTCAAGTCGAGGAGTGGGCTAATGTTGAAGTGCAACGGTATACTCAGAATTTACAGGGAAGCGGTCCAGACTTGATGTTTGATTACAAAGATTTCTTTGAATCATTCAACCTAGATAGCTTGGTTGAAGAGACTGTATTACGTTTATATTACGAGGTCGAAAACGCAGTGACATCACCGTTGGTGCATCCGATCACCGTGAACCCCCCAAGCAGCTTCTAATGATACCAATGTTCCTGTCGTTGAAGAAGAGGTATTCCAAGAAGCTTCCACAACTTTGAATTCATCAGAATCTGAAGATGACGATGATGATGTTACAAGTGAAGCTATTTTAGATCATGCTACAGTGACACCACCAGTGAACCCAAATACAAATGGTGCTTCATTATCGAATGTGGGTACTGATCTGGTTTCTGCAGAGAACTTAACTACTCAGACGGGAGTCCAAGTACCAGATTATCCGGAATCTCGGATACATCAAATTCACCCGATCGAGCAGGTTAATGGTGATCCTGGTAGCAGTGCGATGACGAGAGGTCAATTGAGGAATTCTAACTCACCGGAAAACCTTGGCAATCTGGCTTTATATGCCAAAATTCAAAAATCAGGTTTTCAGAATGACTGGTCTTTTGCTTGTTATGTTTCGCAGGTTGAGTCGCGGACTTACAAGGACGCTCTTTTGGATGACGCTTGGGTAGAAGCTATGCAAGAGGAGTTGTTGCAGTTTCAGAAACTTGGTGTATGGACACTGACAGATTTGCCCCCAGGACGAAAGAAGATTGGAACGAAATGGGTATTCAAATGCAAAAAGGATGATAGAGGAGTGATCGTAAGGAACAAAGCTCGTTTGGTTGTACAAGGATTTCATCAAGTTGAGGGAATCGATTACAACGAGATATATGCACCTGTTGCACGCTTAGAGGCTATCCGAATGTTTATGGGATTTGCATCATACAAGAAATTTAAGGTGTATCAAAGGGATGTCAAGAGCGCGTTTCTCTATGATGTGGTCAAGGAGGAAGTTTACGTAGGTCAGCCACCAGGCTTTGAAGATCCTATTCACCGGGATAAGGTCTATGTTTTGAACAATGCTCTCTACGGGTTGCACCAGGCTCCAAGGCAATGGTGTGAGGAGCTGAGCACGTATCTTCTTTCAAAAGGATTCAAGCGAGGTTTGGTAGATTGCACACTGTTCATTAAACGAATAGGCGATGACTTGCTTCTAGTCCAGATTTATGTTGACGATATTATATTTGGTTCTACTAACGAACTTCTTTGCAGAGAATTTGAACATGTTATGCAGGAAAAGTTCGAGATGAGTGCAATGGGAGAGATGCAGTTTTTCCTAGGCTTGCAAGTGGAACAAAGACCAACAGGGATCTTTATTCACCAGACGAAATACGTTTCTGAAGTCTTGAGCCAATTCCAGATGGATGATTCGAAGCCGATGGATACCCCAATACAACCTAATCACGGGATTGGAGTTGACGCTAAGGGGGAGCTAACTGATCCATTTACATACAGAGCAATCATCGGACCTCTGATGTATCTCACCGCCTCCAGACCAGATATAATGTTTGCCACATGTCTCTGTGCACGTTATCAGTCGAAGCCAAAACAGAGTCATCTTGCAGCTGTCAAACGTATCCTTAGATATCTGAAGGGTTGTCCGTTGAGAGGACTATGGTACCCTAATGATGATAATTTTGACCTAATCGCTTTTAGTGATGCAGATTAGGGTGGCTGTGACAAGGACAGCAAATCCACAACGGCTGGATGCCAGTTTATGGGGAGCAGGCTCGTGACCTGGCAGTGCAAGAAACAAACCGCAGTTGCATTATCCACATGTGAAGCAGAATACGTTTCAGCATCGAGCTGCTGCTCATAGGTTCTTTGGATACAACAACAGATGGTGGACTACGGTTTGCAATTTCTTAAAACCCCTATTTACTGTGATTATGAAGCCGCAATTGCATTAACAAAAGACTTAGTAAATCACTCAAAGGCTAAACATATCCGGATCAAAAATCATTTTATCCGTGATTGTTACGCTAAAAAGTTGATCGATATGGTCAAAATCCACACTGACTATCAACGTGCAGACCTTTTTACCAAAGCTTTTGATAAATCAAGATTTGAATATCTTTTGAAAGCAAATGGTATTAAAGAAAAACAAGACTGATCACCACCTCAGTTTATCGTCTTTTAGTTTAGTTTTTATTGTTTTTCAGAAAAATGCAAAAAACCAAAAACATTAAAAAAATTTAAAACCCATAAAAATTAGAAAAATGTTGCTGACTACTATATCCTCTTCCCTTAGATTAATGCCGTCAGATTTCCGTGAACAAACGATATCTTGGGCAGTCACATATTTGAAATGCTCCAGCTTATCCTTGGGAACAGTAAACTCAAAAATTTATAAAAAAAAATTAGAAAAACCCAAAATGATTTCCTGGAGAAAAAGGGGAAATGATAGTACATTAGTGGGGATCTGACACATTCTAAAGAAATGTAATGCAATATAGGGCGCGTGTCTGAGTCTGTGTGATGTGTTGATAGGCTTCGTAGACCTATTACTGCGTGCCTGATACATACATATCAAACGAATTATTGTGTGGGTGAACTCCTCATGGGCATATGGTCTTAGTACCGTAATTTCGTTTGATAGGGTATTTATACAAAACTCGGAGGTTTTGGGTCGTTATGTTATTAGTTGTCTGGGGATAGCCTCTCTGATCTTCTGTTGTAAGTCATCACGGACCTAGATCAGATAGGGTGTCTTTATAAAAGAGCTTTAATGCCAAATCCTAAAGTTACCGAATTGAGGAACTTTCCATGTATTATGATAATCAAAGATTATCTATTACATCGTATCAATCATTAATGCAAATCATGATTGATATCAGCCTTCAACCTGGTAGAGTGCACATGTTACTTTGTTGCATTAATTTGCTGACCTGTATACCTCTGTGTCTCATACCTTGTAAATTACAGACGACGAAAGCATAATCACGCTTTACAATGAGTCTTTGTGCATTTACTTCTTGATACGGGAGTATGTCGTGTGCGTGGGAACCACAGACAATTGCGTTTTTACTATACATAATCGTATCAGTTTAAAGCACTGCACAAAAGTCTGCATGTGAGTTTATGTGGATCACAATATCAGCAGTTGCCAGATCACACATTGTCTTTAATGATAATAAATCAAAAAGATCAACGGTGTGATCAGATTTCTCAATAACCGATATGATCCCTTTACTGGAAATCCCAAAACATTTACTGCTTTATCTTTACATTTCCGTATTTTATATTTCTCGTTAAAAATGCAAAACTCAAAAAGATTTTAGGTGTGTTTTAACATAAACTTTAGAAAATCCAAAAAGATTTTACATTTCTATCTTATTTTTGATAGCTGATGGTGGTTGATGACGATTTTCTAAAACTTGATGGACCATTTGAGCTTTGTAATCTTTAAATGAGAAATAATGACTGTCGGATGCTTAAAAGTTGAAAAATATTTTGAACGGGACTCGATTTTGAGATTTGGTAAAATTTTCAAAAATTCCATGTTTCATTCGTCCCTTCGTTGGGTCGAAGGTGGAATTTTGTCTGCTCATTCGTATGTTTTAAACGGTCGAATGTGAGTGTTCATGTGAAAAATTCACATTCGAACCCTTTTTCTACATTCGAACCTTTCAGTAGGGTCAAAGGTGGAAAAAGCATCACATTCGACCTAGTCAAACGGTCGAATGTGGAGCCTATATAACCCATTCTCTGCACATTCGACCCCATTCGAAAAATTTTCAAATTTTCAGAGATAGGGTCACCTTGTTGCTTGTGATTTTTACACCGTATTATTGTGTTCATCTGATTCTACTGATCATTTTACACCAAACTTTGCAGGTTATTATCAAGAAATGAGATTTTAATCCTTGATTTTCAGTTCAAGCCCTAACTGCTTTAAAACATGGATTAAATCTTAATAATTGGACTTATTTTTTTATCAGGTTTCATTGATTAAGTGTTTTAGGGGGAGTATATGCAAAAACATTTTGTTAAACATCAACAGATTGCATAATCAATTGTTTAAAATTTACGAACCCTAGTTTTTGATGAAAAACACATAATCAATGAATGATTGTTAAAATTGATAATTGGAAAAGCTTAATCGGTAGTGTTAGGTGATTTTCAAATCAAAATGGCAGTCTAAAACAAACAAAATCAAATTCTGAATTGTGAAGAAGATGAACAGTCACTTTCGCCCATCACAAATGGTCGAATGTGACAGTTTGGGCGAAGGAGAATGTTTATTTGGTCGAAAGAAGTTTAAGTGGTCGAATGAAGAAATTTTTTAAAATGTTTTACATTCGAACCCTTAGATTTTCTCATTCGCACCTAAAATTTCTCATTCGCACCCACGAACTGGTCGAATGTAGAATTGAAAACCAAAATTTTTCCAAAGTTTTTATTTTGTCTATTTTAACATGTTTGTTTTGATTTGTTTTGCAGCTTAACAATGTCTGAACAGGAAAGTGCGAGTGTTCCTGCTGGATCATCTCCGAAGGCAGCTGAGAAAGAAAAGAGTGTTGATTTACCGTTTGAATCCGCACACAACTACTATGCGTATTTAGGCGATGTGAAGAAGCATACTAAGTTTGCCGGGATTATAGAGTTCTTGAAGAGGAGTAGAGTGATTGATGCGATTGCTACACCAGCTATTATTTACCGTGATCACCAACAGGAGTTCTGGACTAATGCGAAGATGGATTTCTGGGAATGCGAATCGTCACTCGTTAGTACGATTCAGGGGGAGCTGGTGATCGTCTCTGAGAACGACATCAGAGAAGCGTTGAAGTTAGATGATGTTAAGACGGATCCTAGAGAGTTAACGTGGACTGAACAACGGAAATGCTTTCTACGAATGAAGTATAACGGACCTATCACTGATGGTTCGTTGCATAAAGGAAAACTATGTCCTCAGTTCAAATATCTTGCACATGTGATGATTCATGTTTTCGGATCAGCTGCTGGTGGATATGATATGATGAGAAAAAGTATCAGCTCATTGATGGTGGCTTTAATATTGAACAAACCGTTCAATGTGTCTGGGATGCTGATGGAACACATGTTAGAACCTGTGAGATGGTTAAGGAGCAGGAAATTCTTGTTATATCCTCGATTTCTTCAGATGATCTTTGATGCTAAGTACAAGAAGTTGAAGAGAGATCCTAAGCAGATTATTGTTCAGGAGCACATGAATCTGAACACTCTTGCTAGGATGAAGGCGTATAAGGGTGTGCCATTGAATGAACGACCACCGGTGAAGAATCTATTTGGTCACCTGATCAAGATAGATTATACAAACCCAGGTAAGGATAAGGTGAGACATGTTGACAGTGGATCAGATGAAGACAATCCATTACATCCAGTAGACCCTGATGCTAAACGAAAGCGTCAAGTGGTGAATGTTGGAGCAAAAAGTGGAAAGGGTAAGGAAAAAGAAACAGTGACTGAAACTGAAGCTGAACCAGCTAAAAAGAAAGTTTCTAGAAGGCATAAGAGTATGGCGAAGAAAGGGTTGCATTTGGTAGATGAGGCGTCTGTAGATTCTGAAGAGACGCAAGAAGATGAGAGATGGGATTCTGACGCAGAGACAGTGAAGAGCACCATGCCCAAGGCCACTGTGGCTGGTGAGTCTGTCAGTCTCAACAAGTCGTTGGAGGAACAGAGTACTAAAAGCCCCATTCATTTAGATGAAACTGATGAGGGGTTAGGCTTGGGATCAGGGGATTTTCCTGGATCGCCAATGCAAGGGGAGAAACAAAAGAAACCACGATTCAAGAAGAAGGAAAAGGTGTTAAGACCTATGGAGAAGAGAGCTAGATAAATTGAATCACTGATTGCTGGCAAGAAACTACCACCAGCATCTAGCTCAGCTGCAAAGAAGCAGAAGACAACATCAGGTACTGAAAAGGAGACTGATTTACCTGTTAATGAGTTTAATGATGCACTGGATAGAGTACTGAAGAAGATAAAGAAAGGAAAATTGCCTGCTGTTGCTGAAGCTTCTACACCAAAGGTCACAGTTGATAGTGATGTGATGAATGCTGTGAACCAGAAGCTAGCTGACATGTTGAAAATAATCAATCAGCAGCAAGCAGAGATAGAGCAATTGAAAAACAACGACAAGAAGATGCTAGACGTTGTTGAAACATCTCATGACAATCAGGAAGCACTTGAAGCCAAGCTTAAACAACTTTGAAAAGAAAACAAGAAGTTGTTAAAGCATGAACAGAGGAACACCAGGAGATTTATGGTATTAAAAGAGGAGAATAAGAAGCTGAAAGAGAGTAACAAGAACATGGATAACTTGATTAAAGACTTGTACTCTAGAGCTCCTCAACTCCAAGCTGGTGAAGAGGACAAAGAGCGAGATGAAGAAGAAGTTGATTTCGAACCATCTGATAATGAAGAGGAAGAAGATGAGGAGCTAGATGATGATGCTGGTAAGACTTCTCAGAAGAAAAAGAAAGATGATGGTGACAATGATGGTTCTGATGATAATTCTAGTGAAGGTAACAGCTCTGCAAGTTCAGATAGTGATGATGATGATGATGACGATACTGAGAAATACAAATGTGAGAAAAGAGAATCTGGAAAAGGTGAAGGAGGATCCAGCTCAAAAGCTCCTGGAGGATCTGTTGATGATGATGCAATCTTTTGGAATGAGAAACTAAGATCACTATCAGACGATGATAAGAGGATGTATCGCCAGATGTTAACAGATAGAGTCTGGACGATAGATATGACTAGCAGATTTTCAGAGATCTTTGAATCCAGTGACAGGATATTTGAGTTGGAGTATAACGATCCAGATTTTGAGGATGGAGAAGTTTCTGCGGCGATGTCAAAGGAGATACTAGAAGGTTTGGCGAAACAAGTTGGGAAGACGTTGGAAGAATTATTGATTGATAATCAAATTCCCAATTTACCTGAAAAAGAAGCAGGTAATCATTCAGATGATCGAGATGTGCCTGTATTCGAGGAGGTTGAGATTGAAGACATAACTAGTGAAGAATATCCAGAATATTTCAAGAAGGATAAAGATTCTGGATTTGCTGAGTTTACTGATGAATTGTTGAAAGAAGCCGAGAAACTTGCTCGTGAAAAGAGTAAGAGATTTATGGAAGAAGTATTTCCAGGGCAGGATAAACCGAGCACAGAACAATCTGATAGTTTGAAGGAGTTATTAAGGAAACTGAAGGAGAAAGAAGCAAATCGTACTAAGACAGAGATACAGGGAAGTTTTTACAAGTTACACAACAAGATGTTCAAAGGAAGAGCGTTGGGATGGAAGTTTGTGAAACAGTTGAAATGTGTAGCTGTTAAGTGGGAAAAAGGGATACTTTATTTTGAAAGATTCCATGACTTGAAGACACTTCCATACTGGGCGATTAGAGATGTGTGTAGACACCAGTTGACTGGATTTGTGAACGATCATATTGCTTATTTTGCTTATCGCATGTCGAGAGAAAGCAGGACGAAATGGAACTTATTCACTCCTCAGTATCCTAAATGGATTGTTCATAAGAAAGAGGTTGATGAGATAACCAGAATGCCCAAGGTGACGTTGAAGTACAAACCACCGAAAGTGTTGAAACACATTCCTTTGATGCAGATCCCTCAACACTTTGCTAAAGATTTCATCTGGTGGTACTATGACTGGAAAACTGCAGAGGCTGTGATTGTTTTGAAAGATGGTGTGAAAGATTTCAAGAAAATACACATATTTGATCCTATGTGGTTGATTAACTGCTCACATGAGGATATCATTATGTTGTATTATAATCCGATTTACAGTGAGGTGAAGGATTGTGATTAAGCAAGCAAATACCAACGTGTGGTATTCATGTGCTTTGCTCATGATATAAATGTTGGATGTGATTACGACAAGAAGCTTGGTAAGTTCGTGAAGATTCAAGATGTTCCTGATGTCAAGAAGAAGAAGCCGAAACAAGTTTATGCACCGGTGATGACCTTAGAACAAAAGAAACAATTACACATAAAGATGATGAACAAAAGAATGGACCAAGAGCGTAAACAATCCAAGCAATAGTCGAGGGGGAGTTTGTAGATGCATTTTGTGCGACTAATGCTTTGGATTACATTTAACATATGTTTTTGTCATCGGTCGTTTGGTCGAAGGAGTCTCCAAAGGGTCGAAGGAGAGTTTTTGAACGGTCGAAGGAAGCTCAAGAGGTCGAATGAGAACAGGGGGTCGAATGTAGAAATAGATGTTAATGTATTGCTTGGTTCGACCAGTGTGTTTGGTCGAACCTGCACATTCGACCATACTATATGGGCAAATGTGCAGGCCTATATAAGGTCAAGTTCATTTTTGAGAGGTAACTTTTTGACATTTTTGTTTTCCCTCCAGTCTAGTGTTCTCCCTAGGGTTTTGAGTCAACTTTGTTCACGTCTGTAATTGATTATAAACATCTTTTTAACGTGTAATTGAGTTTTTTTATGAATGAAATGAATGGTTTAATGATGATTTCTGCGTATTGTTGATATTATTATCATTTTGTAACTGATTCAAGGATTCCTCACTTGAATTAGTAGACTTGTTTGATCAACTCAATTGTTTTTGTCAATTCGATCCTTTTACGCATATCACTGTATAATATTGTCAATGTACGCACAATCAAAGAAACCATAATAAGCATAAACACAATAATCAACGACAATAAGAACACAAACAAGTCAAAAGGAAATCATAACCTCCATACATTCATTCATAGTTTTGACGTACTCGTCATGGTTTTGTCTGGACACAAAATAAATGAGGCATCATGCCTTACAAGTTTTCAAAACATCATAAATAAAGTACAAACATCATGATCCTATGGGGGTGGGAGTGGGAATGCGGTAGCCGAGACACCAATGGAAGCTCTCAACCTTTGCTCCAAATCCTCAAGACGCTGCTCAAGCGCTGCAACCCTGCTCTCTGCATCCCCACGTTGCTGCTCTGCCTCATGCATGCGAGCTGTCAAGTCCGCACTAGTGCATAACACTGGATCCCTGGCCCTGCCCTCTATGTATAGGTCGTCCTCTAGCTCCTGAGTCCTCTCACGAAGAGCTCATAGCTGGGAGTCATGACGTCCGATCATGTCCCTCACAGAGTGAAGGGTATGACAAACCGGTAACGACCCATGTCCAATGGGTAGAGGGGTGTTAGGGGACAGCTGAGACAACTCTCCAATATCAAGGGGAGAAGGAATCTCATCATCAGACTCCTCATTGTTGAACGCGAGGAATCCGTCAACAGTAGGCAAATATGTTCTCTTGCGTGCCTGAGGTCTCCTCAATAGCTTCTTCTTGGGTGGCTCTGGATCTGCTGGCACTGGGGCTGGTGGAGCAACTAGAGCAGGTGGAGGGTGAGCTCGCTTCTTGGGGGTATACATCACACGTACCCCACCGAGAATTGGGCGAAAGGAGCGAAACAAGGGTACACGTGGCACAACTGGTGGTGTTGCTGCGGGTGGAGCCTCTGGTATGTCATCATCATCTGAGACTGGGTGATCTCCCTATGCATTCTCCTCCTGAACATCGTCCTCCGGGTCAGAGACTAGATAATCAGGCTCCTCGTCATGTGAGCTGTCAGGTACAACCAGAATCTCCTCATTGATGTTGGATAGGATAACAAGGTCGATGCGTGGCGCCATGATACTGTAAATCAATAGCACACGCGGGCGTGAGTAATCATGCAACTTAATTACTAACTTATCTAAATGTAAATGTATGATGTATATGACATGGAACTTGCGGAGCGCATCGGGGTGTGGGATATTTTTCCATCTCATGAAAACATTTTGAAAATCGTTTATTTAAGTTATAATTTGACTCCAAAAAAAAAGAATCTCAGTTCGCTATAACCTTGTGCTCTGATACCAATCTGTTACGCCCCGCCAAGGCGGAAACACGAGATGTAACTTCAAAAGGTTTTCAAGCACACAAGTCACGCCATCATCAATTTCATAAATAAGAGATATATTAAAAGACGGAAGTGTTTAACATAAATAAACAAAACATTGTCTTAAAAACCATAGCTAAAATGACGTGTCTAAAATCATTCGCAAAACAAGGTTCACAAAATCCCCAAGATGCTCGTACGCGATTCTAAGTTCCATGTTGCTCATTTAATTGCCTGAAAAGCATGCAATTAAAACATGTCAAAAATTAAGTTTGTGAGGTCACGGGTTTTTGTATTCTATGTAAACCATGGGTGACTGGATCATTGCCTAGAAAAGACAATAATCATTATGTGACTGTCATGAGCCCGTAACCAAACCTTGACGAATGTTATGCTTCGGCCATTGTACACTAAAGAAAATGAATGTAATGTGAAATACAAACACTCTTTTGATATCTGTCATCTGGTTAGAGTGACTAATCAAGAGTGGGGGTGTCAACCCAATAGATCTATTCTGGTGTTTCATGGCTAAGATCATAGCTAATGGTTACAGTAAAATGTATGACATAAGGGCTTATGAGTACTCTGAACCTTTATGTCTCGTGATCACATAATAGTCAAAAACGCAATTAAACTTGTATGCATGTTTTTCTCCCAAAAAGTATAAATACATTAAAAATGAGGCCGTGGGAACTCACCTAATGTCTGAATGCTAAAGGCTGACTGAGTCTGGTGGGGAAATGCCCGAATGAAAGTGCCCTAGATCATGTAAGGACAACTTAGGTCTAAATGTTGTACTACACACCATGCAACTGATCACCCGACTTATACATTTATGGACTGTGTGTTTTTGTACGGCTGCCCGTATGTGTCACACACTGTATGTGTTGGGAAAACTCATTTTTGTCACTTTTTGTGTCTAAGATTAATCATTTGAGGTAAAACCGGTGTCTTGGTTTTCTATATGTTACCACGTGGTGTGTTTATTAAATAATTGCACCATTTATGGCACATTATCATATGTTTTGGCCCTTTTATGCAAAAATGTCATTTACATGCATTTTACTCTTGTTAACACACGTTCCTTGGTTGTTAACACATGTTTTTTCCAAAAACCTTATGTTTAAGTCTATTTAACATATGTTTTCGGTTTTTTAACACATGTTTACAAAACATCACTTTGTATATGTTTATGTTTTGAGTCTGAAAACGAAATATATGGACGATGATCGGCTCCCACATGCTCGCATACACTCCTAAGTGTGTCAATAGGAGTGTACGTGTGTCCTATTTGTGTGGTTATGAATGTGATCTTGTGTGGCATGTGTGTATGCATACGTGTATGTTCACAAGTGTTCACGATACAAAATCAAGTGTTAGGCGATTGTTTTCCCTCGTGATCTATGTTTATGGGCATGGCCGAGATTTTGTGGGATCGGGTGACTATGATTAAGCCGTGAAAGGTGAATAATAGACAAAAGAAATCAAGTTATCTTACCACAAAGTGTGAGTAGGGAACCGAACGAATTGGGACTTGTTCCAGCTGAGGGCCTCCTCTCCAAAGTTCCTAGTGCTCGATCAATGGTCTTCGAATGTTGATAGAGGTGTGGTGATGATTGAAACTTGTGGGGTAGGGGTGTAAGGTTTCGGCCAAGGGGTATGTTCCAAGAGAAGTGGGTTTTGTTTGGTGTGGTGAAGTTTAGTGTTTGTATGCACCATTTGTGAGCTTGGTCGATCCATATATGTATTCCGAGGGAGATAGAGAGGTGTAGGGTGTGGGCATTACGTGTGGTAAGTCAACATTAGTAGATTATGGTGATAAAAAGGTGGTTTCCAATTATGTATAAGGATTTGACTTTGGTTTTTGTGATGTTTTCCTAGGGAATGAAAGGGGCCTATTTCTTGGATAATAATGGAGGTCATGGTAGTCAACAATCCTATGTCCATGCTAGAGGATAAATCACCTTGCCATCTTAGTGTATTGTCTAGGAAATTGTGGGCATGAGATTGTGTGTTCATGTTGTTTGGTTGTGGGTTAACTTCGGCCGATTCATAGGGAAGGAAAGAAAGAGGGATAGTTTGGGTTGTTCAAACATGGATAGATTGATTGCATAGTTGTCTTGATGCTATATTAGTGTAACACTTAGGAATGAGGTATTATGGCTTGTGTTTGAGGGATCTATATGCGTGTGTGTGTGTCGTGCAATGTGTGTGTGTGTTGGATGAGAGCCATAGGTGTGTGTGTGTATAGAAGTTCATGTTTTGTCTTGTACATGTATGTATGCATAGACGTAGGTGTTCCTAGGTTAGCTTGTTTTATCTCTACACATACACACGTGTGTGTGTGTATATATATATATATATATATATATATATATATATATATATGTGTGTGTGTGTGTGTATGTGTGTGTGTGCTAGATTGTGTCCATATGTGGGTGTGTATTTGTGGATAACTAAACGTTTGTATTGGTTGTGAGTGTACATGGCCGAATGGATATAAATGTGTATATATATAGATACAGAAGGGCATTTAATGGATTGTGTTTAAGTTCCATATGGATATATGTTTAGATATGGTTGAATGGTCACATAATCATGTGTTGAATTTTCTAAGATATACCTTGAGTGATGATGATATGTTCATGACGTTGTGTTACATTATCGACACCATGTGCATGGATTGTCATCAGATAATAATGTGGTGTTAAATCCACGCAATGTCATGTGTTAATTTGTGTTCGAACATGTGTTTATTTGTCATGTTTACTCATGGTATCCATATCTAGATTGTCAAATCAATAAATGGTGAAATTTCATGATTTCATGTGTTGGGTATTTACAAAATGCATCATGAATGTCCGAGGTTTGCATGGGTAAATGGGACTCTGTAATGGATTCCTGAACTATTATGGGCCTTGCTAGACTCGGGGTGACGTGTGGATTGCAATAAATTGTATAATGTGTAATTGGAAATGGACAAAATGGTGAGAGTATGTACGGATCCTAACCTGCGAATCTGGCGGGTGTCACACTTGATATATTTCTTGATTGCTCAAGAGACTGGGTATCCATGTGTGGAACCAACATGCTGAGTTCACGATAACAATATCCAAACTAAAAAATAAAGGATAATAAAAAACACAGTGTATATCTTCTTTTTCCATAAAAATAAATAGAATGAACATATATTTCTACTACAGTACAAACACAAGTCCATCACTATACTACATTAATTAATTCAGATTTATGAGTGACTAATCATTCACTTTTTTTTTCTTTTTTGCTAAGTTGATATTACATATAGCTACGAAATACCAACTTCATGATTCTTCACTTAACTGTTTGTTTCTTGATGAAAATGACAAGCTTTTTTTCTCATCTTTGTTCTAATTCTGTTGTGAATACCAAAGCTTTTTCTAGCAAACCAAAACATTTTCCTTATCATTACCATCATCAGCGTCTTTTACATGGCAATCCCATCTCATCCAAGTTTGTAGAAGCAAATTCATAAGCTTCTGTACAATCCAAGTTGCACCCACTTAACATTAAGATTGGATGGAATTTGCTTACTTTATGAAGTGTGGGACGTACTTTGGCTCTGTAGATAAACGTAAAAAGAAAGTTTAGAAATATCATAAGTTGTTGGCTGAAAGCAGAACTTTTATGAACTAAGAAAATGTATAGGAATTACTATAAAATAGATTCTCCTTGCAACCTTCCGGTGTGTACTAAGTTTTTTTATAATTCAAGAAAAACCTACAAATATACTTGCATGGTGTGAGAGATCAACATCCATGATTACAACAAAACTACCTGAAGCATACTTTATACCATGAATGTAAGCAGTCCCTGTTCAAAGAAAATTAGCTTAATTTATTAATAAAACTTAAATTTTCAAATAGAGAACCAAAGACGTACCTAATCCAAGCTTTCGTGGTTTAGCCCTTAGTTGCTGCACTGAAAAACTAATGATATGAAAGAACTGTAGACATGTACGAGACAACAGTTATGCACTATGAGATACAAACATAACTATTTCCATATATAGAATTCTATAAAGTTCAAAATTTCATAATATCATATTTATCCTTCCACAACAACACTAAATGTATCTCACAGGAAGAAAAAAGTGAGTTAAATAGAAAAATACGATAACTGCTTCTTGTTGTGCTCATCGACTGTCTAATTAAAAGTCTAATTAGCAGGTTGCACAATGTTCAAACTACTAAAACAATAAAAAAAATCTAAATGTAAGAGAACACGTATAATAGATAAGATTAATGACTAATTTCGTATGAACAGAGATTCAAATGTACCGTGAGTGCCATTAGAGAATAAGAATTAGATATGAGGATTGTACTTATAGGAGGCCGGATGAAGATTTGTAAGGCTAATGTGAATTGCATTCAATGTAGATGATTAATGCGTGAAATTTAATTCGACCAGCATGGGGATCGATTGGCATGTCAGGAGAAGGTTTTTGGTCGATTAAATGATTGGAAGAAGATGAATAATCACTGGATGAATGAATATGATTAATGATGGATAATGGCCTACACTTATTATACCACTGAAGATGGATATTGATGAACATAATGAGGAATATGTGAAGTAAATGTTACGGTTTCAATATTATAATGGCTTGGGTTAATGTTCTTGGGCTGCATTAGTAGGTTATACAATTCTCATCCAAGCTTGTACAACAGGGACATAAAGAGAAGAAAATGGGTAAAAATTAGGGAATTATACTATGGCTCTTGGTATGCCATCTTAAGCTTGATATAAAATTGCCTACCTATCCATCGAGTTTCTTTAATAAGGTATATAGATATAGATATATATATATATATATATATATATAGGGTAGGGTTCAATTAAGAACCAACCCTTAGTTAGGAACTTTAGGAACCAATCTCATCCATCCATCTTCAATGGCATGATGGTAAATATGTTAAACATTAATTAACTTTTTAATTAAATCAAGGGGTAATATTGTCTTTTGGTATTTGATTATTAATAGGTTATTTATTATCCATTATAACTGACAAACACCACAATAACAATGCCAGGTATAGTATCTAATCGATTTTGTTATTATTGAATCAATTATGTTCTTATCACAATAACAATGCCAGGTATAGTATCAAATCGATTTTGTAGGTTGAATCAATTTTTTTTAGGGTTTCTAGACATTTGTTCGTATGATATGTCTGTATATACGTCTTCAATCGTTAGACTTGTTATTTTATGTACACCTATGTACATATAAGAATCTGACATAAGTGTTAAATAAAAAATGTGTTGTTTCGAATCGTTGGATGTGTTATTGTATGTACACCTATGTATATATGCTTCTTCCATTGTATGACCTATTATTGTTATGTACACCTATGTATATAGAAGAAATCTTACATTAGTGTTAATTCAAAAAATATTGTTTCGAACTCTTTAGACATGCTATTGTATGTACACCTACGTATATATTAGTCTTCAGAGGTTAGGCATGTTATTGTTATGTGCACCAATGTATATTAAATGTAAAAAAACATATATCACAATAAAAACAGTAATTAATATTAATGTATATTTGTTAGTGTATATTATACATAAATACATACATTACATTAGTACACTAATGTATAACCTTTATGTACATCTATGTATATATACTAACACACATTAATTTAATGTATATTTACTAACGGTATACATTAGTACATTAGTATACATTAATGTATAACCTATATGTACATCTATGTATACTACTAATATACATTAATATTGATTTTTTTTTGTTTTATTGTGCATGTTACTCTTGATTTGGATAACCTATATGTACATCTATGTATACTAATATACATTAATACTAGTATATATTATACATAAATAGATACATTTACTAACAGTAGACATTAGTACACTAATGTATAACCTTTATGTACATCTATGTATATATATTAACACACATTAATTTAATGTATATTTACTAACAGTAGACATTAGTACATTAGTATACATTAATGTATAACATATATGTACATCTATGTATACTAATATACATTAATATTGATTTTTTTTGTTTTATTGTGCAGATTACTCTTGATTTGCACGGGCTTCCCTCGTGTTGTATATCTTTGTTCGCGCGTGTTTTACATTTGCTATTGTGTTCCACATGTTAAAAGAATTATTTTTAATATTAATATAGTTATAACTTTGTGCCAAGTTTTTTAAATTTTGGAAATAATGTACTTGATTACATTTGTGTATATGAGATCATGAACAATGTATCAATGGGTTTTGTTATTAAACAATATTAAGTTTCCATAATTGTTTCTATAGAACAGTGTTTAGTATCGTTATATTCAAAACAATTATACATCCGTGTATAATCCAATTATTGCTACAAAAACATTGTACAGTACCATAAAATTTCAACAACTATACGTCAGTGTATAGTCATATTTCAACAATTATACATCAGTGTATAGTCAAATTATTCCTACAAAACCATTGTACAGTACCATAATATTCAATAGCTATAAGTCAGTGTATAGTCATATTTCAAAACAATTATACATCGGTGTATAATCCAATTATTGCTACAAAAAACATTGTACAGTACCATAATATTCAACAACTATACGTCAGTGTATAGTCATATTTCAACAATTATACATCAGTGTATAGTCCAATTAATGATACAAAAAACATTGTACTGTACCATAATATTCAACAACTATACGTCAGTGTATATTATGTCTGGTACAACAGGCGTCCAATATCTCGTCCCACCAGGAGACTCATATACTTTGCTGGACGAGGAACCTACAATAAAAAATGTACATTAGAACTTAATTAACCAATATTTTATAACTAATATACACCTGTGTATAGTTAATGTTATTGTATCTGTACGCTTCAAAAAAATTATTGTATCTGTAAGTTTCAGCAAATATACACTAGTGTATAACAACCTAATAAACTAAGACGAAATCTAATTGTATCTGTGTGCTTCAACGAATAACACTAAGTAATACACCAGTGTATAATTACAATTTTGTACGTGAAAAAAGATGAACTGTATAATCCAAGACAAGTATTTCGCAAAATATACACTAGTGTATAATTCGAAGTGTACTTCGAAAACTGAATCTGGGCAATCCAAAAACTGCTATTTCGCAAAAAAAAAAATACAAATCAGCAGATTTGGTGTCCCCTTCACATATATATACATATCTACATACATGGAATTAAACCATATACAAATACCACGAATCCAATATGATAAATCGCAATTAATAAACAAAAGAAAAAAAACAAGTGAATCCTTAAACTAATAACACAAATTTATGAAATGATCATATGATAATTGCAATTAATAAACGATCATATGATAGATCGCAACTAATAAACAAAAGAAAAAGAAAACAAGTGAATCTTTAAAATAATAACACAAATTTATGAAATGATCATATGATAAATCGCAATTAATAAACAAAAGAAAAAAAAAACAAGTGAGAAAAAAAAATTGCGTACCTGTGAATTAATCGATGAGAAAGGAAAGATCAAAAGGAGAATGAAATGGATGTATAATTTTATGGAAGTGTGTATAATTTTATGCAGTTAACAAAAATAAAAGATAATTAATTAGATGTCTAATTACCCTTATATCCTTTAGATCAAAATCAAGGATGGATGGCTAGGATTGGTTCCTAAGTTCCTAACTAGGGGATTGGTTCCTATTTGATCTTATTCCTATATATATATATATATATATATATATATATATATATATATATATATATATATATATATATATTAATTGTAAAATTCGTTTATATTATTAAGGTCATGAGTTCGATTATTGAGAGCGCCAGGTTTTACCGATTATTCCATTGTCGTGCCTTTGAGCGGGTTTTCCCCAAAACTAGTGGCTGGTGGGTCAGGGGCTCCGCCCGTCTGGGTAAGGCCGGCTAGGGCTACTTTGGTTATTGAGAGTCGCGTACAAAGTACCCGGCTTCTACTTAGTTTTTTTTTTTATCGGAAAAATAAAACGGCTTCTACTTAGTTAAATATTAAAAGAAAAAAGAAAAGCACCATTATTATAGATTGAATTACAAGTTTTGTCCTTTAACTTTATACCAAATTTCAACGGATGTCCTTTAACTTTAAAATTGATTGGTTTTGTACTTTATGTTTTAAAATCTTGCACGTTTTATCCTTTGGTGCTAACCCAATTAATTTTTTTCGTTAAGTGGAGGGTAAAATTGTCTTTTTACCCATTTATTTAGAAAAACATTTTAAAATTAAAAAAAAAAGAATTATATATATATATATATATTAATCTATTTCTCTCTCATTCATTTATGTAACACCCCAACCGATGGCGGAATCATCGAGGTGTCACGTAGTGACGATTGTTCAAAAGCACATGGTACTAAAATGTAAATATTATTGAATAAACCAAAATTGTCTTACATGGAAATGGAAAATACATTGTCTAAATGAAATGTAAATATTGAAATAACTGAATTAAAATAAAGCACTAAATGTTCCTTGCTAAAGCACTAGATCAAACTGCACCTGAAACATGTACAAAAATAGGTTTGGTCAACATATGAAATGTTGGTGAGCATTCCTAGTTTTGATATATATAGTAAGTTAAAAAGATATACAATTCAAGTGCAAGCTACAGTGCAAATATGTAAACTATGTATCATACAAATGAGCGAAATCAACCCTGTGACTGTATAATGTACTGTATGAACGGTGGTGTACTCATCCAATAAATGGGTGATAACTTAACAATGGCCACGGATTCTCCGATGAAAAAGGGGGAGAATCAATCTAGGCGGGTTGTCAATCCAAATAGCGCTATCCAATGTTAAGGTCGGCTTGTACCATGTTAATGATTTCACTAAGTACAAATGTAATCCACATGTATTGTCTAAGCATAAAGCACGTTGTAAGCAATGCACATAGTACTAGAATTGTATTGTAAAAAAAATGTAAACTTGTATTTGAAATTGTAATAGTGTACATGTAACACCCCAAAAATGTATAAAAGCAAAAAGGGGATAGGAAATACTCACTGTCTACGTAATAGCTTGAAATTGAACTGGACAACGATATATGCGTTGGAATTATCCCAAAGGATCAACCTAAAGAATTTGATAACGTGTAAGGGAAATAATTCTAGGATACATGTATTTTTAGGGTTTCGAATTGGGGATAGGTATTTATTTGATTAATGATCAAATTGTTTATTAAATATAAGAAATTTAATAAATAAATAAATAAAAGTCTTTTTGTAAATTTTTAAGTTGAATATAGTCACAACATAAGGTTTTAAGTTTGAAAATAATTTTTATAAAATTATTTTCTTGAAAATAGACTATTTAATCTAATTATTTTAAATTGTCAAAATATGACTTTAATATCTAAAAATATTAAAATTAAAAAATTTCTGAATTAAAAATTGTTTTTCAGTTCTAGATAGTTAGAAATAATTTATATAAAATTTTGGTGCAAAAATATTGAAAAATGAATTTATTATGATTTATTTATGATTAAAATTAACAAAAATTAATTAAAAATATAAAACAAACGGTTTTTCTGAAATAAAAATATTTTCTGAAATGTTTAAGAATATACAAGTTTAGGATAATTTTTGTGAGATTTAATAAAATTGTTTAGATATTTTTATTGAATTTTATAAATAAAAATGAATAAACTTGTATTATTAATAATATATATTAAATAATTTATTTTTTGAAAAACTAAAAATTGGATGATGAACTTTATCATTTGGAGATCATATAATAATTTTTGTGGAATTTATAAACCACTTTTAGTATTTAAAAACTATTTTAAAAAGTTTAATATATTAAGAATATATATAAAGATGGCAAAAAAAATACTTGTTGGTTATGGGAATCGAACCCGGGCCTCTGGCCGGTTCGGGTTTTATCACAAGCGTGGCCACCAACTAAGCCACACCCTGAGAACGAAATATATTGGATTGAAAATAATTATATATGTTAAATGTGTTAGTTTGATAATAGATTTAATTAAGAGAAAAATAAAACAATGGTTGTGGGATTCGAACCCTGGCCAATGGCCGGTTCAATCTTTACAAACAAGTGGGTAAACCAACTGATCTAGATCAGTTGGTTGTTTATCCTCTGTTCTAAAATAAATAAATACACTAACAGCGATTAGTGTTCTTCCCCAATTTCTATCAATTCGTGCCCTAATTTGTCAATCACCACAATTAGTGATCTTTAGCCCCTGAATCATTGGGGCTATTGATCACAGAGTGCCGATGTACATAACCCAACCAAAAAAAAAAAAACAGAACTTACAAGGACGCAACGTGAATGAGCCTCGGTCAAAGAAAAAAAATCAAACGTGCCCAAGGACTTGGAATGCAGATCGTTTTATCAGAAATTGAAGGTAAGGGAAGGTTTATCGGCGATTTGGGACTGTCTAGGCACGTCCAATTTATAGGGCGATTTGGGACTGTCTAGGCACGTCCAATTTATAGGGCAAGGGTCGGATGAACAAACGGCAAGTTGACCTTGCCATGTTGATGATGACGCGGTCTATGGATCAAAATTGGAAAGTTTTTGACTGAAATTCTGGTCATAAAGGGTGCGACTCAGTCAACCTCATCAATCCATTCCATATTTGAGCCAATTAACGCGTCGAATTGATTGTAGATGGAACTTGATCTTCGCAGTTGACTTTGTTAGTCAACTGTTAGATTTTCAGTTATAGTATATAATTATTATGATTAGTTTCCAAACAGATTGTTGGTGTAGCTCAATTGGTTTGAAGTGTGTGTGTATGTATTGACCCGGCTTGGGACGCGGGTTCGAACCCCGTCCCAAGCATTATTTTTTTTACAAAGTTTTAACTATTATTTTATTATTATAGACATATATTATGATAAAACAAACCCAAAGGTATCACAAAATACTTTTTAAACGTTCGAGAATTATGAAAATGTAGCGTCTTATTAATTGCGGTTTAACGTACATATAATTATAAGAAAAATACAAAGAAAAGTGACGGATGTCACAGCATCCCCTACTTTTAGAAATTTCGTCCCGAAATTTCTTCAAGTGGTAGTCTCTGGAAAAAGATGAGGATACTTTGACATCATTTGGTCCTCACGCTCCCAAGTAAACTCTGGGCCTCGTTTGGATTCCCAACGAACTTTGACAATTGGAATTCGACTTCGCTTAAGCGTCTTGACATCTCGATCCATAATCTCCACAGGTTTCTCTATGAAGCGCATCGACTCGTCAATTTGGATATCCTCTAAAGGAACATGGAGGTTATCTTCAGCCAAACACTTCTTAAGATTAGAAACATGAAACGTTGGATGAACATTATTGAGCTCTGGTGGTAAATCGAGCTTGTAAGCCACCTTCCCAACTCGCTCAAGGATCTTAAAAGGGCCTACAAACCGTGGTGCAAGTTTCCCTTTCTTTCCAAACCGAAATATACCCTTCCAAGGTGAAACCTTGAGAAGTACCATGTCTCCGACTTGAAATTCTAGAGGCTTGCGCCTTTGATCGGCATAGCTCTTTTGTCTGCTTCGAGCAACTTGCAAGTTCTCACGAATGCGAAGAATTTTGTCTGTCGTTTCTTGTATCATTTCGGGACCGGTGATTTGTGTTTCACCAACCTCGCTCCAACACACAGGGGAACGACATTTGCGACCATAAAGTGCCTCAAACGGTGCCATGTTAATACTGGAATGGTAGTTGTTATTATACGAGAACTCAACCAAGGGTAAGTGTGTGTCCCAATTTCCACCAAAGTCGATGATGCACGCTCGAAGCATATCCTCCAATGTTTGGATGGTTCGTTCAGTTTGACCATCCGTCTGTGGGTGATAAGCCGTGCTAAGATTCAGTTGTGTACCAAGTGCGGACTGAAATGTCTGCCAAAAGCGAGAAGTAAACCAGCTATCACGATCGGAAATAATGTCTAGAGGAATACCATGACGGCTGACAATCTCACTGATGTAGATCTTAGCCAGTTTCTCAGCTGTGTAGGTCTCACGAATGGGTAGGAAGTGAGCAGATTTGGTCAAACGATCGACGATAACCCGGATACTGTCATGTCCACGAGTGGTGCGTGGAAGTTTCATGATGAAGTCCATAGCAATGTTCTCCCACTTCCACACTGGAATTTCTGGTTGTACAAGTAAACCAGATGGACGTTGGTGCTCAGCTTTGACCTTGGAACAAGTAAGGCATTTAGCCACATAAAGAGCTATGTCCTTCTTCATACCGGGCCACCAATACAAAGTACGCAGATCCTGATACATCTTATCTGCACCTGGGTGAATGGAGTAACGAGACTTATGAGACTCGTCCATAAGGAAAGTACGCAGGTTGTCACGATCAGGGATCCAAAGACGGTTCATGAAATAAAGTAAACCATTTTTGGTTTCCAACTGATTTTCGGCTCCACACGACATTTCTTCGTACATGTTGCCCTCAGTAACAGAGACATGTTGGGCTTCAATGATGCGGAGTTTGATATCAGACTGGACCTGAGCCCAATAAAGCTGAGCATGACCTTTACGACTAAGGGCATCGGCTACAACATTCGCCTTACCGGGATGGTAGCGAATCTCGCAGTCGTAGTCGTTCAACAACTCGACCCATCGTCGTTGTCGTATATTCAGATCTTTCTGGTTAAAAATGTGTTGAAGACTCTTGTGGTCAGTGAAGATTACACATTTTGTACCATATAAATAGTGCCGCCAAATCTTAAGTGCGAAAACGACTGCTCCGAGTTCAAGATCATGGGTAGTGTAATTTTTCTCATGGTTTTTCAGTTGTCGCGATGCATATGCTATAACCTTGCCTCGTTGCATGAGAACACAACCAAGACCTTGGTTAGAGGCATCACAATAAACCACGAAATCCTCATTGCCGTCAGGTAAAGTGAGGATTGGAGCATCACACAGTTTCTGCTTCAATGTCTGGAATGCTTCTTCCTGACTGGGTCCCCATACATATGGTTTATCCTTATAGGTCAAGGAAGTGAGAGGTAAGGCAATCTTGGAGAAGTTGAGAATAAATCGACGATAATAACCCGCTAAGCCAAGAAAAGAGCGAACTTCCGTGGGAGACTTGGGTGTAATCCAATTCTTAACAGCCTCAATCTTAGCTGGATCCACGTGTATACCCTTATCACTGATAATGTGTCCCAAAAATTGAACTTCCTTAAGCCAAAATTCACACTTGGAGAATTTGGCGTACAGTTGTTCATTCTTCAAAAGACCCAAAATTTGTCTAAGGTGTTGTTCGTGGGCTGATTTGGTTTTAGAGTAAATGAGAATGTCATCGATGAAAACGATTACGAACTTATCCAAGAAGGGTTTGCACACGCGATTCATGAGATCCATGAAGACAGCGGGTGCATTCGTTAGTCCAAAAGGCATAACCATGAACTCGTAATGACCATAGCGTGTACGAAAAGCTGTCTTTGGAATATCGTCTTCATGAACTCGAAGTTGGTGGTATCCCGAACGAAGATCGATCTTTGAGAAGCAAGTTGAACCTTGAAGTTGATCAAAGAGGTCATCAATGCGGGGTAAAGGGTACCGGTTTTTAATGGTGAGTTTATTCAGCTCCTGATAATCAATACACATTGGGAAAGATCCATCCTTCTTCTTTACAAATAAGACTGGAGCTCCCCAAGGTGATGAACTGGGGCGAATGAAACCCTTGTCTGCCAACTCTTGAAGTTGACTCGCAAGTTCTTGCATCTCGGAAGGTGCAAGGCGGTATGGGGATTTTGCAACGGGCGTAGCACCAGGTACAAGATCAATACGAAATTCAACAGGACGCACCGGTGGAAGTCCTGGTAAATCATCAGGAAAGACTTCGGGAAATTCACGAACAACAGGAACATCTTGGATACTCTTGTCTTTACCTCTCTTTTCCACAATATGGGCCAAGAAAGCTACGTATTTCTTACGTAGATATTTTTGTGCTTGAGTGCAGGACATGAGTTTAAGACCACTAGATGCTTTCTCACCATAAACCCGTAAGAAGTCACCCGATGCGAGAGGAAACCGAATAAATTTCTCAAAGCAGACAACTTCAGCATGATGTTTAGAAAGCCAATCCATACCCACGATAACATCAAAGCTCCCCAATTTCATGGGTATGAGATCAATGGTGAAGTCATGTTCGTTAAGGCTAAGAGTACAACCCTGGATAATGGAATCAATTGAGATGGGTTTACCATCCGCGACCTCGACAGTGAAAGGCGCTCCTAATCTAGAGCGAGTGTGAGATAATAAAGGTTCGAATGCTGACGACACAAAACTTTTATCCGCACCAGTATCAAATAAAATCGAAGCATAACGACCATCAAGTAAAAACGTACCATTCACCACATCATTTGCTTCCTGGGCTTCTGCTGCATTGATGTTGAAAGCCCTACCACGAGCCACTGGGTTTGCTGCACGGTTTGCTGGGACAAGTGCTGGGCATTGATTTCTAAGGTGGTTTGAATCACCACAATTGAAGCAAGCTCGACCATATGCTATGGGTTGTGGGTTTTGGCGAACTGGTTGAGGGTTAACAGGTTGAGCATTGATTGGTTGAGGTCGAAACACTGATCGACATGTGGCAGCTACATGACCGCACCTACCGCAGGTGGTACAGTGGCGACAAGGAAAATTTGAGGGGTGATGGTACTGACAGGTGGCACACTTGGGTAAGTTTCCACTACAAACCTTCTTAACAGGAGGAGCCTGAGCCATTGGAGCCTGAGTTACTGGGGCTACAACAGCATAGTTTCTACCCCTGGACTTCCGCTTCCTAGTGTTGGAACCGGTATTGTCTACAGCAACTCTTGATGATTCAGTAGTAGGGGTGGGGGTCTTCTTAGCTAGTTTCTTGGTTCCTTTCCTAACCAAATTTCCCTTTTTGACATGCTTGTCAGTCAAGGAGGCTGCAAGCTGGATGGCTTCTTCCACCGTAGTGGGTCTGCTTCCAGTGACTACATCTTGAATTAGATCAGGTAATCCCTCGATATATTTCTCGATTGCTCGAGAGACCGGGGTAACCATATGTGGAACCAATATGCTGAGTTCATGATATCGAGTAGTGTATGCAAGATTTTCACCACTGTCTTGTTTCAACCCATGGAACTCTTCCTCTAGTTTCCTCATTTCGTTCCTAGGGCAGAATTTGGCGATCATGAGTTCCTTGACCTCAGCCCAAGACAAGGATAGAGCAACATCAGCGCCCCGATTACGCTTTTCACCATTCCACCAGGTCAATGCCCCCTTTTGAAGGACACTGGTAGCATAGCGAACGCGGAGGTCATCAGGACACTCGTTGTTCACGAAGGTAATTTCCATACTTTCAAACCATTGGAGGAGGCCAGTAGCACCCTCCTCACCAGTAAACATCGTGGGGTTGCATGAGTTGAAGTGTTTGAATGTGCACCGGAATTGAGTTGCACCCTCTGTATTGGCACTGTTGCTGTTTTGGGTTAACTCACTAACAAGATTTGGGATTGCCGCAGCAATTTGCTCAGCAACTAGAGAAGCAAGGCGACGATCAGAACGTTGTCCAGAAGCACGAACAGTGTGTTGGCTAGCATCGCGGAGCATACGGCGAGCAGACATCTACAAGGCAGTCAATGAAAAATTATGAGATTAATAAATGTAAGTGTATAATTGCATAAATGATTATGAATACAAGATATTGTATGTGAAATAGGAGTATATCATTTGAAATATTTGCATAACATGCTTGGATTGCCCTTGTCTAGCTATAAAGCCCAACAAGAACGTTGACTTTTCAAAGAAATTGAGCCCAATGGTGATCAAAGAAGACATGCTTTAGCCTATAAGTGGACACTCACTCCAGGAATCCCCAGGTAAGCATAACAGGTCCGTAAATGGATTTATGCGCTATGCTTGCCTATGCCAGAAAACCCAGTGTACAGGCGTCCACCCTTCGAGATTGCACGTGTCCTCATCACACTCATTAAAGCTCAACAACTTCGAAGGAGCAAAAATAAGAGTAGGCATTATGCCTAAGAGTGTCTTCATGATGTGACATCCGGGAACCAAGCACACATTTTTATAGCTGGCTTTATTGTTTACTTGCTGAATTTCGGGACGAAATTCTTTTCAACTTGGGGAAGATGTGACACCCCGCATTTTTAGGTTAATACTTTTACTGACCTCTAGTTAACTTACATGATATACTTTAGTTAACTTACGTGTTGTGCATGGTTAGATACTTAACCAGGGTTAGTTAAGTAGGCCTAACACATGTTAGATGATATTAACATATGTGTTAAATAGGAAAAGCATTGTTTAACACACACATGAGTCCTGTATCCTGAACGTTGGTGAATTATGTGGCATGTATAACTATAATATGTGCAATTAAATCATGATGGATGTGAAGTGCCTGCTTATATGAATTATGTGAATTATGTGAATTGTCACTTGACTGACGATTAATATGTAAACCATGCAAATTACGTACACTTGATGGTTAATATCTCATGTAATAATAAAAACAATGGTTTTTATACAATTTAGAGGGATTAATATTATCGGGTCCGGTATTGGGCTAGTATAGGCTTAACGGGTCAAGATATTGTGCAAGAGGGGCCCTAATACCCAACTACTTGGGGAACAAGCAAACTTATCCTATAATTATAGTTTAAAAAAATAAAATAAAACCCTAACCCCATTACCCTACTTGCGCCGTGGATCCCCTCCCCCTCAACCCTCTCAATTTTCCAAACAACCAATCAATCTTTCACTTAATCAAGCTAGTTCGGGTTTAATCTCAAGGCTCTAGGGAGTTTTAGCATTGCAAGGTATGCGTTTATACGTTCTTTGATGAATTATGATAATTGAAAAACTTTAAAAACTCTAAAAACAACATACATATAATCGCATATATATATATATATATATATGAGTTCTTGAATGTTTTTGATGATTTAATGATGATGATTGTTGTTAGTTGCCATGATTAGGGTTTTTACATGATAATATATGTGTTTGATCATGAGAGTGTGGATTATGCATGTGTTAGAGATTTTTGAGCATGATTAGGGTTTGTGAATAACTTGGGCTGCAAGTTTTAAATTCTGGCAGATTCGTTTGGACGTTTTGTAGAGGCTGTAATGGGTTGGTAAATTGATAGTTTTGATGATTTCTTTGCATGATTGTGATGTACATAGTCTTAGCTTTTCATAATGGGCAAAACCATCAGATTTGGACGTCGGTTGAATCGTTTTTGGAATTTTAATTGATTAGAGGTCATATCAGATTTTCGGAACTGAAAATTGGGTCAACTTTAAATGGTCATAACTGGAGATTTACAAAGAATTAAGTTATGAAATTTTTACAGTATGTCAACATTGGAAAAACTCGGCTTTTCCAAGTGGATTCATCCCGTTTGGATAAATACACAATTTTTGGGAATTTTTCTACTAAACTGACCTGTTGTGGAAATTTTCTGGACACAGCTGTGATGTACGAATTTTTATAATTTTTGTGTTTGGTTTTAGGACAAAATAAAAATAGGGGTTTACAACTGAATCCCCATGAACACTCAGTAAAAATTTGGGATTTTAATTCATTCGTTAAGTGGGTTAAAAGATGCGTTTTTCACAGTGCACAATCTGTCCTAAAAACGCAGATTGTGTACGAAGTCCTTATGTGACTATTTGAAGTTGTTTTTGGTATGCAATTGACATATATTTGTGTGGAAACTTGCATGGGATGTGTTTGATGTGTTAAACTCATAATAGTCACCATGATCACCAACGGGATACGTAGGACATACTTGTGCATGTAGAGTCACTAGGTGTCACTACACGGTTTTGAACTTTTAGAAGAATCGAATAAACGTACTATGTGGTATATTGGTTATGCACGTGTACTCACATAATGACACATATAATAGGGAGTCGGTAGCGAGTCTCTATTACGTTGAAGTTTGGATATTTTTGCTTGCAACCTAAGGTGAGTTTCACTACTCTTTTCTCAAAAGCATGTGTCTCGGGTCGAGACAACTTACGTAACGTTTCTAGTCCGGGTTGGGACTACTTTTACACATCCCGGGTTTCGGGGTGCATGATTCACGGGGTGAATCTACTTTTACTAATTCATGCTATATGTCCTTGATGAACTAAACCAACCCTATCATTTAAGTCCTTCAAAATACCGAATCAATTGCCGGTTGGGCAAGCGGGTTACTAGTTGATAGCGCTATTAGGTCTAACAAACCTCACATCGTGCTGGGAGCATGGGTGTGAACTAATAACTTAAAACATATGTCATTGTTGATGGGCAATGACGCAAGGCACTTTTCTCCCGGTTATGGGAACTTGTTCATTAGTAGTTCGGTATTCGCCGGTTTTAGTTATCATGAGTGGGCTAGCTACCCCTGGCATATGAATTAGCTATTTACTTGTGGCCAAGGAGGCCGACGTTCTTACTTACTGTTATGTGGTCTGGGAGACCGACGCTTTCATTTGGTTACATGGTTTGGGAAACCTACGCTTTTACTTACTCACCTACTTTACTCAGTGAACTCACCAACATTGTTTGTTGACCCACGATTTACATGCTTTTGCAGGTAGTTAGCTTCCGGTGCCAGAATTAGAAAGCACTGCACACTTCATTGCATTTGGGGTCTTGGGCATACACCTAAATTACATATTATGCTTTCACATTTTCTTTCATATGGTTTTAATTTGGGCGCGTTGTTTTGCGCATGGTTTTAAAAGGATTAAATTTGGTTTACGCTTCCGCAACTTAACTAAACTTGGTTTTTGAAACGAACTAAATGGTTTGGGCATTTAGAGTTCGTTCATATGACTTATGGCTATGGGATCCTGGTATGTCATGCGCCTCGCGGTATGAACCCCGCAGTGGAAATTTGAGGGTGTGACAGATTGGTATCAGAGCCATTGGTTATAGTGAACTAGGACTGCATGTTGAGTCTAGTCTATAATCATCATAGCATAAGTACACTCACAACTTAAGTGCACAACTAGCTATTAGCTACATATATCTACAACATATGATTTCAGGAGATATGTTATCTTCTAGTTCTAGACTTAATTCTTAACACGTCAATGGTGGGAACCTAGGGTTACACCAGGTGGCGCAATACTGGGAGTAATATCCTAATTAACCTCATGGACGAGGAGACAACTATAGTACAGGGGAGGGAGCCCTTGCGAGCGTTGTGGCGCACGTACACAGGAAGTTGCATGATGCGCATGACGTGGTACCATTAAATCAACTATGAAGGAATTCGAATACTGAGACTTATCCTATTTCACTGAGCAAGGAGACAATTAGATTCCGTTCCTTGTTACTTGATCTTTCTTACTCCCATTCGAAACTCAGACGGGACTAGGTTACGCATATGGAACTTATTTCCTACTTTAGTACCTTACGCCTAGTATGAGCGGGCGGACGTATGACTGCATATCCCTGTTACTCATAAGTATATGGTAGATTCATGGGAATACATTAGATCAGGACTTGTTATACACACACTTGGGGAGTTACGTAAAGCCTGCGATATAATGCAACATCACAAGGGAGGATGAAACCTACTAATGGCTGATGGCCACGATTGGAGGAACGAGTGGTACAGCTTACCACTAAACTGGTTCACATAGGACTAGAGAAGGAGATTGTACGTGATGAGAACCATAACACTGACATCGCAAAAGAGGAAGGATAAGAGATGGAAGGGGAACCTGAGCAGGACGAGCACATGGAAAGTGAGGATGAAGGCTCTACTATCTAGACAGAGCATGGCGACGATTGGCTCTTACCTTTTCTTACCTATCTTTTCTTTCATTTCCCTTGGCTAACTTAGATAAGACTGAGTTCTTATGATTAACGATAGGGTGGTTGAGGCCCTCGCATCTTTCCAAGCTAGTAAAGATCTATTTTGCTAAATCATTCTTTTCCCCTGACTTCCACATTTGAACTTTCTTATACCTTGAACGCACATCGTATTTTCAAGCCTTTTATTGGTTGTAAACCTCGATAACTCCAACGGAACTGAAGGAGACCGTCTGATTGCTTCGATGGTATAAGTCTTTACCATGTGCATTTGCCCCAGGCAGGATGGGGTAATGTATGCTACATGCACACTCGATGAGTTACAAATACTTGGATGGAGAACGTAACACCCTGTGGTGAAATCTAGAAATTTTGTTATATAAGGACGGATGGGTCTGAGATCGACGCCTACACTACCAAGCTACAGGAGATAGCCACTATAGGCTCAAATCTATTTAACCTACCTTACAAATACCGAAAGGGTGGGCCCCTCAGATTCATGGCTTGGCCACTGCAGCTCACCTACAAATCTTTCACTTGACTCGCAAACTCACAGATGAGACTGCCGATCATGGTACTTTTTCTGAAGCATGGTGTTTCATTTTCTACTGTTGGTGATAGCAAGAGAACGTGGGATAGTGTGAGGTATAAGTCCTGCAACAACAACAACCGTAACGGTAGCAACAACAACGGGGCTCGGGGAAGAGCATTTGTGATTGGCCTGGGGAAAGCTAGGACTGATAACAATGTCGTGATGGGTATGTGCTCCTTGAACGACACTCTTGCTTCTATTTTATATGATACTGGTGCGGACTATAGTTTTGTTTCATCAAAACTTAGTAAACAATTAGGGATGGTTCCTACTCTTCGAGATACCCCATACTCGATTGAACTGGCTGATAGGAAGCCTGTCGAGGTAACCCATATACATCGTGACTGTAAGCTCGAGTTGAATGGGCAATTATTTGCCATCAACCTCTTACCTATCACCCTAGGTAGCTTTGATCTCGTGGTTGGCATGGACTGGTTGTTCAAGCAACACGCTGAAATTCTCTGTCAGGAGAAGATTGTTCGTATTCCCCCTCCCAAGTGGAGAACTTTTATCTATACAGGGTGATCGTGGTGGTGCCATGGTAGGCATCATCTCCTATCTGAAGGCCCAGAAGTGTATTCGTAAGGGCTGTCCAGCCATTTTGGCTAACATATCAGGTACTCGAGCTGGAACTGAAATCAAGATTGAGGACATCCCAGTGGTCCGAGATTTCCCAGATGTCTTCCTAGAGGAATTTCCTGGACTTCCACCCGTTCGTCAAGTGGAGTTCCAGATTGACCTTGCACCTGGAGCAGCGCCAGTTGCATGCGCACCATACCGTTTGACACCAGGTGAACTTCAAGAACTATCTACCCAACTCCAAGAGCTATTGGATAGGGGTTTCATTAGACCTAGTTCTTCGCCATGGGGAGCTCCAGTTCTGTTTGTTAAGAAGAAAGACGGGAGCTTTCGCATGTGCATAGATTATCGGGAGTTGAACAAGGTAACGATTAAGAACCGATATCCTTTGCCTCGTATTGATGATTTGTTCGACCAACTGCAAGGGTCGAGCTTCTACTCTAAGATTGATTTGAGGTCGGGGTACCATCAGCTGAGAGTCCGAGAAGAGGATGTGGCGAAAACGGCGTTTCGAACCCGTTATGGACATTATGAGTTTTTGGTTATGCCATTTGGGCTAACTAATGCACCTGCGGTGTTCATGGATCTAATGAACCGTGTGTGCAAGCCTTACTTGGAGAAAATCGTCATAGTGTTCATAGATGACATATTGATCTATTCCGAGAGCAGGGAGGAGCACGAGCAGCACCTGCGGTTAATCTTGGAACTACTGAGGAATGAGCAGCTGTATGCAAAGTTTTCTAAATGTGATTTTTGGATTCAAGAGGTCCAATTCCTTGGGCATGTGGTCAACGAGGCAGGAATACATGTGGACCCAGCCAAGATTGACGCTATCAAAAAGTGGGAGGCTCCTAGGACCCCTACTGAAGTGCGCCAATTTCTTGGTCTCGCGGGATATTATCGCAGGTTTATTGAGGGATTTTCTAAGATCGCTCAACCTCTCACCGCCCTAACGCAGAAAGGTATTACGTATAAGTGGGGAGATGCCCAAGAATCTGCCTTTCAGCTACTAAAGTCCAAACTTTGCAGTGCACCGATATTATCGTTGCCTGAGGGTACAGAGGACTTTGTAGTATATTGTGATGCGTCTATCCAAGGTTTAGGGTGCGTACTGATCCAACGTGATAAGGTAATTGCATATGCATCGCGGCAACTGAAGGTCCATGAGAAGAATTACCCCACTCATGATTTGAAACTGGGAGCGGTGGTTTTCGCTCTCAAAATCTGGAGACACTATCTCTATGGAACAAAGTGCATAATTTTCACTGATCACAAGAGCCTTCAGCATATATTCGATCAGAAAGTGCTGAACATACGACAACGTCGCTGGGTTAAACTTTTGAACGATTATGACTATGCCATCAAGTATCATCCAGGGAAAGCTAACGTAGTAGCTGATGCCCTCAGTCGAAAGGAAACGAAACCCAAAAGAGCGCGAGCCTTACAACTCACCATTCATTCTATTCTTCCTGATAAGATACGTGAAGCACAGGGTGAGTCATTGAAGGAAGAAAACATCGGGCTTGAGACCCTACATGGTGCTGATAAGCACTTGGAACTGAGGACAGACGGTCTGCAGTACTTCATGAATCGAGTCTGGATACCACGATTTGGGGATCTCAGACAACTGGTGCTCGATGAAGCACATACATCTCGCTATTCGGTACATCGTGGTTCGGACAAGATGTACCAAGATCTTAAGACTCTATACTGGTGGCCAAACATGAAAGCCGAGATAGCCACTTATGTTAGTAAGTGCTTGACTTGTGCGAAGGTTAAGATTGAATATCAAAAACCTTCAGGCTTACTCCAACAACCGGAAAATCCCATGTGGAGATGGGATGGTATTTCCATGGACTTTATTACCAAACTTCCTAAAACGCCCAGCGGGCACGATATGATTTGGGTCATTATTGACCGTTTGACCAAATCATCGCATTTCTTGACAATTAAAGAGACGGACAAGTCGGAACGTCTAGCTGCCTTTGTATTACGAAAATTGTCCCTAGGCATGGGGTGCCTACTCCTATTGTATCTGATCGCGATGCGCGATTCACTTCTCATTTTTGGACTACTCTCCAAAACACTTTGGGGACTCTCTTAGATATGAGCACAGCCTATCACCCTCAGACGGATGGACAGAGTGAACGTACCATCCAAACATTGGAGGATCTGCTACGAGCGGGCGTGGTGGATTTTTGCAACAGTTGGGATAAGCACTTGCCTTTGATTGAATTCTCGTATAACAACAGCTACCACACTCCGATACAGTGTGCGCCTTTTGAGGCACTTATGGACGCAAGTGTAGGTCTCCCATCTGCTGGACTGAAGTTGGGGATAGCCAGCTAACAGGTCCCGAACTCGTGCACGAGACTTCTGAGAAGATAGTGCAAACCAGAAATCGAATGACTGCTGCTCGTGATCGACAGAAAAGTTGCGCTGATAAGCGTAGGAAACCTTTGGAGTTCCAAGTTGGGGACAAGGTTCTGTTGAAGGTGTCACCTTGGAAGGGGGTGATACACTTTGTAAAACGGGGAAGGCTGACCCACGATACATTGGACCATTCGAGATTGTCGAAAGGATTGGTCTGGTAGCTTACATGTTAAACCTGCTTAACAAACTTGGTAGGGTACACGATGTATCCCACATATCGTACTGAATCTATAGAAATTCCTGTTGGATACAACACTGATGGTGCCACTGGAAGAGATCCAGATGGACGATCGGCTACGGTTCATGGAAGAACCAGTGGAGATTCTTGAGCGGGGCGTCAAGAAACTCAAACAAAACACTATACCTATTATTAACGTACAACGGAATTCCCGTCTAGGACCGGAATACACGTGGGAACGCATGGATCAAATACGGCTTAAATACCCACACCTCTTTTCTAAACCTGAACCTGAACATAGATCGAACGCTAAACAAAAAGCAGCTCTTTCAAAGTGAATTTCGGGGCGAAATTCCTTTCAACTTGGGGATGATGTGACATCCGGGAACCAAGCACACATTTTTATAGCTGGCTTTATTGTTTACTTGCTGAATTTCGGGACGAAATTCTTTTCAACTTGGGGAAGATGTGACACCCCGCATTTTTAGGTTAATACTTTTACTGACCTCTAGTTAACTTACATGATATACTTTAGTTAACTTACGTGTTGTGCATGGTTAGATACTTAACCAGGGTTAGTTAAGTAGGCCTAACACATGTTAGATGATATTAACATATGTGTTAAATAGGAAAAGCATTGTTTAACACACACATGAGTCCTGTATCCTGAACGTTGGTGAATTATGTGGCATGTATAACTATAATATGTGCAATTAAATCATGATGGATGTGAAGTGCCTGCTTATATGAATTATGTGAATTATGTGAATTGTCACTTGACTGACGATTAATATGTAAACCATGCAAATTACGTACACTTGATGGTTAATATCTCATGTAATAATAAAAACAATGGTTTTTATACAATTTAGAGGGATTAATATTATCGGGTCCGGTATTGGGCTAGTATAGGCTTAACGGGTCAAGATATTGTGCAAGAGGGGCCCTAATACCCAACTACTTGGGGAACAAGCAAACTTATCCTATAATTATAGTTTAAAAAAATAAAATAAAACCCTAACCCCATTACCCTACTTGCGCCGTGGATCCCCTCCCCCTCAACCCTCTCAATTTTCCAAACAACCAATCAATCTTTCACTTAATCAAGCTAGTTCGGGTTTAATCTCAAGGCTCTAGGGAGTTTTAGCATTGCAAGGTATGCGTTTATACGTTCTTTGATGAATTATGATAATTGAAAAACTTTAAAAACTCTAAAAACAACATACATATAATCGCATATATATATATATATATATGAGTTCTTGAATGTTTTTGATGATTTAATGATGATGATTGTTGTTAGTTGCCATGATTAGGGTTTTTACATGATAATATATGTGTTTGATCATGAGAGTGTGGATTATGCATGTGTTAGAGATTTTTGAGCATGATTAGGGTTTGTGAATAACTTGGGCTGCAAGTTTTAAATTCTGGCAGATTCGTTTGGACGTTTTGTAGAGGCTGTAATGGGTTGGTAAATTGATAGTTTTGATGATTTCTTTGCATGATTGTGATGTACATAGTCTTAGCTTTTCATAATGGGCAAAACCATCAGATTTGGACGTCGGTTGAATCGTTTTTGGAATTTTAATTGATTAGAGGTCATATCAGATTTTCGGAACTGAAAATTGGGTCAACTTTAAATGGTCATAACTGGAGATTTACAAAGAATTAAGTTATGAAATTTTTACAGTATGTCAACATTGGAAAAACTCGGCTTTTCCAAGTGGATTCATCCCGTTTGGATAAATACACAATTTTTGGGAATTTTTCTACTAAACTGACCTGTTGTGGAAATTTTCTGGACACAGCTGTGATGTACGAATTTTTATAATTTTTGTGTTTGGTTTTAGGACAAAATAAAAATAGGGGTTTACAACTGAATCCCCATGAACACTCAGTAAAAATTTGGGATTTTAATTCATTCGTTAAGTGGGTTAAAAGATGCGTTTTTCACAGTGCACAATCTGTCCTAAAAACGCAGATTGTGTACGAAGTCCTTATGTGACTATTTGAAGTTGTTTTTGGTATGCAATTGACATATATTTGTGTGGAAACTTGCATGGGATGTGTTTGATGTGTTAAACTCATAATAGTCACCATGATCACCAACGGGATACGTAGGACATACTTGTGCATGTAGAGTCACTAGGTGTCACTACACGGTTTTGAACTTTTAGAAGAATCGAATAAACGTACTATGTGGTATATTGGTTATGCACGTGTACTCACATAATGACACATATAATAGGGAGTCGGTAGCGAGTCTCTATTACGTTGAAGTTTGGATATTTTTGCTTGCAACCTAAGGTGAGTTTCACTACTCTTTTCTCAAAAGCATGTGTCTCGGGTCGAGACAACTTACGTAACGTTTCTAGTCCGGGTTGGGACTACTTTTACACATCCCGGGTTTCGGGGTGCATGATTCACGGGGTGAATCTACTTTTACTAATTCATGCTATATGTCCTTGATGAACTAAACCAACCCTATCATTTAAGTCCTTCAAAATACCGAATCAATTGCCGGTTGGGCAAGCGGGTTACTAGTTGATAGCGCTATTAGGTCTAACAAACCTCACATCGTGCTGGGAGCATGGGTGTGAACTAATAACTTAAAACATATGTCATTGTTGATGGGCAATGACGCAAGGCACTTTTCTCCCGGTTATGGGAACTTGTTCATTAGTAGTTCGGTATTCGCCGGTTTTAGTTATCATGAGTGGGCTAGCTACCCCTGGCATATGAATTAGCTATTTACTTGTGGCCAAGGAGGCCGACGTTCTTACTTACTGTTATGTGGTCTGGGAGACCGACGCTTTCATTTGGTTACATGGTTTGGGAAACCTACGCTTTTACTTACTCACCTACTTTACTCAGTGAACTCACCAACATTGTTTGTTGACCCACGATTTACATGCTTTTGCAGGTAGTTAGCTTCCGGTGCCAGAATTAGAAAGCACTGCACACTTCATTGCATTTGGGGTCTTGGGCATACACCTAAATTACATATTATGCTTTCACATTTTCTTTCATATGGTTTTAATTTGGGCGCGTTGTTTTGCGCATGGTTTTAAAAGGATTAAATTTGGTTTACGCTTCCGCAACTTAACTAAACTTGGTTTTTGAAACGAACTAAATGGTTTGGGCATTTAGAGTTCGTTCATATGACTTATGGCTATGGGATCCTGGTATGTCATGCGCCTCGCGGTATGAACCCCGCAGTGGAAATTTGAGGGTGTGACACATGAAAGGTACTGCTCCCGCTCCATGATGAAATAGTCTTTCCACTCCTTGTAGGACACCATCTCTATACACCATGATGGAAGATGAGGAGAAATGGAGAAGAAGGGGAAAGATTGAGGAAGGAAAGTGGAGGGAAATGAGGGGAATGATAAACTAGGGAATGTTGTACCTGAAAATCGAAATTCGGTTATAATTCAAGAAAAACCTACAAATATACTTGCATGGTGTGAGAGATCAACATCCATGATTACAACAAAACTACCTGAAGCATACTTTATACCATGAATGTAAGCAGTCCCTGTTCAAAGAAAATTAGCTTAATTTATTAATAAAACTTAAATTTTCAAATAGAGAACCAAAGACGTACCTAATCCAAGCTTTCGTGGTTTAGCCCTTAGTTGCTGCACTGAAAACTAATGATATGAAAGAACTGTAGACATGTACGAGACAACAGTTATTCACTATGAGATACAAACATAACTATTTCCATATATAGAATTCTATAAAGTTCAAAATTTCATAATATCATATTTATCCTTCCACAACAACACTAAATGTATCTCACAGGAAGAAAAAAGTGAGTTAAATAGAAAAATACGATAACTGCTTCTTGTTGTGCTCATCGACTGTCTAATTAAATGTTTAATTAGCAGGTTGCACAATGTTCAAACTAATAAAACAATAAAAAAAATCTAAATGTAAGAGAACACGTATAATAGATAAGATTAATGACTAATTTCGTATGAACAGAGATTCAAATGTACCGTGAGTGCCATTAGAGAATAAGAATTAGATATGAGGATTGTACTTATAGGAGGCCGGATGAAGATTTGTAAGGCTAATGTGAATTGCATTCAATGTAGATGATTAATGCGTGAAATTTAATTCGACCAGCATGGGGATCGATTGGCATGTCAGGAGAAGGTTTTTGGTCGATTAAATGATTGGAAGAAGATGAATAATCACTGGATGAATGAATATGATTAATGATGGATAATGGCCTACAATTATTATACCACTGAAGATGGATATTGATGAACATAATGAGGAATATGTGAAGTAAATGTTACGGTTTCAATATTATAATGGCTTGGGTTAATGTTCTTGGGCTGCATTAGTAGGTTATACAATTCTCATCCAAGCTTGTACAACAGGGACATAAAGAGAAGAAAATGGGTAAAAATTAGGGAATTATACTATGGCTCTTGGTATGCCATCTTAAGCTTGATATAAAATTGCCTACCTATCCATCGAGTTTCTTTAATAAGGTATATAGATATATATATATATATATATATATATATATATATATATATATATTAATCTATTTCTCACAGGAAGAAAAACAGTTATGCACTATGAGATACAAACATAACTATTTCCATATATAGAATTCTATAAAGTTCAAAATTTCATAATATCATATTTATCCTTCCACAACAACACTAAATGTATCTCACAGGAAGAAAAAAGTGAGTTAAATAGAAAAATACGATAAGTGCTTCTTGTTGTGCTCATCGACTGTCTAATTAAATGTTTAATTAGCAGGTTGCACAATGTTCAAACTACTAAAACAATAAAAAAAATCTAAATGTAAGAAAACACGTATAATAGATAAGATTAATGACTAATTTCGTATGAACAGAGATTCAAATGTACCGTGAGTGCCATTAGAGAATAAGAATTAGATATGAGGATTGTACTTATAGGAGGCCGGATGAAGATTTGTAAGGCTAATGTGAATTGCATTCAATGTAGATGATTAATGCGTGAAATTTAATTCGACCAGCATGGGGATCGATTGGCATGTCAGGAGAAGGTTTTTGGTCGATTAAATGATTGGAAGAAGATGAATAATCACTGGATGAATGAATATGATTAATGATGGATAATGGCCTACACTTATTATACCACTGAAGATGGATATTGATGAACATAATGAGGAATATGTGAAGTAAATGTTACGGTTTCAATATTATAATGGCTTGGGTTAATGTTCTTGGGCTGCATTGGTAGGTTATACAATTCTCATCCAAGCTTCTACAACAGGGACATAAAGAGAAGAAAATGGGTAAAAATTAGGGAATTATACTATGGCTCTTGGTATGCCATCTTAAGCTTGATATAAAATTGCCTACCTATCCATCGAGTTTCTTTAATAAGGTATATAGATATATATATATATATATATATATATATATATATATATATATATATATTAATTGTAAAATTCGTTTATATTATTAAGGTCATGAGTTCGATTATTGAGAGCGCCAGGTTTTACCGATTATTCCATTGTCGTACCTTTGGGCGGGTGGATGGTCGGGTTTTCCCCAAAACTAGTGGCTGGTCGGTCAGGGGCTCCGGCCGTCTAGGTAAGGACCGGCTAGGGCTACTTTGGTTATTGCGAGTCGCGTACAAAGTACCCAAAACTAGTGGCTGGTCGGTCAGGGGCTCCGGCCGTCTAGGTAAGGACCGGCCGTCTAGGTAAGGACCGGCTAGGGCTCCTTTGGTGCTAACCCAATTAATTTTTTTCGTTAAGTGGAGGGTAAAATTGTCTTTTTACCCATTTATTTAGAAAAACATTTTAAAATTAAAAAAAAGAATTATATATATATATATATATATATTAATCTATTTCTCTCTCATTCATTTATGTAACACCCCAACCGATGGCGGAATCATCGAGGTGTCACGTAGTGACGATTGTTCAAAAGCACATGGTACTAAAATGTAAATATTATTGAATAAACCAAAATTGTCTTACATGGAAATGGAAAATACATTGTCTAAATGAAATGTAAATATTGAAATAACTGACTTAAAATAAAGCACTAAATGTTCCTTGCTAAAGCACTAGATCAAACTGCACCTGAAACATGTACAAAAATAGGTTTGGTCAACATATGAAATGTTGGTGAGCATTTCTAGTTTTGATATATATAGTAAGTTAAAAAGATATACAATTCAAGTGCAAGCTACAGTGCAAATATGTAAACTATGTATCATACAAATGAGCGAAATCAACCCTGTGACTGTATAATGTACTGTATGAACGGTGGTGTACTCATCCAATAAATGGGTGATAACTTAACAATGGCCACGGATTCTCCGATGAAAAAGGGGGAGAATCAATCTAGGCGGGTTGTCAATCCAAATAGCGCTATCCAATGTTAAGGTCGGCTTGTACCATGTTAATGATTTCACTAAGTACAAATGTAATCCACATGTATTGTCTAAGCATAAAGCACGTTGTAAGCAATGCACATAGTACTAGAATTGTATTGTAAAAAAAATGTAAACTTGTATTTGAAATTGTAATAGTGTACATGTAACACCCCAAAAATGTATAAAAGCAAAAAGGGGATAGGAAATACTCACTGTCTACGTAATAGCTTGAAATTGAACTGGACAACGATATATGCGTTGGAATTATCCCAAAGGATCAACCTAAAGAATTTGATAACGTGTAAGGGAAATAATTCTAGGATACATGTATTTCTAGGGTTTCGAATTGGGGATAGGTATTTATTTGATTAATGAACAAATTGTTTATTAAATATAAGAAATTTAATAAATAAATAAATAAAAGTCTTTTTGTAAATTTTTAAGTTGAATATAGTCACAACATAAGGTTTTAAGTTTGAAAATATTTTTTATAAAATTATTTTCTTGAAAATAGACTATTTAATCTAATTATTTTAAATTGTCAAAATATGACTTTAATATCTAAAAATATTAAAATTAAATATTTTCTGAATTAAAATTTTTTTTTCAGTTCTAGATAGTTAGAAATAATTTATATAAAATTTTGGTGCAAAAATATTGAAAAATGAATTTATTATGATTTATTTATGATTAAAATTAACAAAAATTAATTAAAAATATAAAATAAACGGTTTTTCTGAAATAAAAATATTTTCTGAAATGTTTAAGAATATACAAGTTTAGGATAATTTTTGTGAGATTTAATAAAATTGTTTAGATATTTTTATTTAATTTTATAAATAAAAATGAATAAACTTGTATTATTAATAATATATATTAAATAATTTATTTTTTGAAAAACTAAAAATTGGATGATGAACTTTATCATTTGGAGATCATATAATAATATTTGTGGAATTTATAAACCACTTTTAGTATTTAAAAACTATTTTAAAAAGTTTAATATATTAAGTATATATATAAAGATGGCAAAAAAAAATACTTGTTGGTTATGGGATTCGAACCCGGGCCTCTGGCCGGTTCGGGTTTTATCACAAGTGTGGCCACCAACTGAGCCACACCCTGAGAACGAAATATATTGGATTGAAAATAATTATATATGTTAAATGTGTTAGTTTGATAATAGATTTAATTAAGAGAAAAATAAAACAATGGTTGTGGGATTCGAACCCTGGCCAATGGCCGGTTCAATCTTTACAAACAAGTGGGTAAACCAACTGATCTAGATCAGTTGGTTGTTTATCCTCTGTTCTAAAATAAATAAATACACTAACAGCGATTAGTGTTCTTCCCCAATTTCTATCAATTCGTGCCCTAATTTGTCAATCACCACAATTAGTGATCTTTAGCCCCTGAATCTTTGGGGCTATTGATCACAGAGTGCCGATGTACATAACCCAACCAAAAAAAAACAGAACTTACAAGGACGCAACGTGAATGAGCCTCGGTCAAAGAAAAAAATCAAACGTGCCCAAGGACTTGGAATGCAGATCGTTTTATCAGAAATTGAAGGTAAGGGAAGGTTTATCGGCGATTTGGGACTGTCTAGGCACGTCCAATTTATAGGGCAAGGGTCGGATGAACAAACGGCAAGTTGACCTTGCCATGTTGATGATGACGCGGTCTATGGATCAAAATTGGAAAGTTTTTGACTGAAATTCTGGTCATAAAGGATGCGACTCAGTCAACCTCATCAATCCATTCCATATTTGAGCCAATTAACGCGTCGAATTGATTGTAGATGGAACTTGATCTTCGCAGTTGACTTTGTTAGTCAACTGTTAGATTTTCAGTTATAGTATATAATTATTATGATTAGTTTCCAAACAGATTGTTGATGTAGCTCAATTGGTTTGAAGTGTGTGTGTATGTATTGACCCGGCTTGGGACGCGGGTTCGAACCCCGTCCCAAGCATTATTTTTTTTACAAAGTTTTAACTATTATTTTATTATTATAGACATATATTATGATAAAACGAACCCAAAGGTATCACAAAATATTTTTTAAACGTTCGAGAATGATGAAAATGTAACGTCTTATTAATTGCGGTTTAACATACATATAATTATAAGAAAAATACAAAGAAAAGTGACGGATGTCACAATTTATCACCACCACCACCTACCTCCATCCCCACACCACCATCACCTTCATTCACCACCTGCAAACCACACCCTCCGGTGGATAGAGAGCAGACCACACCCTCCGGTGGACAGAGAGCAGACCACACCCTTCCGGTGGACAGAGAGCAGACCACACCCACACCCTTCATTCACCACTTGCCACCGCCACACCCACACCCTCCGGCCGAGCAGACCACAACACCACCACACCCACACCCTCCGGTAGACAGAGAGAGAAAGCATGGGAGAGAAAGATTCGACAGAGAGAGAGAACGACAGAGAGAGAGAGAACGAGAGACAAAGGACAGAGAGAACGAGAGACAAAGGACAAAGAGAGAAAGCGTGGGAGAGAGAGAGGGACAGACGGAAGAGGAAGGAGACGACGATTGCTGTACTCATCGGGTCAGATCTGGTCTCAAGGTAAAAACCCCTCTTTTCTGAATATTATGGTGATTGGTTATGGTTATGGAGATGGTGTTCATGGTGGTGGTTGGGCTAGGCCAGAGGTGGTTCCGGTGGTGGTGTGGTCTCTGTCTCTCTCTCTCTCTCTCTCTCTCTCTCTCTCTCTCTCTCTCTCTCTCTCTCTCTCTCTCTCTCTCTGTGATTGGTTATGGTGGTCGATTAGTGGTCATGTTTGGTTATGGTGGTCGATTGGTGGTCAGGTTATGGTGGTCGGGTTAGGCTATTAAGAGGGGGGTCGGGGCAGGTGGTGGTGGTGGTCAGGCAGGCGGTGGTGGTCGGCGGGCGGTGGTGATGGTATGTTATGGTGTTGGCAGGTATTAAGAGAGAGGGGGGTTATATTAATTTTCAATTTTACTTTTTTGTCCAAAACTTTAATTACTTACACAAATAGTCCTTGGAAGAGTAAAAAGACAATTTTACCCTCCACTTAACGAAAAAAATTAACTGGGTTAGCACCAAAGGACAAAACGTGCAAGATTTTAAAACATAAAGTACAAAACCAATCAATTTTAAAGTTAAAGGACATCCGTTGAAATTTGGTATAAAGTTAAAGGACAAAACTTGTAATTCAGTTATGCACTATGAGATACAAACATAACTATTTCCATATATAGAATTCTATAAAGTTCAAAATTTCATAATATCATATTTATCCTTCCACAACAACACTAAATGTATCTCATAGGAAGAAAAAAGTGAGTTAAATAGAAAAATACAATAAATGTTTTCTTGTTGTGCTCATCGAATGTCTAATTAAAAGTCTAATTAGCAGGTTGCACAATGTTCAAACTACTAAAACAATAAAAAAAAATCTAAATGTAAGAGAACACGTATAATAGATAAGATTAATGACTAATTTCGTATGAACAGAGATTCAAATGTACCGTGAGTGCCATTAGAGAATAAGAATTAGATATGAGGATTGTACTTATAGGAGGCCGGATGAAGATTTGTAAGGCTAATGTGAATTGCATTCAATGTAGATGATTAATGCGTGAAATTTAATTCGACCAGCATGGGGATCGATTGGCATGTCAGGAGAAGGTTTTTGGTCGATTAAATGATTGGAAGAAGATGAATAATCACTGGATGAATGAATATGATTAATGATGGATAATGGCCTACAATTATTATACCACTGAAGATGGATATTGATGAACATAATGAGGAATATGTGAAGTAGATGTTACGGTTTCAATATTATAATGGCTTGGGTTAATGTTCTTGGGCTGCATTAGTAGGTTATACAATTCTCATCCAAGCTTGTACAACAGGGACATAAAGAGAAGAAAATGGGTAAAAATTAGGGAATTATACTATGGCTCTTGGTATGCCATCTTAAGCTTGATATAAAATTGCCTACCTATCCATCGAGTTTCTTTAATAAGGTATATAGATATATATATATATATTAATTGTAAAATCCGTTTATATTATTAAGGTCATGAGTTCGATTATTGAGAGCGCCAGGTTTTACCGATTATTCTATTGTCGTGCCTTTGGGCGGGTGGATGGTCGGGTTTTCCCCAAAACTAGTGGCTGGTCGGTCAGGGGCTCCGCCCGTCTAGGTAAGGACCGGCTAGGGCTACTTTGGTTATTGAGAGTCGCGTAAAAAGTACCCGGCTTCTACTTAGTTTTTTTTTTTTATCGGAAAAATAAAACGGCTTCTACTAAGTTAAATATTATAAGAAAAAAGAAAAACACCATTATTATATGTGCACATGTTTTAGTTTTATGACAGAATATTCAAGTTTGGTATAGTTATTAATGTCAGATAACACCAATATCCAATGATGTTTGTCCTACAAGCGTACATGTATAAATTACAGCTCATTTCCAGCATCCACTATATAAAAGTAAAACGAATTATAAAAGGAATATTCAATAATAGTGTACAACACATTAGACTTTTGTTGCATACTTTTAAATAAAAAAGGTACATGTATGCGCGTGTTTATATATAAAAACATATTTTAACACAACTTTATATTGTTTTACTAGACTCAAAAGAGTACTATAACTGATAGAGGTCACGGTATATGAATTTTAATCTAATAAGACAACAAAATTACGTGTTATAGTATTATTCATCAACTTTTAAAAATTAGTCTTATGAAAGAAGAAGAGGCAGAAGGTTTCTAAGAAGAAACTCAACTTTATAGTGTTTAACTAGATTTAAAAAAAAAAAGCTAATGATCTCCACCCCAGCTGGTTTGAGGTGGGAAGGTTTACCTCCTTGGAGGGTTTCTGCCGGAGTTTGGTCTCAGGTTCGAATCTCACGCTCCACCGAAAAAATAACCGCTTGGGTTTGAAGGAGAAATCCGTGTGGTGCTATGGGATTCGAATCTGGGCAGTGGTCGTTTTGCAACACATGATTTAACGCTGAAACACTACTCTCCAAAAAAAACTAAACTCAAAAGAGTACTACAACGAATAGAGGTCACCATAGTATATGAATTTTAATCTAATAAAACTGCAAAATTACGATTGTGCCATAGTACTATTCATCAACTTTTCATATCATCATACTCAGTTAATCCCACCTATAGCAAAGCTAAGGTAGGGTCTGAGAAGGGTAAGATGTAGACAGCCTTACCTCTACCCCTAAGAATAGAGAGGCTGCTTCCAGTGAGACCCCCGGCTCGATGTGGTTTGGTATCAAGCCTTGGACATAAGGCACAGAACACTTAGCAATCGGGACAAACCCGATCGGTGCATGTACCTCTGTCTTTTGGCTATCCACGCCACCACATGATGCATGATTAACCGTCCGCCATTTTTAACGTTATTTTCACGAAATTAGTAAAATAACGATAAAACTAGTGCAACTTTACTTTTGCCCCCCAAGGGCCACACATATATACATTATATGCGCACACCGTAAGTGGGACGTATTCATCAACTTTTGAAAATTAATAATATATTATTATTATATATGAAAGAAGAAGAGGCAGGGGTTTCGATGACGAAGAAAGAGACAGAGGGAGGCATGGCTTGAGGAGACGCGCAGGGAGGGACGCTTGGCTTGTGAAGACGCAAACACCCTTGCTAAAACAGCAAAAACTATGCCATAGTATCTAGGGGTGTGCATAGGTCGGTTTTAGCCTAAAACCATAACCATAAATGAGATGTCGGTTAATGAAAAACCATAACCATAACCAATCGGTTATGGCAGTTATCATTAATAGGTTTTGATGGTTATAACAGTCGGTTATGGGTCGGTTAACCGTGAATTTGAGGCTAGTTAACTATAAATAATGTAGCTGTAAAATGTTTACTGTGGTTTGAAAATACAATCAAATAATCAATACACAACAGCTATTATCAAACAAAAATAGTACAGCATAAATAATATGCATTGTGTTGTCGTGCAATGGTAAACGAGTTGGTGACTAAAAAAAATTAACAAATATAGAAACATCAAGAAAAATAGATTTTGTTTTGAACCTTCATTACTTTTATGAAAGTCTTGGACTATCGAAACATAAACTTTGAAAAGTTGAAAATCGAATGGAATTGAGATATTGGAATTTATAACCATTGCCTAATTAATAATTCAGTATAATATCAAAGATATGAAGCAGAAATCACGTATTAACTGGGCTTCTTTGGGTGAGGATAACTCTAAATTCTTCCATAGCTTTATAAATGGAAGGCGTATAACGCGATTTCTGGTTTATTGGTAGAAGGTGAATGGATTTCCAAGCCTTCCCATGTCAAAAGAGAAGTCTTGAAGCATTTCAGATTTTTTATTTTCTGTTAATGCGAAGGTTAAGCCTACTTTACTTTGCCAGAATATTAAGAAATTGCCTGAAGATATGGCGGTACAGTTAATAGCCCCGTTTACTAAATAAGAAATAAAGTCAGCTGTATTTGATTGTGGTCCTATTAAAGCGCATGGCTCTAATGGGTTTAACTTTAGTTTTCTTTGTAAATTTTGGAGGTTCTTCAAAGATGATTTTGTCCGTCTCACTACTAGAAAAAAAACCCTTTTTTGACGCGCATTGCGCGTTATAAAAGGGTGTTTATGACACACAAAAAGTGTCAAGTAAGAACATGTCATTAAATTTTTATGACATGCAAGCGCGTGTCATCTTTTAATGACACTCTTTTATGACACGCTTTCATGACACTCTTTAATGACATACATTTTTTACACTCATTTATGACTTTTTTTTTACATACATGACACACCTTTATGACACTCATTTTGCGTGTCATGGTTTTTTTTACCTAAATTTTTTTTCTGCAAAATGACTAATATCCTGGATATAATTTATATTTATAATTACAAAATCAATAAATTTGATAATAAAACTGCATATATTATATACCACCAAAAAAAACCATTACAATCATTTGTCGAATCCTACCACAAGTATTAACGGTTACAAAAACATTGTGTCAATACATAACATTAGTCGATCTAGACCTAAACATACGGATCACTTGAAAATGAAGGTCGCGGCATAACCTGACCATTCTTCACGAATAAAATCAATATCCGCATCCGTGTAAACATCCACTCCTCCCTCAACCTGAGACACAATTAAATTAATAAGATGAAAGAATAAGGTTCGAGATGGTTTTAGTTTCAAAAAAACAAGAGTGACTAGAATTTGACTCGATCAACTTACATTGTCCAATATTCTAAGTCCGTCCGTAACGATCTCTTTCATGAATTTCATTACATAATAACCACATTCTGTGATTCCTGGCTGACACGGACACTGCACATTTTAAGAATTATATCACAACTGGGTTGACCCATTAAGCAATGAACAAAACCCAAATGCTTGTGGAGTGAAAAAATTGGAAGCTGACCGCCTGACCAAATAAAATAAATATTATAAGCACAGATAGCATTCGCTGCATATACCATATACTCTATAGGAACTATAACTACTACTTTCAGATGAAGAAAACCTAATACATATATGTACGTATGTATGTATATATGTAGTGTTGGAATAGTAGTCCAGTAGACACAAAAACATGTGCAAGTCTGCAACACTTGTATACCAAAATCAAGCTCAACCATAGAACTTTACAAAACCACTACAAGTTCAATTCATAGTTAAAATTAACATAATTGCAGTGGCTGCAAGATACTATAACATACGCCAAATCAGGTGCGATATGATAATATTTCCATATCTAGCAACTACGATTTTATCACAGGTTCAATTCCTATTCAAAACAAGAACAAATCAAATACTTCCAAATCAGGTCAATCCGAACTTGCATCGATTACTACAAATTAACTAACAGGCAATCAGATCAATAAAACATGTAAAACGAATTGAGATACCACAGTTGTTCATAGATTAAAACTAACAAAATCAAAATGACTATGTTAAAAAATCAAACAACGAACCTGAAACCGACATGTCGATCACCTCCACTTCTAAACGAATGACGTTTTCCATTAACACTAAAACTTTTAATAAATAAACTAGATACGAGAAACGCTCCACTTTAAGTGCGATATATCATATATTATACTTTCACATTTATTCATTGTGCTATTTGAAATTGTGAACTATAGCCAAAGAGGCTTTATTATCCCAAATTAGTTTATTAACGCTACACATGGGTCTTTATCAGTAACTAGTAAGATGCAATCATGATTTATACCGATTACAATTGTCATCATGTGTTCTAAAGAATACACTATCTATGATTGTACACCTGAGATGCAATAATCTAGGCATCTAGCTAACATGAAGCTCTTGGGGCGAGGCGAGGTTGTTGCGGCTGAGGTAGGACTGGCCAGCAGACGTCTAAACTCGCTGGACTAAACAAACACAGCCAAAACCGGACTAAAACCTTGCAGAGCTCAACATATTTGGGCAGTTGGCAGACACATGAAGAGGGAAGATAGCGGTACAAGGAAGATGAAGCTGAAGAGAATAAATTGTTTTGTTAAGGCATAAAAGTTATAAAAGCGCTAACGGAATGCAACACTGCTTCAACATTACTTTTCACCATTCTGTCATGACTCACGAAATGTAGGATATAACACCAATCACTCAATCCTCACATCTTACAGATGCCCTATGTTCCATAATAATTTTGCATCTAAATAAATGTGCCAATTTTTAAAATTTCGTGTTCATTGCAAAATCATTAAAGGTTCAATTCATAGTCTAAATCATATAACCATAACCGAATTCAGGTACCATATCATAACATTTCCATAATTAGTTAACAGTAACTCCAATCTTACCACAACTTTATTTCCTATAAAAACCAAAACCTAATCAAACACTTCAAATCATTCAATCTGACCTTGATTATTCGAATCAATGGTATTCATAAACTAACACTCAATCCGATCAAAACAACACATAAATCATCACAAATTGTTACACCGAAACTCTTCATAACCAAAACCTAACAAAAAACCCAAATCAGATAAAAAAAACACGTAAATCAGCATAACAAAAATAAAATAATAATAAAAAAATAAGCACCAAACCTGAGATCGACATAAGGAACACTTGAGAAAACAAGATCCACGAGTCCGATCTCACGTCGTATTGAACTAACAACTATGTATATACCTCTGATGGAGAAATTAACGGCGAGAAGAAGCGGCCAGAGGAACTTATGGCTCGAGAGAGGTTAGGGTTACGAACGAGAGGAACTTTTGGCTCGAGAAATTGACTGTGCGATGAAGGTTTCACGGATGATGAGGATTTCATGGAAAAGTCAAGTGTTGGGATTTGGGACTGTATCGAAGGTTATGATTTGGGATTTAGAATTTGTGGAGTTTTATCAGGTGTGAGAGAGGTGGGAGGGAAAATAGAACTTTGAAAATTTACCATGACACTAAAAGATGACACTTAATATTGTATAACATCATGCTTTTTATTTCTTGACACTAAATTTTTGACACATAAAAACTTATGTCATTAATTAACCAGGTTTTAGAAATCATGACAATTTTTGTTATGATACACGCTTTTTAGTGTCATGAATAAGTGCGTGTCATAAAATGTGTGTCATGGTAGGCCTTTTTTTCTAGTAGTGTCTTATGGTTGAGTTTCATGAGACTGGAAAAATTAGTAAAGGTTGCAGCTCCTCCTTCATTACTTTGATTCCAAAGTCGAAGGTTCCATTGGGTCTGAAAGATTATAGCCCTATCACTTTGGTGGGGATTATTAGTAAAATAATATCTAAAGTTTTGGCCCTTAGAATTAGAAATGTGATGGGTGCGGTAATTTATGATTCCCGGTATGCTTTTTTAAAGAGAGGTTCATTTTGGAAGATCCGCTCGTGGGGAATGAGGTCATGTCGTGGCTGAGAAATAAAAAGAAAAAGGCTTTCTTATTGAAGATCGAGTTTGAAAAAGCGTACGATAATGTAAATTGGCTTTTTCTTTTGTCAATTTTGGAACAAATGGGGTTTCCCAGGCAGTGGTGCTCTTGGATAAAAGGGGTTTTGGAATCGGGCTAGGTCAGCGGTGCTTGTGAATCGTGCTCCTACGTTCGAATTCAATTGTGAAAAAGGTTTAAGACAAGGTGACCTGCTATCTCCTTTTTTGTTTTTAATTGTTATGGAAGTTTTATCTTCTGTAACACCCCAACCGATGGCGGAATCATCGAGGTGTCACGTAGTGACGATTGTTCAAAAGCTCATGGTACTCAAATGTAAATATTTGATTATTGAATATTGTTTTACAACATATGAAATTGAATACACAACAACAATTGAAATAGCTGATTTATTTAGTCTAAGTCCAAAGTCCTATATGAAGCGTCAAGCAGCTTATCCTGAAACATGCACGAAATAAATTTTGTCAACATATGATGTTGGTGAGTACTACTTAGCTTTGTACATATAGTATAAGTTTGAAAAGTAGTACAATTCATGTGTCTAGCATCACCAATGCATTATGTAAACACGCAAGTAACCAAACAAGACAAAGATCAAATGTAAAGTTTGTACAATGTAATTGATAATGAGCACCTCAACACGTGTGAGTCTAAAAGAGCACCATAACACAAAGTTATGTCTAAATGAGCACCGTAACATAAGTTACGTCTATGTGTAAAGAGCACCATAACATAAGTTATGTCTAGATGTATGATTTTGTATGTAAGCTACGTTCGTGTTCAAACATAAGCACAAAGATAAACAAGACACGTATATGAATTGTAAATGAATAAAAATGTACATGTAAATGAATATGAAGATTTTGTATACTTGTGCATGAATCACCCCAAAAGTTGTAAAAGCGAAAAAGGGGGTAAGTAATACTCACCTTAGCAAGGTGGTAAGTCTTGTGGAATTGAATAAGTGTAATCCAACGTTGCCAAGTATCACCCTATGTATAAGGTAACAAATAAGTCTAAGTCTATCTAGTCTATGAGTATTATCTAGGGTTAGGCATTAGGTTCACCCAACTAGCTAGTTCGGAAAAATATATCTTGTATCCTTTGTATGTTTCGGCACCATGAACTGTCGGAAAAATATATTATGTTCTTGATTATATTTACATAAATAAATATAAATGATGTACAACCTTCTTATTTCTTTTCTAGAGTTTCCTGTATGAAATCGAGTAAGGATTTATATGAATATCCGTTTTGGCCAAGTCATGATCCGTTTTGTTGGTATATAGTTTGAAAAAAAAAAATCACAGTATTAGTCTTAATCTGGGAACTTGATTCATATACCTTTCTACATGCATATTTATGCTTATTATAAAAATTCATTGCGGCAAATCTTTCAAGAATCATATATGTATATATTTAAAAATAATAAATGCAAAATAATTATATTTCAATCATGAACTAGTGTATCTTTGATATGATGCTAAGTTTTGACTAATTATTTTTGTGTCACGTGTGTATTTATTACGAAAACAATTAGTTGACAAGTCTTGACCCTAGGATAGGTTCAAGGTTATATGCATATATGTGTAGGTTTATAATCTCACGAAAATGGTTATGGAACCGAAACAAGTTGGTTAATTAAGATTATATGATTCCTTACATGAGTTAGGTGATAATAACCTTGAATTAAGAATATCACGACTTAAGTGATATATAAGCAGATTAGATTAAAAGACAAAAAAAAAAAATCATACCAACGGTTAGAATGATAACAACAGCAATCACCAAGCCCAGTATGAGATGGAGGAAACTTGCTGGAACTTAAAGTTTGAATGGCTTGGATGGATCTTTTTTTTTATGGGTGCCAATAATTATTGTAGTTTGGAGGAGTGGGAGGATGATATGAGGAGACGGGTTCTATTTATAGGGTTCTCGTCGTAAGGAAAGGTTTCAATGCTTGGTCAACAAACGCATATGGTATGCGAATTATAGTGGATTTATGCGCAAATTACGGGACATGATTGTAGGAGTGTGTTTGCCGGTCAACTGGGGATGAATTGGTTACCAAAAATGGGGCCATTAATCAATGAAGATGGACCGGGTTTGACCAGAGCCTCGGGTCGGATCCAGGTGGGAAGCCGGGTAGAGGAGAAGGGCAAGGGTGATGGGCCAGACTAAGGGGGACTGCTGGGCCGGCTTCTGGGCTGCCTTGATTGGGCTCAGAATTTTTTTTTAAACAATTTAGGATGGTTGGGTTGTTGTTTGGGCTCAAGAGTGGTCTAGACTAGTATTATTATTATTATTATTATTATTATTATTATTATTATTATTATATGCAAAAATAAAAATATAATGAAAAGAAAAGTGACGGATGTCACATCTTGCATTATTAATCAAGCTGTTAGAGTTGGGGAATTTGATGGGGTTGTGTTGGATCCGAATGATCTTGTGTTATCCCATATGTTTTATGCGGATGATGCCTTAGTAATGGGTGATTGGACTAGAGAAAATTTTTAGAATATTACTCGGTTGCTAAGATGTTTCTATCTATGCTCTAGTTTAAAGATAAACATTCATAAATCTTATCTCTTCAGTATTGGTGTTATGGGGGAAGGAGTGAGTGTGATGGCCGATATGTTAGGGTGTAGGATGGGTGATATCCCCTGTGATTATTTAGGGATTCGCATTGGCGCAAATATGAATAGATGCAATAATTGGAATAAGGTGGTTGAGGTGATTGAAAGTAGGTTTGTGATGTGGAAAGCTAAAACTTTGTCTATAAGGAGATGCGTCACTCTGATCAAGTCAGTATTGGAGAGCCATCCAATTTACTACTTATCTATTTATAAAGCCCCAGTTACTATGTTGGGGAAGATAGAAATTTTTTTAAGAAGTTCTTATGGGTCGGGACAACTGCGGGTGATAAAATTCATTGGGTATCTTGGGATAGAGTCTCGGCTCCAATAAAGGAGGGTAGATTGGGCATTACAAGCTTAAAGATGTAAATGATGTTCTTATCGCTAAATGGGTTTGGAGGTTCCCAATTGAAGAAAACTCTCTGTGACGAAAAGTGATTATAGAGTATCATAAATCGGCGAATAATTGGACGCCTTTGCCTTTGAATAGATACATCGGTAATATTATTAGATTCGGGAATAGTTGGAAGAATATAGTGAACACATGTAATAATATTAGATTCGGGAATATCTCTATTCATGGTCGGATTAAAGGCGTTTTGGGGGACGAATCAAGTATTTGTTTCTGGTTGGATATTTTGGTAGGGGATGAGTGTTTTAAAGAAAAGTGGCATGATTTGTTTAGATTGGAAGGAAACAAGGCATGCAGAGTAAATGAAAGAATTGCTGTAGGGGATTTTAATTGGGATTGGGTTCATGAGCTTACCACCAGTGCCGAGACAACTCAGTTTGTAGAATGTTTAACAATGCTGGGAAATATTGTTTGTAATGGATCAAAAGACTCGTGGAAGTGGACAGCAGCGAAGCATGGTCAGTTTAAAGTTAAATCTATTAAAGCATTGTTCAATGAAGACAGAGACTATGCTGCTTATTTTAAATTCAAGTGGGTCTTGTGGGTTCCATTAAAGTGCAAAATACATGCTTGGAGGGCCGAAATGGACAGGCTTCTTACGCGTCAAGCTCTTCTGAGAAGAAAATGTCAATATTGGAAGTAGCAGTTTCTGCAACTTTGTTGATGAGAGTCCAGTCCATTTATACACCGACTGTGGGTTCACAGAGGGGGTCTGGGCGAGGGTTAGCAGCTGGTGTAGACTCGATCCGATGTATGCCTTTTCAAGTTCATGACTTGCTGATGGTGCAGCACACAACCCAAGGAGGTAAAACAGGAAAGTTAGTGGTTCGTGGGATCATGATGGTTACTATGTGGATCATTTGGAAGACGCGGAACGACAAAATTTTCAATAACAAAAATGTGAAGACTCAAGGAATAGTGGCGAATGTTAAATCTATGTCGTTTTTATGGTTGAAAAATAGTTCTATGTTTAAAGATTTAGTGTGGAAAGATTGTGTTTTAAATCCCTTGTATATGGTGCAATGGTTTCCTATTGAGCAGTCTTCAATTCGAAGTCACGCTCGTCATTTTGAATGAAAGTTAATGTTCAAAAAAGGTATTTCCCTCCAAGTTGGCATGTGAATTGATATGCGAAGCAAACTATGGTTGGGTATATAGTAACCATGATATTACCAAATTTGGGTTTGGTTCGGTTATGATGGGTATGAAAACATGGATAACCAAAACCGACCCACTGACTTTCGGTTTTTAGACATTTATTAACCGAACCATTGGTTTTTGTTTCGGTTCAGTTTTTTGCGTCGGTTTTTTTTTTGTTACTTCGGTTATGGGTCGGTTAATTTGGTTTTATGCTCACCTCTAATAGTATTATTCATCAATTTTTAAAAACTAAAGTGACACGTATACCCTCGAATAGAACAACAATTACAAATATGCCATGTGCTACTATTCATGGAAGTTTGATAATCTATCTATTATAATAATTGAAGGCAATAAATCCACATGACACTCAAACAGGGCATCCTCCCTCTTGAGTATGCCATGTGGCAATGACATATCATTAATGATATAAAATTAAAGCTAAAAATGACATGTCATGTGGCATTAAGAGATTTTAGGAAAAAAAAATTAAAAACAAAATTGGAAGTTTCTCTCTTATGTTTCTTCTCATAATTTTAAAATTACACCAAATTAACGAGCGTTTTATTATCTTTCCAACGAGTACCATAGTACTATATAAAAGCGTAGAAAAAAACCGACTATCTTTTTGTGGGGTTTTGTTCATACAGGAAAAAAAACACAAAGTGTTCAGGTAATTCATTAATCATGTATAGGCAAGTCACTAATTATATCCAAATCAGTACATATGAATTCTATTTTCAACAGGTGTTAGCATTGGAGTTGTACATTGTTTTAGGTTAAGTATTAATATTAGAGTTATATATTGTTTTAGGTTAGATGTTAATATTAGAGTTATACATTGTTTAAGGTTAGGCGTTAACATTGAGATACATTGTTAATTATTTTAGAGTATGTGCTACCCGAAGCTTTTCTGTATGTAACTGTAAAGCGCTTCAGTCTATTTCATATATAAAATTGATATGTCATATTAGATTTCTCAACCCCGGACGTTGCCGGGGTATAATCTAGTTAACATATACAGGATAACTATGTAATATGTAATTCGATCGTTTCTTAACCACCATTAACTTATCTGATTTAAATCTTAAGTTATGATTGATTTTAATAATTCTTATTTCTCTTCTCCGCATGGTAACAACTTTTTGATGACATATTCTTTGACGACATGCATATGTAAATTAGTTCTAAAAACTTCTAGCACACGTGTATGTTAGTTGGAATAAACTCAAATAATTTCTCAGCACAGTTTTATATGATATGCCGTGTGATAAAAGTAACGCACATATATGTACTCATGTTAAAATGTAAAAAAATCATCATATAAGCATACTTTACATATCTAATTTTCATTTATTTATTTATTTTTCCGATCATCCATTAAAACGTAGCAGGGCCGTCCCCGAAAATGTTAAAAACAAAATTAGGCCCTCATCGACATAAAAAACACGGGCCCTACCCCATAAAAACTCATCAATCACATATATATAAAAAAGGCTCATAATACGACGATAATTATTATAACATAAATAAAACAAACGTAGTGTAGTGAAATGATATAACCTATTTACTTAAGCGAACAATGTGATTATCATGGCGTTTTTTAAAGCAACGGTCTCGATCTAACTCTTTATAGCCCATAAGTTTTAATATTTCACTTTTCATTAGCGCCAATAAGTAGAATTAAAGGGGATAAAAAATATATGAGTTTTGTGTCACTTTAACTTTACCTTAAGTAAACACACAACCCAAAAAAAATAAAATAAAAAACTATAATTAAATAGTCCTACCAGTTCCTCCTCCTACCCACCATCAAAAACCACCATATTTATGTATCCCCTATTCCCATTCAAAAAATTAAATCCAACAACAATCAAAACAAAAAATGGAACAAAATGCACCTGTTGTGAGGGCAGTGACGGGTCAGAGTTTTTTATGAGTGGTGCACAAAAATTGGTCGACTCAAATCAAGTCTATAGGATTGTTTAAATTAAATGCTTAAACATATTATATATTTTATTTAACAATACATTTTTATCAAGCTTAATAGTAAACAAAAGTAATTATGTATGAATTAGTTATTTTAACAAGAAAACACATTACTAATCTACTTAATTTAGTTGATTATGATTCATACATGTTATATTACTAAGAAATGTCATGTTTAGAGCTATTTTAAGTTCAAGTTAAACTTAAAGGTCTATTTCGTAATTAAACTCAATTAAAGGGGGTTCATGTGTAACTTTGTTTTAAAATTTAGTGTCAAGTGACGACAAATTATATGAAGTTCACTAAATGTCACCATCATTATTTCTTTCTATTTTATATTTTTATCTTTCATCTTCTCCAGAATTATCTTTTCTCCATTAAAATTGCAGGTGAAGTTCATTAGTTCAATATCACTTCTGCAGTTCTGCTTGCAAATAAAATCATATAGATTTGGGCTGCAGGCTAAAACATCGACGGGCCCTAAAATGTTTCTGGCCCTCAGCGATCGCCCACCCTGCCCTTGCCCCGAGCCGGCCCTGAAACGTAGCATAATTTGTTTGAACATAATGTGTGTGATTAATTTTGATAGTTTTATTTATATTTTCACAACATGTCTTTATGATTTTGATTGTGACTTTGTGAGAAAAATAACATGAGTTGTTGACTGCTGTGACATTTAGGGTATGTTTGGTAAAACTAGTTGAAGGCTGGTAGCTGATAGCTGGAAGCTGGTAGCTGTTAGCTGGAAGCTTTTTAAATATATTTTGGTGTTTGGCAGAGTAGCTGGAGCTTTTAATAAAATGTATGAAATGACCAAAATGGGTATAATTAAAAGCTTGTAAAGAATGTTTTTATTTTATTTTTAAAATAGAATGTGTATTTATGTCATTTACTAATTAAAAGCTTGTAGCTAGTAGAGCTTTTTCATAAAAGCTACTACTAGTAGCTTTTCACTGTAGAGCTTTTTCTATAACCTAAAAGCTTCTAGCCCCTTCAACCAAACAAAACTTTTTATTAAGTAGGAGATTTTTTTAAAAGCTTGAAACTTGAAGCTCCTAAAAGCTCTTAAAAGCTCCTTGCCAAACATACTATTATATTTACATATAAGGATATTGGTTGTGGAGACTAAACCTTAGTTTAGTCTCAATGCCACCTAGATGCCACATAGGATTTCTTTTGTCACAAACATTTTAAGAATTAATTGGGGTGTGGAGACTAAACACTCCATGTGTCTAGCATTAATTATTATTATTTATTTGGCAATATTATTTTGCTTCTTTCACTCACTGTTCCTTTTCGAAAAAAAAAAGAAAAAAAATCTCCTATTGGCGCGTCCGTTTTGTCTCGTGGGGGACGGGGGGACGGGGCAGGGGTGAGACAAAAGGAGGGGGGGGGGGGGCGGTGTGCTTGTCTCGAACAAGGCAAAAAGTGCAAGGACGGGACTCCATTTTGTCCCCATACCGAATAGCCTAAGGGGTGTTGTGGTTTTGCTTGTGAGAAAAAAATAATATAAAGTAGTATTTAGGACTTTGTTTTGTGATGAAATCATTAAACCGGACAAAACGTAACCATAGTCCATAAATACATTAAACCATGTACGTGCGTTGGGGTCTGTTAACTTAAAAAATCAGACTGAAGTGTAAAATCTATAACAGAATAACAAAGTGGACTTAGGACCCACAATTGTAACGGGGACGTTAAACCGCCAAAAAAATAGACGTAAATACGTTAAATTACACACACGCGTTGTAGCGTGTTTACTCACAAGATTCGTACCGAAACGTCAAAACGATAAAATTATAAGACTATCAGGAGTGGAGGGGCGGGAAGGAGGGGCGTGATGCGCCATGTGGCACTTGTGGGACCTAGATGGGGGGGGGGGGGAGAATAATATTATATTGTGTTAAAGTTAAAAAAAATCAGCCAATCATTGCATGCCAAGTGTCCCCAAGCCCCCCCCCCCCCCACGCCAGGCATCTCTTCCCGCCCCTCCTTCCTGCCCCTCTCCACGCCACCCGGCGGTGGTGTTCCCCCCTTCCCACCCCTTTCCCAGCCCCCATTCCGGACGGTCAAAAATATGAAAAGTATAGGGTATCAAAATTGTAATTGAAAATGTGTCGTGGTTAAATATAAAAAATAAAGGCCAAACGGTTTGAAAACTAAAATTTTCTTAAATTTTCCAAGCCACCTTGACGTGTTATCAGGATTCAGGCACAACGTATAGGTCCGCGCTTTTAGCCATTCTGACTTACAATAAGCCCATACCATTATGCGGAAAGGCCTTTTTAACTTCGGGGAAGTCCATACTATCTTTCCTAAAGGTTTTTAACAATTAAGCTACTTATAAACATTTATAAACATTTAACTTGCATGTAAAACTTTAAAGCAAAAATATTTCACGAGGATGTATCTTAGCCCAAAATTAATAAAAACAATGGACCTAACTAAAGCTCTTAGCTTTTCGTAGTTGTTAGCCCTTCATTAGCTCTTCGCTTTCTATAATTATAATCCTTTTACATTTGGGGTGTTCATTTTTCCTCTATTGGCGAATTAACCGAAACCAAACTGGTTTCGAAACCCAAAAAACCCGAACAAAATTAACATTTGGTTATCTCGTTTGGTTTGTAACCGTAACCTAATTCATATTCAGTTGTTTGATTCAGTTTTTGGTTCGACAAGTATTTCATTCGAGTAATTCGGTTTAACTAAATTCACCAATTTACCCACTTTAAATTTAAAATTTTATTTAACTATATATATGTTTTTGTCTCTTAATATTAATCTTTAGCCCATGTCCATTTAATCGCCGTTCCAGCCAAAATCTGTATTTCATTATGCCTAAATTACAATCTTTTTATTACATCACATATACAACTGTAACGCCTAATCGTGTTTTTATTGTGTAGAGATGAAAACCCTATGGATCGAATGAAGACTTCAATATTTTGGATCTCGTTTGAACTTGGAAGTTTATGTTAGACGTGTGCAAATGATATCAAATAAATATTAGAACATCACTAACTACTTGTAAAGGTAAAAACATCTAAAGCTCTAACTAGATTAATAGGCAATTATATCTTTCATTGACATAGTATAGCAAATGTAAGATTACCGAATATCAATCTGTGGACACAGTAGGCCTTAATAATAAGTTTTTGTTTTAATATCTAATCTATTAAATAAGTTAAAATGAACTTAAAGTAAATAACTACGGAATTGAAGATTGTAAAAGGAAAGTAGTGATTAAAGAAAATAAGTATCCAGGATCGAATGAAGAATAATTTACACAATGAACAATAATACCTTAGGACTTAACTTGATAATAACGTACGAAGTGCTAAAATGGATTAATATCAACTAAGGTTAATCCTATCCAACCATGGTTGAAAGCTAAGTCCACTTTGATAAAGCTTTAGGGTTTCTAGACTGGGTTCGATACTGTTGTAATAACATAATAAGTGCAAAAAGACTCATTCCTCTTTTGACCAAACCCACCAGTTCTTGGACTCATTCATGTTTTGACCTCTTTATGTTGGCAGCGCGTAGGGGAAAATACTCCAAAATATGAACGCGGATCATACACTCCTCAGAACTTCAACTCCTGTCTAAATCTTCTCACTTTCTTGTAATACCTTCAAATCATCAACAACTTATCAATAATAATCTATTCTTATCAAATTCGAGGTAAACTATCATAAATGCGGACATTTTTTCATATAAATTTTGTGTCCTTTGGATAACATCATTATGTTATGACTATTTTTGTTTTAGACTCGATTGAAGTTTGTACATTTGATGTAGACTACTTCGGGTTGTGTATGTTTTAACATGGTTTCAAATTCATGGTTATAGTTTTGTGTTAAATGATATACTCCTTGAAGTGTTTGCAGCTGTGTTGGAAGAAGGCTTAAGTGGTTGAATTCGGTTAATCTGGTTAAATTCAGCTAATTCGGGCTTTAACCAAAAAGTAAGCCGAATTCAAATTCAGACTTCGTTTGAATAGACATGGTCCAATTCGGTTTGATTTGGATTTCGGTTATCAGAAAAGAAAGAAAACCAAAAATGTTGAACACCCTATTTTACTAGATCAACCATAAGCTCTTTTGTTGGAACTATAATTGAATTTATCTATGAGTATTACTAGTTCTATATAACTATATAATTGAGTCGACTGGTTGGTTCAGAGGTTTTTCTTGCCTGCTCATCAGTTGGACTCATTTTTGTATACTATGTGCAAACATCTTACTCACTGGGCTCCCCGTTTGGGTTGTAGCTCATACTTAAACTTTTCGTATGCTTGCAAGTCGTTGTAACCAAACATGTTTGTGTTCATCATTAAATAATCGCATTTCTGTGTTAAGTGACATGTTGTAACCCAACGTGTTGGTTTTCATAGCCAGATTAGTCTCATCACTGTGATAACAAACCATTGTGACCCAATGTGTTTGTCTTCACAACCACATAGACGCTTCATTCTTTTGAAACTTATTTTTGCTTTGATATATTGTTGTAGTTTAGGGTCATAGAAGGACATAAAACCCTAATGTAAGGTAAATTGGTGATTGCGGTCCGGAACGTAATCATGAATTTACAGGTACGTTAAGGTGGTGTGAAATTCTATTTTGGTTAGCTGGGAAGATGTTCAGTACGTTTTTGAAATACTAAAGGCGTGGTGGGTTAGTTGCGGTACACCCTATATATAAACGCTAATGGTGCATTGGAAATGAGATTGGCGACCGAACTCAGGACTAACCCTTGTATGTGTCGTAAGTCATTATATTATCTAGATTCAATCATCGTAATTATTCCATGCTTGTATACGCTTGTGTACCCTTAAAACTTTAACCTTTTTACCGCATGATTTAATTCCCACCATCTATTAAAGCCTAGGCATTTATCTGTGATCATTTCCTTTCCAATTCATGGTGCATGTAGCCACCACCTGATATCTAAAACCCATTGTGAATTTTTTTATGTGTCTCGAAACTTTCATACTCATCTAACCAAAGTAATATAAACTATAACTATTACTTTTCCGTTATTTCGTTTATTCAAAGCACTATTCAACAGTCATTTGTGATCAATTTCGAGACGAAATTTTCAAAAGTAGGGGAGACTGTAATATCTTGAATAATTCCAATTTCTTCATTCTAATAGTAATTGTTCTTTTTGTTTTATCAAAAAAAAAAATATAGCTATAATTATCATCCACACCTTTATATAAAATAAATAAATAAATAAATATCGCTTTTGTAAAAGATGCAAACTAGAGGGACCATAAGTGCAAATAACCAAAACTTTCAAACAGCTTCTTCCTTCCCTTTTCATAAATCCGGTCACCGGATTCCCGGAATTTCCGGCCGACCACTGTTCCATCTTAAATCGGGATTTACATCAAGTTTAAACCCACAAACTCATACTAATCTTTATCGTGAACTCATCTCAAAGTTTAGTTCGGTACTGTGAATGATAACTATCTAAAACTTTGAAATCCTTGTTAACCGGAATTACGGTTCCAACCGTAACCGAATCTTTCTTGTTTCGTTTCCTATAAATGGACCCATATTTCGACTCAGAAGCGTCCCGCAATCACAAACCACACATAAATCTAACCTCTTGTTCTCTCTGTGGTCACCGGAGCTTGACCGGAATCCAAACGCCGACAACCTCTCCTCCGACCTTCACTCCGCCGCATTCCGGTATTTTCTTTTGTTGCTTTCTGTTTGTTTTCGGTTTGATTTCAGAAGCCATCTGTTTACTTCGAATAACGATCCGTGGTAAAGTTAATTGTTTGGGTTTTTGGTTCTAGGATTTATGGGTTGGTATGATTTGGGAAGAAGGGATGTTTGAAATTTTTTTTATTTAGATCAGAACTACCAGCGAACTGGTAGCCTTGGCATTCATATGTGTTGAGCCATTTCCTTTCATTCATACTTGTATTTTAATTATAATAAAACCTAAGGTATTCTAGTTTGCCTACCACCATGAACCTGTACAGATTTTTCATATATATATATATATATATATTTATTCTAAAAAAAGGGTTTGGAATAGTGTATTATAAATTCAAACGTACAGGTTGATACTTCATTTGGAAAGTATTGGTCAAAATTAAATATTTATATATAACTATTATTAATTGTTTTAAACATATAAAAAGAAAACATAAACTAAATATGTAAATTATTCTATCTTATATGTATATGTAAACATATAAAAAAAAAGAAACTAAAGTTTTGTATTCTAGTTATCTATTATATTATATAACTGGGCGTTTATGTAAAATAACCTTTTTAGAATTATTTTATAAATTTTCTTACGTTACTTAATTAAATTTCTTATGATTAAATATTTATAAACTTAACTATGTCACATTTATAAATATTGTTCCCAAATCAGAACTATAAATCCGTAGTGCCTATGACCCTAGATTGCCTTAGACTTGATTGGTCTTCCCCAATTTATGAGGTTATATTTTTGTGAACTATTTAGGATGATCCTTTGGGATTCTCTTAACTGTATTTGCACTATTTGGAAAATTTGGTTGCTTTGCTAAGGTGAGTTTTACATATCCCCGTTTTTTACTGTTTTTATATTTTTAGGGGTGAAACATGTTTACTTTTGTCTTGCTTATATCTTCACGCATTTCTTTTTATTATTAGTTGGTGAACACGCCTCAGTGTAGTCATTAACTTTGATCAAGCCAACTGTAGTAGATTATAGCGCTATAGGTTCGACAAGCCCATCCCCCGCATAAATTCAGGGATGATCGAAACAGCTTTTTATACTAGCTCATTGAGTTACGTCATTTTTTTTACTAGCTCATTGAGTTACGTCTTTTTTTACTAGCTCATTGAGTTACGTCATTTTTTTTACTAGCTCATTGAGTTACGTCATTGTCATTAGGGTTGACTATACAACACCATGGTTTCCAATTAATATTATTACAAATTGTTTTGATATATAGACATGACTTACAAAACTTTACTAATTAACTTTTTTTTTTAAAACAAATGTATTACTCACCAACTATTTATAGTTGACCCCCACATTTTCCAACTTAAACATGTTTCAGGGAATAATGCAGCATGAAGTTCTATGTGCTTTGGACGTTAGAAGTTGAAGTCTAGTTTTAATTTTATTTGGTTATTGGTTTAGTTTGATGTTGAACATTTAGTATTGTTACTTTTCGTTGTAATAAATTCCATTATTGGAATGTTTAATTAATGGAAATTGAATTTTAAACACCATGTGCTTTTGGACAATCGTCACTACGTGACACCCCGATATTTCCGCCATCGGTTGGGGTGTTACAGATTGGTATCAGAGCCATGGTTATAGGGAATTAGGTTATTAGACATATAACCTAGACTATAACCTTAAGTGTCCGGCATGAGTGACCTTTTTCTTGCATGCTAGTTGTTTACGTGTTTCCTTAGTTTATTTCGTGCTTTCTTATCTTGCCATAATCTCTCCTCTGACCCTTTTTCTAACCCTAAAAATCTTCAACATCATTCATTGTGGAATTACAATGCACCATCTTGAAAGGAAATCTACTGAAGACTTTACTAGGCTTGACGCCTATCTCCTTGATTTTTCAATGCCTTCAAAGGATAGAGTCCCATATTATTTTATGAAGCTTGATCTTTACTTCATACTTTGTGTAGTTCCTGATTTACAAAAAACATTCCCCTGCATGTTGATATCATCCAATTTGAATTTCATGATCTTGATGTCTGTCACAATCCTACTTCTTTTTGCAAGGATCCTTCACGTCACATGTGTTTGACCATTTCTAGCCTTGTTCCAGACCTCATGAATCTCCCTGTTACATAAACTTTTACCTATAGATTACAACATCATTACTTCTTGTGTCCTATTGCTTGAAAACTTATTGATTTAAACTGCAAATGCTTTAACCCTAGTGTTTTCAAAAGCTATTTATTTGACTACTAATATTCCTATCCTAATCTTTGTATCACATATACCTTGATTTCAAAATCAACAATTATTGTTTTCATTGAAATCTTCCCTAGTTTTGCAAACAGCCATTATTTTAAGAAAGATCTCATCCAGTTTTACAAACCTACCCCTTTTCAAATGCATTTGATGTTTTAAATTTATTTATTTACACAAAGATATTAACCAAAATGTTTTCCAAAACAAACTATAAAGGTTCCCATAGCAGATGCTCAATTAAATTTTGAAAACAAAAATTGCATTTAAAAACCAACTTTAAACAAAGAACGAAACCTTCTTTGGATCACATCGTTCGGTATCCACATCCCTATTTTATCACAAACATGACTACTTTATTCATTTTCTTGACCTATAACTAAACCATTCATCAACTAGTTTTACATTCATTGTTCTTTACAACATTGATTATACCATCATTCTCTCAATGATTAGGCACATATTCTTCGCCTTTCGAACATAGATTTGATTTCCATGATAACCAAACTATTGAAAACTTGATCCCTGATTCTTAATCCTACAATGATTGTTCGTTGCGTGAAACTTGATTCTTCTTGATAAATGATAATTTGATTACCTATTCTATTTGCACATTTGATTATTCAACATGGGTAACTAATATGAATTGTTTGCTATGATCATCAACTAGTGAAACCACACCTAGGCTCATTAACATTGTCTAGGGCAACTCAATTACAAGTCACATTCAATACTTGATACTTGTTGCATTTACAAACTTGCTTGTATGTGTGTATTATCGATTTGCAACATACGTGTTGAACTACAAAAAAAAAAAAAAAAAAAATTTGTTACATTTGCTACATTTATCTACTCAACAACCGGTGGAGGATGAATTACCTGCTCAACAGTCAGTGGAGTACCTAATAACCTTCTCAACGATTGGTAGAGGTCACCATGTCTACTCAACAGTAGTAGAGGTTCTAATAACCTGCTCAACGACTGGTAGGGGCCATCGTACCTGCTCAACAATCGATAGAGGTTCCTACTCCACTTCTGGTAGAGGTTTTTCTTGCCTGCTCATCAGTTGGACTCATTTTTGTATACTATGTGCAAACATCTTACTCACTGGGCTCCCCGTTTGGGTTGTAGCTCATACTTAAACTTTTCGTATGCTTGCAAGTCGTTGTAACCAAACATGTTTGTGTTCATCATTAAATAATCGCATTTCTGTGTTAAGTGACATGTTGTAACCCAACGTGTTGGTTTTCATAGCCAGATTAGTCTCATCACTGTGATAACAAACCATTGTGACCCAATGTGTTTGTCTTCACAACCACATAGACGCTTCATTCTTTTGAAACTTATTTTTGCTTTGATATATTGTTGTAGTTTAGGGTCATAGAAGGACATAAAACCCTAATGTAAGGTAAATTGGTAATTGCGGTCCGGAACGTAATCATGAATTTACAGGTACGTTAAGGTGGTGTGAAATTCTATTTTGGTTAACTGGGAAGATGTTCAGTACGTTTTTGAAATACTAAAGGTGTGGTGGGTTAGTTGCGGTACACCCTATATATAAACGCTAATGGTGCATTGGAAATGAGATTGGCGACCGAACTCAGGACTAACCCTTGTATGTGTCGTAAGTCATTATATTATCTAGATTCAATCATCGTAATTATTCCATGCTTGTATACGCTTGTGTACCCTTAAAACTTTAACCTTTTTACCGCATGATTTAATTCCCACCATCTATTAAAGCCTAGGCATTTATCTGTGATCATTTCCTTTCCAATTCATGGTGCATGTAGCCACCACCTGATATCTAAAACCCATTGTGAATTTTTTTATGTGTCTCGAAACTTTCATACTCATCTAACCAAAGTAATATAAACTATAACTATTACTTTTCCGTTATTTCGTTTATTCAAAGCACTATTCAACAGTCATTTGTGATCAATTTCGAGACGAAATTTTCAAAAGTAGGGGAGACTGTAATATCTTGAATAATTCCAATTTCTTCATTCTAATAGTAATTGTTCTTTTTGTTTTATCAAAAAAAAAAAATATAGCTATAATTATCATCCACACCTTTATATAAAATAAATAAATAAATAAATATCGCTTTTGTAAAAGATGCAAACCGGAGGGACCATAAGTGCAAATAACCAAAACTTTCAAACAGCTTCTTCCTTCCCTTTTCATAAATCCGGTCACCGGATTCCCGGAATTTCCGGCCGACCACTGTTCCATCTTAAATCGGGATTTACATCAAGTTTAAACCCACAAACTCATACTAATCTTTATCGTGAACTCATCTCAAAGTTTAGTTCGGTACTGTGAATGATAACTATCTAAAACTTTGAAATCCTTGTTAACCGGAATTACGGTTCCAACCGTAACCGAATCTTTCTCGTTTCGTTTCCTATAAATGGACCCATATTTCGATTCAGAAGCGTCCCGCAATCACAAACCACACATAAATCTAACCTCTTGTTCTCTCTGTGGTCACCGGAGCTTGACCGGAATCCAAACGCCGACAACCTCTCCTCCGACCTTCACTCCGCCGCATTCCGGTATTTTCTTTTGTTGCTTTCTGTTTGTTTTCGGTTTGATTTCAGAAGCCATCTGTTTACTTCGAATAACGATCCGTGGTAAAATTTATTGTTTGGGTTTTTGGTTCTAGGATTTATGGGTTGGTATGATTTGGGAAGAAGGGATGTTTGAAATTTTTTTTATTTAGATCAGAACTACCAGCGAACTGGTAGCCTTGGCATTCATATGTGTTGAGCCATTTCCTTTCATTCATACTTTTATTTTAATTATAATAAAACCTAAGGTATTCTAGTTTGCCTACCACCATGAACCTGTACAGATTTTTCATATATATATATATTCTAAAAAAAGGGTTTGGAATGGTGTATTATAAATTCAAACGTACAGGTTGATACTTCATTTGGAAAGTATTGGTCAAAATTAAATATTTATATATAGCTATTATTAATTGTTTTAAACATATAAAAAGAAATCATAAACTAAATATGTAAATTATTCTATCTTATATGTATATGTAAACATATAAAAAAAAAAAAAGAAACTAAAGTTTTGTATTCTAGTTATCTATTAAATTATATAACTGGGCGTTTATGTAAAATAACCTTTTTAGAATTATTTTATAAATTTTCTTACGTTACTTAATTAAATTTCTTATGATTAAATATTTATAAACTTAACTATGTCACATTTATAAATATTGTTCCCAAATCAGAACTATAAATCCGTAGTGCCTATGACCCTAGATTGCCTTAGACTTGATTGGTCTTCCCCAATTTATGAGGTTATATTTTTGTGAACTATTTAGGATGATCCTTTGGGATTCTCTCAACTGTATTTGCACTATTTGGAAAATTTGGTTGCTTTGCTAAGGTGAGTTTTACATATCCCCGCTTTTTACTGTTTTTATATTTTTAGGGGTGAAACATGTTTACTTTTGTCTTGCTTATATCTTCACGCATTTGTTTTTATTATTAGTTGGTGAACCCGCCTCAGTGTAGTCATTAACTTTGATCAAGCCAACTGTAGTAGATTATAGCGCTATAGGTTCGACTAGCCCATCCCCCGCATAAATTCAGGGATGATCGAAACAACTTTTTATACTAGCTCATTGAGTTACGTCATTTTTTTTACTAGCTCATTGAGTTACGTCTTTTTTTACTAGCTCATTGAGTTACGTCATTTTTTTACTAGCTCATTGAGTTACGTCATTGTCATTAGGGTTGACTATACAACACCATGGTTTCCAATAAATATTATTACAAATTGTTTTGATATATAGACATGACTTACAAAACTTTACTAATTAACTTTTTTTTTTAAAACAAATGTATTACTCACCAACTATTTATAGTTGACCCACACATTTTCCAACTTAAACATGTTTCAGGGAATAATGCAGCATGAAGTTCTATGTGCTTTGGACGTTAGAAGTTGAAGTCTAGTTTTAATTTTATTTGGTTATTGGTTTAGTTTGATGTTGAACATTTAGTATTGTTACTTTTCGTTGTAATAAATTCCATTATTGGAATGCTTAATTAATGGAAATTGAATTTTAAACACCATGTGCTTTTGGACAATCGTCACTACGTGACACCCCGATATTTCCGCCATCGGTTGGGGTGTTACAGTTCAGAGCCGGTCCAATCCTTTTGGAGACCCTAAGTGAAGTCTAAAAGTGAGGCCCTCGAGTCTTACTCTGTTTACCTTTCTAAATGACCTTCGTAACTTTTGTTTTTAAGTTAAACATCTAAAAAAAAGTCTCAATACAAACACTAAAAAAAGGCAAATGACAAATAGTTATTGACGTACAATTGGGAATCCATCAAGTCAAAAGTAATTACTACTCACTGTTTCTTTTATTTAAAAAATCATGTCGTTTTTGGAAATATCACAATCGAAATCTAAAAAGATAAGTACGAATCTTAACTAAGGTAAATTCTAAAATGGTTTGAAGGAGAAAAAAATACAAGGCGCCGAGTTACTCAATTTTATTCTAAAAGAAAGCCTTTATAGACGTAATGTAAATTCATGGAAGCAACCTTTCACTGATATGGAAATTGGAAGTATGAAACCATGGTTAATTATATAAAAAATCATTTAAATTTTTTTACTGGGCATAGTTTTTCAATTTAGTTTGTAAAAGAAATCCTTTATAGGTCTAAGGTAAATTCTTTAAGCAACAATAAAAAAACAACTTCCTGAAGTTCGAACTCGAGTCTTCGAGGTGAAAGAATAGAGGCGCTGCCAGCAAACCACAAGAGCACAACATTTCAAACTAATCAAACATCTCCTAATATCCACTTTACACAATACATACAGATTTCAAATAAGTGGGGGTCCCAAAATTTTGGAGGCTCAAAGCGGTTTCCTAGGTTTGGCATGAATACGGGCCGGCCTCTTTTCACTTTTAGGTTCAACAACACACCATTGGGTTTCTCCAAAAAAATCATAGGTTATATTTGTTCGTTAATGAACTCACTAAATTTATGTATACATAAAAATCAGTTATCTTCTTAATAAACTAAGAGGGTATTTGGGATTGCGTTTTGAATCTGATTTTTAGATTATTGCGTTTTGAAAACGCAGATAATCAGTTTTTAGTGTTTGGATTGCGTTTTGAAAACGCAGATAATCAGTTTTTTAGGCTACCAAAACCCAATAATCTATAAGCAGCTTCACCCCTGCTTTTCCAAAACGCATAATCTGTTTTGAATAATCAATCCCAAACACCCCCTAAGTTTTGCTATTGAACTAATATTGGAGAATCCTGGTTCAATTCAACATGTGGAACTGGGGTTTAATGGGCTATTTGATCCGGATTTTATCTTTCATCTAGTCACAGGTTGGAATACTCCTAAGGTCGGTGTTGGGCTTGAGGATGGAAAATCTGGGCCAGCTTTTTTATGGATCGAGAATTGGAGTGCCTAGAATCAAGATCAAGATTTTAATTTTATGTCTCTCTTTCATGCTATTTCTAGTTTATCTTTTAAATTCTAGTATGAGTATTCAAGGCTGGCATTAATGCTTTGTAAAACTAGATAAGCGCATGGGCTTCCAATTTTGCTAGCTTTCGATTTTAAATCCAAAATCCGTAGTTGAATGGTAGTTGAATGATGATCATGTATTAAAATAAACTAGTGGGAATGCCCGCGCGTTGCGGCGGGTGTCCCAACTGACATCAAAATTCAAATTCAATCATGATGCATATTGCAACACACCCATGTGAAATGCACTTTCGTGATTTTGAGTGATCTTATACCACGTCACCTAATATTTGGGTGTTATTTTCAATTAAGGGTATATGATATTACAAATAATTACAATGCTATTAATCATGTATTTTGTTCAAGTTGCATAAATCCAACATTTAAAATCAACTTTAAACTTCTTGCACTCTCACTTGGTAGGATCAATTCCCCCGAGACTTAGCAGCTTGAAGCATTTCGATTATGAGCGTCTTTACATCCCTACAAAGTTAATAAACGAACACGAAAGTTCAATAACCCGAACACATCCCGTTCTTCATTTCTCAAGGGATCCATGATTATTTTTGCATTGTACAAACATGACCCAAATGATGAAAAAAAATACTAAATGTAATGAAACAAATGAGAAATTTTTCGCGACTTACTTTCTTTCTTCCACGTGCCTAGGGAATGCTATCCGAAATAAGTTTTATCTTTATAACTAGACTACCATAAAGATGAAAATAAATGGTAAATATCATAGTTTCAAGATGTATGCGACGTGAAAAAGACATTCACCTTTAAATTAAAGCCAAGACTATCGACGTCCAGCATGTATGCAAAGACGCAAAGTCCACTTGTAGAATGAAGTAAAGTTCACATTTCAAGCAAAAGCCTTAATCTTTTTTCAGTTATTAATTTTTTTTTTGTATTAAGAAATGAAATACATCAATGTAATTTCCAAAGAAAATTATTTTTTTGTTGCCATGAGAACTCATTAGAGAAGACTTATCCAACATTCCGACCTACCAATACACTGCTAACCAGTGGGACTAAGTAAAGGCGTATAGTGTAGCTTACGCTAGGTAGGTGACCTTCAAGGGGTTAAGACATAAAATGTGTAGAATTTCTACATCTAAGGTTAGAAATTACCAGAACAGATGTTGAGTGTTGAACTATGAGTTTTGTATCATTTGCATGGTCTTTATTCATGTGTGACTGCATTAACACATAATAAGTTGTTTAATATAAAAGCAACAAAGATAAAAATAAAATATAGGAACAAAAATAGGCAGAAAAGAATACCGTTATAGGTTTAGAAAACTGATATATTTGATCCACCTTTGGTTCTCTAAACTAATTGTTGGTGAACTCTGTACAAACAGGATTACTGTACATGAATCTTATATGCTGGCAAATTTTGCACTTTGGCAACACCTTAAACAAAGCGTACGACTTTTGGTTCAATGTGTAAAAACCGAAAGTCATCCAAGTAGAAATCTTAGAACATATAAAGAAAATGAGAAACAATTAAGGCAGCTTAACAGTATAATAATACAAGCGAAAATGATTAATGATTTAGATAATACAGCTTAAAATAGGTCTAAGTATGATTAATGATTTAGATTTTTTTTTAAAATTGAACTTCACTAAAAACGAAGCGCGTCCTCAAAACAAGGACCGCCTAAAACACGACTACATCATATACAAAGGGGTTATAGACCACTCATTCCAAAGAAGGTTCTTATAGTTTGCCCGACTCTTTAACCAAAAAAACGACAACGATTTAATACAAGCGACCACCTCATTAACATTTGCCCTTTTACTATTAAAAACTTTGTCGTTCCTAGCCCACCAAATGGTCCAACACGTGACCATGATAATACCACAAATAATCTTTTTAGCTTTAGATCCGCCAGTCACTTCCTTATGCATCCGAAGCAGGTCTCCCACATCGAATGCAAAAATAGATCGAATATTGCACCACTTTCCAATGGCCGCCCATGCGCCAAAAGAGAAACCGCACCCTGTGAACAAATGGGTCATGCTTTCCGCTTCCGAATCACACATGTTGCAGGTAACGTTATCTATATTTACCCTCTTCTTTGTAAAGCCATTTTAGTCGGAATCCAATCCATTTCTGTCCGCCAAACAAAGATGTTCACTTTTAGCGGGACCCATTTAACCCAATTCATCTCAAAAGTCCTCGGCTGAATTCTGTCTTTGCACAATAAAGTCTTTAAGTCACCAACTGAATATGGGCCATTTTTACCATCTCTCCAAATCCATCTGTCTGGACTTTTCGATAACATCATCGATCCAATTAAGCGCTTTAAATCATCAAATTCCTGCACCTCTGCTGAACTGGGGCTGCGCAACCAGTCGAACGACAACTGCACTCCTGAACCTGTATACTGTACCCTGATTTCTGCAGAATGCAACCCAGGGGCTGCAGTTTGGAATCCGAGACCTGCAGAATTAAAGTCAGTCGCTGCAAGTTGAAGTCCGAAATCTGCAGAATGACTCTCATAGTCTGCTTTACTCATACTTCTTTTACTATTCCTTTATGATAAATTAGATAATGAAATAACAAGTCAAAATGTATAAAAAATGGGTAGAATGACACCCCACTTGCATACAAATTTTGATGGGTATAAAAATAATAAACAAAAAAAACTATTTATAATTGTTAGTATTAATAATTCAAAAGGAATAAAACCTAATAACACTTTATGAATAAGACATCCAATTAGTTACCTAATCTATGTTTCATCAATACTCTAATGACTAAACTATTCTATAATCGTCCTACTTGCAAAAAGCTTATGTCTTGAAATAAATGGTAATGATCTTAAGCCTTGATATCGAATGATAACATGACAATATATAGCTCTTGCACAAAGCAAGATAGATAACTCTCGTCACAAAGATTATGTCTTTTTGTGACCAAACTGCGACTTGAGAGTAAGTGTTTTGTCGAGATCGTTGTGATGCAATCTATCATTAGGCATACCAACTCCATCTGAATATGTTTTGACATATTACCCACCCCCCCTTTCCCGCGCCTGTTAAGTTAACGACACACTTTACCTAAACTGCATCAGGATGTCTAACCATATACGTTGTACGGACGACGTCTTTCTCATTTTCAGGAACCTGCATAATCAGTAAAATCAATGACTAATAAATCAAATGATAACTTTAAAGGATATTCATTTAACATAATAACCGAACAAATAAGACTACTTCAAAACACAATGCTGATTATCAACTAAAAGTAAGCATAAAAGTTTCAAGGTTGGAGAAAGTGACTACTCACAATAACAACATCACCATGTAGGGTTATAATTAAATCTATTCTATCTTTTGGATCTTTAGCAACAACCAGTGAGCATTTAGGATTAGTCAGGAGATCTTGTAAAGATACAAAAACATAAATGACCCTGCAAATAATCTTAGAACTATATAAAAATGCATAAACCATATCATCTAAGTACAAACCATTGTTGACATGGCATTCAAACATTTACAAATTATTTGCAGACTATCAGCTTTTGTTACAAAAGTCTCACAGTTTTGAAGAGCCAACCAATTTCAAACAAAAACTATGAACACAGACATGATTCACCATCAATTTAAGTGACATTAAAGCAACAACTGATTGATATAGAAAAACAAATTGAATAGAAAGAATGAATACCCATTGGTGCTCTGTTTTGGCGATGAACCGCTGCAATTGCGTTTATCACCACAATTGAAACCTAAATACCAAACCATTACAATTCATTGCAGCTGTTCGTTTCACTTACCCCTTGATGACGAATTAATGATGAATGATAAACATTAAATTGGCAGTGAATGATGCTAGGGGGTGGGTAATGGGATGGGAGGGGTAGAAAGGGGATGAACTTTTAGGTTTGAACTAAAGGTTTTAGATAAAATTACACTAATAGCCTTGCAAGTGTCTTAATATGCCTTGAAGTGACTAATTTACCCCTATCAATTAAGCTTTATTAAGTTGCATATGTAGCTTCAAAACTTGTACTCATAACAAAATTACAAACTTAACCATCACTCCTCCTTTATAATGTATTATAGATTATATCGATTGTGAAACATCTTCCAAGATGCATATGTAAAATCCAACTAGATATATATTTCTGTGGAGAAAATAAGACGCCATTAATTTTAGGTTCTTGAATTTTAGCATGAACTAAGGAAAAATAATAAAAATGGAGTTCGTTACTCTTATCGAAGAATGGTTGACCCGGCCCTGCACTAAATTTAAACTTTTTAGTTTATTGTTGTCGGTTCGAAGCATGGGTAAAGGAGGAGAGCTTACAAAAAATATTTAAAAGAGCCCTGACTTTTTTGTTTGCCTAGGGCCTCCAAAAATGTTGGATTGGCTATGTGAATATTTTTTTTCGAACGGCCAACGAAATTCACCAAGAACTCCCTTCAGAATCCCTACTCACTCAAATCAGGACTCCTTCCACCCGGCATAGCCATATATGTAAGGGAGCTCCTGGTTTCACCAAGTTCACCAGTTCTGGGGAAAACCCGACTATCCACCCGCCCGAAAGCACGACAATAGGTCTTCTATCATTGAGCCTCCATACCACTCTCAAGAATCGAACTCATGACCTTTCAGCCATGGGTCTTTTATCATTGAACCTCCACACCACTCTACGATAAGGTGGTTGGTTGGCTCTATGAATATTAGGGTTTAATATTTTATATTAGTCTTTTAAATTTTTATAAACAATCATAAGCTTTTACCTTAGTTAAACATTTGGGTTCAAACCGTTTAATAACAGTCTCCAGTGCCATTTGAATTGCTTCCATTGAACACGGCAGAAGTTTTTCTTTTTCTTTGCTTAGCCATGAGCCTCGGTCCATCAGCAAAAAGGCATATAGAAAATCAAAGTATTAGTCTAGGCCTCATAGACAACACTTAAATTATAGAACTCAGTTTAATCTGTACCCTTCCCAACACACACACACGAGATTAAGGATGCCGTATAACGCTTGTCGAAACAAGAATGCAATATAATGGTTGCCAAAAATAAAAATACCATACAATGCTCATCAAGACGAGTGGCATTAAAAACACTTTTTTTCTATGAATATACAAAAGAAACCACATTTTAAATCCAATAATACTTTGAGTACTTAGCACACACCTACCTTGCATATAAGCTCATGATGTGTGGATCTAGTTTAAGATGAGTTGACAATAGATGAAGTAGCACATGAACTTATATAAGCATTTACTATTCTTTTGTGTTCTTGAACAATGCCAACTTGATTTATCTTTGTGGTAGCATTTGTAGCACATTTTCCGATGTTGTACTACGGCAACATGGTTTATTGCCGTTGTAAGGATTTTGTCTTTCGTCTATGGCTTCGGAGGAGGCTTAGAAAAATCTCATCATCGCTTCTGAATACAGGAAATAACAATAAGGAAATAACAATAACAGGTCCAGTCTAATAGCTGTTATTGGAATGCTGCTTTCTCTCAAAAGCATAACACTCACAAACTTTTAGAGGGTTGTCCATAAACTGATGTGCACAACGTATATGCACTACTAGAAAAATTGCCTTTCTTGACACACGTTTTATGACGCATTGATTAATGACATGCAAAAGCGTGTGTTATAAAAAAAGTGTCATGGTTTAAAAAATCTAATTAAATAATGACACGCTTTTTAGCATGTCAAGAATATAATGTCAAGAATTAAAAATCATGACAAAATAAAAAGACGTGTGTCATCTCTTAGTGTCATTCCTTCACAATTTTAATTTCCCTCCCACACAATAGTCCCGCCCTCTCGATTCTCTCAAAATATTGTCTGATGAAACTCGATCCTCACTTCAGAAACCCTAATCAGCCCTCATCCCTTCTGATGAAACAACTCCTTCCCTGAGCAAAACTAGTAGGAATGCCCGCGCGTTGCGGCGGGTGCATCTGTTTTGCCCCTCGTGCATCGTGTTTGTTGGTTATTCGTTATGATGAAGTAGAAAACAACGATGTATAAAATATATGTTATTAAAAACTGAATCTCATAAGTATACTTTCTGAATATTTTAAATGAGTTCATCACAATAGGCCGTACTATTCCTTGCAATATCCTAGATTAGCCCACGTCCTTCGGTGGGACCCTTTTATGTATCTCGAAGGCAGATAAGTATGCCATTGTAGAGCGGTGCTTACCATAGTGAAGTGGTGTTGTATCTCTTAATGACCATAAGATTGTAGTGGAAGTGATGTAATTACTAAAATGCAGTTTGTAGTGTGCAAAATATTTCTATTATTTTAGGGCACCCGCGAGATGCAGGGGAGTCAATGATTTGCATAAATACTCTTGTTTTATATTAGTTTGACAAGCGGTGTAACAAATATATTGGACCAAACAAATTAGTAATCAATATAGTTAAAATTACCAAATCGACTGATAAGAACTTGTCTTCTTTTGGATATGTAAACAATTGGTGACTTCGTGAGATCAGAAACTTAAATTCTATTCCTAGAAGCTTATAGTAGTAGAGAAAACAAAAAACCATCGAGGAAGATGATGACGTTACTCATGAAGTATCTCTACCATATTTGCTTGTATAAACGTCAAGCCTACATATATCGCTCACTTTAATGGGTTGAAACGTGTCATGGGTTAGGTGTGTTGGCAAGCTTCAAGCCTACATCATAACATCCTGCAACCACATAAATTTAAAAATAAGATATAAATACATAATATATGATGTAATTAATTTACTATAAACATTGAAAGATATGTAAGTTATGTATGTAAAGAGTCACCACATTATTTATATACCAAATATATGACCACTATTTATAAGACTATAACATTGATACAAACATAATAAAGACATGGAGGTTATGAATGTGAAGAGTCACCACATTATTGTTAATTTCCTCATCAAATTTATAATTATGTTTAAATTAATTTCTTCAACAATTTAATATTTAGGTAGAAAGACAATTTTACTCCCTAAATGACTTCAATAAGCATTATACTATAAGCAATAAAGGTTGTATTTACTTAAATTTTGCGGGTATCCTTCACTGATGCTTTATAATATAGTATAGAAGATAAAGATTCGGGTTGATTCATTAGCGTGAGCGTGAATTTATGGCTTTTCGATTTCTTATTCCTTAACACATATAACATATGTAATTAACACAAAGTTAAGTTTTTGTTTTCTCTTTATGCTAGTGTTTAATTTATTTTATTAATTAGAATTATAACTTAAACAATATACAATTTTCGAAAGCAAAATAATATTGTGAACCACACTTCATACAACGTTTAACAAGAACATTAAATAGATCAACAAATATCTTAAAAGTCTTAGAACAAATATAGTTTATGTATAAAGTTATATTTGAGCATGCATATATAGATTTATAGGGTTAACTATTTCATGGCGTTCAAGGAGACCATGTTGATTGAAATTGAGGAAAGTCTCCATACCCTTTTCCAACCATCTTCTCCATCATTTGTCCTTCATGTCCATTTGTTCCCTGCAACATCAGTTTTCATCCCATGCAGTAAGTGGAACTAATATTTATAATATATTAGAAATCTAGAATGTTATATTTATAATTTTGTCTGTTTTATTTAGTTAACAATATATATGATTCAAGATACACAACTTCTTAACAAGGATAGTTAGGAAAGCCATCTGTCACCTTCATATGGGCCAAATCATCAAATTCAGTAGAGTTGAGGTCAATAGGTCATAGAACATGCTGGCTTCTGAAAGCTAATTCATGGAAAGAAACTAAAAATGCACAAAGAAGAGAAAAAACTGTACTAATTAATTTAGAAAAAAATCCTCATCAATAATTCTGAATATTGTTTGTTTATTGTTTTAATTGTTAGTTGCACAATTAAATTACTTCAATTTGATTCTGGAACGATCCAACATAGTTGATTATTACATCCAACATCACTGCATTCCGATTGTCTATAGCAAATAACTAAATTTAAATGGAGCAAAACAATGATATATTATGAAGATTAATTTTTGTAATTGTCAAAGAACATACGAACAAGTAGAAAAAAATGTATATATGTATATAAAGATTAACTAAATTTAAATGGCCAACTGAACCACCCTCCTCAGCTCCTGCTGCACAATGCCGCGAACCTGTGCACCAGGATCTGTATGAGAAGTTGGCCAAAGAGGTGGGTAAGACTGCAGCAAAAGAGATCTGTACCCTCAAGAGCTGCGTGCACAACAATCAAGAGTTGAAAAGAAAGATCAAGAAGCTGAAGCATAAGAACAAGAATCTGGAGAAGATTGTGAGGGACCAAAGATATCTCATCAAGTTTCAAACCAAAGTACAGATGAAGATGTTCGACATGTTCCAGGATTGGCAGAAGCAGCACAACATTGAACCAAGCATAACATCTAATGAACTCTTTGATTTTGGGAAGTTCCTTGAGGAAGAGAAAGAGAAAGAAAGAATAGCTGAAGAGAGTGACGTGGATGAAATCAGTGAAGACGAGATGCCGGAGAAGTTTGTAGAAATGGGTAATGAAGAGGAAACGGTATACGAGACGTCGGATGGTCATAATGTGTGCCCAGAAAGATCAACATGGTTTCCCAGAAGGCCTATTACTATTCCAGCTCTGCATCAGAACATCCACCATACAAGAGAAGCTCATCAAGAGAGGATCATCTCGTGGAAGTACGACGAGGTGAAAAGGTTGTTCCCGATAAAGAGACGAGGGGGAGTTATCCAATACTTCAGAGGTCGAACTGAACTGAAGTCTCTCCCTCGTTGGGACATCAGGGAACTTAGCAGAGCCCCCTTCATCAACCACACCAATGACTCCACCGGTACCATGCTTGCTAGGTTCATTGAGAAGGAGTGTGAAAGTGATTTTCAGATCTTCAAGCCACAAAAGCCGAGAAGACGGATCTCGAAGAAGAGAATCGATCCTGCCACTGGAAAAGGGATGATCACCTATGTGATTGACCCTCCCCAGGTCGTCACAAGAGTTCCTATTCGTCCTGAGCTTCCAGTCATGCTGAGAAACTTCAAGAAGTGGTTCTACGATAGTAAAACTGGTGAAGCTGTTATCAAGTTGAAGGATGATTCTGAGATCATGAGGATTCTTGATCCGGTAGATGTATTTGCCTTTAATCTATCGGACTTGAATATGTTGTTTGCTAATCAGATCCACGTGGGTGCTGGAAATGTACTGTTTGAGGAGGCTATCCTGTTCAGAAGAGCAGTGGATCGAGCAATGAAGCTCAAGCAAGAGCTACTGGACATTGTGGACAGAATCAACGCAACGGATTTGGAAAAAGAACAGAAGGAGAAAGTTGCCAAAGCTGCTGTTGCAGGAGAAACACAAGCTGAAGCTGAAGTTGCTTCAGAGGTGCCGATTCAAGAACCTGCAACAGCATCCGATCCAGAGAAACCAGCTCAAGAAGAACCTGTAGCTGAGTCTACTCAAGTTCCACCTGTGGTTGAAGAAGATCTTGCAGCCATCCTCATTCAAGACTTTCCGGCTCAGGCAGAGGGGGAGCCAAGCGACGTAGAGATTGACTGAGATAGAAGAAGAACTGGTAGCTGTGGTCTAGGGGGAGTATTGTTGGGTTTATATGAGACCATAGTTACCAGAATGAAGACTTTTGTTAGTTTATTGTGTAGTATGAAAGTTGAGGGACTTATTATGTAATTATAGATAGTTTTATATAAAACCCTAGTGGGCTGCGCACTTATGGACGGGCCCTGCGCACTTAGCTTAAGTGCACAGGCCCATCAGATTTCCTATAAATAGAATGCATTCCTGCAGCACTAGGGTTAGGGTTTTTGGTTTATCTTTGTAGCACAAGATTGAATAGGTGCGTACTTGTAATGAATCCATGGTATTTCAGTGATCAATCAGCAATGGAATCATCTTATTATTCATCTTGTTTGTTGGTTTTTATCATATTCATCTAGTTTCTTTGATTGTAGAAGATTAATCACTTAAAACACCTAATCCATAGGTGTTTCTAAGTGATAACAATCTCTTGCATTTAACAAGATCTAGTTTTTGGGACTTACAAATAATATAGCAAAACTTAAGGAAAGGTGACGTTTCCGCCTTTGCTTGCCAACCCATTTTTTAGATTAAGGGCTTGTTTGGCACGTTGCTCGACCCTACAGATAATTACAGTGAAAAATATATTTTGTTTACAATGGGGCATTCCGAGAATCAAACCAGGGACCCCTCACACCCGAAGCGAAAATCATACCACTAGACCAAATGCCCTTTTGCTTTATATGTCTGCTTATATCTCTTATTAGTGTGATTAAAACATGAATTCATTGATGTTGCACCGTTCATTTGTTATCTTTCATGAAGTGCATAATTGTTTGAAGTATGAAGCATGTGATACAATTTTGTCTTTACATCTATAATTTTCCATTTAGAGTTCTGAATCTGAATTATTTGTATAACTGTATATGATCGAAAACTCATATCTCATTGATAGTATATTTTAGGTTCAAATCTGTATTATTTGTATAACTGTATATGATTTTAAGCCAACTTTGATTTGATTATAGATACAATAGTTTTCTGAATCTGAATTGCGATTGAATTCGACCATTTCAAGCAGACAAGTATTCTTATGAATATATATCTGCTTACATGTTTGAATGTTTGAGTGGTATCATATCATATTAATTATCTCTGAAATAATAGAATCACCTTAAGGATTTAGACTTTATGATCATTGCGAACCTTAACATTTTCATCTTATTAATTTAATTATTGTTTCAGGTTGGGAGATGAGTAGTAGTTTACACGGATGAGGATATGGATGCCATTCGTGAAGAATGGTAAGGTTATGCAGCAACCTTCATTTTCAAGTGATCCGTAATTTTAAGTCTAGACAACGTAATTTATTGACACAATATTTTTGTAACCATTTAATACTTGTCGTAGAAATCGACAAATACTTATTTTGTAATGGGTTTTTGGTATATATATATATATATATATAATATACATATTTTTAAGGAGAAATTTATTGATTTTGTAGCTTATTAGTGCACTAATCCAGGTTATTATAGGAAAATTAGTAGGTTATTAATAATATACGTAGTAATTTTTTTTAGGAAAAGAAAAGCATGACACGCAAAATGAATGTCATAAGCGCGTGTCAAAAACGAGTTTCATGAATGCTTGTCATTAAAAGATGACACGCGCCTGCATGTCATATTATTTTTATGACTATGCCTATAATGGCGTTCTTTTGCGTGTCATAAACACCCTTTCATGACGCGCAATGCGCGTCAATAAAGGCCTTTTTTCTAGTAGTGATGATTGCTTGGAAACCCAATAAAACAAACCCATAAAAGTTCCTCATCACTCGTTTAACCCCGAAAATATACTTAAAATCAACATTTTAATTTTTTTGAACAACAACAGAACCAGAAAACAAAACGCATATCAGGCTGCTAGTAAATGTTTTTAACATCCGACCAACATATTCGAAAAGACCAAAGAACCAAAACAATATCAATACGCATATTTGATAATTTTTTTTAACAAAACCTAGTTAATAGATGCAACACGAAAAAAAGGCTCAGAGTCCAAAAAAAACAATACCGCTTTGGTCGTAGGCAGGTTGCACGAAACCCATTGCCATCGTTGAACCCTGACACAACCAAGCGACACTATATCAACCTCATAATCAAATGCGCAAACACAACATACGCAAATGGTTGCGAGACAACACAAACCGTCATCCAGCCTAGCACACAAAAGCTACAGCAACACACATAAACTCACCATAGCCATAACAAAAAAAAAATAGACACATAGAAAACATAGCGAACAATTAATGTCTTAGGCAGCCGTACAACAACTGTGAGACCCCACATTTTCAGGTTAATAGTTAACCTAACTCTAGTTAACTTACACAATAGTTATAGCATTGCACTTGACTACGATTAGTTAAGTTAGTCGCATGGTACACAGTTATAGGTTAATAACTGCACGGAATGGTAATTCGTGGAATTACCGGACTACGTACATGGTTATAGATTAATAACTGCACAAATGGTAATTCAGGGAATTACCGGATCGTATACACGAGTATTGAACCCTGAACGTTGGTGAAATAACTAATAAAAAATTGGGAAATTATTGTTTGATATTATTTGCAATTATGTGCTTGTGTGGAATTAATTGCGAAGTAATATGCAATTTGTTTATTTAATCGAAATTCGTCACCGAGCCCGTAACCGACACCCGACGATCTGGCATGGTAGGTCGGGTCTTAAAATATTGGGTCGGTTAGTGGTGGTGTTTGTTTAGAGGTTTAAAGCCCAAATAACAAGCAAAATAATAATAATAATAATAAAAGAAATGGGCGCCGAGCACCATGAGGAGCAGGGGCTCACCCCTCATGGTACGTCAGGGGATACCTGATGCGCCGAGCACCATGAGGAGAAAGGGCTCACCCCTCATGGTATGTGAGGGGGGGGGGGTACCTGACGAGCCTAAGTCGGTTTAGAGCTCTATAAAGCGAATTTTAACCCTCTTTTTCATAATCACACTCATATTTTTGAAACCCTAGCCCCTACTCGAAAAACTAAACCCCAAACACCTGCTAAGGCTCAAGAACATCATTCGGGAAGGATTAAAGTAGTTTGGTTTGATTGTTTCAAGAGCTTTAGGGAGTCGGTAGCACATCCTTATTACTTTTGGATTGGATTTTAGCATTGCAACCTAAAGTGAGTTTCACTACTCTTTTCTCAAAAGCACACGTCTAAGGTTGAGACAAACTTACTTAACTTTTCTAGTTCAGGTTTGGGACTACTATTTTACATCCCCGATTTTGGCGTGCTTTGACTCCTTGTGTGGGTCGGGGTTTGCTAGTTTCACATCTTTTGTCCTTGATGAACTAAACTGCATACTATCACGGAAGTCCTTCACTATACCAATGAATTGTCGGGTTATGGCAAGCGGGGAATTAGATGATAGCGCTATTAGGTTTGACAAACCTCACACCGTGCTGGGAGCCGGGAGTGAACAATGACCTTAGATTTTTCCATTGTTGATAGGCAATGATGGGAGGCGAAAACCAGGTCGCGGGGTGAGTGCTTCGTTTAAATAGCAGTTCGGTACTTTCATTATTTAGTTATCATGAATGGGTTAGCTACCCTTGGCATACGCTGAACTAATGGTTATTGATTACTGTTTTTGGGTTTGGAAAACCTAACTGTTGTTCTTGGTTTGGGAAACCTACACTTTTACTTACCTTACTTTGTGAACTCACTAACTTTATGTTGACACACGATAGCATGCTTTTGCATCATTGTGTCATGGGTTATGAACATTATTTAACTTATACTTTGTTTTACATTCAATGGTTTTATTTTGGGCGTGTTGTCTTGTGCATGAACTTATACGATTATGTTTAATTTATGCTCCCGCAACTTATCTAAACTTTTTGGTTAAACGTTAAAACTACATTTTTGAGAACGAGCTAAATGGTTTGGGCATTTAGAGTCGTTCATATAACTTATGGCTATGGAGATCCTGGTATGTCACACTCCTCGCGGTGTAAACTCTGTAGTGAAATTTGAGGGTGTGACAACAACCATCAACGACCATTAATGTAAGCGAGCAAAATATTGTGCTCATGTCATCTGCGAACATCCAAAATACTCCTCGTATAAAAATGCCACTAATCACTATTCATTCACTACACACATAAATATATCGAAGTATACCATCCAAGTCAGCCCAAGTAGGCCACCAGCAGCACATGTGGTTGACAAAGCACTCGTGAACACAACACAAACATCACTCAACATTAGCCAACAACGCACGTCACTCAAGGCAACCATAAGTGTCCTCTGGCGGCAAGTTTTAGCAACAACAGACAACAACAACCCATTGTAAAAACCTACTGAAAAACAGTTTTATAAAACACATATAGCACCCAACAACACCACGATGAAACTGCGATTTCAGCTGTCTTGAAAACAACTACCAAAATACCACAATAAAATTGCGGTTTTGGCCGTGTGTAAAACTGTTGGGTCTGCTGACCTGGAGAAGAACAGACAATTGAAAAGCCAAAATATACTAACAGTTGATCTATATTAATAAACAGCATTTACTACATACTCCTCCCAAAAGACTGTTGACCCTAACAACTGTTCTACCCAAACAACTGCTGCTATAAAGGACTGCTGGATAACTACTGATAGGGAACAACTGCTGACTAAAGGTCTGATAAAGAACAACTGCTGATCAAGTGCTGAAGACTAAAGGTCTGTTGGAGCCAACAACACTTAGGCTCCAACAGATGATACAAGACCATCAAAGTTTTCCTCAACAGTAATTTACCTTACAGTGTTTTGCAATGTAACAGTAGTTTGTAAATAGCAGATGTTTTATGTTGTTATTTTGTTAGAGGTCACTGTCTTAGGTGACGTCAGCTTAGATTATCAGTGGTTTAGATTTGTCTATAAATAGAACAGTGCATGTACTGTTCTATTTATCACTTACAACATTCTCTCAGACAAACAATCACAGAGTGATCAGGCTGAGGGGGGAGTACATGTAATTGATTGTAATCATTCAATATTATGAAAGCATTCGATTAGAAAACATTTACTCTTTTGTTTTGATTATAGTTTATTATTCCGTTGCACTTTCCATTTATATTCACTTCATTATTCTCATCTCTACTTTAACAAATCAAAACAATCAAACTCAGATCCTAACAATTGGTATAAGAGCTTGGTCAATTAAATTCGATCTAACCAATCAATTTAATATAAACAAATCAGCTCACAATTATTGATATCGTTTGTTTGTCGGATTGAAAACAGAGTAATAGTTTATCTTCGATTCAACCGTTTTTAAACAGACTTTGTTTTTGAAAAAAAAAAAATCAGAGAATGGCTTCAATCAATCACGATCCACACAACACTGGCACAAACAACAAGCCACCGATGCTTGTCAGATCTGAATACAATATCTGGCAACGTCGGATGAGCCATGTTCTAGCTCAACAGAACACTGTTCCTAAGATCCATTATGTGCAAACCCCTGTTCATGTCCAGTTTGTCCAAACCACTGTTCCTAAGATCCATTATGTGCAAACCCCTGTTGCTCAGGCACCTGTGCCAATGACTGCTGCTTCACCCTCTGCTCTTGCGGAGACCAGTCAACAGAGTTTCTTCACACAAGGCTTTGTTGATTGGAGCAGTCTACCAGATGAGTTGGCAGATGAAAATTTTGCACTAGTTGCCAAAGTTGAAAATGAACCAGAAAATTTCTGTTTCATGGCTATGGTAGAAGAGGTTGATTCTGAGGAAGTGGTAACTGAATCTGTTGTTAAGACTGATGATATTGTTGATGAGGTAGTTGTAGGTGAAAAGTCTAAAGAAGAGGTTGTGAATCTCTCAGATCCCCGGGGTGCATCTGATGATTGTGAGTGCAAGTGTGATTGTGCATTGATGGCTGCTGCTAAGGTATCTCCTCAAATTCTTAAAGATTTGTGTTCTGACAAATGTGTAATAGCATTTGCTAACATCAAAGAGGTGAATGGAAACCTTAGAAAGAAAATTTTAGATGATGAAGTTAAATTTGAGAAACTTTCAAAAGAGTTAAAAACAAATTTAACTGAAAAGGAATCTGAAATAAGCAGTTTAAAACATGAAGCAACTATAACCAAAGACCAGCTCCAAACTCTGATAACTAAATATCATAGTTGCAAAAGTGAGCTTGAGTCCACCCAAGTTGAATGTCAGAAATGGGTGGAATCATGTAGAGGTTTTGAGATGCTACTCAACAAATAAACCAAAAGTCATGTAAAGTTTGGTTTTGGTTTTGAAACCACTGCTCTAGCTTTTTAAAACACTGACAAAAGGGATCAAAAGTTACTTGAGGTAGTACCAACTAATTTGAAGGGTCAAGAGATTAAAATCACTGAACCTAATGGCAAGAAAATTGTTTTTGAAAAACCAGAAGGTTCCTCATCATTCACTGAACTTGAAAATTATGAAATTAAACCTACTTGGTCTGATGAGTGTGGTACTCTTGAGAACTTCAAACCAGTTGATTTCAAAACTCCTGATGGGAAGACATCACCATAGGCAAAGGTCATTCCCTTGAAAAACCTTCCAGCAGATGCTCAAACATCTGTTGAGAAGAAAGTTGAAAAAGGGAAAAAGAAAGAAAAGTCTGTCCACTTGTTCTGTGATTTCTGTGAGAAGAAGAATCATGTTACTAAAAACTGTTTTCTTCTAAAAGCATATGATATCAACAAAGGAACAAGTGTATGTGATTCCAAGGCCACATGCTCAATATGTGGTAAAAAGAATCACAAAACCAAAGAGTGTCTGTATCTCAAAAATTTTGATGTCAAAATACAAGAGTACAAGGCTAACACTCTTGCAAGTCAAGTGGTGAGTACTTCAAAAGGAAAGCCCAAATAGACTTTTACACCAGTCCAAACATCTGTTACCAAAAGTCTTGAAACATCTGTTCCCAGGGATGTCCAAGTAACAGATGCTCCACCCACAAGCAAGTACCCAAGAGGACATGGACAACCACCATGTCATAGTCTGTCACATGTTTATGAGGAACTAAAAAGACCTTCTAAACCAAGAGCGAACAGAAATCCCTATGGGTATTATCATCTGTTAGGAAGTGATCAAACAACTGTTGCCCCAAGTGTTGACATTCAAGCACTGGCAAATGGTCAGCAACAATTGTTGAACTTGATTCAAAAACTAGTTAAAACCACTGATCACCTTCCCAAGCTTGAAGCTGAAAAGTCTGAGGACCCATCCAAAGCCAACTTGGCTTTGGACACTCACCAAAACTAATTCATTACTGATGTGCAGGGAGCTTCTGCTTGTTTAGATAGTCTTTGGTATGTAGATAGTGGAGGCTCTAGGCACATAACAGGATGTAGAGCCCTTCTTCTGGACTTCTTAGTTCATGGAGGGGGTGATATATCCTTTGGTAATGATTCAAAAGGTAAGGTGTTGGGTTCAGGGACTGTTCAGGCTGGGAAACTCAAGTTTGAAAATGTTAATGTTATTGATAATCTTAAATTTAATCTTCTTAGTGTTTCACAAATGAGTGACACAGGTTATGGCTCATTCTTCACTAAGAAAACTTGTAAGATTATTGGGCCAGAAGTGGTGAAAAAGATTGACACCATCATTGCTGAGAGCAAAGCACAACTTGTTGCTCATAGGAGTGGCAATGTGTATGTAGTTGATATGTTGCAGGACAATCCTATGGAAAATGTCTGTCTGTTTTCTGCTGCCTCCACAAAGGAGACAGAATTGTGGCATAGGAGACTAGGTCATACCAACCTTCAAACTATCAAGTCACTCTCCAAACAAAGCCTTGTCAGAGGTTTACCATCAAAAGAATTCAAATGTGATGAGCATTGTGTTTCCTGCTTAAAAGGAAAACAACATAAAAGCTCTTACAAATCCATTGATGAGTCCAAAACAAGTCAATGTCTACAATTGTTGCACATGGACTTGTTTGGCCCAGTTAAAATCATGAGTCTAAGAAGAAAAAGATTTTGTCTTATCATATTTGAGTATTTTTCTAGGTTTACATGGACTTACTTTATACACTCTAAGGATGAGACTGCAGGTATCTTGAAGGACTTTGTCACCAAAGTTGAAAAACAATATGACTTGCCAGTAAAAGTCTTGTTGGGTCTGCTGACCTGGAGAAGAACAAATGATTGAAAAGACAAAATATACTAACAGTTGATTCCACAAATAAACAGTCTTTACAACATATTCTTCCCAAAAGACTGCTGACCCTAACAACTGTTCCATCCAAACAACTGCTGCTACAACTGCTGATACAAAGGACTGCCCGAGAACAACTGCTGACCAAAGGTCTGATGAAGAAACAACTGCTGATCAAGTACTGAAGACTAAAGGTCTGTTGGAGTCAACAGCACTTAGACTCCAACAGATGTTGCAAGACCATCAGAGTTTTCCCTTAGCAGTAGTTTGCTTTAACAGTGCTTTGTAATATAACAGTAGTTTGAATAGGGCAGATGTTTAATGTTGTTATTCTGTTAGAGGTCACTATCTTAGGTGACGTCAGCACAGGTCACCAGTGGTTTAGGTCTATCTATAAATAGAACAGTGCTTGTACTGTTCTATTACATCACACACAAACATTCTCTCAGACAAACAATCACTGTGTGATCAGGCTGAGGGGGAGTATTTGTACTGATTGTAATCTTTCAATAAATGAAAGCATTTGATCATTGATAACAATTATTCCTGTTGTTTTGATTATAGTTTATTATTCCGCTGCACTTTCCATATATACTTACATCGTTCATTTCTCATCTTATTCTAAATACATCAAAACAATCTAACTCAGATCCTAACAATTGGTATCAGAGCTTGGTCAATTAAATTCGATCTAACAAATCAATTTAATATAAACAGATCAGCTCACAATTATTGATATCGTTTGTCTGTTGGATTGAAAACAGGTAATAGTTTAATTTCGATTCAACCGTTTTTAAACAGACTTTGTTTTTTTGAAAAATCAGAGAATGGCTTCAATCAACCACGATCCACATAACACTGGCACGAACAACAAGCCACGATGCTTGTCAGATCTGAATACAATATCTGGCAACGTCGGATGAGCCATGTTCTAGCTCAACAGAACACTGGGTGTTGGAAGTCGGTTATCTTCGGACCACATGTTCCGATGGTGCCGAGTACTGAAGATCCCAAGGTTCAGGAGCCAAAGAAACTTGAAAACTACTCCGACCAGGATTTTCGGAAAATTGAGTTAGATGCTAAGGCCTTCAGTATTGTGGCCATGGCTCTACCCAATGATATATATGCTGGGCTGTTACACTGTAACAGTGCAAAGGAGTTGTGGGATGCACTGAAAGAACAATTTGGTGGGACTAAAGAGGTTATTGAAAACAATCGTGAAATACTTAACCAACAATATGAAACATTCAGTCATGTCAAGGGAGAGTCATTAACTCAACAATTTGAGAGGTTTAATTGTCTTATTAGTGAACTAAAACTGGTTGGTCTTACTTACCCAAATTCAACTTTGAACCATAGGTTTTTAAGATCATTACCAGACAAATGGGACACTATTGCTATTGTTATGAGAAACTCAATTGGATTTAAGGACCTATCACTGACCCAACTTCATGGTAAGCTCTTGACCTATGAGAGAGAGCTTAACCAGAAAAAGAAGCTCCAGGACTCTGGAAAAGTGTCTGATGATTATGTATTTGGGAATACAACACTTTTGGGTCATGATGAGGTGCCTGGAAATACTAAGGATCAGAGTTATGATCATTTCATTGACATAACTTCAGGTTTTAACTCAGGTTTTAACTCAGGTTTTAACTCTGATTCTTATTCACCAAACTATGCTTTCACAGCAAGTGGTGGTGATATCCAGGCATCTGATAACATATCCTTTGAGTATGATGACCTGAAATACTTTGACCCTGATGAATTGGAGGAAATGGACATTATGCACCAATTGGCCCTTCTCAGTGTAAGAACTAACAATTTTTACAAGAAAACTGGGAGAAGGTTTCCAGGGTTAACTGGCAGATCAAAGGTTGGGTTGGATAAATCAAAGATAAAGTGTTATAAATGTCATAGACTTGGTTATTTTGCTAGGGAATGTAGGAGTCAACATGGTACACCTATAATCACATATCCAAATCAAAGACCTCAGACCAACACTTATCAAAATTCCTATAATACCCCTGGACCAAATGTGCAAAACACTGCTAATTTTGCACAGTCCTCAAACACTGTTCCTGTCTAGTATGTCCAAACCACTGTTCCTCAGATCCACTATGTGCAAACACCTGTTGCTCAAGCATCTGTGCAAACAAGTGTTGCTCCATCCTCTGCTCCTGCAGAGACCAGTCAACAGAGCTTCTTTACACAAGGCTTTGTTGATTGGAGCAGTCTACCAGATGAGTTAACAGATGAAAATTTTGCATTAGTTGCCAAAGCTGAAAATGAACCAGAAAACTTTTGTTTCATGGCTATGGTAGAAGAGGTTGAATCTGAGGAGGTGGTGACTGAATCTAATGTTGTGACTGATGATGTTGTTGATGAAGTTGTTACAGGAGAATAACCTGAAGAAGAGGTTGTGAACCTCTCAGATCCCTGGGGTGCATCTGATGATTGTGAGTGCAAGTGTGATTGTGCATTGATGGCTGTTGCTAAGGTATCTTCTCAAATTCTTAAGGATTTATGTTCTGACAAATGTGTGATAGCATTTGCTAACATCAAAGAGGTGAATGAAAACCTTAGAAAGAAAATTTTAGATGATGAAGTTAAATTTGAGAAACTTTCAAAAGAATTAAAAACAAGTTTAACTGAAAAAGAATCTGAAATAAGCAGCTTAAAACATGAAGCAACCATAACCAAAGACCAGCTCCAAACTATGATAACAAAATATCAGAGTTGTAAAAGTGAGCTTGAGTCCACCCAAGTTGAATGTCAGAAATGGGTGGAATCATGTAGAGGATTTGAGATGCTACTCAACAAACAAACCAAAAGTCATGTGAAGTTTGGTTTTGGTTTTGAAACCACTGCTCCAGCTTTTGAAAACACTGACAAAATGGATCAAAAGTCTGTTGAGATAGTACCAACAAACTTGCAGGGTCAAGAGATTAAAATCGCTGAACCAAATGGTAAGAAAATTGTTCTTGAAAAACCAGAAGGTTCCTCATCATTCATTGAACTTGAAAAGTATGAATTTAAACCTACTTGGTCTGATGAGTGTGGTACTCTTGAGAATTTTAAACCTGTCAATTTTAAAACACCTGAAGGAAAGACAGCTCCTCAGGAAAAAATCATTCCCTTGAAAAACCTTCCAGCAGATGCTCAAACATCTGCTGAAAAGAAGGCTGAAAAGGGGAAGAAGAAAGAAAAGACTGTCCACTTGTTCTGTGATTTCTGTGAAAAGAAGAATCATGTCACTAAAAACTGTTTTCTTCTAAAAGCATATGACATTAACAAAGGAACAAGTGTATGTGACTCCAAAGCCACATGTTCAATATGTGGGAAAAAGAATCACAAAACCAAAGAGTGCTTGTATCTCAAAAATTTTGATGTGAAAATACAAGAGTACAAAGCTAAAACTCTTGCAAATCCTGGGGTAAGTACTTCAAAAGGAAAGCCTAAACAGACCTTCATTCCTGTCCAAACATCTGTTACTAAAAGTCTTGAAACATCTACTCCTAGGGATGTCCAAGTAACAGATGCTCCACCCACAAGCAAGTACCCAAGAGGATATGGACAACCACCATGTCATAGTCTGTCACATGTTTATGAGGAGCCAAAAAGACCCTCTAAACCAAGAGTGAACAGAAATCCCTATGGGTATTATCATCTGTCTGGAAGTGATCAAACAACTGTTGCTCCAAGTGTTGACATTCAAGCACTGGCAAATGGTCAGCAGCAGTTGTTGAACTTGATTCAAAAATTAGTTCAAACCACTGATCATCTTCCAAAGCTTGAGTCTGAAAAGTCTGAGGACCCATCCAAAGCCAACTTGGCTTTGGACACTCACCAAAACTAATCCATTACTGATGTGCAAGGAGCTTCTGCTTGTTTAGATAGTCTTTGGTATGTAGATAGTGGAGGCTCCAGGCACATGACAGGATGTAGAGCCCTTCTTCTGGACTTCTTAGCTCATGGAGGGGGTGATATATCCTTTGGTAATGATTCAAAAGGTAAGGTGTTGGGGTCAGGGACTGTACAAGCTGGGAAACTCAAGTTTGAAAATGTCAATCTTATTGATAATCTCAAGTTTAATCTTCTAAGTGTTTCACAAATGAGTGACAAAGGTTATGGCTCATTCTTCACAAAGAAAACTTGCAAGATTTTTGGGCTAGAAGTGGTGAAAAAGATTGATACTATCATTGCTGAGAGCAAAGCACAACTTGTTGCTCATAGAAGTGGCAATGTGTATGTTGTTGATATGTTAAAGGACAATCCTATGGCAAATGTCTGTTTGTTTTCTGCTGCCTCCACAAAGGAGACAGAATTGTGGCATAGGAGACTGGGTCATACCAACCTTAACACTATCAACACACTCTCTAAACAAAGTCTTGTCAGAGGCTTACCATCAAAAGAATTCAAATGTGATGAGCATTGTGTTTCATGTTTAAAAGGGAAACAACATAAAAGCTCTTACAAATCCATTGATGAGTCCAAAACCAGTCATTGTCTACAATTGTTGCACATGGACTTGTTTGGCCCTGTTAAAATCACGAGTCTAAGAAGAAAAAGATTATGTCTTGTCATAGTTGATGATTTTTCTAGGTTTACGTGGACTTACTTTTTACATTCTAAGGATGAGACTGCAGGTATATTGAAGGACTTTGTCACCAAAGTTGAAAAACAATATGACTTGCCAGTAAAAGTCTTCAGGAGTGACAATGGAACAGAGTTTAAAAATAAGGAGTTGGATGATTTCTGTGTGTCAAAAGGGATTGTGAGGCAGTACAACATCCCAAGAACACCAGAGCAAAATGGGGTGGTTGAAAGGAAAAATAGAACTCTTATAGAAGCTGCAAGAACCATGCTAGCAGATTCTGGTTTGCCATTGTCCTTCTGGGCAGAAGCTGTAAACACTGCTTGCTATGTTCAAAACAGAGTTTTGATCAACCCTAGACATCAAAAAACTGCTTATGAAATTTTGTTCAAAATCAAACCATTAATTTCATTTTTCAAAATCTTTGGCTGCCCATGCTTCATCTTAAATCTCAAAGATTCCATTTCAAAATTTGCAGCCAAAGTAGATTGTGGCTATTTTTTGGGATATTCTTCTACTGCCAAGGCTTATAAAGTGTTTAACACAAAGACCAAGACAATAGAAGAAACTCTGAATGTAAAGTTCAATGAACTTTCATCCCTAAAAATCCCAGCAAATCCTGCTGAACTATTTGATTTAGATAAATTCAAATTTGAAGATATCACTGTTAAAACTAACAATGCAGGTATTCCACAGTCTCCACAACAAGATTACAGAACAGATGTTGTGATCCCCAGTCACTATAAAATCTATTCTGCATCAGAGGAAGCAGCTTTCAAAACAATTGTCAAAACTCTGTCACAGCTGAGTCAACCACTGTTGGCTAGTCTTACCCTCAAACCACTGCTTCACCTCTCACAACCACTGATCAACCATCTGTTGACAAAAGTCAAACATCTGTTGACAAAAGTCAGTCCAACTTTGCACCACTTAGACCCATTCCCCCACTTCCATTCCAAACATCTGATGGCACTACAGAAGTGCAAACAGATGTTACATCAACAGAGTCACCAAACCTCTGTTCTTCATCTCAAAATGCCATCATACCATATCAGGGAGATCTTATCTACCTAAGAGTTCATCCACCAGACCAGATCATTGGCAACATCAGAGAGGGTGTGCTCACAAGAAGCCAATCCTCCAATATCTGTCTTTTTGCAGGGTTCCTATCTCTCACACAACCTGTCAAGTACCAAGAGGCACTGAAAGACAACAGTTGGGTAGAAGCTATGCAAGAAGAGCTCCTTCAGTTCAAAAGACAACAAGTATGGGAGCTTGTACCACTGCCTAAAGATGTTTGTCCAATTGGCACAAAGTGGGTCTTTAAAAACAAAACTGATGAAAGGGGTATTGTTGTCAAGAATAAAGCCAAGCTAGTGGTTCAAGGCTTCAGACAAGAAGAAGGAATAGACTATGATGAAACCTTTGCTCCTGTAGCAAGGTTATAAGCCATCAGACTCTTTCTAGCCTTTGCTGTCAACCATAACATCAAGGTGTATCAGATGGATATCAAATGTGCCTTCCTTTATGGCAAAATTCAGGAGGAAGTCTATGTATGCCAACCACCTGGTTTTGAAGACACATTCCATCCTGATCATGTCTACAAGCTCAATAAAGCTTTGTATGGACTCAAACAAGCACCAAGGGCCTGGTATGAAACTCTTTCCACTTTTCTCTTATCCATTGGCTTTACAAGAGGTAAAATTGATAAAACCTTATTTTTAAAATGGAAAGGGAAAGACTTAATGATTGTTCAAATATATGTGGATGACATCATTTTTGGATCCACATGTAACAAAATGTGTGAAGAGTTCAGGAAACTCATGACAGCAGAGTTTGAAATGAGTGCCATGGGTGAACTTCAGTGTTTCCTTGGTCTCCAAGTGAAACAACTGCAAAATGGCACATTCATCCATCAAAATAAATATGTAAAGAATTTGCTAACTAGATTTGAGATGAATGACTGCAAGCCATGTAGTACACCCATGAGTACAGTCAAGCTACTCACTATTGATGACAAGGATGAACTGGTTGATCAAACACATTATAGATGCATGTTTTTAGTAAAAGCATTAAAATGTTTTCAGAAAATCAAAATTCATCCTTAAAAATAGCTTTTTGGTTGAAAAATCTGTTTCAAACTTCTGTTCATATAAAACAACCACTGTTTCATTCATTTTATCCATTGTTGGTTGAAAAATCTGTTTCAAACCTCTGATCAGATAAAACAACTGTTTTATTATCCATATCTATATGTATATATATATATATATATATTTACAATAATGATAATAAAAAAAAACAACTGTTGGTTGCATCAGTTGTTTGCATCAGCTATTTGCCAAAAACAGCTGTTCCCCACCAGATGTTTTAACCATCAGTTGTTTGCCACGTCTGCTCTTACAAGCAGAGTTTTGGCCACATCAGCGGTTTCACCAGAGCCTATAAAAACCCTGTTTTATCACAACAGTCGTTACACTGTCTCATTGTATTCAAAATACTGAAACCGCCTTCTTCATTCTCAAACCCTCAAACAAATTTCATTCATTCTCAACTTCGGAATCCATTACAATGGATCTTCAAGCTAAAGCCACCCACAATTACCTTCCATATCTGGTTAAAACATATGAAAATACTCCATTTCATTCCACCATCGACATCATTCTAAAATCCAAATACCTGACAATCTTAACCGCTGACGCCCCCATCTATCTTGATACTCTCCAAGAATTCTGGTTGAATGCTGAGTTCTTGCTTCAAGACAAAAAGCCTACTTCCATTATCTCAAAAATTGGTGAAACAAGTATCGTCATTACCCCTCAACTGATATCCACAACATTCTCACTTAATGACCTGTCAGGTAAAGACTCTTTCCCTAAAACAGAGCTTCACACAGAGTTTCAGGAAAGGGGGTATGATGCTCAGATGACTGGGTCAACACTTTTCAAAACGTTTTTCCCACCAGTCATGAAATTTTTCTTCCATACCCTCCTTCTCTGTGTCTCTGCTAAGTCCACCTCCTTTAATGAAATACCATTGAGGATTCAGTACTTGGGCTATGCTATGTTGTCAGATTCTGACTTCAATCTATCCCAGGGACTGTTTATGGATTTAGTGTCAAATGTGAAAGCCATAAAGTCTGGGTTAAACAATGCTTTCCTAATTTACCCAAGAATCTTAAGTGTAATTCTACAAAAGATTTTACCAGAAAAAGTTTTCAAAAAGGGTGAATCTATGCAAATGAAGAGTCTAACTGATGAAACTTTCACAAGAATGCTGGGTGCAAACACCCAAGAAAAAGTATTAAAAGTGTCAAAGGTTTCAAAAACACAAACAAAGAGGACTAAGACAACAACTGTTGTCCAAACCTCTGTTGTTGAGCCCACTGCTCCTGGTGATCATGGCACTACATCCAGTGCTGTGAAACCCATACCAGTCATCTCCAAAAGAAAACGTCCATCCACAAACACCACCACTCCACCTCAAAAGAGACTTCTGGAAGATGAGATACCAGAAGATAAGTCTGTTGCAACACAAAAGCAACTAGAAACCACTGTTGTTACTTCCTCACAACAGTTGGAAATATCTCAACCTGACCAAACTCCTCATGCATCCTCCCAAAAGGATCATGTTGTAAGCCAAGGGGAACCACATCATGATACATTTGAGTCACTTGGCCAAATGTTCACAAGCCCTTCTCCCAGGGCTAATTCTCTTTTTACTCCTCCACCCTCACCATCACATGTTCAACAGACCATGCAACCTCTGTTTGAGGCTATTGACAAAACTCAGGAAAATCCCAGTTCCTCTCTTTCACCTGTCAATGAGAGTATACCTCCACAAGTGACTGGGACTGAGGAAATTCAATCAGCCATCCCACAAACAGATGAGGAGGTTACACCCCTAGAGTTCAATGCAACTCTAGGTGAGTTTTCAAGTGGAGCAGCCACTACTGATGTAGAGACCATTGTCTCACACCAGGACAGTGGTTACATAGCTAAGACTCCCTTGAAGGCAACAACTGATGAGGCCACTATAGTGTCCCCAAAATCAGTTGGAAGTCCCTAGAACCAAGACAAAGGGGCATCTGGTTCTCATCCTTTGGATTCACCTCCTAGGACTGAATCAGTTAAAACTACCACTGGTAGGAATTCAGATGATCCTATTAACTTAGGTGATGGATTAAAATACCAAGAATTGACGGCTAGAGTTCAAACCATTGAAACCTCTGTTGCTGACATAAAATCTGATGTCAAGCTAATATTGGAATGCTTGGCTACTCTTTCCAAGAGTCAACCGTCCACATCTGATATTGCTAGTGAGCTATGGAAATCTGTTTCCCCCATAATCATAGCTCACAGAAAACTAGCAGATCAGAATCATGAAACCTACATGGCTGAGATCAGAAACATGGTAGACGCAAGGTACAACGATACTCATGCAGACATTCAAGCCATCAAAGACCATCTGCTGAAGACCACTGGCTCTGCCCCTACCACCATTCTTAGGGATGAAGATGATGATGCATTCACAGCTGATGATGCCAAAAGGGGGAGAGTGGCAGAGATAGGTTGCCAAAGCTAGATCCCTTTGGTTGTCCACCTTCTCAAAAAGGTAAATCAAAGTCTGCCAACATACCAGGGTCTACCCAAACAGCACCATAACAACAACAACAACAAACTCAAACAGCACCACAACAGCAACAACAAACCAGCAAAGATAAAGCAGTAGACAACTCTGCAAATAAAGAAGCTGAAAAGGCTGCTGAAGACAAAAAAAAGAGGGCTGACACTTTGGAAGCCAAAGCAGAGTTGTTGGTACAACTAAAAAGGGAACAACAGCAGGAAGTTGAAGATGTGGGATCCTCAAAAAGGAAGAAGATGCCTGCTAAACATGTCAAACAACCACCATCTAAACTGAAAACCACTGCTGCTAAAACCTCTGTTGATAAAGCCACTGCTGACAAAACCACTGCTGCCACCCAAACCACTGATAAAACCACAACACCTGAACCTACAACAACACCTGAACCTACAACAACCAAACCCACATCTGAACCTACAATCACATCACCACCCAAATCCCAAACATCTGCTGGTCCTACTAAGGTGCCAACAGATGTTGACACAACCACTGCTTCCACACCACCATCACCAAAAATCTTGTACAAAAGGAAGAGGAAATCAACCTTTGTTGTACAGGATGAAAACATACATATATCACCACACACCACCTCAACCACACAATCCACACTTATATCAGCCATTCCACTCTCATCATTCTCACCACACACATCACAATTCAGATCCCATAGACCACCACCAACCATTACACCATTGGCTGTTCAGTATCCTCTTGAACTTGATCTACTCAAGGGGGAAATGCAATCCTTCTATAATACTGAACATCCATCTAATAGATCTTTCCCTTCTCTTCCACATTTCCCTGTTCCCTTAAACATTGACACATATCTTAAATATAAGGCTGAACAGGCAGATGTTATCATAAAAGAGAAATGCAAAGGGAAGGATGACAGAACTGCTCAGGGCATCCATTCAGCAGAACTTAGCAAATTGAGAAGGATTGAAGATTTTGCTAAGACCCTGAGCAATTCCATGTCTGCCATGCCTCTCAGTAGTGACATGGAAAAGGAGGTTAGGGAATCCCTTTTTGAACAGATCTTGGCAACCATGCCTTACAAAGCAAACAAGAAACAGTTTGCAGGCTGGACCACTAAAGTCTCTGCCCCTGATTTTGGTAAAGGCAGAGATCCAGCCAGAGCCTTGAAGTTTAAGAGGATGAGACAAGAAATAGTGGCTGCTGATTATGGGGAGATGAGGTCTGTTGCAAGATGGTCTAAGCTAAGGCTGGTTGAAACATACAAGAGACTAGAAGAAAACAGGAAGAAAGATCTCAGCCTACCTAGAAAAACTGTCTACACTGATGAACCACTGATGAAGAGACCTCAACAGGCTTTTACCCTTGACTGCTTACTGGACACTTCTGATCTATCAACTGCTGCAAGAAGACAGTTCAAGAAACAGAAAGAAATGTCTGAAGAAGATCAGAAGAAGTTTGCTGATACTTTCATTAAAGAGGGCCTCTTCAATCAAGTGCACTTTTTCTAAGATCCCACTACTGACAAGCTCAGAGAACTCATTGGGAGACCTCCATCACCAAACTCATCAAGAATAAAGGTGCATCTCAGCAAATCCACTGACTCAAAAATTCTAAAATGGAAAGTCAATAAAGACAACCATGAATTGACTCTGCTCAGGTCAGATGGAAAAGTTCAAAAGATAAGCATGGATGATGCATATAGCCTGTGTGCAAATGATCTCCAAACACTGCTGAATCTTGAGCTTGAAAGAGATGTAGAAGACCTATTTGCCTTGGACTTTGAACTTCAATTCAAAGGACAAATCAGAGAAAGTCTGATGAGAAATAAAGATCAATAATAAAGCTAGTTTTGGCATCATCTGTTCTAGGGGGAGATTGTTGGGTCTGCTGACCTGGAGAAGAACAGATGATTGAAAAGCCAAAATATACTAACAGTTGATTCCACAAATAAACAGTCTTTACAACATATTCTTCCCAAAAGACTGCTGACCCTAACAACTGTTCCATCCAAACAACTGCTGCTACAACTGCTGATACAAAGGACTGCCCGAGAACAACTGATAGAGAACAACTGTTGACCAAAGGTCTGATGAAGAAACAACTGCTGATCAAGTACTGAAGACTAAAGGTCTGTTGGAGTCAACAGCCCTTAGACTCCAACAGATGTTGAAAGACCATCAGAGTTTTCCCTTAGCAGTAGTTTGCTTTAACAGTGCTTTGTAATATAACAGTAGTTTGTATAGGGCAGATGTTTAATGTTGTTATTCTGTTAGAGGTCACTATCTTAGGTGACGTCAGCACAGGTCACCAGTGGTTTAGGTCTGTCTATAAATAGAACAGTGCTTGTACTGTTCGATTACATCACACACAAACATTCTCTCAGACAAACAATCACTGTGTGATCAGGCTGAGGGTGAGTATTTGTACTGATTGTAATCTTTCAATAAATGAAAGCATTTGATCATTGATAACAATTATTCCTGTTGTTTTGATTATAGTTTATTATTCCGCTGCACTTTCCATATATACTAACATCATTCATTTCTCATCTTATTCTAGATACATCAAAACAATCAAACTCAGATCCTAACAAGTCTTTAGAAGTGACAATAGAACAGAGTTTAAAAATAAGGAGTTGGATGACTTCTGTGTGTCAAAAGGGACTGTGAGGCAGTACAGCATCCCAAGAACACCAGAACAAAATGGGGTGGTTGAGAGGAAAAATAGAATTCTTATTGAAGCTGCAAGTACCATGCTAGCAGATTCTGGTTTGCCACTGTCTTTCTGGGCAGAAGCTGTAAACACTGCTTGCTATGTTCAAAACAGAGTTTTGATTAACCCAAGACATCAAAAGACTGCTTATTAAATTCTGTTCAAAATCAAACCATTAATCTCATTTTTCAAAATCTTTGGCTGCCCATGTTTCATTTTAAATCTTAAAGATTCCATTTCAAAATTTGCAGCCAAAGTAGATTGTGGATATTTTCTGGGATATTCTTCTACTGCCAAGGCCTATAAAGTGTTTAACACAAGGACCAGGACAATAGAAGAAACTCTGAATGTAAAGTTCAATGAACTTTCATCCCTAAAAATCCCAGCAAATCCTGCTGAGTTGTTTGATTTAGATAAATTCAAATTTGAAGATATTACTGTCAAAACTAACAATGCAGGTACTCCACAATCTCCACAACAAGACTACAGAACAGATATTGTGATTCCAAGTCACTATAAAGTCTATTCTGCATCAGAGGAAGCAGCTGTTGAAAACAACTGTCAAATCTCTGTCACAGCTGAGTCAACCACTCTTGGCCAGTCTTAACCTCAAACCACTGCTTCACCCTTTACATCCACTACTCAATCATCTGTTGACAAAATTCAGTCCAATTTTACACCACTTGGACCCATTCCTCCACCTCCATTTCAAACATCTGTTGGCACTACAGAAGTGCAAACAGATGTTACATCAACAGAGTCACCAAACCTCTGTCCTTCACCTCAAAATGCCATCATACCATATCAGGGAGATCTAATCTATCTAAGAGCTCATCCACCAGATCAAATCATTGGCAACATCAGAGAGGGTGTGCTAACAAGAAGCCAATCCTCAAATATCTGTCTTTTTGCAGGTTTTCTATCTCTCACACAACCTGTCAAGTACCAAGAGGCACTAAAAGACAACTGTTGGGTAGAAGCTATGCAGGAAGAGCTCCTTCCGTTTAAAAGACAACAAGTATGGGAACTTGTACCACTGCCTAAGGATGTTTGTCCAATAGGCACAAAGTGGGTCTTCAAAAACAAAACTGATGAAAGGGGTATAATTGTCAAGAATAAAGCCAGGCTTGTGGTTCAAGGCTTCAGACAAGAAGAAGGGATAGACTATGATGAAACCTTTGCTCATGTAGCAAGGTTAGAAGCTATCAGACTCTTTCTAGCCTTTGCTGTCAACCACAACATCAAGGTGTATCAGATGGACATCAAATGTGCATTCCTATATGGCAAAATTCAGGAGGAGGTATATGTATGTCAACCACCTGGGTTTGAAGACACATTCCATCCTGATCATGTCTACAAGCTTAACAAAGCTTTGTATGGACTCAAGCAAGCACCTAGGGCCGGGTATGAAACTCTTTTCACCTTTCTCTTATCCATTGGCTTCACAAGAGGTAAAATTGATAAAACCTTATTTTTAAAATGGAGAGGGAAAGATTTAATGATTGTTCAAATATATGTGGATGACATCATTTTTGGATCCACATGTAACAAAATGTGTGAAGAGTTTAGGGAACTCATGACAACAGAGTTTGAAATGAGTGCTATGGGTGAACTTCAGTGTTTCCTTGGTCTCCAAGTGAAGCAGCTGCAAAATGGCACTTTCATTCATCAAAACAAATATGTGAAAAATTTGTTAACTAGATTTGAGATGAATGATTGTAAGCCATGTAGTACACCCATGAGTATAGTCAAGCTACTCACTATTGATGACAAGGATGAACTGGTTGACCAGACACATTACAGATGCATGATTGGGTCTTTATTATACTTAACTGCATCTAGGGAAGACATTATGTTTGCCACTTGTGTTTGTGCAAGATCCCAGGCTTCACCCAGAAAGTCAAACCTTATTGCTGTGAAAAGGATATTCAGATACCTAAAAGGTGCTCCCACACTTGGTATCTGGTATCCTGCTAATGGAAACATTGAGCTTTCATGTTATTCAGATAGTGATTTTGCTGGCTGCCACACCATAAGGAAGTCTACATCAGGAGGGTGCAAGTTTCTAGGGAATGCCTTAGTCTCTTGGCAAAACAAAAAAGCAAGCAGCTGTTTTAACTTCAACAGCTGAGGCTGAATACATTGCTGCTGCAAGCTGTACAACCCAACTCAAGTGGCTTCAAAATCAACTGCTGGATTTTGGGATAACTGCACTAAAGACTCCACTCATGTTAGATAGTCAAGCTGCTGAAAATATCATCAAGAATCCAGTTTTCACTCAACCACAAAGTACATAGACATCAGACATCATTTTGTCAAAGATCGCTATGAAAAAGGTTTGATTTCTCTGCACCATGTTCCAACAGAGGATCAGTTGGCAGATGTGTTGACAAAAGCTTTAGACACATCTACCTTTACAAATCTGTTTTCTAGAATTGGTATGCTAAACATGGATTAAACAACAAATTTTTTTTAAATAAAAACCTTAAAATGTTTCAGAAAATCAAAATCCATCCTTAAAAATAGCTTTTTGGTTGAAAAATCTGTTAAGGATAAAACAACCACTGTTTCATCCACTCTATCCACTGTTAAGTTGAAAAATCTGTTTCAAACATCTGATAAGATAAAACAACCACTGCTTGGTTGAAAAATCTGTTTCAAACCTCTGATCAGATAAAACAACTTTTCATTATCAATATATATATATATATATATATATACATATATACATATATCTATCTATAAAAAAAATCAAGTGCTGTTAGGATCAGCACTTTGGTAAAACAACAGCTGTTTGCATCAGATCTTTGGCAACAGCTGTAAACCACCAGATGTTTGGCCATCAGATGTTTGCCACGTCTGCTCCTAAAAGCAGAGTTTTGGCCACATCAGCGGTTTCACCAGATGTAACACCCCAATACCAATTGTTCGTCTAATTATACCACTAGGCGTGATTAGCAAAATTATTAAAACGAGATCCGAACAAAGAAAGAACACAGGTTATGTTCTAACATAGAAATAATCTAGTTAGTGTTATTAATCTTATTAACAAGCTAATAAATAAGAAAAAAAAACTAGCTTGAATAGCTAGTTTCATAAGAAATGACAATTGGAGATTTTGGAGGGACCATAGTTGCCAAAATGGGAAACTTATGGGTGCATCATGTTGAAAAGGGAAGAACACACACACATAAGTGTGTGTGTCGATTATAATCAGGAGACTTATCTCCTTCAACCTCCAACCCTAAACACTTAAGAACATGCTTGAATCCAAGCCAAATCAAGGGGCTTTTCGATGCTCTAGCAAGAAACAAGTCATCTAAGGCCTAATGAACATCAAGGTACCTTCTATTTGATGTAATTTGATGTTAATACGCGTTTTTGATTTGGTCAAAAACTAGGGTTTTGATAAAACGTGAAATTTATGGTTAAAAGAGGTTGCTCTAGTCTTGGGGAACCTCAAACATACCTAATCTAGTTACAAATCACACTTAATATGTGTATTTGGTTTTGATCATATGATTATGTTCATGTGTAGAATTTGGGGTTTAACCTCTAGGTTGAATCCATTCATATCTAGTAACCTTTTGTGACTCTTAGAAGTTGTTGTATGAGAAATTTAGGCAAAATGGTCTAAATAATGTGTTATGATGATGATTAGGCAAATGGTGATGCTTTGGCTATATCTTGAACTTTTGAAACTAAACAAATTGGTGGGTGCACACCAAGTGTTTGATTAAATGCCAATTTGGTGAACACTAGTGAAACTATGAAGTTAGAATCATGTAAGAGCCATCAATTGTATGTAATGTTGGTTTGTAATAAGCCAAGTTGATTACACATTCTATGTAAGGAAATATCTATGGATTTAGCTATAATTGATAATGAATACATGACATGTGGATAGTGAAATAATTCCATGTTGTCTATTCTAATAAACGAGTTTGACTCATCCTCAAGTTAGGTACAACAATGAGGGAGCAAACGGGTCAAACGGATGCAAGGCGGATGCCATGGAAGCAAGAACGGGTATGAGGTAAGTTTTACTTACGCCAATGTACTATAACACAGCTTAATTGTTATAAATATTAGTTTTAAATCTTGAGTGCGAGATAAAGATAAACACTAAGGGGTAGAATCTATTAAGTGGGTCGCCTTATGTGCACTCAATACAAAATGCGGTTTATGACCTTAATCGAGATAATGAGTTATGACCAAATGGAGAAATCCATCAAAGGGTCAACTAATAAAGATATGTGAGAAATGATGTTTTAATCCAATTAAATCAATTGAATGAAGTTGTTAAGCATGTTGTTAAATGGGTCAAGTTTGTGACACTTGAACCATATATAAAAACTTGGATAACTTAGTATTATGAACGACGTGTCTAAACGGATCAAATGGTGATATCCTCACCATGTGAGTCCAATACTTGATGCTTGTATTTCAAGCAATAAGATTCATGAGGTTAAACGGCTCAAATGGCAAGGCATTACCATTTGAGTTTCGAGGAATTAATGTGTATATTTAGAAAGCACGCAGGTAGATGCATTTGCGCATGCACGCTTGATGCTAAGAATCGTGGAGGATACGCACAAGGTATGAGAATGGGTCAACACCACCCGGTAAGTCCGTAGTCGAATAAACGCCTTCGGGCGAAGCAACATAGGTGATAAAAGTACTCGCATGAGGTGTGGGTGCCAATCAAGTAAGTTATTTTCATAACCGTGGCAAATGCGCGCTAATGCGCTTAGAATTGACTAAACAAGTGAAAATTTGAGAAAGGATGAAACTCTAAGTCCGGAAGGACTTAGAGGTTTTTAAACAAGTCATTGAGTCAAAAACATTGGATTTGAAACAAGAAGTTTCGCCACGAATGGCTAAATTGAAAGATTTGGTCATGAGGGGCATTTTGGGGATTTAAAGGATTAATAAAGGTTGATTATAAGAATCTAAGTCGTAATGAAACAAATCGGACAAACACTTTTGTTGATCAAGTGTCTAATGACTTGACAACTCAAACGGTATGCAATTTAAGTGGTCAAAAGTGCCTTGTTTGATTTAAGGCCTTAATGGGTCAAATTGGGTAAAAGTCGCCATAAACATTCAAAACTAAGAACCGGATCATGGCGACATAAACCGGACCATAATTTCAGTCAAACAAAGGTTTATTTAGTCGGAAAGTCATTACTTAGGCTTCGGGAATCATCAAACGCGGTTGCGACATGATTCCCACGCTTAAAAGCCACCAAAATTACATCAGAAGCTTCGAGCGGCCGCGCGAATAAACCGACCGGCCGCGCGAATAGACCTGCATGTCAGCACGATCTTTAAAATTGCATATAAAATCGTAGAAAAATCGTTAGGAGGCGTTCTTTATATGCCTGGAAAGCTCTCGGAGCGTAGAATAATTCTCATTTGAAAGTCGAAGTCGGATTTTGGGTTTTAGAAGGGGTAAAAGCGATCCGAACAGCTGCTGCGCATAAGTTGCAGCAGTTTGTTCTCCTGATAAAGGGCCGTTTGGCCTGGTTCGTTCCGTTTCAACGTGTAACGACTCTCATACTAGTTTAAATGTATTATTGACAACCCACTAACCATTCTTTGTGTGGTGGTGCTAGGTAAACATTTGATGGACGTCCCAGAGCAAGGATCAAGTCGCGAGAAGAACCGAACACGCCCGAACACTCATCAAGCTTCCGCATTAGAATTCAAGAGTCTCCCGTGAAATTGCGAAATATCATCGTATGTTGAAATAGATAAAGTGTAGAAATCAAAAAGTATTTATCACGATAATTTAAGTTTTTCTTAAATATCTAAGTTTTAATCGGGAGTGGTTTTAAGTAAGTTCAAAACCCGTATGATTAGGCGTTGATTGCGTGATTACGGGTTAGGGTCTTACACCAGAGCCTATAAAAACCCTGTTTTACCACAACAGTCGTTACACTGTCTCATTGTATTCAAAATACTGAAACCCCCTTCTTCATTCTCAAACCCTTACTTCAATTCCACTCACCTTCACACTCGGAATCCATTAGTATGGATCTTCAAGCAAAAGCCACCCACAATTATCTCCCATATCTGGTAAAAACAGATGAAAATGTTCCATTCCATTCCACCATCGACATCATCTTACAGTCAAAATACCTGACAATCCTAACCGCTGATACCCCTATCTATCTTGATACCCTCCAAGAATTTTGGTTGAATGCTGAGTTTCTTCTTTAAGACAAAAAGCCTACATCCATTATCTCAAAAATTGGAGAGACAAGTATCGTCATCACCCCTGAACTAATATCCACAACCTTCTCACTCAATGACCTGTCAGGTAAAGACTCTTCCCCTAAGGCAGAGCTTCACACAGAGTTTCAGGAAAGAAGTTATGATGCACAAATGACTGGGTCAACCTTTTTCAAAAAGTTTTTCCCACCAGTCATGAAATTTTTCTTTCATACCCTCCTTCTCTATGTCTCTGCTAAGTCCACTTCCTTTAATGAAATCCCATTGAGGATTCAGTACTTGGGCTATGCTATGTTGTCAGATTCTGACTTCAATCTATCCCAGGGACTGTTTATGGACTTAGTATCAAATGTGAAAGCCATAAAGTCAGGGTCTAATAATGCTTTTCTGATTTACCCAAGAATTTTGAGTGTAATCCTTCAAAAGGTTTTACATGAAAAAGATTTCAAAAAGGGTGAGTCTATTCAAATGAAGAGTCTAACTGATGAAACTTTCACAAGAATGTTGGGTTCAACTACCCAAGAAAAAGTATTAAAAGTGTCAAAAGTTTCCAAAACACAAACAAAGAGGACTAAGAAAACAACTATTGTCTAAACCTTTGTTGTTGAGCCCACTGCTCCTGGTGATCATGGCACTACATCCAGTGCTGTGAAACCCACACCAGCCACCTCCAAAAGAAAACATCCATCCACAAAAACCACCACTAAACCAAAAAGGGGACTTCTGGAAGATGAGATACCAGAAGAAAACCCTGTTGCAACAACACAAAAGCAACAAGAAACCACTATTGTTACTTCCTCACAACAGTTGGATATATCTCAACCTGACCAAACTCCTCATGAATCCTCACAAAAGGATCATGTTGTAAGCCAAAGGGAAATACATCATGATACATATGAGTCACTTGGCTATATGTTCACAAGCCCCTCTCCCAGGGCTAATTCTCTTTTCACTCCTCCACCTTCACCAACACATGTTCCTCAAACCATGCAACCTCTGTTTGAGGCTATTGACAAAACTCAGGAAAATCCCAGTTCCTCTTCTTCACCCATCAATGAGAGTATACCTCCACAAGTGACTGGGACTGAGAAAAATCAATCAACCATCCCACAAACAGAAGAGGAGGCTACACCCCTAGAGTTCAATGAAACTCTAGGTGAGTTTTCAAGTGAAGCAGCCACTACTGATGTAGAGACCATTGTCTCACAACAGGACAGTGGTTACATAGCTAAGACTTCCTTAAAGGCAACAACTGATGAGGCCACTATAGTGTCCCCAAAATCAGTTGGAAGTCCCCAGAACCAAGAAAAAGGGGCATCTGGTTCTCATCCTTTGGACTCACCTCCTAGGACTGAACCAGTTACAACTACCACTGGTAGGAATTCACATGATCCTATTAACTTAGGTGATGGGTTAAAATACCAAGAATTGACGGCCAGAGTTCAGTCCATTGAAACCTCTGTTGCTGATATCAAATCAGATATCAAGACAATATTGGGATCATTGGCTACTCTCACCAAGAGTCAACCATCCACTGAAGATATTTCTAGTGAGCTATGGAAGTCTATTTCCCCCATCATCATAGCTCACAGAAAACTAGCAGATCAGACTCATGAAACCTACATAGCTAAAATCAGAAATATGGTAGATGCTAGGTACAAAGATACCCATGCTGACATTCAAGCCATTAAAGACCATCTGCTGAAGACCACTGGCTCTGCCCCTACCACAATTCTCAGAGATGAAGATGATGATGACTTCACAGCTGATGATGCCAAAAAGGGGGAGAGTGGCAGAGATAGATTGCCAAAGCTGGATTCCTTTGGTTGTCTACCCTCACAAAAGGGAAAATCAAAGTCTGCCAACAAACCAGGGTCCACCCACACAGCACCACAACAACAACAAAAACAACAACAACCAAATGCTCAAACCTCTGCTATCAGCAAAGCAAAGGAAGTTGATACCTCTGCTAATGAAGAAGCTGAAAAAGCTGCTGAAGAAAAGCAAAAGAGGGTTGATACTTTGGAAGTCAAGGCAGAGGCTTTGGTACAAAAGAAAAGGGAACAACAGCAGGAAGTTGAAGATGTGGGTTCCTCTAAAAGGAAGAAAATGCCTGCCAAACATGTCAGAAAACCACCATCCAAACTTGCTGCTAAAACCACTGCTACCAAAACCACTGCTGCCACCAAAACATCTGATACCACCACAACATCTGAACCTATCACCACAACCATCAAACCAACCACTGAACCTACTACCACAACCACCAATACACCACCTACAACCACTCCCCCACCTAAATCCCAAACATCTGCTGGTTCTACAAAAGTGCCAACAGATGTTAACACAACCACTGCCTCTACACCACCATCACCAAAAATCTTGTACAGAAGGAAGAGAAAATCTACCTTTGTTGTACAGGATGAAAACATTCACACATCACCACCTACTACTTCAACCACACAATCTACACCCATATCTGCCATTCCACTTTCATCATTCTCACCACACACCTCACAATTTATATCCCATAGACCACCACCAACCATCACACCATTGGCTGTTCAGTATCCCCTTGAACTTGATCTACTCAAGGGGGAAATGCAATCCTTCTATAATACTGAACAACCATCTGAAAGATCTTTCCCATCTCTTCCACATTTTCCTGTTCCCCTAAACATATACAAATATCTAAAATTCAAGGCTGAATAGGCAGATGCCATCATAAAAGAGAAATGCAAAGGGAAAGATGACAACACTGCTCAGGGCATCCATTCAGCAGAGCTTAGCAAACTGAGAAGGATTGAAGATTTTGCTAAGACCCTGAGCAACTCTATGTCTACCATGCCTCTCAGCAGTGACATAGAGAGGGAGGTTAGGGAATCTCTTCTTGAACAGATCTTGGCAACCATGCCTTATAAAGAAAACAAGAAATAGTTTGCAGGCTGGACCACTCATGCTCTCAGAGAAGAACTCATAAGAATTGAGGACATGACCAAGAATCCCCCAGCCAAGGTCTCTGCCCCTGATTTCAGTAAAGGCAGAGATCCATTTAGAGCCTTGAAATTCAAAAGAATGAGACAATAAATTGTGGCTGCTGACTATGGGGAGATGAAGTCTGTTGCCAGATGGTCAGAGCTGAGGTTGGTTGAAACCTACAAGAAGCTGGAAGAAAACAGGAAGAAAGACCCTAACTTGCCCAGAAAACCTCTCTACCCTAATGAACCCCTGATGAAGAGACCTCAACAGGCTTTTACATTAGACAACCTACTTGATACTTCTGATCTATCAGCTACTGCAAGAAGACAATTCAAAAAGAAGAAAGAAATGTCTGAAGAAGATCAGAAGAAGTTTGCTAATACTTTTATAAAGGAGGGCCTCTACAATCAAATACACTTTTTCTCAGATCCCACTACTGAAAAACTCAGAGAACTCATTGGGAGACCTCCATCACCAAACTCATTCAGAATAAAAATGCATCTAAGCAAATCCTCTGATTCAAAATTTTTAAAATGGAAGGTCAACAAAGACACCCATGAATTGACTTTGCTCAAATCAGATGGAGAGGCTCAAAAGCTAAGCATGGATGATCCATATAGCCTATGTGCAGATGACCTCCAAACATTGCTGAACCTTGAGCTTGAAAGAGATGCAGAAGACCTCTACTCTTTGAACTTTGAGTTACAATTCAAAGGTCAAATCAGAGAAACTCTGATGAGGAATAAAGATCAAGAATAAAGTCTAGTTTTGGCATCATCTGTTCTAGGGAGAGATTGTTGGGTCTGCTGACCTGGAGAAGAACATATGATTGAAAAGCCAAAATATACTAACAGTTGATCCATATTAATAAAGAGCATTTACAACATACTCCTCCCAAATGACTGTTGACCCTAACAACTGTTCTACCCAAACAACTGCTGTGACAACTGCTGCTACAAAGGACTGTTGGATAACTACTGATAGGGAATAACTGCTGACTAAAGGTCTGATGAAGAACAACTGCTGATCAAAAACTGAAGACTAAAGGTCTGTTGGAGCCAACAACACTTAGGCTCCAATAGATGATACAAGACCATCAGAGTTTTCCTCAATAGTAGTTTACCTTACAGTGTTTTGCAATGTAACAGTAGTTTGTAAATAGCAGATGTTTTATGTTGTTATTCTGTTAGAGGTCACCGTCTTAGGTGACGCAGCTTAGATCATCAGTGGTTTAGATTTGTCTATAAATAGAACAGTGCTTGTACTGTTCTATTTATCACTCACAACATTCTCTCAGACAAACAATCACAGAGTGATCAGGCTGAGGGGGAGTACTTGTAATTGATTGTAATCATTCAATATTATGAAAGCATTCGATTAGAAAACATTTACTCTTTTGTTTTGATTATAGTTTATTATTCCACTGCACTTTTCATTTATATTCACTTCATTCTTCTCATCTCTACTTTAACAAATCAAAACAATCAAACTCAGATCCTAAAAAAAACAACACAACCACAACAACAATAACACAAAAAACACATAATCTCAACCAAACAACATAACAACCATCAAAACCATCACCACCCACCGCATTATACACATGACCATAATATAGTCCATCTATTTGAAATGAAAAAAAAACACCCTCATAAAATTACGATAACATCACTACAACCATCATAAACCGAACATCATAATAACCACCAACACGCCACCTAAGGCGCCCTAGAAGCCTACCGGCGGCGCGTATTTAAACCTTAAACCACAACATCATAGCACCTACCCACACGCCACCCAAGGCGGCCACATAAGGCCACCGACGGCGTGTGAATGGCCCCACCGTCGCCATCCATCACACAAACACAACATCATAACAACCACATATTCAACATAAAGAAACAACTTGAGACAACCTAACACAAACCACCACATGACAACAACCAAAGACGACACAAAACAACTACCAGAAACAAAAATAAACAGACAAAACACATACCTTGAAATGATTCAAAGAAAACAACACAACAAACCTACGCCATCATGCTCGGATCAACCAAAGCATTGATATGAAGAGTCAATCCTTACAAAAAGAAAGAGACCGGTTAGATAGAGAAACACAAAGGTGATGGAATAGATTAGGGAGAGAGAGAGAGAGAGAGGGAGAGAGGCGAGTGTAATAGGTTAGAGAGAAAGAAGGGTTAAATAACCCATGAAAATGACCAGAATATCTCTAAAAAATTATAATTACCACCTGCTCCTACCAAATAACCAAAATGCACCTCAAAATAACATTATAATAACGAAAAAGCCACAAGTTACTATTCAATTAACACACACATAAATATATTAGAACAAAATTGATATTTGTTTTGTTTTGTTGATATACATATTTTGGTGACATTTGAAAAACATTGCCTACTGTGGCTGAAAGTATGACCCTTTGAAAATAATTATGTTACAAATTCACATGCAAGGAGTCCTAAACTTTAGGGATTAAAACTTAAAATACTATTTAAATTAAAAAATGTAATTTAATTAAGGTAATAAAAAACTAAAATGCTTAAAAAAACCAAATAAACATGAAAAAAAATAATACTATAAACTACATTGAAGGGATAAGATACCAAATCCCTACGCGGATAAGGTTAACCCATATCCTACAAAGCCTCAAATGACTAAGTATGGACGACTTGATTGCGCGCGGATAGCACTATGCGTACCAGATGAAGCTTTTGGCGTAAGCCTATACCTCCACGCCACAATCCCCTAGGCCTGGCTACGATGGCATGATCTGGAGACAAATAGTGCATGCGAGGACAATCGTGTACGAGCCAGTTAGAGCCAAGGAACGTGTGCCAAGAATGTGGAACACGTTTGGCCAATCAGAACATGACAGCCAGGAAATCCTAACGGCCTGATATCACTTAGTCAATTAGAGGATGCCAATGTTGGGCAGTTGTTGCTCCACGATCGTGCCGGTAATAGAGGGTAAAACAAGTACACTGCCACCGCATCTCCACCAATCAGATTGCATGAAATCATGTCACTAAGAATCTCCACTAATGATCAGCGCCATGCAGCCAATCAGAGCCCTTGGGCATGTGGCCATTCCCCCAGTGACACATATATGCTACCAGGACGTACACTAATGACACCAAACCACGTGGCACAGATTAAGGCGGTACACGTTCCAATTTTCCCATTGGTTAATGTGTATTTTATCTTATACTAATACTAGGCCGAGGAGTGGAGATACCTCCTAATTAGGCCTAGCCCAATACATTCTAGGAGTTGGTGATGTTGGCCCATGTGAAATCCTATTTAAGGAGAACTTCTTTCTCTTTGAATAGGACACACTTTTGGCTAAACCTAATAACTACTATCGTAGTAACCAACATCACACTTTTGTATTTGTTACGAAAGAGCAATCTTTCGTAGTCATCTCCCTCCCAAAATACTTTCTTCTTTTCAGCTCATTTAACATCACAGCCATAGAGTTTAGCGAAGGATCAATCCAGTAAATTCAAGAGTCTTAATATCCTTATCCGGAGATTGGACTTACTGTTTCTTCATAGATTAATTAAACTAATTGTTGTTCGTTTTATTGTTGTTCTAATCTAGTAGGATACAACATGTTTAACACCATCATATTGATATCTAAAGTGTTTTTCTTCATTCTGCAACTCCAAAATTATATTTTCATAAAGGACTATATCGGCTAGAGGGTCTAACATGTAAAAGGGGATATTGCATTCGAGATATGCTTTAAAAGTATATTATCAAATATGATACATGCATACATAAAATTATGTATTTTCTTGTTCTTCATTGTCCGTTAAGGTCGATTAATTATATCCCATCTAGCTTTTAAAATACCAAATTCTCAATCAACATCTTTTTGTGCTGATTTTTGGATGATTGCTTCCATATTTTTCAGTTTTTCATACAACTTTACTTTGGCCAATGTTTCTTTTTTATTTAAAATTAAGGTTATGGCCATGATGACTTTGTACAAGCATTCACTATGTTTGTGTTCAGGTAATTCATTAATCATGTCTAGACAAGTCACTAATCATGTTAAGATAGTATATATGTTTTTGAACCTACTATTACATCTAAGAACTAGCTAACTACATATATATTCACAGATGTAGTCAGTTTGGTAAGAAAATTGTTTTATTCGATGTCACTCAAGGTGATCGATTGTATATCCATAACAAAGATTAAACAGATATGTCATTCTTTCATATATGTTCAAATTACACACCAGAATCGCTTATCACCATCATTATCATGACATATCATTTGATACCAGTTTGGTTGTTTTTTTTCAAGGTTCACATCGCAGCTTGAGAATGCCTTGAGAAAGTGACAAAGTTGTACAGAGACTTTACTCGAGAGGTGCACACGTAGAATTGGAAGTAGGTTTTATGAGTTATTGATTGTTGATCCTTTACAAATATTTTACTCCGAAAAAAAACGGCTTATTCCTTTTATGGTACACACATTTTATCACTTCATATTAGATTTGTATATCCCGAAAACCTCTCTAGGGATAAACTAGTTAGTATATATTAGTACAAAATACATATAGTCTATAATAATAAAAATGCTTATAATATGTAACATTTAAAAAATACGTATAATCAGTTTTGTTCGATTTTTGTGGGTATGGAAGCCTTGTTAACCATAACTGACCCATAAATTCTGTTAAAAAAATCATTAAACCGACCCTTCAGTTTTCAGTATAATATGGGTCAGTTATATTGATTCGGTTTCATCAGTAATTCTCTTGTAGGCCGGTTAATTTGATTATAGGTTGGTTAATTCGGTTTGATGACCTTTATCATAGAGTAGTTAGAGAGAAGATTGATATTCTGTACCACAGAGTGAATGCATCAAATTAGTGATCTCTACCGATTTACTTAAGATAGGGAATAACCACAATTGTTAAGAGAAAGTAATCATCACAAGGCACATAGACAAACATCTATAAGAATAGTTATAAAGTCTCATGTTTATGTGGTGATATCTCTAACCTTAAACTTTATAGTTAGTGTTCAATCCTCTAGGTTATTACGTTTTCCGTTTCAAGCTTTAAATCTTGACCTATTCAAGTCCAAATAAGATATGGTCTAAGGAATCAATTAGAAGTTTAATGAAGTCCAAGGACTAATGGTGTCAATTCTTATAGATAAAAGAGTTAGTTAAAAGTAGTTGAATGTATTATGGGTAAGAAATGTAATAGATAAATAGTACAAGGGTCTATAGTATAAACTCTGATTGTGAAACTGTTATAGTTATTATTAATAGACGTTGGAGGATAACTGCTTGGTTAGCTTGATTTTTGGAACTCTCTCTCTCTAGTTTTTCTCTCTAATCGACCCATTGGTATCAGAGTCACCGACCCTACTCAGAGCTCTAGTGACCGTCATTCCACCGCCACAAAACAACACTGCACCGCCATCATCTGTCATTTCACCGCCACAAACCACCACTACACAACCATCACCCGTTACTCCACCATCTTAAAACCACCATTATTCACCACTAAACAACCGCTAAAACACATAATAAACCAACAATGACAACACGAACTAGGCAACAAGACATGGACAAGGCGATTTGTGAGACTTCATTATCAATTGGTAGGATGGAGATTATTGTTCAAGATTTACAGGCAAATTCACACTTAATCAATAAAAGTATGCAAACAGTGGTAAAAAAATGTAGATGAAAACAAGGCAGTGGTAGCACAGATTTAATTGCAAATCCAGTGAATGTTAGACAAGATGACAGTAATGAAGAATAACAGGGGAGTGGATGTTAATGGAGGTAATCAAGAACAAAGGTTGGCAAGATTGGACTTCCCTAAGTTCAATGGGAAGATGTAGAGGGTAGGGTGTACAAATGCAATCATTTTTTTGAAGTTGATTATACACTAGAAAACTTGAAATTGATGTATGCAGTGGTTAACCTTGAACGGAAAGCTCTACAAATCACCAAGGATATCTCAAGAGCAATTATCAAACAATTTGTAGAGAATCGGTTTTAAAGAAAAACACTAGATGATCATACAAGTGAAACAATCTAGGTGCGGAAACCCTAGATCGTATGCAATATGATATAAATCAAATCAGAAACACAATCGAGTCCTTTTAATAAACATTTCATTCATAAACATTGATGATTAAAACTTTACAATTGTGTTTATATTGAAATAAAACCTTAACTAGACTTTTCAGAACACAGAGAGAATACACACAAAAGACCAGACTCAAATGACCAAAAATTTAACTTCAACATAAATTCTAAGTTTATATAATGCTGCACATTCGACCCCCCGATGTGGTTGAATGTGTTCTTAGACCTTCAACAAGGCTCGAAGCAAACTATATCTTCTTTATAAGCTTCCTTCGACCTTCTGTAAACTACCTTTGACCTCACGACAGGTCGAATAAGACTCTTATCAACATCAAAACTTCCAAATAACGCTATATATACAATCCAAAGGTGATAGTCACACTTCGTGCACTTACACAATTGATATGATCAGTGGGATGAGTATAGGAGGTCGGCCATTGCTAGATTTTCCATGTATCTGTTAGAAGATGCTATGGAAGAATTGAAGAATCTGCATCAAACATGAAACCTTCAAGATTATTGTAACTCCTTTGATGCTTTACTAAACAAGGTAAACATTTCACAAGAATATGCTATTAGTTTATTTGTGGGAGGATTAAATATGGAAATAAGATGTTTAGTGAAGGCTTTTAAGCCAAGAAACCTAAGAGAAGCTTATGCTATAGCTAAACAACAAGAAAATTACACAACGCCTTATTTGGCTCTATGAGTAATAAGAAATACCAACCTCAGTCCAACACTTCAACATACAACCAAAAACCTTACGATAATAACTTGAAACCACCACCCACATTGAATGCCAATTCCCTAACCTTGTTACTTAAACCATCTAATAACCAACAAGTATGGAACTTGGGTGTGGGTCTTTTGTCGAAATGGAATGGCCTTTTCTTTATTATTTATCATAAATGAGTGAAGCATTACACATAGTATGCCCGTCCCCCATCAGCGTATTATTTTGTTTTACGCGCCCGTAACTCTTCCTCAGCCAGGATGGGGCAGAATAGCAGAGCAAGTACAAGTATTATATTAGTAGCACAACAAAAACGCGTTCCTCGTCATTAATATGTTTGCTCGCGGCAATTGTGGCCTCTCGGTAGAATCGATGAATGCATCTTTGATGCACTGCTAGTACTAGTACATCTGAGAATTCTTAATTGGATAGTTGTAAATAGCCCCAGGGCTATGGAACAAAGGAGTATCCCGGACCGACACCGGGGTGTTGACGGCCACAAAATTTATTTTGTACACGGTGGGGGGTTCCATTTTTCTCTTATTAACCACTAGGGAGAAGGCTAAAAAAGAGAAAAGGGAGACTATTTTGGTGTAATGAAAATTTTACTTATGCTCAAAATTGTTGAAATAAGCATTTGTTTAATATTGAGTTAGTTAATGAGGATGAATACATGACAAAGGCGGAAGTAATTGTGGAAAATGAGATGCCATGCATGAAATTACTAGAGTTCCCTCCTTCTCAACTATGAAGATAATTGGGTACATGGGTACTAGAAGATTTTTCATCTTAGTGGACTCAGGGTCAACTCATAACTTCTTAGGTTTGAATTTGGTTAATAAGCTACAATATTTTGTACAATCTGCAAGCTCTATGGAGATGGATGTGGCTAATGGAAATCAATTGGAAAGTGGGAAAATGTGTGTAAGGTTTTAATGGATGATGCAAGGAATGTTGTTTAGTGTTAATATGTTAGTCATTCCATTAAACAACTATGATATGGTGTTGGGAATAGAATGGTTGTCACAGTTGGGAGATATAATTTGGAATTTTGCTGATTTGACCATGCAGTTTAGGTTCCAGGATAAGGGATATAAACTTAAGGGGACTGAAACTAATGGGGTAAAACTTTGTTCCATGGAAAGAATGGTCAGTTTAGTCAATGGGAGTATAGGGGAAGTTCAGTCACAAATGTTTAGTTTGCAGCTAATGGAGGGTGAATGACATACTTTTAGGTCTAAGGTGACTGATCCAGTATCTTTTGACAAGTTGCAACAACTATTAGATGACTACAAAGATGTTTTCATAGTGCCTACCTCATTACCACCTAAGAGAACCTATGATCACCAGATTATCCTGAATAATGGTCAAAACCCTCGGGCCCTTCTTAAGCTTCCCCCTGGATAAAGAGTTATTAGCCATTTTATTAGCAATCAAGCAATAACATTATTACTTGATCTGTTGTCACTTTATTATCAATACCGACCAAAAGAACCTAAAACACTTATTAGACCAAAAGATTACCACCCCACTTCAACACTCATGGATGGTTAAATTGATGCATTATGACTTTGAGATCCATTATAAAAAAGGGTTGAAAATATGTTTGCCGATTACAAAGTTCATCATTGTTTGGAATAACTATATCATCCTATGGACCTTTACTACTTAGAAGGTCAAGGAATCATGGATTACTGATGAGAATTTGCAACAGATTATTCAAGGTTATGATGATAATGGCATTAGGGTTAAGGAATCACGGGACACTGATGAGAATTTGCACAATGATCAATTAAGGGCTGAATTGTTACAACATTGCCATACTTCCACAGTGGGAGGTCATTTCGGAGTACATATAACCTTGCAAAGGGTTAAGAGTTTGTTTTATTGGAAGGGTCAGTCCAAGAATGTTATAGAATTTGTGAGAAAGTGCAATATATGCTCATAAGCTAAGTATGAGACTATTGCTTACCCTAGCCCTATTTAGCCTCTTCTAATTCTATCTTGTGTCTTCTCTGACATCAGTATGGATTTTATTACAAGGCTTCCTACTTCAAAGGGTAAAAATGTCATTGTTATTGTTGTGGATAGATTGACTAAGTATGCACACTTTGTAGGTATGACTCATCCTATCTCTACAACTTCAGTGGCACAAGCATTCATAGACAATGTATACAAGTCACATGGTTGGCCTACAACATTTGTCTCTTACAAAGATTCTATATTTCTCAATAAATCTTGGTAGGAATTCACAAGGCTGCAAGGTATTTCTCTAGCTATGTCTATAACCTAACACCCTCAAATTGATGGGCAAACTGAAGTGGTTAACATGCGTCTAAAAACCTATTTAAGGTGTATGATCTTACATTATTCTAGCTCATGGTTTCATTGGCTGTCCCTTGCTGAGTGGTGGTATAATACAAAATACCACACCGCCATCAAATCCACACAATTTGAGGCATTGTATGGTTATGCTCCTCCTATATATGTGCCATAAGTTCATAGGGATACTAGTGTGGCAAGTATTGATTCTGAGATGTGTTCAAGGGAGGAGGATTTAAGCAGATTAAGGTCCAACTTATAGATGGCATAGAACATATTAAACAACAGGTTGATAAGCACATGATAGATAGATTTTTCAGTCCTAGATCATGGGTCTACTTAAAGCTCAGGCCTTATGTACAAACTTATTTCAGGGGAATGAACTTTAACAAACTTAGCCCTAAGTATATTAAAGAAATTAGTGAAGTGGCCTAAAAATTAGATTTTCCTGAGGAGTCACAACAACATCCTGTATTTCATGTGTCCTGATAAAAAAAAGGCACAAGGTCCACCTACCACTATTTCCCTTCTTCCAAAAGCTATAAGATTTTCATTGAAACCACTGGATCATCCGATGGTTAAACAGGGAAAGAAAGGTGTGGGACATGTGTTAGTTCAATGGGAAAGACAATCTATGCTAGAAGCTACATGGGAAAATCGCCATGAATTTTAGTTAGGATTCCCTAATATTGTGCTGTGAGTGTGTACTTCAACCTCGTGGACAAGATTTGATTCAAATGGGGGGGGGGGGTATTGATATGGTCTAAGGAAGCAATTAGAAGTTTAATGAAGTCCAGGGACTAACTATGTCAATTCTTAAAGATAAGAGAGTTAATTAAAAGTAGTTGAAAGTATTATGGGTAAGAAATGTATAGATAGATAGTGTAGTGGTCTATTGTGTAAACTCTGATTGTAAAACCGTTATAGTCGTTATTAACGTTGGAGGCTAATGGTTTGGTTAGCTTGATTTTGAGAATTCCCTCTCTCTAATCCAGCTCCTATCAAAATATGATTGAGTTTTTGTATCTCATTCACACGGGATACATTCTTCATGTGACATAAAATGCTTAGTGATTATATAAAAGTATATTATGTTAAAGTGTCACACCCTCAAATTCCACTTGTGGGTTTCTACGGCGAGGCGCATGACATACCAGGATCCAAGTCAACGGTCACAATAAATGAAAACTATGTGGTACGAAAATCACGTAATAAAATTCAATCAGTTTAAATGTTTCACCAAACCAAACATAGCGGAAGCAGTTATAAAAGTTTACAACCTAAAGACATCAATTGTTCAAATGTTTGAAATAAGTTTAACACAATGTATATACCGGATGAGACACGGTGCAACCTGCGTGCGCCTAACTCGTGCTACTACCTTAACGACCTGAGAAAACATGCTATGTTAGTCAACACATAGTGGGGCTGTGAAACTCACCTTAAAAATGATAAAGTAAATAGTGGGGCTGTGAAACTCACCTTAAATTGCATCTTCTTAAATATGAATAACCAGGCTTGTTGGGGAAATCCTACTACCGGGAACCTACCACGAATAGCCTATGCATGTTTGACCAATGATATGTTTGTCTAATAACCCCAAGTTGTCTAAAACATGACTTTGAATGTTGGCAAAAAGTTTAACGTTTGACATGACCACACAAGACTCGACATCCCGTTGGTGACCCGTTTTATCAGTTTATCAAGTATATACAACCCATAAACAGGTAATGCACGTAAAACACTTAGTTTATACCAAAGATTCAAAATTTTCCACGTTGGTGCGAATGAGACCAAATCCAGTCTTATTCGTACCCTTTTCCTATGCGAATGAGTCCTAAAATCAGCCATTAGCTACAATGGAACTGTGTTTTTATTTATTTATTTATTTATTTATTTTTTTTGATAAGAATGAGTTGATTTGGTGCGAATGGGTATAGACTCCCCTCATTCGCACCATCGACCGTGCGAATGGGGACCCATTAGTACCTTCTTAGTTGTTAAGCTATTTTCACAAACATAAACCCTTCAAACCCAATCAAAAACATCACGAAACACAACCAAACACTACAGTCACATTTATCTATCCTAATAACATGTTACTACACCTATTTCAGTCATCAATTTGTCTATTTTGCATACCAAATCACATATTACCCAAAATGACAAATTATGGAGATGTCACATTAATTGCATGAGAAATTTACCCAAAATGGAAATTATTAAAAGAATATCATTTCCAGATTATCAAACATAGATTAACACACCTAAATGAATTCATAGTCATATCATCATCATCATCATGTTCATGTTACAAACCCTAGATCTAACACATAAACCCCCCAAAATGGGTAAAGTCCACAAAATAACAATAAACCACTCAAACAACACCTAATCATGCTCCTAAACAGTCCACAATCATTTCAACAACATCCTAATATCATTTAATCAACACTAATATCATTCAATCAACATATAACACATAAACCTCAAATATATGGTCACCAATATCATTTAAACTTAGGTTTTTATGAAGAAATTCATTGTTTAGGTCTAGATCTAGTTTAGAACTGTTTTAGGAAGGTTTTTATATAAGAAAACACTTTGGAATAAGATCTAGACACTTGGGTTTATAAAAAATGCATAAAAATGTATTAAAAAGGGTTTAGATGATTAACACACCTTGAATCTTCACTTGATATTGATTATAAACTTGTTTTGGCTTAAGGATATAAGAAATATGGGCAAAAACTCATTTCTACAGGTTGGGGTTAGAGAGAGAGAGAGAGCACTTGGGGGCGAGTTAGGGTTGTGAAATGAAGAGAAAGAGGCAAAGATAGATACACACACACACACTACTCTCATTCGCACCTTTAAGGGTGCGAATGAGTCCATGAGTGGGTGAATGGGACTAGAAACCTCTCATTCGCATCTTCCATAATGCGAATGAGGGACTTCTTTTACTCATTTGTACATATGACCCCAAATAGGCATTTTAACATACGTTAACATATCAAATCACATAAACATGCATTCACAAGTTGTTAATCGATTGTAGAGTAGGTAATATTTGATAAGTTACCCTAATTATGTGTTTTCACCAACAACGGGACTCAAGACTCATGTGTACGTGTGTGCTGACCCAATGATTCCCCTATTCATGAAACTAGACATTATGTGAGTGTAAACCAACTCCTGATGATTCCCCGAACTATCGAACCGACTCAACTAACCCAGTTAAGTATGTTATATAAAATGTTTCGCTAAGGTAGACTTATATGTTTGTAAAACATATTAACCTGAGTTTGTCGGGTGTCACATCATCCCCCTGTTGAAATAACTTCTGTTCCAAAAATTGCTCGAAGTCGAAAGGAAAGAAAGAAAAACTTTTCAGTTGCAACATCACCCCCCTGTTGAAAATAATTTCGCCATGAAATTTAGTTTGCTTCAACAGTGACATGTGCAGGTTTCGGGAAAAGACGAAGATACTTGAGTTTCATCTGATCCTCCCGTTCCCATGTGAAATCCGGTCCACGGTTGGAGTTCCAACGAACTTTAACGATACGGATTTTACTCCAAAGATGGCTTCGAATTTTATAATCCAAGATTTCATCTGGTTCTTCCACGATACGCAGACGATCATCAACCCTGATTTCTTCGAGAGGAACAATGAGTGCCTCATCAGCCAAACACTTTTTCAACTTAGAGAGATGGAAGACGTTATGCACACTACTGAGCTCAGCTGGTAGGTCAAGTCTGCATGCCACCGGCCCAATCCGTTCCAAGATTACGAATGGTCCAACATAATGAGGGTTTAGTTTACCACGCTTCCTAAAGCATATAATGCCTTTCCATGGTGAGACCTTCAGAATTACCCTGTCGCCAACTAGGGGTGTTCAACGAATCGAATAACGAATTTTCGAATTATTCGAATCGAATTATTCGAATTTTTAATATTTTTACCTGAATTCGTATTCGATTCGTATTCGTTTAAAATTCAATTTATTCGATTCGTATTCGATTCGAATAAGAAACTCGAATTCGAATCGAACTCGAATAAATTCGATTTAGTTCAAATTCACCTTAAATAACAAATTGTTTTACTTTTAGTTTTAAAACTAATACAAACTCATTATTTTTAACATATAAAATACAAATCTACAAAATTGATAAACAACAATATGTCAAATACGAGAATAGTAAAAATAGTAGAGAGTATGGTTTTATAGAGTTTTGTGATATATAAGGTAAATATATAAAACATGGTTATGCTAAAAGTTATAGACACTATGGGTTCTTAGAGTTTGATCAAAATTTAGAAGTTTTTTTTTCCAATGTGTATACTTGTGTATATAATAATATGTATATGTGTATATATATTTAAAAAAATATACATGTACAATTTTTTATTCGAATTTCGAATCGAATCGAATTTAAAATCATAAATTCGTATTCGATTCGTATTCGATTTACTGGACTCGAATTCGAATCGAATCGAATTCGAATTCTTAATAATCGAATCGAATTCTTGGTAATCGAATCGAACTAAATCGAATTTCGAATTTTTCGAATTCGAATCGAATTCTGAACACCCCTATCGCCAACCTGGAATTCCAATGGTTTGCGATGACGATTGACATAGCTCTTCTGACGATCCCGAGCTTCTGCCATACGATTACAAATTTGTACGAGCTTCTCGGAAGTCTCGTACACAAGTTCCGGGCCGTTGAGTTGGCTCTCGCCGACCTTAGCCCAATAAAGTGAAGATCGATAACACATGCTCGAAGCATATCCCCCAACGTAGATGACTCTCCCAACTCTTGCCAAAATCGATAACACATGCCCGAAGCATATCCCCCATCGTTTGAATCATCCGCTCACTTTGACCATCAGTTTGCAGATGATAAGCCATACTCATATCCAACCGAGTACCCAAGGATTTCTGCAACTTTTGCCAGAAATGAGAAGTAAAATGAGAACCACGATTCGAAATAATAGAAACTGGCAAACCGTGCCGAGAGACCACTTCCTTAAGATAATGCGAGCTAACCGCTCAAACTTGGCATTTTCCTTAATAGCGAGGAAGTGTGCAGATTTAGTCAACTGATCGACAATCACCCAAATAGTATCACAACTACTTGGTGATTTCAGAAGTTTGGTTACAAAATCCATGGTGATTCGTTCCCACTTCCATTTAGTAATTTTAGGTTGCTGGAGAAGACGAGACGGCTTCGGATATTCAACCTTGACTTTAGCACAAGTCAAACATTTGCTCACGTATGAAACTATATCGGCCTACATGTTCGGCCACCAATAGAGTATCTTCAAATCCTGATACATATTGTCGGAACCAGTGTGAAGAGAATACCGGGATTTATTGCGACACCCGCCACTTAGCCAGGTCAAAATCCGTACACTTTCTAGTCAATTTAATTTCCCATGCATTATTCATATCATTTAGTCCCCAGAGATAGTCTAGCAATATCCGAACGAGTGTAATTTCACCCATATCAACGAATCTTGGTGACATGAACTTAAACAATTACGAGCTATGTTCTAGAAACATGTATAAATGCCCATTTATTTAATAATACAATGGGAAGCACTATGGAAATTGTGTATAAAAACTAGTGTTTTCTAACATACGAAATCACATGTACATGTATATATATATATATATATACATGACATACATGCATATATGCATGAATATCACATGTTCTATGGAACATATGGCACAATTAATACAAGTCTTTACATCCATTTTGTTCCGTTATAAATGAAGTGTCATGTTTTGATATTCTTAAAGACTTGATGACTTAACTATAATTAGCAATATTCCATAAGCACCTAGGATCAAGGATGTTGGATTACCACTATTGTTAAAGCTTCTTTTTCCTTCCTTTTTCCTCTCTTTTCAGCCGCAACCCCACCCCCATATATATTATTATTATTTTTAAGGTCAACTATGTTTAACACATGTTGATTTAAGGTCTAGAGTGACCTTAGGAATGGTCAAGGCTTGGAAGATTATGTTCCAACATAATCTATGAGTGATCACTTCACTTGACTAGTTAACATGACTAAGTATAGAGATCTTGTTTTCTTGAAGCTCCCAAACCGTCGCCTCCCATATACCTTACTAATTCTTTTTTTTTTTTAAAATCAAAGTCCACTCCTAATTACACATGTGGGAATTAGTAATCCAAGAAGATCTTATGTAGTGTCACTCATGATTAGAATCCATCCAACATAATCATAAGATTAGTGACCTCTTAAAGTATGATTAGGACCTTGGATATGCTAGGAAGATATGGAACATGAGTATATTACTAACCAAATAAGGAAGGATTCTCTTAATCACAATAATCCATAGAAGTTGACTTACCCAAAGTGTTAAGCACCTTCTTAGCACCTTCTCATCTCCACCTCTATACAAGGAGGCCTTGGGTAAGCATTTCACCAAACCACAAACCCCTCTTGCTCCCTCTCCCATTTCGAAACACACACACACACACACACACACACATCCCACAAGCTCTAGGAGCAACCAAGGAGTTCTAGCATCTTGCCTTCTATCTTGGATCCACTAGGAGGTATAAACCTTAACACTTTTACCTCTTTACCTTATTTATTTAGCACATGGTTCACCGTAGTTCATAGTTTATCATTCATAATAAAACATCACCATAGATAATAATGTATGTATGTATGCATGCGTGGTATGTATGTATGTGTGAGTGAATATACATACACATGTATGTGGATATGCGTGACATATATACATGTGCACGTGTGTATGTGTATATGTTTAGACATGTAAGAACCTAAGTTATCAGAGTACTTCACTCTAGTAATGAAACCAAAGCCCATGTGTGTACATACATACATTTGCGTGCGTGTATATACATAGTGTATGTGTATGTGTAAAGCAAACTCATAAGTATAGATAGTAATGTGTATGGACTACCAAGATACATATGTATATGGGTATGTAAGTACAAGTGTAGATCCCATAGACATCCTTACCTATGGTTATGCGTGGGAATACACATATATAGATATAAGTATAGATGCACACATATGTAGGTGTGAATACATGTGTATATGACACTTGTGTATAGTAAAGATCAAGTGTGTTTGTGAACTAAACAACTCTTTTTCAAAAGGAACATATACATTATTTTCTTATCCAAACTTTTATTTTCAAGTAATATATAGTTGTCACCAAGAAAAGCTAAACTAACATACCACCAAGGATCGGGTGAACCACGAGTACCATGGATTACCTATTTGTATAAATCTAAGGTACCCATGTATGTATATAGGACGAGATATCTAGTTGTCGGACCTACGCTTTTGCTAGACTACACGCGGACTTGAGGTGAGTTCTCACGGCCCCTTTTTATTGTTTTCTATTTTGGGGAAAAGCATGCATTGTTTACTAGTTTTAGTATGAAGTCCTAGCCGACCGGTGTACATGAGACGATATGTTTAGAGTACTCAACAAAGTCCTCGTTTATTAGTTCATCATAACCATTAGCTACGGATATAGCCTAGAAACGCTTGAATAGATCTATTGGGTTGACACCCTCACTCTCGGTTAGTCGCTCTAACCGGTTTATACGATATGAGAGTGCTTGCATTTCTTTTATGACGATTCATTGCATTGTTGTGCAATGTGCGAGGCACCACTCGTCGAGGTTTGGTTATGGACTCATGATGGTTTATCATCATTGTTCTTGGCTAGAAAATGATGGGTCATTCAAGGATTTCATTAAACTTTACATTTGGTTTACAAAACCTGTGAACTCACCAACATTTTGTTGACAAAGTTTTATGCATGTTTTTCAGGTAACTAAAGCATGGATGGAACTTGGGTTACGATTGGGCAATCATTCACAACCACCACGTATCGTGTCATTAAAACTTTTGACCCCACTAAGGGTTTTAAAATGTATCTTGTGAAACTCGTTGTCATCGAACACGTTTGGTACTTTATAAATAAATAAATATGAATGTATGCTCGTATCTTGTGCTTGAAAACCTTTCGTGGTTACACCCCGTGTTTCCGCCTAGGCGGGGTGTGACATTTATGAGCTTTGTCCAAGATAAGCTTGCACAAATTACCGAACAACGGAACCCAAATACGTTCTACAAAGTAGTGTAGGCCATCAGACCTAAGATCAAGATGTTTGTCAGCACCATATATGGTTTCAGCTTAAAGGTTTTCCTCCTTCCAAGCTTCTTGTTGCGCAGAACGGTTTTGGTTAGGCAAACCAGAATGGATGGTGAGTTGCAAAGCCCGTGCACGACGAGATTTAACAGATTCCTTCCTGCTTAAGGTGTCTGCCACCATATTCGCCTTACGAGGATGGTACTTGATGGCACAATCATAATCATTAAGAAGTTTGACCCATCGACTTTGTCACATGCTCAAATTCTTCTGATCAAAGATGTGTTGAAGAATCTTGTGATTGGTATAAATGGTGCACTTGGTATCGTACAAGTAGCCGTAGCCAATTCAAGATCATGGGTATTGTAGTTCTTCTCGTGAACCTTAAGGTGACGAGAAGCATAAGCAATAATCTTCTCGCATTGCATCAGCACACAACCGAGACCCTGGATAGAAGCATCACAGTAAACAACCAAATCATCCGTACCCCCATGCAAAGATAGAATAGGAGCAGGACAATGTTTAAGCTTTAGCGTCTGAAACGCCGATTCTTGAGATTCACCCCAGTTAAACTTCTTGTCCTTCTGGGTAAGAGATGTGAGGGGTTTATCAATTTTCGAAAATCCCTCAATAAAAAAACGACGATAGTAACCAATGAGACCTAGGAATTGCCGCACCTCAGTTGGCGTCTTTGGTGCTTCCCACTCTTTAATGGCTTTTATCTTGGCTGGATCGACATGAATTCCCAGTTCATTAACAACAAGACCATGGAATTGGACTTCGCGCAACCAGAAGTCACATTTAGAGAACTTAGCATAGAGTCGTTCTCTTCTCAAGATTTCAAAGACAAGACACAGGTATTCCTCATGGTCCACCCAGCTTTTGGAATAGATCAGAATGTCATCAATAAAAACAATGAAGAACTTATCAAGATAAGGCTTGCAAACTCGGTTCATCAAATCCATAGATAGTTGAGGCATTGGTGAGGCCAAAAGGCATGACCAAGAACTCAAAATGGCCATAACGGGTTCGAAAGGAAATCTTCACAATGTCGGCTTCATGAACTCTAAGCTGGTGGTAACCGGACCTTAAATCGATCTTCTAATAAAACTGGATCCCTGAAGCTAGTCAAACAGATAATCAATGCGAGGAAGAGGACAACGATTGTCTTTTTTTTTAATGCACATGCGAAGGCTTCCGTCTTTTTTTAACAAACAAAATAGGGGCTCCCCACGGGGACGAACTAGGACAAATAAAACCTTTCTCTAATAACTCCTACAATTGGTTGGATAATTCTAGCATCTTAGGAGGTGCAAGACGATAAGGGGTTCGAGCGATGGGAGCTGCACTAGGTGCAAGATCAATATGGAACTCAGCCTGACATTGAGGCAGATGAACATGTAAATCTTCAGGAAATACATCAGAAAAATTACATATAACCAGAAAGTCTTCAATCTTCTTCTGTTCAGCAGATGATACAGAAACAAGTGCCATAATGGTGGTATACCCTTTCCAAAGATACTTGTAGGCCTTCATACAGGAAATAATGCTCAAAGGAATGACACCTTTATCACCATACACAGATAAAATCTCGCCATGTGGAAGTGGAAGTCGAACGTTTTTATCAAAACAAACGATCTCTGCCCGATACAAAGATAACCAATCCATACCCACCACGACATCAAAACTACCCAAATCAACCGGCATAAGATCGATGGGGAAAGACAGAACCAAAAGTTCTAGGTGACACTACTTAAGATTGTGTGTAGCCTCATTTTGCTTACCATTAGCCAACTCTATCAAGTACTTAGCCTCTAAAGGTGTAGGTACAATGTCTAGCAACTGGCTAAATGTAGAAGATATGAAACTCTTATCAGCGCCACAATCAAATAAAACTAAAACATAGCGATCGTTAAGAAGAAATATACATGTAACTATGTCTGGATCCTGTCGGGCTTCCCTCGAGCCAATGATGAAGGCGCACACATTCCGGCCACCACCACCGTTGTTCCCATTTCCATTCCCGTTCTTCCCACCACCACCCCGCTTCAACTTTAGACAATCACGCTTAAATTGCCTAGCCTAACCACAATTATAGAATGCCTGGTTAGGGTGAGGAGTTGACTTGTTACCAAGTTTAACTTTGCAACTCTACACCTCATGTCCGGCCTTGCCATAATAATGACACTAAAACTAGCGGCACTGGCCATTATAATGGTAGTATCACTTGCCAAACTTCGGGTAACTCCTAGCATAAGAACCTGATTTCTGTCCTGACTGGGCCACGAAAGAAGAACTAGAAGTTTCAAACTTCCTCTGCTGCTACTGAGGCTGAGTAGGAGCAAAATTCTTACCAGATTTGTCTCACTCCTTTTTGTTGCCAGGGGCTTTTATAACGGAACCCCTGGGAGGCAAAACACCCTCCTCTACCTTCTGGTTCGTCAGCTTGTTGGCTAGACAAATAGTCTCCTAAAGAGTAGTCGAATCAGAAGCAGTAACTAAACCTCGAACCTTGGGCACCAACCCAGTAATGTAGTGCTCAATCCTCTTGAACAACAGGGTAACCAAACCAGGACACATGGTGGTGTATTCCTCAATCTCAGAACCCACCATCTTAAGATTCCGCAATTGATGTTCCAACTTTTTCACCTCGTCCGAGGGCAATACTCACTTATCACACGCAGAATGAACTCATCCCATGGCATAGAATTGGCTTCACCCAAGCCAAGCGTCTGAGTAGTGGAGTTCCACTAAGCAAAGCTGGACCTTCAAGAGTACCAGAAGCAAATTTCACACAATCAGCCACTAGACATGTCACTTTTATCAACCATGTCTTAGATCATCCTTATAACATGTGTATGTGAACTTTTATTAACTACAAAAATAATACAACATCACCACTCAAACCTACGACCCATATACTAGTTTTTAACCATCCATTTTACTCATGTAAAAACATACAAAATCTTATGTCTAAAACATTTGTTTAAACACCAATGTACAACTTGCCTTAAAACACTAAAAAAAATCTAAAGTTTAAGCAAGAACAAGAACACAAGAAAACTTACAACTAGCACGAGGCTAGGGAAGATTCACAAAAACACATGATTTTGGATGGGGTTTTGAGTGTGTTCTTCCAAAAAGGTTAAGCTCCAAGCAAATAACACTCAACGGCACTTGAAAGTGGTTTGATTTATGCAAGAATTTTGATGTAGGAAACTTTAAATGAGATGTGTGTGTGACCATCCACGGCCAAAGAAAGGGAAAAGGATGGAGTCCCTTTTTTTTGGGATTTGATAAAACGTAAATATGTAGATTTTATAAAGATTCAAGAGTACAAATTTTTGATATAATATCTCATGCACCATGCCAAAAACTCATCCCATGGAAAGATTTAGAAGCAACATAGATCTTGGCATGTGGGGGTGATTGTGGTCGTCCAAATAAGATCAAAGTGGGCCCCACACCATCCCAAAATATCTTCCAACTTTTACAAAATCTTAATTATATATTTTTTTGGGTATTATCGGGTTTTAATCGGATTTTAATTACGAGTTATCAGGACATTATAATAGTCTCAAATAACCCTTAAACATAGCCTAGTTTAAGTGTTAGTTGGCTAGTTAGGCTTTCGTTGGGTGAAATTATAAGTTATACGCGTACCGGGTGCGGTACGCGCACTTTATTCGTTACCGGGAGATTTGTTTGCAAAGTTTTCACTTATGGTTTTGGAGTTCCAAAACACATTATATTTTGTGAAAATACCCTCTATTTTATATCCTGGGTGTCCGGGAGCCTTTTCGTTTATTTAATTTTTACCGGGTAATCACCAACGTCCGTACCGGACAAGTTTATTCGCACATGATCCTATCATGCTTCATCATTAAACGTGTGCATTCCTATGCATCTTATGGGAAATTTGCTATTCTCTACGGCATCATTTAAATTAATCCAATTAATTTAAACATGCACTTAAATTGTTAATTACATATACTAATTACGTACGGAATCATATCGATTTTTTGCCGGATGTTACATTCTCCCCCCGTTAAGAGAATTCCGTCCCGGAATTCAGTTCAAGTTGTCCATTACAATAGTATGCTTGAACAGGGCGGGTTGTTTGCGCTTCACGAGATCTCCTCTTTCCTAAGTGAACCCAGGTTCATGCTAGGTTCCCGCTTAGTGCTCTAACAAGCACAATATCACAGTCAAACTACGACTAAGCTCTTGGGTATCCCACTTTGATACATCTATTGGTTTCCTGGAATAGTAGAGCTTAACGTCAACCGGACTTCCGTCGGTCGAGGAATTGACAATGCTTCCTCAAGCCAGACTTGTGGGATTCATCAAGAGTCCCATTAAGCTCTCGCGACAGTTCAAGCTTATTCATCATGAGACCAGTTTTGATCGATATCTCCGCGCCACTGGAGTATCAAGAATTTGGCCTACAATGATTTCTATGCTTACCAATACTCTCTCAGAGTATGACTCTCAGTGTAAACCTATTACTAGTTCGAAGTCCTTAAGGCCTACGCCTTGTCCGTATGACTTCTTAATAGGTTCGCATCTCATCCAAGCAGTCTTTAAACTGCAAGATTTACTGGCCATCTCTCGAATAAGTCAAACCAGGTTATGTATCTATCTCCGTCTGTCATTTGACATACTTGAGATGTACACGTATGCCCTACAAGGGCTTTGAGTAGTACACCCCGAACACTGGGATGATAATTCCTATCACATAGGAAATTTTGGTGATGAAACTCGTGGATTCGATGTGCTACGGACATCAATCGTGTCAACGCGGAGCAGTTCCGTCAAGTACGTTCAATTAGTTCGAGAATGACGAGCCATACTCATTGCAAATAGAGTATCACATGCTTGTGTACAAAGTTTGTTGAACTTGTAGCGGAACGACTACTACAATCTGATATAATGGAAGTTGGCAATCCAGTGTCTAGCCACGACTCACCAAGAGTATAGGTAGCTATCCATATGCCTCATTTCGGAGCTATGGATGAGTATGGAGTGAGAGGGTTCCAAACAACAATCAAACATTACATCCGACCACGAAAACACCTCGGGTGGCATGGTAATGTCAAACAGGTGATCTTACTGTACCACATAACTGTTTAAAAGTCCCCTTGGAAACCTCGTCGGGTATTCCATTTTATTTATCCTTCGGCTCGACTCACTTTACCGTATATTTACCTCCCCATTAAGATAAATATACTAGGTTCTTGTCGACCGAACAACTATATTCAAAATGGGACTTTATTTCCGTAGAACCCTCTAGGTACTGAATTTCTACCTTCCACCTAAGCAATTGTGGTTAATGGTACTAGGGTGCCTAGTAGGGACTGATGGGGGGTCAAAAGTTTTTGCGTCGCCTTCACCCCTCAGTTCCCTGACAGTAAGCAGTGTATATACGACCCACCGGTCATGTAGTTCCACAATCCTCGAGAATTACAACTCGACTCAAACACAAATGACCAGATGCTTCCAGCACATAGGTCTATACCGGAAAGAGATATATGAAACATCATAAATTGTTGTCGCAATGAACAACGTATAAGCTTTCTTAAGACATATCAACACGTTGGCCCCCATTGCGACAAGTACACAGAACACCAGTAGCTTACCCAAAACGTGGGTATCCAGTACTAGTTCTGTTATATGTGCTTCATGGGCCCCGGAAGTCCCATCAGTATTAACAACCAGTAAGTCAATTCTAAATAATACAGGTCACACGCCCTCGAATTGACTATCAGGTCTCATGCAGAGATTTGAGTGAAAGGAGTCCTAAAACCGGAACCCTCACTTGCCGAAGTTTCCATCTCTCCGGAATCTTTCGAGGTAAAAGGTGAAATCGAGTCATCGATGCATGCCTTTGGCATAGACTTCACCTTTGGGTTTGACGGCTTCTTGCGCCCAAAGTTGTTACTTAAAACAACAAACGAAAGACTGAGATCGCACCACCAGCAATAGTCTCGAGCCTTCCCATAAGGCATTCCATTCAACGACTCGGATAGTCAAACATATGGGCGCAATTTGTAAGCTTTCAAGCTCATCTTGATTTGTCAGGTACCTAACGCACTGACCTGGCATCTCACATAAATATGGTGTCTCCACCAGTGTCTGTCAAGGACAGGGGATTTTGCTCTAACGCGAGCAATGCTTCCTAAGGATAACTGGGAACACCACTATCGACCCAAGCTCGAAAGGGTTCCACTATCCTAAAAAAAACCTATGCAACGACACCAAGACCAGACAAACCCATCATCAGAGGAATAACAATATTAATCGAAGGGCCAAGATGACCAACCATCTCAACACGGTAGGGTAGCATCTTTATAGAATAGTCAAGGTCATATGCCCTTCAGGATTCAGGGTTTTCCCAAAACCTCCGATCCACGAACCAGGGACTTCACCAATGCACGCATCATGGGTGGGTCCACAATGGTATTTCCATAATCATCGGTATGACACGTCGGCAGGTATGACATCAAGTGAATCCACTAGGATGAGCAATAAAGGAATTGAGTCTTTCAAATCTTGCTAGTCCCAAGGTATGGATCATAATATCGCTCACAATTACTCGATACCTTCAGGTTCGAGATGTATTCGAAATCCCTTATCACAATACGAGCCTCGCCTTGGCATGTGTGGATTATGGGATTTCTTTCCGACATGATTCGAAATCCCTTATCACAATACGAGCCTCACCTCGCCTTGGCTGGACACGGCGTCACTGATGCCTCAGATTCTGAAGATGTAACGCTCACGAAATGCGTGAGCATATCAAGGGGTCGACACATGATTCGGTCAATTACCCAAACAATCACGAGACTCAAAGGAGTACATGGGCTAACACTCAGACTAGAGTGTCTTCGTATGACTTCTAGAAAGTCCGTTCGACACCCGAAATACTACATAATCAATGTCGGCACTACACCATAAAAAAAATAGAACAATGACAGCAACACGTCCACGAAGCACATCAACTAGGGAACACCGCACAGGAGTGACACGTCAACAGAGAAGCATGACGACAAGGAAACACCGAAACAGGACAACTCCACAACAGAGAAGCATGTCAACCAGGCAACATCGCAACAGGAACCGCCTGACTCAGAGGAGCACGACAGCAAGGCTACACTACTGCAGGAGCAGCACAACAACAGGAATGCATCATCGACAATGCAACGCAACCACATGGATACGCAATCGGCAAAATAATACAACTACAAGCATGCTCAAACGCTGGGGGTAACACTACAACATGAATTCATGAAAGCCGGATGACACCCAACCTCACGAGTCCACTATACATAGCTATAAGAAGTTCCATTACGGTGAGCACACATCCCAGTGCGTTTCAGCTCATTTATGGTGACGGAATCCTTATTCGTATCCTCAGCCACAATCCTATGCTCCATAGGCTCATTAGTAGAAACGATTGGGTCACTAAGGGTGTCCGCCATCATAACAGAAATGGGAACGATGGGTTCCACATAATTTAGCAGACTTATTAGGCCAATATTGTTCTTAGGGAAAACGATCGTAGGCTCAATATAAGTCATTTGAATAATGGCAACTACAGCATTGACAGACTCAACCCAAGCCTGAGAACCATCGGCAACATTAGGATTGGCAGGCGCCCAAGGAATGATAACGAGGGAGTCAATGAAAGCCTCAGAGAAAATGGAATTAACAACAACGAACTCCACAGAGACACAGATATGGTCATAGCGTCTTGGCAAGGGTCATAGAGACGTCTACGTCAGCGATAGTAACCTCAGCAGGAGCCTTTGAAACAACAGCAACACCAAACTCAGCAAAAGCCATAAAAACAACCGCATCATCACCCTCCGCCAGGGATACACACTCAGTAACGACAACAGGATTCACTTAAGCCATAGAACAATAACAGCAGTAACAGCAACAGGCTCGGCCAGAGCCTTAGACTCATCGTAGTCATTAGATGTGTGGTGAATAGTATCCAAATGACCTAGAAACCAACCAACATCTTTCTCAACATCAAAGATAGTGGTCAACAGGTAGAGGTAGAAGGATCATGATTTATTGAGACACCACGATAAAATGGAAATGATACAGATTCTGACGAATCAGCCGAGTCGCCCTTCTTACTGGGGTCCTCTTCCATGCTCTCAAGGCGCAAGCATCAACAGTCATCTGATTAAGTGCCTTTCCGTCATCCAAGCGAGGCCGATGGACTTTCTTCCTGGTAGGCCGCGCAGTGAGAGTATCGAGACACGACGAGAGGTTAGAAAAGGCACGTTGTCCATAACGCATGGAACTCGCAACCTTAGTTTACAAACCAACGGGACGAGGGGACGCAACGTCTGAATACCTATGGGACTGATGGAAAACACTTCGCATCAATTGTTGCCCAAATAGGTAACTACTCTCATTGTCGTTATGACGGTGGCGAACATTCAACATTGCAACAGGAGCAATGGAATAGCCATTCAATGGCTAAATTCAATTTAACCAAATCACGTGACCGCTCCCAGTGGCCAGTCATTTGAGATTCGAGGGGATTTCAATGTCAGCAGATGGCGTCTTGCGACATTTGACAATCATGGAACACACACTCCACGATTACGGCTCCCGAAGTGTGGTTCCACTCCCGAGGCTTTACGACAGATTCAGACACAGCACACGCATCGAACACACTCGGGCGTTCACCCTCTGAACCGAGACCACCAATATTCCTTGAAAAATAAACGGGTGGATGCAAGTAGAGGAGTCACCTTTGCATCTCAAGAAGGTAGTATGACATAAGCATCAACTAATATGTCTACCCCAAATCATCTTCCGGAACACGATCCAACACTATTGCAAGGGGTGTCGAACCACACATGAACACTCAATACATCGAGCAGTGGCATCCCATGGGTTAATCGTATGCACTTCTGAGTGAGTCCATAGCAAACGCAGGTTGGGCTTGCTTTTCCACTACACGCCGTCATCATAACACTGGCAAACGCTGCCTCGGTCGTGATCAGTGGCTGAAATTTTTAACATCATCGAAAATTAGCAATACCCTATGACTCGTAGAGGTGCGATACGGCTGGCTGATTTCGCAATCAGTCCACAACTACATGGGAACAACCGTCACTGTCGATTCAGACGGGGGTTATCAAGCCTCTTAGATAAGAATGATTAAGCCTCTTAACTCAACAACGTCTATTATGTCCTCCAATTGGAGAAGAAACACCCGACCCTCAAAGACAACTTGGGCATGTGTTAGATCGAGAATGGCTTATTCACAATGACAACATAGCAGCTCACGGGCCACGAGTCTAATAACTGATCCACACAGAGTCCCGTGCTCAAAACGCACTGGTTTTGCAGGGATGCACCCTAGGTCTTCACTGGGTTCTGGGTATAACCTTCCACGTACCGTACTCAACATTTCTTGCTTCGGTAGGCCGTGTATTCTTGTATGTCCGCTCCTTTGGAAGAACTTTGTGGCGGAGGCACTCAACTCCTACACAAGGAAGCTTTCATCTCCCGTTCCTATCTGGAGCGAGAGTTTGCGTCAGATTACATATATGAATAGACGTTCAAGCTCTTCCGTGTTTGTACCTTAAAGGTAATGACGAAGAAAGCTCATTAGGTTAGCTAGGATCGAAATCAAGGGACATCGACGAGACCTCCCATTTAACCAATTGGCCAATCAAAAACTAAGACTGAATCTAAAGAACAAGACAAACCAAGATAAGGAGTGATCACCAATCCCGGCCCTAGCGCCCACCAAGGTTACCATGCACCCCAAACTATTATTACGTGTGCACCCGTAATGATAATTTGCGTTGCCAGGTAATCTTGTTGCCCGCTAGTTCCGAGCTTCCTGACCCCAAAACAAAGATTTCATACAACAAAAGTCTTGGTCTAGTTTCGCCTCCAAATAATTAACAACACGGTGACATCCATTATCGCGATAGAGATTAGTCCTTCCGATCATTCCGTCTACAGGTAAGCGAGTGAGCTCCTCGTAGACCACAGCATCCATCCTACTTGCTGGTACCGGTGATCGATGCAAGAGTGCGGACTAATGTGAAGCGTGACACAACATCCTTACTGGCAAAATACCCGTACTACGTATATGTATTAACTAATCTTAGAAAATCGGATTCCTATGCAATATAAACATTCTTATCCGTATTTTCTAATACTTCATATATTGACACACATGGCTAGTTGGTCGGAATTTCCCCTTGTACATCCCCTGTACAAATTTCTTTCTTTTCTAAAAATATTTTGTTGTGTTTTAGTTTTGAAAACTTTGTTCTCGAGCCGAAACCGGTTATAGTCTAGATTTTACAAAAATGCTAGTTCGCTATAACCTTGGCTCTGATACCACTTCTGTCACACCACGCCAATGGCCACGTGGCGCAACGCTCGAAAGCATATCAAAGTCAAGATTAACACAAACTATATTTAATTAGAAAAGATCAATTTATTAGGATGTCGAAAATGAGTATCTCGTTACAATATTGCACAAGGCATTACATAAAACAATGAACATTAAGTTTCAATGTGGGGTGTTTCCAATTATGTTCCAACTTTGTGTCCTTTTTACCCATAATCTTTGAAGATGAAACTTTTATATTTTTCATTTTTCAACTTATCCGACACAATATTTAGTTTCAGATGATTATATTATGATGATCAAGACCATTTTTAAGTGTAACCAAGTCACTTTTATCAACCATGTCTTAGATCATCCTTATAACATGTGTATGTGAACTTTTATTAACTACAAAAATAATACAACATCACCACTCAAACCTACGACCCATATACTAGTTTTTAACCATCCATTTTACTCATGTAAAAACATACAAAATCTTATGTCTAAAACATTTGTTTAAACACCAATGTACAACTTGCCTTAAAACACTAAAAAAAAATCTAAAGTTTAAGCAAGAACAAGAACACAAGAAAACTTACAACTAGCACGAGGCTAGGGAAGATTCACAAAAACACATGATTTTGGATGGGGTTTTGAGTGTGTTCTTCCAAAAAGGTTAAGCTCCAAGCAAATAACACTCAACGGGACTTGAAAGTGGTTTGATTTATGCAAGAATTTTGATGTAGGAAACTTTAAATGAGATGTGTGTGTGACCATCCACGGCCAAAGAAAGGGAAATGGATGGAGTCCCTTTTTTTGGGATTTGATAAAACGTAAATATGTAGATTTTATAAAGATTCAAGAGTACAAATTTTTGATATAATATCTCATGCACCATGCCAAAATCTCATCCCATGGAAAGATTTAGAAGCAACATAGATCTTGGCATGTGGGGGTGATTGTGGTCGTCCAAATAAGATCAAAGTGGGCCCCACACCATCCCAAAATATCTTCCAACTTTTACAAAATCTTAATTATATATTTTTCGGGTATTATCGGGTTTTAATCGGATTTTAATTACGAGTTATCAGGACATTATAATAGTCTCAAATAACCCTTAAACATAGCCTAGTTTAAGTGTTAGTTGGCTAGTTAGGCTTTTGTTGGGTGAAATTATAAGTTATACGCGTACCGGGTGCGGTACGCGCACTTTATTCATTACCGGGAGATTTGTTTGCAAAGTTTTCACTTATGGTTTTGGAGTTCCAAAACACATTATATTTTGTGAAAATACCCTCTATTTTATATCCTGGGTGTCCGGGAGCCTTTTCGTTTATTTAATTTTTACCGGGTAATCACCAACGTCCGTACCGGACAAGTTTATTCGCACATGATCCTATCATGCTTCATCATTAAACGTGTGCATTCCTATGCATCTTATGGGAAATTTGCTATTCTCTACGGCATCATTTAATTTAATCCAATTAATTTAAACATGCACTTAAATTGTTAATTACATATACTAATTACGTACGGAATCATATCGATTTTTTGCCGGATGTTACAAGACAGTTGGACATCGCAAACACAAATTCAACCTTCTCAATCCACCTAAGCAGTCCCAATGCTTCCTCGGTACCACTGAAAGCATGAGGATTACAATCCATGAAAGCCTTGAAAGTGAATACAGGCTGAACATGAGGAGGTGCTGGTGGAGGGGGTTGCTGGTTGCTAGCATTCCCTGAACAAAAAGCAACACTGGTTAACCATAATGAATAAAATACCAGAGAAATAGGTAAGAGTAGTAGTAATCAAATTACCACCTAGGCCTTGCTGAGCGGCCTGAAAAGTAGCAAGAGCCATAGACACTTGCTCTGAATGAGGTTGTTCAGCTTTGCCTGGGTCATATTGATATTGCCACGACCCCCACCCCGACCACCGCCACACCCACCAGTACATCCTCCACGTCTTCCTCCACGAGCTCCCGACATCTTTAGATATCACACGAAACAGGGATTAGAGTCATCACTAGTAATAGAATACTAATAATCATTCCAATAAATAAAAACACATACCGACCGGATGAATCTATATAACAGATCATCCAGTTGGAATATTCAAACTTACTGAATAAATGAACACTACATGTCCATTTATCCTAGCGTGTGGTACAAAAGGAACCTCAGAGTGAATAGTCACTCAGAGAGGCGTACTATGACTAGCACAGTGCAGGATCCAAGTCAACGGTCACAATAAACGACAACTATTGGTATGAAAATGACGTAATAAAATTCAAACATTTTAAATGTTTCACCAAACCAAACCAATCACAGCGGAAGCAGTTATAAAAGTTTACAACCCAAATACATCAATAGTTCAAATGTTTGAAATAAGTTTAACACAATGCATAGACCGGATCAGACACAATGCGACCCGTGTGCGCCTAACCCGTGTTACTACCTTAGCGACCTGAGAAAACATGCTATGTTAGTCAACACATACAGTGCTGGTGAGTTCACAGAGTTTTAAGTTTGCAAAAGTAAGTAAAGTTGGTAAACCAGACCCAACAATCCTTAAATCTATACCTGATGCTAGCTAGAAATCGTTACACGATACTAAAGCGTTATGAACCATTGCTGAACGTTAGAAGGTTTCTTTAATACCCGCCACCGGCCATCACCCTGTGTCGTAAGTTAGATAGGAAAAATATGCACCAGTCCGACCTCCAGTCAACCCGAGTGGGGCTTGCCGGGCCCAATAGATCTAATCACACTTTCCCCGCTATGTATCCACATATTCATGGTTCAAAAAGTTAGAAATGACTTAATGATGAAATGTCACTTACTACACATGTGATATAATGTAATACCGTGGTCAAAAAAGTTTGTGTTTGTACCGCATGTTTCTCCCCATAAAATGAAAACAATAAACAGTGCGGCTGTGAAACTCACCTTAGATTTCGTCTTCTTAAATATGAATAACCATGCTTGTTGTGGAATTCCTACTACAAGAAACCTACCACGAATAACCTATGAATGTTTGACCGATGATATGTTTTTCTAATAACCTCAAGTTGTCCAAGACTCGACTTTGAATGTTCGCAAAGTTTGACGTTTGACACGACCACACAAGAGTCGACATCCCGTTGGTGACCCGTTACATCAGTTTATCAAGTATATACAGTCCACACACAAGTAATGCATGTAAAACAATTAGTTTATGCCAAAGATTCACAATTTTTCACGTTGGTGTGAATGAGACCAATTCCAGTCTCATTTGTACCCTTTATCTATGCGAATGAGTCCTAAAATCAGTCATTTGCTACAATGAAATGGGTTTTTTTTATAAGAATGAGTTGATATGGTGCGAATGGGGACCCATTCGTACTTGCTTAGTTGTAAAGCTATTTTGACGAACATAAACCCTTAAAACCATGAAAACTTCCCGAAACACAACCAATCACTGCAGTCACATTTATCTATCCTTATAACATCTTACTACATTTGTTCCGTCATCAATTTGTCCATTTTGCATACTAAATCACATATTACCCAAAACGGCAAATATAGAGATGTCACATCAATTGCATTAGAAATTTACTCAAAATGGAAAGTATTAAAACAACATCATTTCCAAATTATCAGGCATAGATTAACTCACCTAAATGAATTCCTAATCATATCATCATCTCATGTTCATGTTACAAACCCAGATCTATCACATAAACCCTCAAAATGGGTAAAAGTCCACAAAACAACAATGAACTACTCATACAACACCTAATCATGCTCATAAACAATCCACAAGCATCTCAACAACATCCTAATATCATTTAATCAACATATAACACATAAACCCCAAATATATGGTCACCAATATCATTTAAACTTAGGTTTTTATGAAGAAATTCATTTTTTAGGTGTAGATCTAGTTTAGAAATGTTTTAGGAAGGTTTTTATTTAAGAAAACACTTTGGAATCAGATCTGAATACTTAGGGTATTTAAAAAATGCATAAAAATGTACTGAAAAGGGTTTGGATGAGTAACACACATTGAATCTTTACATGATATTGATTATAAACTTGTTTTGGCTTAAGGATTTAAGAAATAAGGGCAAAAATTCGTTTCTACAGGTTGGGGTTTGAGAGAGAGCACTTGAGGGAGAGTTAGGGTTGTGAAATGATGAGAATGAGGCAAAGAGATATATATACTCTGCTCTCATTCGCACCATTAAGGGTGCGAATGGGACTAGAAACCTCTCATTCGCATCTTTCATCATGCGAATGAGGGACTTGTTTTACTCAATCGTACCTACGACCCCAAAATGGCATTTTAACATACGTTAACATATCAAATAATATAAACATGTTAATCGATTGTAGAACATGTAATACTTGATAAGTTACCCCAATTATGCGTTTTCACCAACAACGAGACTCAAGCCTCGTGTGTACGTGTGTGTTTCCCCAATGATTCCCCGAATCATTAAACTAGACATTATGTGATTGTAAACCAACTACCGATGATTCCACGAACCATCGAACTGACTCAACTAATCCAGTTAAGTATGTTATATAAAATGTTTCGCTAAGGTAGACTTATATGTTTGTAAAAAGTATTAACCTGAGTTTGCCGGGTATCACATAAAATATTTACGTATGATTTGTAGTTACGCTTTTATAAGTAAAGTTGGCCGATGTCTACCTTTTGACCAAGTACTGTACGGGGTTGAGGTATACGTTAGCTAATTACACATACACTTGAACCTTGCAAAGTTATCATTTATTAGACATGTGGATGACTCACAACAAATAAGAACATTAATAGGATATATGTTCGAACATACAATTTTAAAACCGTGCAAATTATCCCTTACGAGTTACGAGACATGTGAGTGACTCACAATAAATAATAATAACATTAATAGGCTAGTCTAAAATGTAGTTTCAAAATTAGTAGTATCGAGTGGTTGAAAAATCCATTATTTATCATGTAACTTTTTTTGTTTTCCTTGCAACTATTTGCTAGTTGGTATTGTGATGGCATATATTTCTTCGGTCCGTCCAAAAAAACCACCAATACAGTACTAGATATTGAAGCAGAATATCCCCTTAAAGCAAGATGTACAAAATGTATGGCCTCGACCATTATAGAATTGTACACATGTCGATAACACGAAAAATCAATATCACACATCAAACATTAATAAGCTCAATTTTATTTTATTTTTGACCATTTGCACAAGTTTTACGATACAATTAGTATCTAACAAAAGCAAGAAACTTTAAGATCAAGTTATTGATAATCATTGACTTGTAATCAAGTACCCCGCTGACGAAGGGCAGATAATTCAGATGTCTTCAAAACACGAAGCCTCTTTGCCGAAGATATAAACATGCTACATAGAACACAAATATATCACATGAGTAATCTATATCTTTATTTCTTTCATTTTTTTTTTTTAATCTTTTTTGTGATGTTTGCTTGAAAATAACTAACTAAAGACGGTAATATATCAAGGATGCTTACTCCCATGGGACGTCACCAACAAGGATTCTGTCTCCTTCATTATCATCGTAAACTAAGGTGTACTCTCCGGTTCCATCAAGTAATCCGGTCGATATATCTCTTTGATTATTTGTTATCCCAGAAGAAGCGTCTCCTTGAGCTAAAAATAAAAACGAAAAATGTCATATGGTCACAAACAAAGAGAAAAGAGAAAAAAAAAAAAAAAGTGAATTAAACTCATGATTTTTAGGTTGTTGTAACGTCTAGATCATTAAAAGTTTAACCTTTTAATAAATTCGTGCATGGGCATTAATTCATGTAAAGCAAAATGCTACCCACGCTCTCCGCGCGAACAAAGACAACGTTGTTGACCGGCCCCACCCACCATTTTTTAAGAATCCCATCGCTCGAAAGCCTTTTGTGGTAAAACTTCTTTTCATCTTAAAGTAAATTGCATCAAGTAACACTCAAACCCATAACCTTCACATTAGAAGCTTATGATGTTGCCTCCTGTCTGTCAAACTATTTTTTTTTTTTTTGGAATGTGACTTTCGTTACGAGTGACCCATTCACTCTTTCAGTCCGTTTTGAACCAACAGCCCGCCAAGGCTGGCTTGACGATGTTCTATTGGGCTCCGTGTAGGATCATCGGCCTTGGTGGCTTCCCCTCGGAACCGTACTGCCTTCACACAAATTGCCTCGCTGAATTAACAGTCGGATTAAAACCGAGTTGACGCTCATGATCAAACCCCCTCGATGGGTTTGTTAGCATCATTGCATCATTGCGCACTAAATGAGTTCCTATTTGATACAAGTCAGGATTGTACTTGAGTCTCCTTTTAGGAGAACCCAAACTAAATCTTTTATAAGCTACTTTTCGAAAAATTGTGTATTTTGGTAAAATTAAAATAGTCAAATTTATTATTAGTAGCATTATTACACAATCAGGTGAGTAAAGGATCGAAATGATGGAGATGTATGACAATGATATAACACCACCTAAGAATACCCTCTATAATATAGCTTATTTTATTTATTTTCATCATATTTCAAAAAGCAATTATAGTTTATATTATTTACATTATATAAATATATACACTTATTTAAAATACATAAATTAGTTAAAATATATTAGGGTAAAAAGTTCGACATAATTTAATAAATCTAATCTAAGACTATTTATGAGAAAAGGTTATTAACGAGCATTTGTTCTTTATAATAAACTATATTAAAAAAAAATAAGTAGACATGAGGTTACATGTTAATGCAAAGTTTTGTGACTTTTGTCCTTGGCATTGAAATTGCTCGATCTTATAACATTGTAAACATTTGATCTGTATCATTTTATATCTTTATTTGCTTTTACATGATATTTGTATATAAGCGTTTTATACACTCTACACATATGTTATTCGTTGCATCTCTTGATCAATGCTTGTATACATTGATCCAATGCTTTAATAACATTATATTACCTGCCAACAATCCTCCAAAAAGTTCATCTACAGCTGATGAGAGTTTTTGGTAAGTGTCATAAGCTTTGAGATCAACCTTTCTTCCAATAGCAACTCCATCCATATTAATCTTCACATACAAACTGTTTTCTTGATCGGTGCCGGTTTTCTTGTCACTGTTTCCACCTGCCGGAACTTTTACCTTGGCGGAGTTGCAAGATGTCATAATGTTCTTCCTTGTTGTCCTCACCGGTGGCCATCCCACCACCGTGGGTGGCTGTGCCACTCTACAAAAGTTATTCTTATTAGGTTAATCATGAATTTATCCACACAAAATCATCAAATTATAGATTACCAGATAGATCGAATATGTTGCATACAGTTTATTATTATATGGTAATAATAATAGGAAGATATAAAATGTCTATGCTATAATCAAAACTTCTATGATGTTATTTATTATTAATTGTCTATACATATTATAACTGAAATCTAACTATATATAAAAACTATAATAAAGCTAACTACAAAAACTATAATAAAGATAACTAGAGTAAATCCTAACTCTCATATCTTCAAACGTAATTAGTTTTTTTTTTTAAGCGAATGTTACATAATCCATACATTTAAATTTTACCCATTATAACTAAGCTACATTATGCAAGGAATTGAACCCTGGTCTCGCCCAAGAGGCACAAAGCCTCTACCACCCAGCCAAAGCTGGAAGGACCGGCAACACGGATTAAGTGATACCTTTTGTTTGAGCTTTTCGAAATGATGGTCTTCGGTGGACAACCAGTGCCGTGAGTTGTACCAATGGAATACAAGCCATCTCCTGGAGGACATAACCTTAGTTCTAACCTTGTATCCTCGCAAGCTTCTTTGAGCATCATCTTCTTCATTTATCTTTTCAATAAAAAGTGTCTCACTAGAAAGAAATCGACTTGTGGGAAAACGAAAGGGTTACAAAAGGATACCTTAAACTAGGCTTAAAAAGAGTTGTAAAACATACCAAAAGTCGTTGAAGTGAATTTTAAAGTAATTATAATGAGATGAATAAAGTATACCGGCCATCACATGAGATTTTTATTTGTTTTTGTGGAAAAGCTAGAAGATGCATATCATGCTTTTAAAGGAAGCATAAAAGAGTCTTCCAAATGTTAGTGTTTGGAAAGATAAAATATACTATCAATCACTTATCGATATTATTGTCATAATTATATTTCTGTATCTTCTTTTTTGCTTTTAGTTTTAATTATATTGATTAAGATATTTAACGGGATAGTACAATTTGATGTGAAAATTGTTATTGGTTCTGACACTATTGATTTTTTTTTTTTTGTTAGGTATCAATTATATTAGATGTTTTTAACTTTTTTCACTTCTCTTTATGTCGTACAAAACATTTTATTGTCTTTGGAAAAAAAAATGTTGTACAACAATATTAGAAATAAGATTATTTGAAATAGTGAAATTTTCTTAAGGGCTGACTTAAGTGCATGTAATGTGCGATCGACCACAAAAAAAATGTTGTACAACAATATTGGTAATCCATTCAAAGCTAAACATATGGTGCAAGTATAAGTTATCTCTACCTTGTGAGAGAAACATGAATGGTTATCACAACTTGTGTTCGTGAGATGTCTATAACTTAGATGTCTATTGCGTCTAGAGAGACTTTTGATAGCCAAGATAACTCTTGAACAAGGATTAAGAAGTTGACGTATGGTAAAGTACTAACCATAACAAGAATCACTATATTCCATAGTGTTTGCGTGGTGATATTTTTCTACTATTTATCTGTTTTTTTTTATCGCTAATCTATTTATCGCATTGTTTGAAAAGAACAGGAAGAGATAACGTACAAAGTTTCTTAACATACAAAGTGTAAGAAACATTCTCAGCCATTAGATTTAGGCAGTGGCAGGATGGTAATTAACAATCCTAATCATATTTGGGTTAATTTAACCAAGGATAAAATAGGAAAAACGCGTTTAAATTTTTGTGAAATCGTAACAACAGACATAATCGATGCAAATATTTTCAACGATTGAACCTGATTTTTCATCATTTTCAACTCGATTAAACGTTCAGAATGATTAAAAAATCAAAAACATTCGATGAGAAACAAAATCAAAACTTATTTGCAGAAATAGAAAAAAACAGAGTATGATAATTTAATTAATAAAATTACTAGAATCATATTAAAAAATCACCATCAATGCATATATTATTCAGAGAAACGAACGATGTTGATAATAGAAGAAGAACTAAAGAAAAAAATGGCTTTCAAAAAATTTCAGACGACGAAGATCAGAAACGGTTAAACAGAAAGTCATAAAACGCATTTGGTTTTTTAATTGTGACAACCGGTAAAATTCGGTCAACCGTTGACTGAATCTTGATCATGATCCCTATATGCTTTGCATATACTAAGGTTGATTTTGGGTAAGTTGAGTTGTTACAAGTCCAACAAATGTCTTTCGTGAAGTTCGTGGACGTCTAGATGTTCTAAAGAAAAACTGGGCATCTTAACGCTAACGAACTGATATCGATGAGAATTCGTCAGAATGGACAAACTTAGAGTCATTGCGTATTAATACGCCACGTATTTGTTGTTGAAGCGATCGGATTTGGAATCGGCTGAAGAACGGATGAAAACGTAGCGTTTGGAGAACGCGGAGAGTATCTGATATGAGAACCGGACTTCGAAATACGTGGTTTTAACCGCACATATGCTTTCGGATTTATTATTTATTATAAATAATATTATCCGTTTAATATCGAAAGCTATCGGGTCATTTAAATGGAGGAAACGGTAACCGGTTAGGATAACGCGATTCTAACGGACGCCCCGAAAGAACGCGTGGGATACCGATATTAATTATATTTTTGCTCGGTTTAACGTTATTTAAGATTACGAATAAAACCGACTAATTCTTATAATTAATTATTGAAGCCTAGATATGAACCGAGACGTTTCGCGAGATTACGGGTTCGAAACGCGGTATCTACCTACCTAATCCTAACCCTAACTATAAAAACCCTTTATCTTCCATCTTCTTCTTCATTTATCATCCTACAACACAAGAAATCCTCTCAAACTCTCTCTAGCTCTCTCTCTCTCTCTCTCTCTCTCTCTCTACTCTCTCTCTCTAACTCTCCCTCGTCTCTCCTTCGTCTCCCTCTGTAAACAAGCCGGCGGACCACCATAGTTATAGGTGGCGGCGGCGGCGTGGCTTCAGAAAGCCCAAAAAGGGGCAGAGTGGGGGAGGCGGCGACGTGGTGGTCCGGTAGAGCCCGATTTGGACTGAGGTAGTGGTGTTTTTGTTGAGTTCGAGCGGTGGTGGAGGTGCTCGGAGGTGATGGCGATGGCGTTTGGGTGGGTTCAGCCCAGGTTATGGTTTCGGGTCTGTTGTGGTGGCCGATGGCGGCCATGGTTGTTGTTGGTGGTGGCTTATGGCTAATGATGGTTGTGCTCGGCTGTGGTGGTTGAAGAATGATGACGGGGCAGGTGGTGTTTGGCTCCGGCTCGGGTCCGATGGGGCTCGGGTCTGGGTCACGTTATGGTTATGGTTGTTGTTCAGCTCGGTTCAGGTTCTGGAGCTGGTAGTAGTTCGTTGGTTGACAGATCCGATGGGTGTTCGAGTTGGATCGGGGCTGCATGTTGGTTTTGAGTGGTGCTCGGTCAGATCCGGGTCTGATAGGGCTCGGGTTCGGGCCAGATCTTGGTTATGTTAAAAGATCTTGGTCTGCATGTTGCTTGTTGATGATGATAAGGATGTTCGGGTTCAGTTTGGTGCTCGGGTTCGGGTCCCGAGTATAAAGGATTAGAAGATTGTTTAAGTTGTGGTTTGGATCCCGGTTGGAAGCGAGTTCGGATAGATCTGGTCAACATTGGACATGCATGCGTATATTATACGGTATATTATCTTGATTTGTTGCTATTATTATAAGTGTATATATATATATTATAGATACGAAACTATCGTGACTCACGAAACGAACCGACATTGATTATATAATAAGTAACGCGGGAAGGTTATTGCTTCGTTGTGTACGGTATATTTCTGCGCCTATCTTATCCTTACTAGAGGGTACGGATGACTTCATTGTGTACTGTGACGCTTCTATTCGTGGTCTCGGTTGCGTGTTGATGCAACGCGGGAAGGTTATTGCTTATGCTTCTCGTCAACTCAAAGTTCATGAGAAGAACTACACTACTCATGACTTGGAACTGGGTGCAGTAGTCTTTGCGTTGAAAATCTGGAGACATTACTTGTACGGTACCAAGTGTGAAGTATATACCGATCACAAGAGTCTTCAGCATATTTTCGACCAGAAGGTGTTGAACATGCGACATGCGAATCCTCGTCGTGTTCGAGCCTTACAGCTCACCATTCATTCGTCGTTGCCTGACCAAATCCGTTCTGCACAGTTGGAAGCCTTGAAGGAGGAAAACCTTAAGGCTGAGACTATGCACAGTGCTGACAAGCATCTTGAGCTTAGGACCGATGGCTTACACTATTTTGCGGGACGTGTTTGGGTCCCATTGTTCGGGGGATTGCGCGAGCTTGTTTTGGATGAAGCTCACAAATCCCGGTATTCTATTCACCCTGGCTCCGATAAGATGTATCAGGATTTGAAGATACTTTATTGGTGGCCAAACATGAAAGCTGATATAGCTTCTTATGTCAGCAAATGTTTGACTTGTGCTAAAGTCAAGGTGGAGTATCAGAGGTCGTCTGGTCTCCTGCAACAACCAGAGGTTCCGGAATGGAAGTGGGAGCGAATCACGATGGATTTTGTCACCAAGCTGCCAAGGTCACCTAGTGGTTATGATATGATCTGGGTGATTGTTGACCGGCTGACAAAATCGGCACGTTTCATACCTATTAAGGAAACCGATGGACTCGAGCGGTTGGCTCGACTTTACCTTAAGGAGGTGGTTGCTCGGCACCGGGTGCCTGTCTCTATTATCTCTGATCGTGATTCTCGTTTTGCTTTGCGTTTCTGGAAGGCTCTGCACAAGGCTTTGGGTACTCAGTTGGATATGAGTACAGCTTATTATCCGCAAACTGATGGACAGAGTGAGCGGACGATTCAAACCATGGAAGACATGCTCCGGGCGTGTGTTATCGATTTTGGCAAAAGTTGGGAGATCCACCTGCCATTAGTGGAGTTCTCCTACCACAACAGCTATCACTCTAGTATCAAGGCAGCTCCGTTCGAGGCTCTTTACGGACGGAAATGTCGATCACCACTTTGTTGGTCCGAGGTGGGCGAGAGCTAGCTCACTGGTCCGGAACTTGTGTACGAAACTTCGGAGAAAATCGTACAGATTCGTCAGCGTTTGGCTGCTGCTCGGGATCGTCAGAAGAGCTATGCCGAGCGCCGTCGAAAACCTTTGGAGTTCCAGGTTGGGGACAGGGTACTTCTGAAAGTTTCACCATGGAAGGGCGTCATACGCTTTGGAAAGCGTGGCAAGCTTAACCCTCGTTATGTCGGACCATTCGCAATCCTGGATCGGATTGGACCGGTGGCATACAGACTTGACTTACCGGCGGAGCTCGGTAGTGTGCACAACGTCTTCCATGTGTCTAACTTAAAGAAGTGTTTGGCGGATGAATCTCTCATTGTACCACTGGAAGAGATCAAGGTTGATGATCGTCTTCGCATTGTGGAGGAACCTGTCGAGATTCTCGACTACAAGATTCGTAGCCTTCGTCGGAGTAAAATCCGCATCGTTAAAGTCCGTTGGAACTCGAATCGTGGACCGGAGTTCACATGGGAACGGGAGGATCAGATGAAAGCTAAATATCCTCATCTTTTTCCGAAACGCGCGTTTGAATCGAGGCATGTTACTGCTGAAGCGGAATGAATCTCGGGTCGAGATTCCTTTCAACGTGGGGATGATGTGACATCTGGTAATTTTCTTTTCGTTCTGTTCTTTTTCGTGTCTTTCTTTTGGGGCTTTGCGCAATTTTCGGGACGAAAATTCTTTCAACGTGGGGATGATGTGACACCCGCCATGTTTGGCTTAAACATATTAGTAACATCTAAGTCTACCTTAGCGAGAAACGTTTATAAACAGACTTAACTGGGTTAGTTGAGTCGGGTCGAGTTAGGATTGTCCAGGGTGCAATGATATGGAGGATCATTGGGAGTCGTTTTGGTAATACACTAGTACCGGGTTCTGTTGTTAGTGACATTACATGAACTAATTAAGTATATGTGTAGATTATGGGTCGTGTGGTGGATTATATACATAGATGTGTTTAAATGATGTGTAAACGATTATCTATGCTTAAATATGTTAAATATAGACTAAGGATGCATGCTTATGTGTTAAGATGTGTTAGAATGCGTTAAACACGACAAACTGGAAAATTAGTTAAACATGAGTTCTGGTTCGACCACTTCGAGTGGTCGAAGGAGAACATTTTGTTTGGTTCGACCCTTTGTGAATGGGCGAACCTGGGATGTGGAATTGAAAGAATTCCCTTCGACCAGGACAGGGCTCATTCGACCCTGTGGAAGGGTCGAAGGAGGCCACCTTCGACCATTAAGTTGGGGCGAAGGAGGATTAGTATAAATACCAAACTTTGTCATTTTTCATCATTTCACAAACCCTAACCGTCCCAAAACACTCTCAAACGATCTTAATCACTAAGGAAGGAGTTTTTGCTCTTCTTTTTCATAATCTAACCTATCTACAACATCTAAACAAGAATCCAAGGTGTGTTCTTAATCCTAAACCTTTTTAAAAGCATTTTAATTCGTTTTCATCTAACCCTAATTGTTCGGATCTGTTCTAAGGGTGTTTTTATGATTAAAAACCTTTTAAACATCTTTCTAAACCAAAACATTATCATTTGACATAGGTTTTCATGATGATAAACATATGTAAATTGTGTATTATGTGGTGTTATGTGTTGTTCAATGATTTGCTGCTGTATCTATGATAGAAACCTGATATAGGATTGTTATTGATGCTAGATTATTGTTGTTAGGGTTAGAATTGGATAAATGATGATATTATGGGTATTTGGGGGTTTTAACGAATCTAGACTTGATGCATGATATTTATGATCAATAGAACTAATAGGGAAAGATCGAACACTCGACAAACTGAGCATTTTAAGTTGAATACGGATCGATTTCAAAAGTTTCCAAATTGGGTAAATAATCCATGCATGATAGTAACGTTTCCATAATTTTTACCATTTTGGGAAAGGGCTGAAATGGACGTATTATTGGGGGAAATCGGTGGGGTTTTGTAGGGATAAGTTATTCATGCTTGACTACTGTGTTTGATGATGTTTCGAGTCGTTTTGAATGTGTTTGAAGCGTTTTTAGGAAAATTTGCACAACAGGGGCGAACCTGGACTCCTTCGACCGATCGAAGGTGCGAAGGAGGGAATCCAGGGTCGAACCTGGGTTTTGTTGGGCGAAAGTGGCAGAACGGTCGAAGGAGGCATCAAACGGTCGAACGAAATACAAAACGGGCGAAGGAGACTTAAAACGGGCGAAGGAGACTTAAACTGACTGGTTCGACCGTTCTGATGCAGAAATGAGATTTTTGATACAAACTAAGTGTTTTATGCTTGAACCTTGTGTGTAATCTATGTGTACTTGATTAGTTAGGGTAATGGGTCACCAACGGAATGTCGGGTCGGTCTAGTGTGTCGGTTAAACATTTAAACACGTTTTAAAACATACTTGGCTACGATCTGGACAATCGGGGACTAGATAACCTTATGGTTATTAGTCGGAACACTTATGTGAACATTTTGATAGATCTCCGGTAGAGGGATTATCAAGGGCTTAACATCTTTACTTATAACCGAAGAACGCTATCTAAGGTGAGTTCACGGCCCCACTTTTACTGCTTTAACTTTTGGGGGAGAAAACATGCGCTAAACTATTTGGGTAACATATGTCATACTATGGTTTTTAACTTTGTATTACTATACGATCTTTAGAAGTCCCGGGGGAAATAATGAATGTGCGGGGATGCACAATGGGGGAAATGTGGATAGATCTATTGGGCGTGACCTGCCCCACTCGTCGGCTTGGAGGGCCGGGCGGGTGCATGTTGTCTCGAACAGGAATATTGGTATCATGCTGAACATACGGGCTGCTTAAACATGCTAAACATTGCTAAACGTGTCTAGTAATGGTTTCCAATCGTAGTAGTAATAAAACATACGCCTAGCTAGCGTACTTGGTAACATTGATATAGTATGGACATGGTAACGTTTTGGTAACATATTGAACAAACCTGTGAACTCACCAGCATTATATGTTGACATCTTTTTGGCATGCTTTTCTCAGGTCGCTAAGGTAGCAACAAATGGAACTAGGCGCACGGGTCTGCATTGGCGTCTAGGCTTAGTTGCACATTTTGAAATAAAGTGTTTTGAATACTATTGTAGCTGATTAAATTCTTCTTAAATGCTTCCGCTTATAAAAATCGTTGTTTATGGTTTTACGTATTTCATATAGAGTCGTTTATTTTGATCGTTGACTTGGATCCTGGTTTGTCATGCGCCTCGCGGTAAAACTCCGCAAGTGGTAATTTGAGGGTGTGTCAGATTGGTATCAGAGCCAATGGTTATAGTGAACTAGGACTGCATGTAGAGTCTGGTCTATAGCCGAGTCACACACACTAGACGGTCACATACTTTGAGTCTATTAGCGGGATACGTACTAACGTTGTCGGGGTGTCCTTACATCATCATCATGCTTCTCCGTTACATCATCCGCTTTTATTTGGGTTCTACCCTACTCTTGTCTTCTTCTTCTGGATTGAAGAAGGAGGGGATGATTTGTTGGTTCTGGCACACACATGCCTTCCTACACTTGCACCTATCGTCACGCGTTACTAGGCGACGATATTCGGTTACTGGGGTCTGGATTAGGGGTACATCTGGAGGACCATGTAGAGCAGTTTATCATTTCGGGTGCACACGAAATAATAAACTGGAATGCATGAAAATCCCGATGGACTCCGAGTTGGGATATATAGTCCTGGATTTGTCCCTAGGTTAACTCTTGTAAATTTCTAGTGGTTGACACTGGAAGTGAATCTGAATCCCTCGATTTCTTGATTTGATTAGATCATGTCTGGTGCTCGCGGTGGTGGACGTCGTGGTGGCGGTGGTGGCCGTGCTGGCGGCGGTGGTGGTCGTGCTGGAGGCGGTGGTCGTGGAAACATCAACATGACCCAAGCTGAACTGAACAACTTGCTACAGCAGCAAGTTAATATGGCTATGGCTAATTTCCAGGCTGGGATTAATGCCATGGGTGGTGAGTTGATCTCTGTTGACCTTGCCTCATTTTTGGGTTTCGTGTCCTTTCGTTTGTGTTTTACTCGTGTACCGTGTTTCAGGTATGGGTGCCAATCCACCCCCACCTCAGTGCTCTTATAAGAAGTGTCGGGACTGTCAGCTCCATAACTTCGCTGGAACTGAGGGAGCGGTGGGACTGCTCCGATGGCTGGAGAAGGTTGAGTCTGTGTTCGTCATGTGTAACTGTCCTGCTGGGGACCGGGTGAAGTATGCTACTGCGATGTTTGAGGGGCCTGCATTGTCGTGGTGGAATGCTACTACTCAGAACATGGGATTGTGGGAGGCTATTGCTATGCCTTGGGCGGAGTTTGTGCAACTGTTGAGAGGTGAGTACTGTCCGAGAGAGGAGATACAGAAATTAGAGCATGAGGTCTGGAGCTACAAGATGGTTGGGTCTGAGATTGAAGAATACACTGTGAGGAGGAATGAGCTGGCGGTGTTGTGCCCTGATTTGCACACACCCGAGTACAGGAGGATCGAGCACTATGTGTCTGGACTGGTGCCGGAGATTGCTGGGTTGGTGGTTGCTGGGAACCTTCCCACTATTGCTGAAGTTGTCCGATCAGCTCATCGGATGACTAACCTCAAGGTGGCAGAAGGTGTTTTGCCTCCTAAGGGTGCTGCTGTGAAGGTTACTGAAGGGAACAAGAGGAAGTGGGATAGTGTGGGGAAGAGTGTTGTGCCAGCTCAGCCGGCAAAGAAGTTTGACTCATCTGGGTCTTCTTCTGGGCAGAAGACGGGTGGGTATGTTGGGAAACATCCCAAGTGCAACAAGTGTGGTTTTCACCATTCTGGGGGTTGTGATAGGGCTCGTTGTCATCGGTGCCATCAGTTGGGGCACCATGCTAAGGATTGCAAGGTGGCACTCACCCCAACTCAGACTCCTGCGGCTGCTCCTGCTCCTGCTGCTCAGGGGACTCAGGGGAGGCAGGGGTGCTATAACTGTGGTGATGCGGGACACTTCAAGCGTGAATGTCCTAAACTGAAGCAGGGCGATAATGGGAGGGGCGGGAACGGTAACGGGAACAATGGCGGCGGAGGCAGGACTGCACGTTCTTTCGTCATTGGATCTGCGGAGGCTAGGCAGGATCCAGACACAGTTACCGGTACGTTCCTTCTTAATGATCGCTATGTTTCTGTCTTGTTTGATTCCGGTGCCGATAAGAGTTTCGTATCTTTGGACATTAGTCGATTGCTAGGTATAGTACCCACACCTTTAGAGGCTAAGTACTTAATAGAGTTGGCTGATGGTAAGAAAATCGAAGCGACACACACCCTTAGGGAATGTCGCTTGGAACTGTCGGGTTTGTCCTTCCCCATTGACCTTATGCCGGTACCCCTGGGTAGTTTTGATGTCGTGGTCGGCATGGATTGGTTATCGTTGTATCGTGCGGAGATCGTTTGTTTCAACAAGGTTATTCGGATCCCTCTCCCTGATGGAGAGATTCTTTCGGTTCGTGGCGAGAAAAGCGGTGCTTCGCTGAGTATCATTTCTAGCATGAAAGCCCGTAAGTACCTTCGGAAGGGCTGTTCGGCCATTCTGGCGCTTGTTAACGTTTCTACTGACGATGAAAAGAAGATCGAGGATATTCCGGTGGTTCGTGACTTTCCTGATGTGTTTCCTGATGATTTACCTGGTCTTCCTCCCCATCGTCAGGTTGAGTTTGGTATTGATCTCACTCCGGACGCAGCTCCTATTGCCTGAGCTCCGTATCGTCTTGCACCTCCCGAGATGCAAGAGTTGTCCAGCCAGTTATAGGAACTCTTGGAAAAGGGTTTCATCCGACCAAGTTCTTCCCCGTGGGGAGCTCCTATTTTGTTTGTGAAGAAGAAGGATGGAAGTCTTCGCATGTGTATTGATTATCGTGAGCTGAACAAAGTGACCATCAAGAACCGTTATCCTCTTCCTCGCATTGATGATCTCTTTGACCAGCTTCAGGGCTCCAACTACTATTTGTTGGATCAGTTTGCTCTTTTTGCTAAGTAAGAACTTGCTATCTTGACACTTAAGTGTTTAGCAAGTCCTTGTAAATCAGATTATAAGCACAGCGGAATGTTATAAGTTAAAGCAACACTTTTTACACTAAGGCAGAGTTATTACTCCCCCTTGATGTTTGAAACTAATAAATGACAAAGTATTTATTATGAATCTAAGCTGTAAATGAGAATTAGATACTTAGACAGATTCACAATAAATACAGAAATGGAATAGAACAATGAGAGTGTTTGAAGGATTTTTCTATTAAAATCAATGTCTAAAATAGAAGGTTGAAGCCTCCTATTTATAGACGTTTACATGCATGTATCTTGCTCAAAAAGCAAGTACAGAAACAACAGAAACAAGTTGCACAAGTTGCAACATTGAAAGAAACAAATACAGCTAAAAGTAATAATAAACAACAAACTACTGATGCAAAAGGCGGTGGGAAATATCTGATGCTAAGTGCTGATGAAGGACAAACTACTGAAGAGTAGTTTTGTCTTCAGTACTTTTGAAGTGAACTTGTCTGGTTTGGACTTCAGAACTTCTGCTTCTTCAGCACTTCTCATATCTTCTAATCAGCAGTTTCTTGTCTTCTCTTCAGTACTTCTATACTTAGCCAAAATGACAGAAGTGAATTAGACTAAGGTTTACAAAAGTGGTTTCACCAATCCTCTTTGTCCTAACAATCTCCCCCTGGATTGATGAAGCCAAAACCTTACTAATTCCTTATGTGTTTCTTCTGTCTTGAACAATCTTCCATATCTCTTTGTACATGGTGTTCTTGAGCTGGTTTAACTGACCATCAGATAGAGATCCTCTCTGTGGTTCTAGATGTTGAATTGTGAGCAGGTCTTGTGTTGACAGTTTCTTCAGATCACTGATCTTCTTGTAAGCCCTGCTTGAGAGGTCTCTTCTTGTCAACAGTACTGAGTTGTTATCAGTAAGTGACCATCTGATGATAGGAATCTTTGACTTGTTAAAGTCAGAAGAATAGGGAACCAGACTTGTCCCTTGGGTTGATGGTCCTGAGTGCTGGATGTCTTCAGTTTCAGATAGCCTCAGGTGGGATTCTCTTCCTTGTTGTTGTTGCATATCAGGCATCTGAACAGTTGGGAGATGGTGTTCAGTCACTACTCTGGTATGCAGCTTTTCTTTGATGGTCTTTTGTATTTGATAAGCAAAAGTGGAAGGATCCCTGAATTGTGTTAACAGAGGTTTCTCCTCAATGTCAAAATCTGAATGGACTATTGAACTTCCTTCAAGTAGTACCATTTTGAAGTCAGTTTTGACATTGTCCTCTGCCTTCTTCTTCTGAGTAGCAGTTCTTCTAGATACACCAGAAGTTCTAACTACTGATCTTGAAGGATCAGCAGTTTGAAACTTCTCAGGATTTGCAGCCTTGGCAGCCAAGTATTTTCTATAAGTATCCATCAGTCTTTCTTCTTTCCATCTGGATACTGAGGCTTTTGAACCATATCCTTCTGCTACTAACTCTTCTATTATCTGGGCTCTCTTGGCCTTTCCATCTTTGCTTGTGGCCACTTTGTCTGCAAGCAGTTGTGCTCTTCTTGTCAGCTCTTGCATAGAGAGTCCTTTGAGTGTAAAGGCTTTGGTCTTGCTGTTCTTGGTAATGTAAGACACCAGTTGTTGTCTTTTATCTTGTTCAGCAATCTCATCAAGGCTAGCCTGCCTTTGTAGTTCAGCTGCATAAGCCTGAAGTTTTTCTTCATGGCTTAAATCCAAATCATCCCTTTCTTCCAGAGATTTCCAGATCTGATCTTCTCTGGCCTTCTTGTTGGCTGCAATTAAGCTCTTCTCTAATAGTTCAGCTGATTGAGAGATAGGATAAGGGCTTAATACAGTCATTGTTGTAACAGTTGTAGGCCTGATGGGATCAGATGTTGGTTGAATGGGAGCAGTGGTTCTGGAAGGTTCAGTTGTTTGAGGTTTGGAAGTGTTAACTTCTGATGTGCTGACAACTGCTGATGGTTTGTCAACTACTGAAGGATTGTCTTCAGTACTTTCTGATTCTTCATCAGAAGTTTTGTCATCAGAAGTTTCTTCATTTTGCCTTAGGGATTCTTCAGATGTTTGGGTCTCATCTTCTTTCTCTGCTGCTTCAATTTCTTCTATTGAGACACCAAACTGTTTGGCCAATTTTTCTTTCCTGGCCTGATCTTTTTGATCTCTTTCAAGGATGGCCACTCTTGCCCTTATCCTGGCTTGGAATAACTCCTTAGGTTCCCTGATCTTCTCCCCCTTTTTGGATTCATCAATTTTAACCCTTGAAGCAGAGGGTTGGGAGAATTGTCCTTGAAGATGAGCAATCTGTTTGCTGTTGAAGTCTATTTTGTTGGACAGATCGTTCATCTTGGTCTTGATCACTCCAAATTGGTTCTTGATGGACAGCTCCAAGTCAGCTGTATATGTTTGGAAGTGATTTCTGATGAGTGTATTCATCATGTGGTACAGGGGACCCTCTGGGCTGCATAGCTGGTTCAGGTCTATGCTTGTTTGCCCAGGGAATTGGGTAGGCATTTGTTGTGAAGGGGGTGTTTTTGGGAGATCCTCATGTTGTACAGAGGATGCCACTCTAGGGGTTTTAGGGATTGAGTGGGCTTTAACCTGTGCAAAGGTGACTGGCTTCTTGAGCCTGGATACCCCTGAAACAGGACCTTCAGAAAGTGCCGTCAATTCAGTAGTTTGAGTGTGTGAAACATCATCCAAACTAATGGAATCATCTGAATCCCTGATGTTGCCCTCAATGAGGACTGTCTCAGTTAAATCATGAGTTGAGCCCAACTCAGTTCTCTCATGAACCTCTTGTTCTTGGTTCTGAGGATTTCCTACTTCAAGCATTAAGTCTTCATCAGTAGTTGCCACATCTGAGGTCTTAGCTATGTTACTTCTATCCTCAGATCCACCACTGGGTGGTAACTGAGTAGTAGCAGCCTCAGATGCCCCAAGAGTCTCTAAAATTGGGCTTAAAGACTCTGGTCCACCCTCATCTCTTGGGATAGGGCTAGAGATGTCCACATCCATGTCTGATGTAGTAGTTATGTCCCCTGTTTGTTGTGGTTGTAGGGGACTGACATGATCAGATGGGACATTCTCTTTTAGCCCAGAGAGAAGTTTGGCAATTTCTATTGCCTCTTGTTCAGAAATTTGTGGGGTTGGTTCAGTAGTTTGGGCAATAGGTGGTGAAAGTTGTTGTTCAGCAGTTTCAAAAGAAGAGTGTGTTTCATATGTTTTTCTAAGTCTTTTTCTTTTGAATAGAATGGTTATGGGTGCTCTTGGTGGGGTTTGAGATGGATGAGATTGAGAGGGTGTTTCAGTCTCATCTATTTGAAGAGCAGAATGCTCATGAGCATGTTCAGGCATCTCAACCTCCTGAACAGCTTTTCTTTTGGGTTGGTGGGGTGCAGTTTTTGTTGGCTTGGGCTTTTTGGCTTTTGGGGTGAGTTTGGAAGATGTGGGCTTCAGGGGGACTTTTTGTTGTTCTCCCTGATCATCTTCTGGCCAGGCAGCCGGTTTGTTATGCCTTGAGTATGCTTGTGATGTTAAAGGATTTAAAGTTGAAATTTTTCCCACAAGCACCTCATTACCCAGTTCCCCTATTATGCATTGCATAATGAACCTTGGGTATAACAAAAACTTTTTCTTGGTATTATTGTGATGTAACACCAACTCATTGAAAAATAGTTTTGATGCCCTGAATTTAGTTTCATTCACAATGGAATGAAATATTGGTTGAAAAGTGGAGGGCATCTGGTCATATGACCCTGTTTTTGGACTCAAACACATAATAATATAATGAAACAAAAGCTTGTATTTTGGTTCAAAATATTTTTTGAATATTGTAGCATGGGAGAGAGTACCTTGATAACCACACTCAGTCATGGTTAGATGAATATCAGTGTTAGCAACATGGTCAGGGGCAGTTACATCATCCAGACCCAGTCTTGTTGCCAGTGTGGCCGGTGTGATGGTCAGTTGTTTCCCTTTTATTCTTGAGTTGAGGGAAATGACCTCATCACCCATTGTAACCGTCTCAGCATTTGCCCAGAACTCATTCAGAGTTTCAGTGTGAATTGGTGGGTTTATTGTGAGAGCAGTAAAATATTGGGATTTGACGACAAGATCAATGATCTCATCGTATTGGGACCAGCCTTCTTGTTTTTCAAGAAAGGCCCTTTGATTGTGTCCCTGTTTTAGAACTAGAGCCATGTGGTTTGGGTTTTTGATCGAACAGTGGATTTGCAGGTATAGGTTATTGAGAGAGTTTTTGAGAGAGAAGGAGGGATATTTTTGAGTTTGAAAGGATAAGTGTGTAGAAAAGGTATTTATTAGAAGTTTTAACCGCTTGAATCTTCTTTATTAGAAGTTTTAAAACCGCCTTTGGTTAAAAATCTCTTTATTAGAGGTTTTAAATTGATTAGGTCAAACCTCTGATGATGGGAAAAGTCAGATTTGCCCTTTTGACTTAAACTGCTGATGAAGGATTACTTCATCAGTAGTTTCCATTTTCTCTTCAGTAGTTTTAACATCTGATGAGAAATGTTTTGATAAATACTTTATTCATAACTTCTGAAGGTTATTTTATCAGAAGTTACACACTTTTTCAGAAAATTATCCCCATACTGATGATTTTTGTTCATCAGTAGTTTCTCTCATACTGATTTTTGTTTAATCAGTAGTTTTGTTTTTTTTCAGAAGTTTTGTTTCAGACTTTTGTCTTTTGTAAGTGAAAACCAGAAAAAAGAAGGAAAAGGTAAACAGGATGGAATCAAGGATGGAAAAAGGAAAAAAATTTTGATGTTTTATGCATAACAGTAGTGATTGATGTAGAAGTTTGATGTAGAGTTGGGTAGAATCAAGTGTTAACTTTGGATTCTAACTGATATACATATAATGTTTTAAAAAAAAGTAAACACTTACAAATTTAGCATTCCAAGCATGGATACTAACTTCTGAAATGTTGATGTGTCAAGGGGCTTAGTGAAGATGTCAGCTATTTGATTAGCTGTTGCTACATGCTTCACCTCAATCTTGCCTTTTTCATAGCAATCTCTTATGAAATGGTACCTGGTCTCAATATGTTTGGTTTCTGAGAACTGTACCGGATTTTGAATGATGCTAATGGCAGATTTGCTGTCTACAAACAAAGGTGTCTTGGTCTCTTTGATTCCATAATCAAGAAGTTGATATTGGAGCCATTGTATCTGTGATGTACAACTTGCAGCTGCAATGTATTCAGCTTCAGCAGTTGAAGTTGCAACAGATGTTTGCTTCTTTGATTGCCATGACACTAGACAGTTACCCAGGAATTGACAACCACCAGATGTTGACTTCCTTGTCATCTTACACCCTGCATAGTCACTATCTGAAAAAGCTGATAACTTGGTATTGCTTGAAGCAGGATACCAAATTCCCAGTGTTGGAGTTCCTTTCAGATATCTGAAAATTCTTTTGACTGCTATAAGGTGTGATTCCCTTGGTGCTGATTGATATCTAGCACAGACACATGTTGAAAACATAATATCTGGTCTAGAAGCAGTTAAGTATAAAAGGGAACCTATCATGCATCTGTACATGGTTTGATCAACCTGCTTTCCTTGATCATCAGGTTCAACTTGTGTGATTGGTGTCATGGGAGTGGAACATGATTTACAGTCATTTAAAGAAAATTTGTTCAATAATTCTTTAACATATTTTGATTGATGTATAAAAGTTCCATTTGTTTGTTGTTTGATCTGCAGTCCTAGAAAGTACTGCAGTTCTCCCATGGTACTCATCTCAAATTTTGATTGCATGAGTTTCTTAAAATCATCACACAGTTTTGTGTTTGTTGAACCAAAGATGATATCATCAACATAAATTTGAACAAGTAAGACATGATTTCCAACATGTTTAATGAAAAGTGTTTTATCAATGGCACCTCTTGTAAAGTTATTTTTGAGTAAAAAGGTGGAGAGTGTATCATACCAGGCTCTTGGAGCCTGTTTGAGCCCATAAAGAGCTTTGTCCAGTCTGTACACCCACTCAGGATGAGAAGGATCCTCAAACCCAGGTGGCTGACAGACATACACCTCCTCTTTGATTTTTCCATACAAAAATGCACTTTTCACATCCATTTGATAAACTTTAATTTTGTTGGAAATGGCATAGGCCAGAAATAACCTGATGGCCTCAAGCCTTGCAACTGGAGCAAAGGTTTCATCATAGTCAATTCCCTCTTCTTGAGAGTACCCTTGAACTACCAGTCTTGCCTTGTTCTTGATTATCATACCAACTTCATCTTGTTTGTTCCTGAAAACCCATCTTGTACCAATTGGTTGCTTGTTTTGAGGTAAGGGACAGATTTCCCAGACCTGTTGCTTGTTGAACTGAAGTAGTTCATCTTGCATAGCTTGCACCCAATTATTGTCTTTGAGGGCTTCCTGGTACTTCTTTGGTTCCAACTGTGAAATAAAGGCTGAAAATAGGCAAAAGTTGGAGAGCTGGTTTCTGGTAAGAACACCTGAAGCTATATCACCCATGATTTGATCAAGTGGATGATCTCTGTGTTCAATCAGTTGTTGTAAACCACTGACAGGTGTAGGTGGCTCTTGTTCTTCAAACAAACTACTGAGGTCTATAATATCTGGTTCAGCAGTTTTAGCTTCTTCAGTAGTTGTAGGTGCTGAAGCAGATGTTTGAGTTTGGCCTTCAGTATTTGTTTGATCAGAAGTTTGAGAAACTTCTGATGGTGTTGTAGTTGACTTAATGACTGTTTGAGGAGTCCATGGTGTAGGATCCTCATCTTCAAACCTTTGATCACCATAATAAGTAGGTTTGGAAGAAGTAACAGTCTTTTCAGGTCCAAAGTGAAAGTTGTCAAGGTCAAAGAGTTCAGCAGGATGTGCTGGAATAAGAGTATGTTTTGACTCATTGAACTTGACATTCAATGTTTCTTCTACTATCCTGGTGTGAGAATTAAAAACCTTGTAGGCTTTTCTAGTTGAAGAGTAACCAAGAAAGTAACCTGAGTCAACTTTGGCAGCAAACTTTGAAATAGATTCCTTTATGTTCAAGATGAAACATTGACACCCAAAAGCCCTGAAAAAGGAGATAAGGGGCTTCATGCCATGAAGAACTTCATAGGAAGTCTTGGAATGTGTCTTGACCACAAGAACTCTATTCTGAACATAACATGATGTGTTAACTGCTTCTGCCCAAAAGTACAATGGCAGTCCAGAATCAGCTAACATTGTTCTTGCTCCTTCTATCAATGTTCTGTTCTTCCTTTCTACTACACCATTTTGTTCAGGAGTTCTGGGAACACTGTATTGTCTAATAATCCCTTTAAACAAACAGAATTCATCCAGAGTTTTGTTCCTGAACTCTGTCCCATTGTCACTTCTAATGGTTTTGACAGATAGAGAATATTGTTTCTCTACTTGTAGAATGAAGAACTTGATGATTTCAGCAGCCTCATCCTTGGAAAATAAGAAGAATACCCATGTGAATCTTGAGTAGTCATCAATGATGACTAAGCAGTACTTCTTTTTACCAAGGCTCATAATCTTGACAGGTCCAAATAAGTCCATATGGAGTAGTTGAAGACATGCAGTTGTTTTTGATTCTTCAATAGACTTATAGGAGGACTTATGCTGTTTTCCCTTTAAACAGGATACACAGTGTTCTTGACACTGGTATACTTTCAAAGGTAGACCTCTGACCAAGCCCATTTTTGTGACTTTATTTATGGTTTTAAAGTTCACATGGCCAAGTCTCCTGTGCCAGAGATCTGTTTCTGAAGTTGATGCCCTTGAGAAGAAACAGGCTGTGTTGTTCAATACTTTGTCTTTCTCAATGTCCACTGCATAGACATTGCCACATCTTTTGGCAATCAGCAAAGTATGATCTTCTATAATCTTCTCTATCAACTTCTGGCCTTCTGGTGAGATGATCTTGCATGCTGTCTTTGTGAAAAAGGAAGAATATCCTTTATCACACATTTGTGACACACTCAGCAAGTTGTATTCAAGGTTTTCCACCAGATTGACCTTGTCAAACTGTATTTTGCCAGAGGAGACATTGCCATGTCCTAGCACATATCCCTTAGCATTGTTCCCAAAGGATACAGATCCTTCTCTTTGGCTGATAAAGTTGTTTATCAGGTATCTGCATCCAGTCATGTGCATAGAGCCTCCACTATCAACATACCATATGCTGTTTAAGCCCCTGGAAACTCTCTGCACATAAAAGCAAATTAGTTAGATTTGGGAACCCAAGCCTGTTTGGCTTTGGGTTTGCTCTTGAGAACAGTTACAGTTTGTTCTTGACCAGGTTGAGAAATCCATGTCTTTTTGGCAATGGATTTTTCATTAAGAACCATGGTGGTATCCTTTTTAGGACCACCATCAACCTTGGTCATCAGTAGTTCTACCATGTTCTTTAGATTTTGAATCTCAGCAGTTTGTGAAACTGCTGATGATTCTGGTCTAACTACTGACAAGGAATTTTGAGAAAAAGATTTTGGTTGAGATTTTATCTTTTTCTGAGAAAAGGTATTTTCAGGTTGTTGTTTCTTGGGTTTAAAGATTCTTTCATAATCATTTCTGATTTGATTTCCCACAACCTGTTGTTTAAATTTTTGATTGAACTGAATTCCTTTTCTGTATCTACAAAATTCAGTTTTGTGGTTGAACAGGCCACAAATTTCACATTCTTTTGCCTTTTGTTTTTGATCTAAAGGCAAATTTCTGACATTTGTGAAAAGATTTTGCTCATCAGTAGTTTTCAGGGTCTCAACTCCTGATGTAGATGAAACTACTGATGGCTTGTTGTCAGATTTTGTAAATACTTCTGAAGTACTTTCTTTAAAAATGCCAGGATTTCTGTTTAGAAAGTTTTCATGGAAAGATGTGCATTCTTTCCCTTCAGAAGCTTCATTTGAAACAATTCTTCTCCCATCTTCAGTAGTTTCGGGAGAAAAATCTGTTGGTGTTTCAACATGATGGTATCCTATGCCAAACTTAACATTTGAAGCACTTTGTTTGTTTAGCAATAATTGATACCCCCTACAAGATTCCACCCATTTTTCACAAGTGATCTTGGTGTCAGCAAGCTCTTGTCTGACATCTCCTAGGTCATTTAGCATGATTTTGATTTGTGCTTGGGTTTCAATAGCAGAGTCAGTTAATTTAGAAACTTCTTTTGTTTTAGCACACAGTTTTCTTTCTAAATCACATTTTATCTGTGTGTATTTTCTCTCTAAATCATTGGCTTTGCCTTGTAAGTGCAGATTTGTCTCTCTTATGAGAGCAAAAGTTTCTTTGCAAGAATTTGAGCAAAGTTTTGTCAAAGATTCTTTTGATACCTGTGACAATGCAGATTTTGAAGTACAGCCTTCAAATGCCATTAAGGCAAAGTTCTTTCTGCCATTGTCTGGTTCTCCCCAGTTGATGTCAAACACTTTGTTGTCTGCATCAGGATTGCACTCTGTGGTGTCATAAGGGAGACTGCTCCAGTCAACATACCCTGAGGTAAAGAGACTTTGTTGAGAGGGTTGTTGAGGCTGTGGAGGAAGTTGAGCAGCTGGAAAGGGAGGGATTGATTGTTGGCTCTGCATCTGTTGAGCAGGCACTTGAACATATTGTACTTGAGGCATATATTGCTGTTGAGGAGCTTGTGCCTGTACAAAATGAGCACTCCCTTGAGTTCCATTATTCCTATTATAATTGGGGTTATAGTTATTTCCAGATTGTGATTGGTTAAAGCTAGAGCTTCTACACTCTCTAGCAAAGTGTCCCAACTTCTGACACTTGTGACATCTCAGTTTAGATTTGTCAAAACCAATTTTTGTATTACTGGTCAATCCTGGAAATTTCCTTCCTGACCTTTTATAAAACTTGTTAGTTTTAATGCTTAGCATGGCCAGTTGGTGTAATATGTCCATTTCTTCTAAGTCATCACTGCTAAAATTTTTCAAATCATCCATGATAAAACATAGATTATCAGCAGTTTGACTTTGGTCATCATTGTCATAACCTGGGAAAGATCTTTCTGATGAGATCCCAGTTTTTATGTCAATATTGTCATAAGATCCATAGGAACAAGTTGGTGAATCTTGTCCCAAAAGTGCTGTACTACCTGGTAGGTAGTCATCAGCAGTTTTACCAGAAGTTTGTAATTTCTTCTTTTGATCAATTTCTCTCTCAAAAGTAAGTAATCTCCCATGGAGTTTTGTAAGAGCGAGGGAGCTAAAATCTGGTGAGGATCTTAAAACAATGGAGTAAGTTTCCCATTTGTCAGGTAAAGACCTTAAGAATCTATGTAGCATAGACACTGTTGTATAGGTCTGACCATTTAACTTTAGCTCAGATATTAATGAGGAGAATCTTTCAAATTGTTGAGTCAAAGTTTCCCCATTAATATAAGCAAATGTTTCATATTGTTGAGCTAAAATTTCTCTGGTGTTGGCAATCACATCTTCAGTTCCTCCAAACTGTTCTTTAAGACAGTCCCAAAGTTCTTTGGCACTTTCACAATGTAAAAGGCCAGAGTATATCTCATTTGGGAGAGCCATTGCCAACATAGAGAATGCTTTTGCATCTAGCTCAAGCTTTAGGAAATCCTCATCTGTATAGTCTTTGGGTTCCTTTGGAATCCCTTCTTTAGTTTCAAGATTTATATTTACTGGTTTGTGAGGACCATATATCACAGATCTCCAACAACCTGTGTTGGTTTGTGACAAGGTATGTGCCATTCTCTTTTGCCATATGTTGTACTCATTTCTCACAAGCATGGCAGGTTTAGTGGCAGAACCAGTATTATGTGGATCCATTTTAAAGAGTATAGATTTGTCAGATGACTCTTTTAAGTGATGGATATTGATAAAAAGTGAACTTTTGATCTTTTTATTGAATATCAATAAGAGCTTTGTGTCTGATTCTCAATTTGTTAGATTGATATGTGATCAGATAAACCAATTCTCTGATACCAATTGTTGCATCAGTTTGCTCTTTTTGCTAAGTAAGAACTTGCTATCTTGACACTTAAGTGTTTAGCAAGTCCTTGTAAATCAGATTATAAGCACAGCGGAATGTTATAAGTTAAAGCAACACTTTTTACACTAAGGCAGAGTTATTACTCCCCCTTGATGTTTGAAACTAATAAATGACAAAGTATTTATTATGAATCTAAGCTGTAAATGAGAATTAGATACTTAGACAGATTCACAATAAATACAGAAATGGAATAGAACAATGAGAGTGTTTGAAGGATTTTTCTATTAAAATCAATGTCTAAAATAGAAGGTTGAAGCCTCCTATTTATAGACGTTTACATGCATGTATCTTGCTCAAAAAGCAAGTACAGAAACAACAGAAACAAGTTGCACAAGTTGCAACATTGAAAGAAACAAATACAGCTAAAAGTAATAATAAACAACAAACTACTGATGCAAAAGGCGGTGGGAAATATCTGATGCTAAGTGCTGATGAAGGACAAACTACTGAAGAGTAGTTTTGTCTTCAGTACTTCTGAAGTGAACTTGTCTGGTTTGGACTTCAGAACTTCTGCTTCTTCAGCACTTCTCATATCTTCTAATCAGCAGTTTCTTGTCTTCTCTTCAGTACTTCTATACTTAGCCAAAATGACAGAAGTGAATTAGACTAAGGTTTACAAAAGTGGTTTCACCAATCCTCTTTGTCCTAACACTATTCGAAGATTGATTTGCGGTCCGGTTATCACCAGTTGCGCATCAGGGAAGCTGACTGTAACATTACGCATTAAAAACTTGTACGTTACACGTTCGTCATTAATAAAACGTCAAGTTTCATCTCATTCATCGCATTTATTATTTTTTTCGCATTTGTGGAACCCTAATACTATATATAATATTATATATATATGTGTGTAGTTGTATAATTATATCAAAAAAAAATAAACAGCCTTGGCCGGGAATCGAACCCGCGCCAAAGGCCGGGTTAAACAAACACACAAACACAACCAACTGGGCTAGCCATTTCTTTGTTATAAACCCGGATACATTATAATCTTATACGCGTATTAAACCCTCACAGTTGACAAGGAAAGTCAACTGTGGGTTACCTTGTTGATCAATCCAGCAATTTAACTCGTAATTGATCTATATTTGGTAAATTTAGGTGATTACCGGCCTATTGCAACTTGATTCCACGACAAATACACATCAATCGTTGACCAATTATTCAAATTATACGCGTATGATAATTATCAAGGTCAACCTTCCAATTAATCATAACCATCGAACCTCAGTATAAATAGATGATCTCCGAAGCTTAACAACTCGCTCACAACTCTCTCTTAACCTCCCATTCTCTCTGTAACACTCTAATTGTTATAATCGAGTTCGTTGTTTGACTTTTGCTTTGACCCGGCTATAATACTCAATTCATCACTGTGAGTCTTCGTTTTTTCGTGGGTTTTATTCATCGGCAATCAAGCAACAAAAGCCCCATCTTTAATCGGGCTCATGTTGTCTAAATCATCTGATTGCAAATTCTAGGGTTTATTCGTGTTTAATTTGGGGATAAACTGAAACGAGCATAATGTATTTACTTATTTTTAAACTGAAGATATCACAACCACCGGCCTAGGCCAAGTGGTTGTGACCCTTGTTCCACCACAGTGGTCACCCGGGTTCGAGTCCCGGCTCTGACCGTTTTTGTTCTTTTCTTTTCTTTTCTTTTTTAAACAAACAATTATATATATATATAAATATTAAACCTTTAAACCTTTTTAAATTCAGTTTAAAATATCAAAACTATTTTATAAATTCTAAAAAAATTATATTTGTTTAATCTGAGATAAAAGTTTTATTTGTAATTTTTATTTTTCAGAAATTCATTTATTTAATATTTATAATAATTAAATCATTTTTATACTATTATATTTATAAAAATCCATTTATATATCAAAACAATTTTATTAAATTCTCCAAAATTTATCCTGACTTTTTATAAAGTCAAACTTTACTGAAATAATTTTTAATTCAGTAAAATCATTTATTTTATATTTTTAATCAATTTTTGTTAGATTTAATCATAATTAAATCATAATAAATCCAATTTTCATCATTTTTGCACCAAAATTTTATACAAATTATTTTTAATCATTTAGAACAGAAATATGATTTTTAAAATAAGAATTCTTTAATTTTAGTATTTTTGAATATTAAAGTTAAATATTGGCTATTTATAAATAAATAGATTTAAAAATCTATTTTAAATGAAATAATTTTATAAAAATTATTTTTATGCTTCAAACACTTTAATATGCACATTCAAAATTCAAATTTTATAAAAATACTTTCTTTTATTAATTATCAAATTTTCCTTTATTAATTAAACATTTTAATTTAAAATCCAACAATTGATTATCCCCAAATCAAAACCCTAGGATACACTTATTAGTTAATTAGACTTAGACTTATTATATATTACCTTATTATAGGGTGATATTTGGAATCATTTTGGGCAACACAATTATTTCATCTTTTCAACAAGTTTAACATTTGCTAAGGTGAGTTTTACATAGCCCCTTTTCTATTTATCACCATTTTTGGGGTGAAACATGTTATAACATTATCATTGCAATTCAATTATCAATGTGTCTATGTGTTTTCTATGTTGCATTATGTCTTGAGCATGATTAGAGTAAGCATCATTCTAGCATAATCATTAACACTGATCAGCCGACGGTATACATTGATAGATCTATTGGACTGACAATCCCACCCGGATACGTGCCTCCTACAAAGGTTACGTGGGTGTTTGTTATCGCATAACATATTCATTTGGACCATAAGTGTATGGTATGTATCATTTTATAACAGTCAGCAGGGTTGATTATGTACTCGATTTATTTCTAATATGTTCTCACATATGGGCTAGATTAACATGACACATGAATTGCACAACATTTTATTCATTTTATTATCAAAAACCTATGTAATTCTCACCAACTTATGTTGACCCAAAATACTTTCAAAATTAACATGTTTCAGGTAACAACGAAGCTGAGGCTTGAGTTAGCATGAGGATTTTACTTGAAGTTATTTGAAGTTATTGAAGTTGTTATTTAATTTTATGTATTTGAATTCTTAGACATCATTTCACATTTTGGATATTATGTTTGAATAAATTATTTAAAATTTATATTATACCATGTGCTACTGAAAACAATCATCAATACGTGGCACCCCGATGTTTCCGCCATCGGTTGGGGTGTTACAGATTGGTATCAGAGCCTTGGTTATAGGGAATTAGGTTATTAGAAATAATCTAGACTATAACCTTAGGGACTAAAACAGTACTTGCTTCTCCTACTTGTAACCCTAATTGCTTCCCTAATTCTATCCTTATCCTATGCCTTATAACCCTAAACCTACATGTGACTACTCTTAATTGTCTGCTGCAATCCTGATCCACCATTAGATTTATAGGACAAAATCCTCAGGTTTAACCTGAACCCCCTTGAGATCTCGTCGAAGTTCTAGATTTTAATAACGAACACGTGCAATCTGGAAGGGTGAACGCCTGTATTCTGAGTCTTCTGTCTAGGCTGGCATTGCGCATATATCCCAATCAGACGAGGGACCCGGATGCCTACCTGGGAATTCTCGGGATGAGTGTTCACTTATAGGCTAAAGCATGTCTTCATATGTTATTAGAATTTAGAATCTTTGATAAGTCAACGTTTTCGTTTATTCGTTTTAATTAATGAATAAATGATTACATTCCTTATATAAACTCTCATTCATTTCATTGTGTCTATTACAGATCATGCCTCCTCGTCGCAGCACTCGCAACAACAATGGTGAGAACCACGAAGAAGGTGGTGATAACCATAACCACAACCATGACCAAGTTCCTAACCACAACAACAATGGGGTCGATGCTCAACTGGCTGCGATCATTTCTCAACAAATGGCGCAGCAAATCGCAACTCTGGTTCCCAATTTACTTGCTCAGGTCATCCAATTGAACGGCAACGGGAATGGTCACAACGGGAACGGAAATGGCAATGGCAATGGTAATGGACCCCAAGCTTGCACCCTTAAACATTTCAACTCTTGTAACCCTCCAAAGTTCAGCGGTGAAGAAGGAGCTACTGGACTTCTCCAATGGTTTGAGGGTATTGAGAATACCTTCATCAACAGTGAGTGCCCCAATAACTTCAAGGTTCGTTACGCCATGAGTGTTCTCCATAAACGAGCACTCACTTGGTGGAATGAAGAAAAGCGTACTCGTGGGGCCGAGGTTGCTCTTGCTATGACATGGGACCAAGTCAAAGAGATCATGAAAGAGGAGTTCTGTCCTCGCAATGAAGTTAAAAAGCTTGAGGATGAGTTCCACACCTTAGCTCAAGATAGTGGGGAAAACCTCGCCTACAACACCCGCTTTCATGAGCTTAGCTTATTGTTGCCCCACAAGGTTACTCCTCTGCCGATAGCCATCGAGAAGTACATCGGTGGTCTGCCCATGCAAATCCAGGACACCGTTTGGGGTAGAAATCCTACAACTCTGGAAGAGGCCAAACGTCTAGCGGCCACTCTTACTGATAATCATGTGAAGAACGGTACTCTCGTTCGCAAGGGCACTAAGAAGACTGTTGCCAAAGACACTCCACAGCCTGCAATTGAAGTCAAGCCTGAGACCTCAAGCAACAAAAAGCGCAAGGCTAGAAACTATATGGTTGCTGCTACTCCACCTGCCGCCCAAAACCCAGCCAAGAAACCATACACCGGACCTCACCCTTTGTGCAACACTTGCAAGTACCACCATCCCACGCAGGTGCCATGTCGATTTTGTACTAAGTGTCAAAGATATGGTCACCTGGTGAACGTCTGTCGATCTCCTGCTACCCAAGACAACAAAAACCCAGCTCCCAACCAACAAAACAACAGGCCTACTCGTGGTCAATGCTACGAGTGTGGTAACCCTAATCACTACATCAACAACTGCCCTAATCGTAACCGTAACCAAAACCAAAATCAGAACCAAAACCAAAACCAGAACCGCAATCAGAACCAAGGTGCTCGAGGTCGCGCCTACAATCTCAACGCTAACCAGGCTCGTGACAACAACGAAGTGGTGAATGGTACGTTTCTCATTAATAACCACTATGCATCCATATTATTTGATTCAGGAGCTGATAAGTCATTCGTGTCACTGAAGTTTGAACCTTTACTTAACTTACCCCACACTAATCTAGAAGAACCTTTCGTGGTAGAGGTAGCTAACGGGAAGTCTATTTCGATCGACTCTATTATTCGTAACTGCTTGTTGAACCTCGACGATCATACCTTCCCTATCGATCTTATCCCTATGCATCTTGGTAGTTTTGATGTTATAGTAAGCATGGACTGGTTGTCAACTTATCGTGCCGAAATTCTGTGCTTCGAGAAAGTCATACGCATTCCTCTCGAATCCGGTGAGATTTTGAAGATCTATGGTGAGAAACCCTGTGGTGAGCTTAAGCTTATGTCTTGTACTACTGCCCAAAAGTACTTACGAAAGGGGTATACAGCCTTCTTAGCTAACGTGATAGAGAAGAAGGACAAAGGCAAAAGTATCCAAGACATTCCTATTATTCGAGACTATCCTGAAGTCTTTCCAGAGGATTTACCTGGTTTGCCTCCTGCTCGACAAGTGGAGTTTCGTATTGATCTTGTTCCTGGTGCTAATCCTATTGCTAAAGCTCCTTATCGTCTTGCACCCTCTGAGATGCAAGAACTTGCTAGTCAATTACAGGAACTTTCTGATAAAGGGTTCATTCGCCCTAGTTCTTCTCCATGGGGAGCCCCTGTCTTATTCGTTAAAAAGAAGGATGGTTCTCTTCGGATGTGTATTGACTACCGTGAACTCAACAAACTCACCATCAAGAATCGTTATCCACTTCCTAGGATTGACGATCTCTTCGACCAACTTCAAGGAGCAACCCACTTCTCGAAGATTGATCTCCGTTCTGGTTATCATCAGCTTAGAGTCCACGATGAAGATATTCCCAAGACAGCTTTTCGCACGCGCTACGGTCACTATGAATTCATGGTTATGCCTTTTGGTTTGACCAATGCTCCCGCAGTATTTATGGATTTGATGAATCGGGTTTGTAGACCCTATCTCGACAAATTCGTGATCGTTTTCATCGATGATATTTTGATTTACTCTAAATCAAAATCCGATCACGAGCAACATCTTCACTCTATCTTGAGTCTCCTAAAGAAAGAACAACTGTACGCCAAGTTCTCAAAATGTGAATTTTGGCTTAAGGAAGTTCAATTTTTGGGACATGTCATTGATATGAACGGAATTCATGTTGATCCTGCAAAGATCGAAGCTGTGAAGAATTGGAGTGTTCCTACCACTCCAACGGAAGTCCGTTCTTTTCTTGGGTTGGCTGGTTATTATCGTCGATTCATCGCCAATTTCTCCAAGATCGCTGTTCCTCTCACTACCTTAACTCACAAGGGGAAACCCTATGAGTGGGGACCTAAGCAAGAGGAAGCATTTGAAACTCTTAAGCTGAAACTTTGTGAAGCTCCTATCTTGTCCCTACCTGATGGTAATGATGATTTCGTGGTCTACTGTGATGCATCAAACCAAGGTCTTGGTTGTGTTCTCATGCAACGAGGAAAGGTTATTGCTTATGCGTCTCGACAACTCAAGACTCACGAGAAAAATTATACCACCCATGATCTTGAATTGGGCGCTGTTGTCTTTGCACTCAAGATTTGGAGACATTATCTGTATGGGACCAAATGTGTGGTGTTCACGGACCACAAAAGTCTCCAACATGTCTTCGATCAAAAGAATCTTAACATGAGGCAACGAAGATGGGTTGAATTACTTAACGACTATGATTGCGAAATTCGCTACCATCCTGGCAAGGCGAATGTTGTGGCTGACGCACTTAGTCGTAAAGAGCGTATCAAACTCCAATGTGCAAGAGTTCGTACTGATCTTCAAGATCGCATTCTCCAGGCTCAACACACATCAGTCACTCAAGGTAACATGTACGATGAAATGTCTTGCGGTGCTGAGACTCAACTTGAAACCAAACCCGATGGTCTCCTTTATTTCCTTAACCGACTGTGGATTCCCGACCGTGATGATCTTCGTACTTTTCTCATGAACGAGGCTCATAAGTCTCGTTACTCTATTCATCCTGGAGCTGACAAGATGTACCAAGATCTTCGTTATTCTTATTGGTGGCCTGGTATGAAGAAAGACATTGCTCTTTTCGTTGCAAAATGCCTCACTTGTTCCAAGGTTAAGGCTGAACATCAACGACCATCTGGTATGCTTGAACAACCAGAGATTCCTGTCTGGAAATGGGAGAGCATAGCTATGGATTTCATCACCAAACTTCCTCGTACACCCAAAGGTTTTGACAGTATTTGGGTAATCGTCGATCGTTTGACCAAGTCAGCTCACTTTCTACCTATTCGTGAGAAGTACTCTGTGGAAAGGTTGGCAAAGATGTACGTAAGTGAAATCGTATGTCGTCATGGTATACCTTTGGACATTATTTCTGATCGCGATGGTCGTTTCACCTCTCACTTTTGGGGATCTCTACAAGATGCTTTGGGTACCAAGTTGAACCTGAGCACTGCTTATCACCCTCAAACGGATGGTCAGACTGAACGAACCATCCAGACACTTGAGGACATGCTCAGGGCATGTGTCATCGATTTTGGTGGCGCATGGGATTCTCATCTTCCTTTGGTTGAGTTTTCATACAACAACAGTTATCACGCCAGCATTAACATGGCTCCTTTTGAGGCACTCTATGGTCGGAAATGTCGTTCACCTGTCTGTTGGACTGAGGTTGGTGAAGCTCGTATTACTGGACCCGAACTAATCCAGGAAACCACAGACAAAATCCAGCTTATTCAGGATAATCTTCTCAAGGCTAGAAGTCGCCAAAAGAGTTATGCTGATAAACGTCGTAAACCCTTGGAGTTTCAAGTTGGGGACCTTGTGCTACTTAAGGTATCCCCTTGGAAAGGAGTTATTCGTTTCGGTAGAAAAGGAAAACTAGCTCCTCGTTACGTAGGCCCCTTCAAAATTCTTGACAGAGTTGGAAAAGTGGCTTACAAGCTTGATCTTCCACCTGAGCTAAGCAATGTTCATCCGACCTTCCATGTTTCAAACCTCAAGAAATGCTTAGCAGATGAGAACCTTCATGTTCCTCTTGAGGATGTGCAAATCGATGAAAGCATGCACATTATCGAGAAACCCGTCGAGATTGTTGACACTGGAGTCAAGAAACTCAAGCGCAGTCGTATTCCGATCGTTAAGGTTCGTTGGGAATCTAAACGAGGCCCAGAGTTCACTTGGGAACGTAAAGACCAGATGAAGTCGAAATATCCACATCTTTTTCCACCAGACTCTCCGACTCCAACTTCGGGACGAAGTTCCTAAAAGTAGGGGAGACTGTAACATTACGCATTAAAAACTTGTACGTTACACGTTCGTCATTAATAAAACGTCAAGTTTCATCTCATTCATCGCATTTATTATTTTTGTCGCATTTGTGGAACCCTAATACTATATATAATATTATATATATGTGTGTAGTTGTATAATTATATCAAAAAAAAAAAATAAACAGCCTTGGCCGGGAATCGAACCCGCGCCAAAGGCCGGGTTAAACAAACACACAAACACAACCAACTGGGCTAGCCATTTCTTTGTTATAAACCCGGATACATTATAATCTTATACGCGTATTAAACCCTCACAGTTGACAAGGAAAGTCAACTGTGGGTTACCTTGTTGATCAATCCAGCAATTTAACTCGTAATTGATCTATATTTGGTAAATTTAGGTGATTACCGGCCTATTACAACTTGATTCCACGACAAATACACATCAATTGTTGACCAATTATTCAAATTATACGCGTATGATAATTATCAAGGTCAACCTTCCAATTAATCATAACCATCGAACCTCAGTATAAATAGATGATCTCCGAAGCTTAACAACTCGCTCACAACTCTCTCTCAACCTCCCATTCTCTCTGTAACACTCTAATTGTTATAATCGAGTTCGTTGTTTGACTTTTGCTTTGACCCGGCTATAATACTCAATTCATCACTGTGAGTCTTCGTTTTTTCGTGGGTTTTATTCATCGGCAATCAAGCAACAAAAGCCCCATCTTTAATCGGGCTCATGTTGTCTAAATCATCTGATTGCAAATTCTAGGGTTTATTCGTGTTTAATTTGGGGATAAACTGAAACGAGCATAATGTATTTATTTATTTTTAAACTGAAGATATCACAACCACCGGCCTAGGCCAAGTGGTTGTGACCCTTGTTCCACCACAGTGGTCACCCGGGTTCGAGTCCCGGCTCTGACCGTTTTTGTTCTTTTCTTTTCTTTTCTTTTTTAAACAAACAATTATATATATATATATAAATATTAAACCTTTAAACCTTTTTAAATTCAGTTTAAAATATCAAAACTATTTTATAAATTCTAAAAAAATTATATTTGTTTAATCTGAGATAAAAGTTTTATTTGTAATTTTTATTTTTCAGAAATTCATTTATTTAATATTTATAATAATTAAATCATTTTTATACTATTATATTTATAAAAATCCATTTATATATCAAAACAATTTTATTAAATTCTCCAAAATTTATCCTGACTTTTTATAAAGTCAAACTTTACTGAAATAATTTTTAATTCAGTAAAATCATTTATTTTATATTTTTAATCAATTTTTGTTAGATTTAATCATAATTAAATCATAATAAATCCAATTTTCATCATTTTTGCACCAAAATTTTATACAAATTATTTTTAATCATTTAGAACAGAAATATGATTTTTAAAATAAGAATTCTTTAATTTTAGTACTTTTGAATATTAAAGTTAAATATTGGCTATTTATAAATAAATAGATTTAAAAATCTATTTTAAATGAAATAATTTTATAAAAATTATTTTTATGCTTCAAACACTTTAATATGCACATTCAAAATTCAAATTTTATAAAAAGACTTTCTTTTATTAATTATCAAATTTTCCTTTATTAATTAAACATTTTAATTTAAAATCCAACAATTGATTATCCCCAAATCAAAACCCTAGGATACACTTATTAGTTAATTAGACTTAGACTTATTATATATTACCTTATTATAGGGTGATATTTGGAATCATTTTGGGCAACACAATTATTTCATCTTTTCAACAAGTTTAACATTTGCTAAGGTGAGTTTTACATAGCCCCTTTTCTATTTATCACCATTTTTGGGGTGAAACATGTTATAACATTATCATTGCAATTCAATCATCAATGTGTCTATGTGTTTTCTATGTTGCATTATGTCTTGAGCATGATTAGAGTAAGCATCATTCTAGCATAATCATTAACACTGATCAGCCGACGGTATACATTGATAGATCTATTGGACTGACAATCCCACCCGGATACGTGCCTCCTACAAAGGTTACGTGGGTGTTTGTTATCGCATAACATATTCATTTGGACCATAAGTGTATGGTATGTATCATTTTATAACAGTCAGCAGGGTTGATTATGCACTCGATTTATTTCTAATATGTTCTCACATATGGGCTAGATTAACATGACACATGAATTGCACAACATTTTATTCATTTTATTATCAAAAACCTATGTAATTCTCACCAACTTATGTTGACCCAAAATACTTTCAAAATTAACATGTTTCAGGTAACAACGAAGCTGAGGCTTGAGTTAGCATGAGGATTTTACTTGAAGTTATTTGAAGTTATTGAAGTTGTTATTTAATTTTATGTATTTGAATTCTTAGACATCATTTCACATTTTGGATATTATGTTTGAATAAATTATTTAAAATTTATATTATACCATGTGCTACTGAAAACAATCATCAATACGTGGCACCCCGATGTTTCCGCCATCGGTTGGGGTGTTACACTGACATTCAGAAGACTGCTTTTCGCACTCGTTATGGCCATTTTTAGTTCTTGGTCATTACTTTTGGTCTCACTAACGCACCGGCGGTGTTCATGGATTTAATGAACCGCGTTTGCAAACCTTACCTTGATAAGTTCGTCATCGTGTTCATTGACGATATTCTGATTTACTCCAAGAACAAGGCGGATCATGAAGAACATCTACGGTTGGTCTTGGAACTTTTGAGACAGGAGCAGTTGTATGCTAAGTTCTCAAAGTGTGATTTTTGGTTACGTGAAGTTCAATTCCTAGGACATGTGGTGAATGAACTGGGAATTCATGTCGATCCGGCTAAGATCGAAGCTATTAAGGACTGGGAAGCACCAAAGACGCCATCTGAGGTGCGGCAATTCCTAGGTCTTGCGGGTTATTATCGTCGTTTCATCGAGGGATTTTCGAAGATCGCTCAACCCCTCACTACTCTTACCCAGAAGGACCGAAAGTTCGACTGGGGTGAACCGCAGGAATCAGCATTTAAGATGCTGAAGCTTAAACTTTGTCTTGCGCCTATCTTATCCTTACCAGAGGGTACGGATGACTTCGTTGTGTACTGTGACGCTTCTATTCGTGGTCTCGGTTGCGTGTTGATGCAACGCGGGAAGGTTATTGCTTATGCTTCTCATCAACTCAAAGTTCATGAGAAGAACTACACTACTCATGACTTGGAACTGGGTGCGGTAGTCTTTGCGTTGAAAATCTGGAGACATTACTTGTACGATACCAAGTGTGAAGTATATACCGATCACAAGAGTCTTCAGCATATTTTCGACCAGAAGGTGTTGAACATGCGGCAGCGTCGCTGGGTTTAACTCCTGAACGATTATGACTGTGCTATCAAATACCATCCTGGCAAGGCGAACGTTGTGGCGGACGCCTTGAGCAGGAAGGACTCTGCGAATCCTCGTCGTGTTCGAGCCTTACAGCTCACCATTCATTCGTCGTTACCTGACCAAATCCGTTCTGCACAGTTGGAAGCCTTGAAGGAGGAAAACCTTAAGGCTGAGACTATGCACAGTGCTGACAAGCATCTTGAGCTCAGGACCGATGGCTTACACTATTTTGTGGGATGTGTTTGGGTCCCATTGTTCGGGGGATTGCGCGAGCTTGTTTTGGATGAAGCTCACAAATCCCGGTATTCTATTCACCCTGGCTCCGATAAGATGTATCAGGATTTGAAGATACTTTATTGGTGGCCAAACATGAAAGCTGATATAGCTTCTTATGTCAGCAAATGTTTGACTTGTGCTAAAGTCAAGGTGGAGTATCAGAGGCCGTCTGGTCTCCTGCAACAACCAGAGGTTCCGGAATGGAAGTGGGAGCGAATCACGATGGATTTTGTCACCAAGCTGCCAAGGTCACCTAGTGGTTATGATATGATCTGGGTGATTGTTGACCGGCTGACAAAATCGGCACGTTTCATACCTAATAAGGAAACCGATGGACTCGAGCGGTTGGCTCGACTTTACCTTAAGGAGGTGGTTGCTCGGCACGGGGTGCTTGTCTCTATTATCTCTGATCGTGATTCTTGTTTTGCTTCGCGTTTCTGGAAGGCTCTGCACAAGGCTTTGGGTACTCAGTTGGATATGAGTACAGCTTATCATCCGCAAACTGATGGACAGAGTGAGCGGACGATTCAAACCTTGGAAGACATGCTCCGGGCGTGTGTTATCGATTTTGGCAAAAGTTGGGAGATCCACCTGCCATTAGTGGAGTTCTCCTACAACAACAGCTATCACTCTAGTATCAAGGCAGCTCCGTTCGAGGCTCTTTACGGACGGAAATGTCGATCACCACTTTGTTGGGCCGAGGTGGGCGAGAGCTGGCTCACTGGTCCGGAACTTGTGTACGAAACTTCGGAGAAAATCGTACAGAATCGTCAGCGTTTGGCTGCTGCTCGGGATCGTCAGAAGAGCTATGCCGATCGCCGTCGAAAACCTTTGGAGTTCCAGGTTGGGGACAGGGTACTTCTGAAAGTTTCACCATGGAAGGGCGTCATACGCTTTGGAAAGCGTGGCAAGCTTAACCCTCGTTATGTCGGACCATTCGCAATCCTGGATCGGATTGGACCGGTGGCATACAGACTTGACTTACTGGCGGAGCTCGGTAGTGTGCACAACGTCTTCCATGTGTCTAACTTAAAGAAGTGTTTGGCGGATGAATCTCTCATTGTACCACTGGAAGAGATCAAGGTTGATGATCGTCTTCGCATTGTGGAGGAACCTGTCGAGATTCTCGACTACAAGATTCGTAGCCTTCGTCGGAGTAAAATCCACATCGTTAAAGTCCGTTGGAACTCGAATCCTGGACCGGAGTTCACATGGGAACGGGAGGATCAGATGAAAGTTAAATATCCTCATCTTTTTCCGAAACGCGCGTTTGAATCGAGGCATGTTACTGCTGAAGCGGAATGAATCTCGGGTCGAGATTCCTTTCAACGTGGGGATGATGTGACATCCAGTAATTTTCTTTTTGTTCTGTTCTTTTTCGTTTCTTTCTTTTGGGGCTTTGCGCAATTTTCGGGACGAAAATTCTTTCAACGTGGGGATGATGTGACACTCGGCATGTTTGGCTTAAACATATTAGTAACATCTAAGTCTACCTTAGCGAGAAACGTTTATAAACAGACTTAAGAATATGTGTATATTATGGGTCGTGTGGTGGATTATATACATAGATGTGTTTAAATGATGTGTAAACGATTATCTATGCTTAAATATGTTAAATATAGACTAAGGATACATGCTTATGTGTTAAGATGTGTTAGAATGCGTTAAACACGACAAACTGGAATATTAGTTAAACATGAGTTCTGGTTCGACCACTTCGAGTGGTCGAAGGAGAACATTTTGTTTTGTTCGACCCTTTGTGAATGGGCGAACCTGGGATGTGGAATTGAAAGAATTCCCTTCGACCAGGACGGGGCTCATTCGACCCTGTGGAAGGGTCGAAGGAGGCCACCTTCGACCATTAAGTTGGGGCGAAGGAGGATTAGTATAAATACCAAACTTTGTCATTTTTCATCATTTCACAAACCCTAACCGTCCCAAAACACTCTCAAACGATCTTAATCACTAAGGAAGGAGTTTTTGCTCTTCTTTTTCATAATCTAACCTATCTACAACATCTAAACAAGAATCCAAGGTGTGTTCTTAATCCTAAACCTTTTTAAAAGCATTTTAATTCGTTTTCATCTAACCCTAATTGTTCGGATTTGTTCTAAGGGTGTTTTTATGATTAAAAACCTTTTAAACATCTTTCTAAACCAAAACATTATCATTTGACATAGGTTTTCATAATGATAAACATATGTAAATTGTGTATTATGTGGTGTTATGTGTTGTTCAATGATTTGCTGCTGTATCTATGATAGAAACCTGATATAGGATTGTTATTGATGCTAGATTATTGTTGTTAGGGTTAGGATTGGATAAATGATGATATTATGGGTATTTGGGGGTTTTAACGAATCTAGACTTGATGCATGATATTTATGATCAATAGAACTAATAGGGAAAGATCGAACACTCGACAAACTGAGCATTTTAAGTTGAATACGGATCGATTTCAAAAGTTTCCAAAATGGGTAAATAATCCATGCATGATAGTGACGTTTCCATAATTTTTACCATTTTGGGAAAGGGCTGAAATGGACGTATTATTGGGGGAAATCGGTGGGGTTTTGTAGGGATAAGTTATTCATGCTTGACTGCTGTGTTTGATGATGTTTCGAGTCGTTTTGAATGTGTTTGAAGCGTTTTTAGGAAAATTTGCACAACAGGGGCGAACCTGGACTCCTTCGACCGATCGAAGGTGCGAAGGAGGGAATCCAGGGTCGAACCTGGGTTTTGTTGGGCGAAAGTGGCAGAACGGTCGAAGGAGGCATCAAACGGTCGAACGAAATACAAAACGGGCGAAGGAGACTTAAAACGGGCGAAGGAGACTTAAACTGACTGGTTCGACCGTTCTGATGCAGAAATGAGATTTTTGATACAAACTAAGTGTTTTATGCTTGAACCTTGTGTGTAGTCTATGTGTACTTGATTAGTTAGGGTAATGGGTCACCAACGGAATGTCGGGTCGGTCTAGTGTGTCGGTTAAACATTTAAACACGTTTTAAAACATACTTGGCTACGATCTGGACAATCGGGGACTAGATAACCTTATGGTTATTAGTCGGAACACTTATGTGAACATTTTGATAGATCTCCGGTAGAGGGATTATCAAGGGCTTAACATCTTTACTTATAACCGAAGAACGCTATCTAAGGTGAGTTCACGGCCCCACTTTTACTGCTTTAACTTTTGGGGGAGAAAACATGCGCTAAACTATTTTGGTAACATATGTCATACTATAGTTTTTAACTTTGTATTGCTATACGATCTTTGGAAGTCCCGGGGGAAACCATGAATGTGCGGGGATGCACAACGGGGGAAATGTGGATAGATCTATTGGGCGTGACCTGCCCCACTCGTCGGCTTGGAGGGCCGGGCGGGTGCATGTTGTCTCGAACAGGAACATTGGTATCATGCTGAACATACGGGCTGCTTAAACATGCTAAACATTGCTAAACGTGTCTAGTAATGGCTTCCAATCGTAGTAGTAATAAAACATACGCCTAGCTAGCGTACTTGGTAACATTGATATAGTATGGACATGGTAACGTTTTGGTAATATATTGTACAAACCTGTGAACTCACCAGCATTATATGTTGACATCTTTTTAGCATGCTTTTCTCAGGTCGCTAAGGTAGCAACAAATGGAACTAGGCGCACAGGTCAGCATTGGCGTCTAGGCTTAGTTGCACATTTTGAAATAAAGTGTTTTGAATACTATTGTAGCTGATTAAATTCTTCTTAAATGCTTCCGCTTATAAAAATCGTTGTTTATGGTTTTACGTATTTCATATAGAGTCGTTTATTGTGATCGTTGACTTGGATCCTGGTTTGTCATGCGCCTCGCGGTAAAACTCCGCAAGTGGTAATTTGAGGGTGTGACATTTAGGTTTTGGCAATAGCATGGTTGGAATAGGCAAACATCTTGGAATTGGAAACCTAAGAGTCTAGAAATGGCGTTTGGAGTTCAAAGTGTCTTAGAAGTATATATTCCGCTGCGTAGTATTAAAGAGATCAACCCACAAGGATTTTCAGGGTGTGACAGAGCTTGGTATCAGAGCTTGGTCTCGAATCGGTGTGTCAGTTTTTCCTTCGAGAACACTGAGTTCCTTAAGGGGAATGGATTATAAGGTCCCACATCGGTTGAGAAGGGTAACGAACACTTCCATATAGGGTGTGGGATACCTTCTCTATCGTACGAGTGTTGGTTAGTCTCTTCGGGATGAAACCAATGTGAACCCGTGAGCCTAATTAGAGTCCAATACTGCTGAGCGGGCAAAGTACGATACGAGTTACATCGGGCTTTGACCGATAGCATCAGAACCATAGGTTTTAGCGAATTAAGTGTCGATAGAGGCATTTAGGCTTTAACCAGTGTATTGTATATATTAGGGGACCAAGGTTACTAAGACACAATGATTAGCGTGAACGCCTAGGAAATAAAAATATCCAACCATTGCCAAATAAGTGAAAGAATATTAGTGTATGGAATTACATTAGCTCAGTATAGGTTTCTACGACATAAGAAACGTTATGTATGTGATTAGTGAGTATTTACTATAATGGTGAATTGGAAGGTGTAATAGCTAGTGATGACTAGGCATATCTTATGAGTGACCGGTGAGTCATCCCTATGTATAGTAAAGTGTATCTTCACATAGAATTTAGCTAAGTCATTGTTCCATAGTTACGAGGAACAATCTACTTGATTACATGTTGTGTATAAGTTATGTAAAGTATATATTTGTATTCATCGAAAATAGCATGAATCGCCAAACGGATATCGACGTTAGCTTGGACGTGGCAAGGACACGCACTCGTGTCAAGCAATTGGACAAGTTGGTGGCACGTATGCATAATGGATTGATCGAAGCATCTGGGGTTTCGCATTCCCATGAGTCGGGATGAGCCTACGTCGTTAGCAATAATTTCGATTCGAAACGTCGTGTAGAGGCATCTTGTCGTGAAGATGATACTACGCAAGTTGGAATGTAATCAGGAACGACATGAAGGATGGCACGCACGACTAACGTTATATACGTAATATATATGTGTAATTATATATGTGTGGCTATGTGAATTTATGAGTGCTTCTGATATAACTCGTGATGGATATTAATAGGGTGATCTTGCGAGGTAAATTTTCGATAACATTGACGTCATGTTATTGCGAGCTGACAGGCACAAGAAGGTCCTAAGAAGATCTATCGTGAGGGTATATGCGTAAGGCACACAGACTATTTGTTTATTTGTTGATTATTATTTTACTTGCGGCCCTGATTATCATTTTTCCCCTGTTCGTATTATTGCGACTCCAGTTTTAGTAAGCCATTCTAAGATTTCGATGATCTCGTTTCTTGAGCTTCCGAGGTTCATGTAAAGGAACCTGGTTATATCTTTCGATTATGTTTTACGCTTTTTCCCGTTAGCGTTGGTGGCTCTCGACAAACTATCATAAAGGAATGGAGTGGTTATCTAAGAATCAAGCGGATGTCGTATGTCATGGGAGATTGGTCCGTATTCCAGTATCGGACAATGAGATTCTGGTCGTACGCGGTGACTTGGAGAAAAGTCGTTAAAGATGGATAATGTATTGAAGGCGCGAAGCTTCTGCGGAAAGGATACTCGGCATTTATAGCCTGTGTTGTTAACACTACGGATGTGGAAAAGGAATTTGAGGAAATTCCTGGAGTTGAGAATATTCCGAAGTTTTACCAGATGATTTTCCTGGTTTGTCGCCTTCAAGGTAGTTGGAATTTCGAATAGATCTTGTGCTCGGTGCCGCATTAGTCGTTAAGTTCCCGTATCGATTAGCACCTTCAGAAATGCAAGGGCTTTTGAATCAGTTGCAAGAATTGTTGGGAAAAAGGTTTCAGTAGATCAAGTTATGCTTCCCAAGGATCGGGTGATGAGCATTGATGTTGTTTGTCAAAGGAGAAGGACAGAACGGTTAGGATGTGTATTGGTTATAAGGAGTTGAACAAACTCACCATTAGGAAACTGATACACATTGCCTGGAATTGATGGTTTATTCGATCAAGTCATGAGGATCGAGCTTTATTCAAAGATTGGCTTGGAATCTGGTTATTATCAGCAGAAGATTGTGAAGGAGGATACTATGGAGACCACGTTTAAGACGCGATGCGACCGATATGAGTTTCTAGTTATGCTGTTTGGATCAGTGAATGCGCCGGCAATGTTTATGATCTTATGAATAGGGTTCGTAAACCATGTTCAGACAAGTTTGTTATAGTATACATCGACGCTATACTTATTTATTCACGAACTAGAGAGGATCATGAACAACACTTGAGACTGATTCGAGAATTATTGGAAAGCGAGAAGTTATTTGCGAAGATTGCTATGTGCGAATTCAGGATGTGTGAAGTTCATTTCATGGGTCATGTTATTAATGTGAAGGATGCGCAAGTGGACCCAGCGAAGATAGAGGCAATCAAGGAGTTGAATGTGCCTAAATCTCTCGCAGAGATACGCAAAATTTTGGGTTTTGTTGGATATTACCGCTAATTCGTTGGTAATTCTCCCAAGATGGCGCAACCTTTGACGCTATTGACCCAAAAAGGATGCAAGTATAAAGGATTGAAAAGCAAGAGGAAGCCTTTCAGATGTTAAATCAAAAGTTGTGTAGTGTGCCAACACTGTCTTTCCCTGATGAGAACGATGGTGATGTGGTGCATCGTAATGATTCACATTAAGGCTTAGGTTGCGTGTTGATGCAAGCTTATGCGTCAAGACAACTAAAAGTGCACAAAGTGAATTACAAGACACATGGCTTGGAGATAGGAGATGTGATTTTTGGCGCTCAGGATTTGGAGACACTATCTTTATGGTACTTAGTGTACGATCTTTACGGATCGTACAAGTCTTCAACATATTCTTGATCAAGAAGAGCTTATTATGAGGTAGCGAAGATGGGTTGAGCTACTCATTGATTGTGATTGTGAAATTTGTTGTTATTTTGGAAAAGTGAGCATTGTGGTTAATGCTTTAAGTAGAAAGGAAAGAGGTTAAACCATCACGTGTTTGTGCATTAGGTTTGACAATCCTTATGAGCCTTATAGCTCAAGTCAGGAAAGCACAACAGGAAGCTTGGAAGGAAGAGGAATCTGAAGAGCGAACGCGTGTACACAAGGATAAGAGATTGGAGTCTGAAAGTTGTCGAGGTTGCGTACCTTATGGATTGTGTTTGGATACGGTATATAGGGTTATGCGTGAATTGGTTATGGATGAGACCTGTAATTTGGAGTATTCGGTTCACCCTGGTTTCGTTATTATGCATAAGGATTGGGAAGAGCATTAATGGTGACCGAACATGGAAGGGGAGATAGCGGTTTATATTGGAAGTATCGCTTTGGAAAAGCGTTAATAAGATTGGTAGGCAATGAAAGCTTATCCCTCGCTACATTGGACAGGTTGAGATCATAGCAAGGGTAGGCTTAGTTACGTAATGACTTAAGTTACAACAAGAGATTTTTGGAGCCTGTGATGTGTTTCACGTTTTGATTTGAAGAAATGGTTGTCTGGCGAGGCGCTTGTGATACCGCCAGAGGAGATTAATGTCGACGACAAATTGCGTTTTGTCAAGGAACCTGTTGAGGTTATGGACTGGAAAGTCCAGAAGTTGAGATGGAGTAACATCAAGATTGGACAAGGTCGGATGGAATTCTAGTCATGGACTAGAGTCTACTTGGAAAGAGGAGATCGACGGAAGCTAAAGCATTCTCGTTTATTACTGTCCGAACCGAAGTTAGTAGTGACATAACGAAAATTTCGGGGACGAAATTTCTTAAACGAGGGGAGAATGTGACAACCGTTAAAATTCGGTCAACCGTTGACTGAATCTTGATCATGATCCCTATATGCTTCGCATATACTAAGGTTGATTTTGGGTAAGTTGAGTTGTTACAAGTCCAACAAATGTCTTTCGTGAAGTTCGTGGACGTCTAGATGTTCTAAAGAAAGACTGTGCATCTTAACGCAAACGAACTGATGTCGATGAGAATTCGTCAGAATGGACAAACTTAGAGTCATTGCTTATTAATACGGCACGTATTTGTTGTTGAAGTGATCGGATGTGGAATCGGCTGAAGAACGGATGAAAACGTAGCGTTTGGAGAATGCGGAGAGTAACTGATATGAGAACCGGACATCGAAATACGTGGTTCTAACCGCACATATGCTTTCGGATTTATTATTTATTATAAATAATATTATCCGTTTAATATCGAAAGCTATCGGGTCATTTAAATGGAGGAAACGGTAACCGGTTAGGATAATGCGATTCTAACGGACGCCCCGAAAGAACGCGTGGGATACCGATATTAATTATATTTTTGCTCGGTTTAACGTTATTTAAGATTACGAATAAAACCGACTAATTCTTAGAATTAATTATTGAAGCCTAGATATGAACCGAGACGTTTCGCGAGATTACGGGTTCGAAACGCGGTATCTACCTACCTAATCCTAACCCTAACTATAAAAACCCTTTATGTTCCATCTTCTTCTTCATTTATCATCCTACAACACAAGAAATCCTCTCAAACTCTCTCTAGCTCTCTCTCTCTCTCTCTACTCTCTCTCTAACTGTCCCTCGTCTCTCCTTCGTCTCCCTCTGTAAACAAGCCGGCCGACCACCATAGTTACAGGTGGCGGCGGCGGCGTGGCTTCAGAAAGCCCAAAAAGGGGCAGAGTGGGGGCGACGACAACGTGGTGGTCCGGTAGAGCCCGATTTGGGCTGAGGTAGTGGTGTTTTTGTTGAGTTCGAGCGGTGGTGGAGGTGCTCGGAGGTGATGGCGACGGCGTTTGGGTGGGTTCGGCCCAGGTTATGGTTGCGGGTCTGTTGTGGTGGCCGTTGGCGGCCATGGTTGTTGTTGGTGGTGGCTTATGGCTAATGATGGTGGTGCTCGACTGTGGTGGTTGAAGGATGATGGCGGGGCAGGTGGTGTTCGGCTCCGGCTCGGGTCCGATGGGGCTCGGGTCTGGGTCAATTTATGGTTATGGTTGTTGTTCATCTCGGGTCAGGTTCTGGAGCTGGTAGTAGTTCGTTGGTTGACAGATCCGATGGGTGTTCGAGTTGGATCGGGGCTGCATGTTGGTTTCGAGTGGTGCTCGGTCAGATCCGGGTCTGATAGGGCTCGGGTTCGGGCCAGATCTTGGTTATGTTTAAAGATCTTGGTCTGCATGTTGCTTGTTGATGATGATAAGGATGTTCGGGTTCAGTTTGGTGCTCGGGTTTGGGTCCCGAGTGTAAAGGATTAGAAGATGGTTTAAGTTGTGGTTTGGATCCCGGTTGGAAGCGAGTTCGGTCAGATCTGGTCAACATCGGACATGCATGCGTATATTATACGGTATATTATCTTGATTTGTTGCTATTATTATTACTATATATATATATATAAGTGTATATATATTATAGATACGAAACTATCGTGACTCACGAAACGAACCGACATTGATTATATAATAAGTAATATTGTATATTAAAGACGGATTTGATGATATTGTATATTGGACTGGACCGTTGGACTATATTATATAATTTTATCTATATATACTTTTATATAAATTTTGATGTACATAATTATACAGGTATAATTTATATAAAATGGCGAAATGTATAAAGTCTCGTTCGATGGAAATACAGATAAATATATTGAACGATATGTATTCGTAATTGATTTTTGGGTAAACTATAGACAACTTGTGTTGTCTGGATTGTATAAAAACAGAGGAAACTCTGCCGAAATTTTATACGATCCAGAGCACAACGAATGCAATATACTTTCCTAAAAACAAATGTACAAAACGAATATATTTATCCGATTCTATGATTAATGATGAGCTATACGTTTCGTAGCACTAAGTCCAACGTAGGTTACACACGAGTGGTAAAAAGTGCGCAACTTGAGTACTACGTCGTATGCTAACACCTAAATAAGTCGTGATTGGTTCGATGAGTCACACCACTTTCTAGACTCGGATTTGTACATACGAATCTAGATAGTTGGATAATATGTTTTTCATGTTAGATCTTAAGGTGTCTTTGTTGGTAATTAGGACACAAAGATGTGAATAATGATTCAAGCGTTGATAGCTATCTAAGCAAGAATATTCAGGTGAGTTCATGCCCCCACTTTTTACTGTTTTATAACTGTTTTCGGGGTGGAAGACATACTTGTTTTATGAAAACCTGTTTACTATAAAACGTAACAAAGATTTGATTATACGGATTGGAGATAAATTGCATTGAATTGTACAGATTGGTACAAAAAGGGATAATTTGTACGGGAAGATACAAATTGGTATAAAATGGAAAATTTGTACGGGAAGATACAAATTGGTATAAAATGGATAAATGGTATTTTATGTTTTTCTCGACCCCTTTTTATTTAAATGTTTTTCGGACATCTTAACAATCGGGGGGATTAACATGCGGGTATGATGAATAAACTAGAAATATAATATATGATGCCCTTTGGTTTGTGCACCGGTGGGTACGTTAAATAATGTGACACCAGTGTCAACTGACGGGTTGCCACTCTCTCTCCCAGCACATCTTATTCATTAGCCTTCGGATAAGGCCGTTGTTTATGTTATAGTACTATTGGGTTGACGCCCCCGTTTTCATGATTTGACTGGGTCGAAATCAGCTTGAAAAATGAACATAACCTCCAGAAGTACCTCTCACGGAGAGGCCACCACACGGGAACAAAGTTATGGATTGATTAAGAGCCTTTGGATTACATCATATACTTGTGAGACCTAGCTAGTCTTCATGATTCTAATCTAGTAATACGGAAATCATACGCCTTTTGTTTTAAAAGCTAAAGAAATGTGAGTAGTTGCCTTAAAACCTGCAAATGCGACAATCGCTTTTTATTTTATAAAAACATGTTGGCATCGAACGTTTTGTTTAACTACTTCTGCTTTTAAATACGTTTTATACCATGGGAAGAAATCTCATTATTGAACAGGATGGTTCAGGTTGGGTGATTATGGGAAGAAATCACGTCATTGATAATGGGCTTACAAAGTACAAATATAAAACCATGAACTTACCAACTTTATGTTGACGTCTTTAAGTATGTCATTCAGGTTTAGGTTTTGGCAATAGCATGGTTGGAATAGGCAAACATTTTGGAATTGGAAACCTAAGAGTCTAGAAATGACGTTTGGAGTTCAAAGAGTCTTAGAAGTATATATTCCGCTGCGTAGTATTAAAGAGATCAACCCACAAGGATTTTCGGGGTGTGACATTAATCACTATTTAAACTGGTTTTTACAAAAACGCACTTGGTTTTTGTAAAACGCATTTAGTTTTTGTAAAACGCACTTGTTTTTTGTAAAACGCACTTGATTTTATAAAAAGCATTTAGTATAAATAAAAACTCACATTTCCTCACTTTTCACCCTATTTTACTCTGTTTTCCTCCAACAAACAAAACAACTATATTCATACACACTTGAGGTAAGGTTTTTATGGATTGGTTGTTTTTTTTCTTTTTTTCTTCTTTTTCCTTTGTTTTGTGATTAGCCAGAGACACAGAGATGTTGGCTTCTTGGTTGTCTTCTCCGAAGATAGAGGAAGTGACTAGATCTGAGCCACGATTGAGGTCGGTTTGAAGGCGAACAACATGAAGGGTTTTGAAGGCGTCGGAGGTTAGAGGAGAGAGGGATCGGTGAGGCTTTGGTCCGGCGGTTTGGTCAAGCGGTGGTGGTGGTGGTTAATTAACGATTAAAAAATGATATGAATGAACATTATCTTTTCCCCATTTAAATCAACCTGGATTGGGTTAAGATTGGGTTAGTTAAAGTTAACTATGCTTTACACGTGTCAGGCTGTGGTGACTTCTTACACTTTGTAGGTTAAGAATACTTTGTATCCTATACTTTCTCTTTGAAAAAAAACAACCTTCAACTTCATAAAGGATTAGTAAACCTATTAGGTTTTAACAAAACCAAACCGCTATGAACGACAAGAGCCACAATGGCTCAACAGTAAGTCCAAAATATAAAGGAATGCTTACAGTGATACCAGGAGTGCAAATTAATTATGCTCAATATAGTTACTAGCAACCGAGTAAGGATGTTTCATGCCCTTTAGAATTCATTACCTTTTTTTTCAACTTATCATAAAAGATTAATGATTGTGATATATGAACACATTTATTGTTTCATCTTGTTGATACTTTTGGCTCCCTAGCGTCAGAAGCTATTCGTTTCTTGACCAGGGTCTAACGGGTCGTCCACAATAATAGTTCATCTCCAGGGGGCAAGGATTTGTCTTTAGTAGACTAGGGTTCGCAATTTAGAAAGGCGTAACGGCGCAACTTGTTGCCCGTTTACTTTCTATTGTGATGTAACTTTCGTATTTTGTTTAAATGAAAGAGGTTTCCTGAAAAAAAAAAAAAAAAAAAATCTTGTTGATATATGAAGAAAATTAACCCCAAATTCGTTTTTTCTGTCTTTATTTATTTATTTTTTTCTAAAACTCAATCTAAATGTACTCTTTTTTTTTTCTTCATATTAGAAACAATAAAATGTTTTTTATCACATTGATATATCTAAGATGATACAACATTTCATGACTAATTATTTATTGGTGTCCTCAAGAGATATCCTGATATGTTAGTTGTCTTCTCTCTATATATGTAAGAATTAAGTGAAGGGTACGTTGAAATTTGGCAAGGTACATCTATCTATGGATGATTAATAAAAGTAGATTACGATCAGGAGTAGTTAAATTTTTTTTTTTTTTTTTTTTTGGTATATGTCTAATTGTGTTCTGAGGAAGCATGCCGTGAAAGATCCTCTTGTGAGTGGGTTGGAATTAAGGATGGCTACTTTTTGTAACTTGATACACATCTAGTCGCCTTTTGGTTTCAGTTTATAGCGTCAAAGGGAGCAATAAAGAGGTTCATTGAACACTCATTTTCTGCATTTCAAATCACCCAAGTCCTCATCACACTACACCATACTTTTCACTTTTGTCTTTTGGCACTCAAGTACTCTCCATGACTCTCTCTCTCTCTCTCTCTCTCTCTCTCTCTCTCTCTCTCTCTCTCTCTCTCTCTCTCTCTCTCTCTCTCTCTCTCTCTCTCTTATATATTAAAAGTTTGATCAAAAAGCTTAATTTATCAATTATTTTGTGGAACTAAAAAAATTGGATGACTTTTGAAGGCAAATTCATTCGGATGAGATCGTTACTAGCTTGGAAGTTTATGTATTATGAGCTTACATCATCAAATAGTCAGGACAAAAATTGAAGCTCAATTAACAACTTTAACATGTTAGTGGTTTCAGAAAATAAGTTTTTCATAGTTTTGATTTATAAGATATACAGATCTTCATAAAAACAACAAATAAAATTGAGTTGATTAGTTCTCTTTAAAGTGTATCGTGTTCTAATGAGATTATGCGTTTTTGAATGATGAACACGGTTAAGAGAGAGATAGGGGACGATATGTTATAGTGTTATGATTGCTAACCCCTTAACCCGTCCATTAAATTATGTGAGGAGTTTCCTCAAATTATATGGGATGGGTGTGCTTGATTGTGGGTGGAAGATAGAGAAAATATTTGTGAAAGCACTGTTCACTCCTATATTTGAAAAGCTACTGTTTATCCATATATATATTTTAATATTTTTGTAAGTGGTTTGAGTGAGTAGAGAGAAAATATAATGATAAAAGTATGAAAAAGTATTCTTAATTTAATTAGGCGAGAAGATTTAGGGGTGAAGTAGTGATTTTTAGTGTAATTTGATAGAGAATATTTGGTGGATGAGCTATGAATGCTCTTAAATCCTTAACCTCATAATAAACTCCCTATAATCGTTTGTGCTTTTCTTGGACTTTCAAATTCTTTTCATTGAATTTTTCGTGGGAGGCTTAGTTCATATCCTGAAGGAGTTAACCAATCACCATTACTATCCTAAATAGATTCATATCCTGACACATAAAGTTTTGAGATGTCCTGCTTAACCATTGCAAGGAAAACTCATCTACTTAACCAAAACTTATATACACTTACTTCCATACTCAGTACATTGCACCATTACGACAACCCTTTATACAAACAACCCTCCATATCCCATTATTATATTCCAAGGGCACAACACCTCACTATCCAATATTGGAAGGATTTTCTCGTTCATCCAGTATACATTTTATGTAAGCATAGTATACAATACCTGACCTAATACCTTGTGTGGGGACATAGTCTGATCTAAAAAAGGATGCCTTGACAATTTACATATTAGTGTTATCAAATACCTTATCAACACATGGTTTCTTCAAACTACCCCCCATTAACGATTGGTGGTAAAAAGTATTTTGAAATTACTCACATCTAACTTGTAGTTTGGAATTCGTCAAATATTTCGAATTTAAAGAAAATTAATAATAAATTTTCTATAAATGAAATGGGGTTTACAAAAATGAAATAAAATTTAGAAAATACAAGAATTTTTCTTAAAATTTATCAAGGCACTTGGGGTCATCCTTACGTTTAATGTATTCATTTCAATTCCTAAAATGTTTACTCAGCGTTTGGTATGTTTGACTTTTCACCTTAATTTCAACAATATGTCTTAATCACGAGTTTTCTTATAATTGATGGAAGTTCTAGCCTCATGACATGTAACGTATGAGTTTCTTATAATACGAAAATTTTCTAACGTTCCTTGAAACATGTGATTCTATTTTCTTATTCAAAGTAATTAGCATGGTCATTTGTTATGTTTGAAATCAAGGAATTTTCTAAAAGCCTACAAATTTAATTTATTTATGATTTAGACATCATCATGGAAACTTGGAAATTGGAACTTTACTTTAAGTTCGATCTTTGATCATAACACTTTCTACATTCACATATTTTCTTAAACTCGAAATCATTAGACAAGATCAATTTGTACTTTATGTTCATAGATGGAAATTCTTAACATGCTATCGTTTCATCAGGATGTTACATAAGTGTTGACCTAGATTGCAAGTTGTTTGTTATCTTTGCACGGATTATGTATTCCTTAGCCTTCATGTCATAGCTAGAACTTACGTGAATCTTGATTACACATAAACAACCTATATGTCTATTTGTGTTACGATCTTCATACTCACATAAATGAATGTTATAATTAGTTTGATGAAATATTGTGCTACATGATTACATATGCCTTATTGATACCTTATTTCCAAAATACGTTATATGTGAACATTAATTATATGATTTACTTATGAGCAATCATAATACCTACATATTCATGGATTCATATTTCGTTAGCAAGATAAGTTATTCATATCCCTGAACTAAACATGTGTAAGCTTCTCTTTACATAAATATTTGGACTGTGGACACTTGATACACCAAATGACTTAGAGAATCGACGAACTAAACTAGTGTTCATGTTAGATTTGAGGTGTGAAAGTATGTTTTTTTTACTCGTGACTTAATGAACCAAGTTAGTGTTCATGCTCGTGTGGACGTGTTAAGTATTCTTTAAACATGGAAGCTTACGGGGAAAACTAGTTTCTTAGGTCGGAATGTGTTTTCGACTTAAGGGAAATTAAGCATATGTTTACTCTGTCACAGTGTGTGTGTGTTTGTGTAGTGTCTTGTAGTCTAACGCAGTGAATGGGTTAGCTTAGCAGGTGAACCTGGTGAAGGGAAGGACCTCATCATACCCTAGCTATATGTAAAATATGACACCCCTCTTTTTGGTCAGTCTTCAAACTTTCAGTCGTTTTAATGTGTTGAGTTAGTGCCGTAGAAGGACATAGCACCCTAATGTAGGGTGAATTGGCGATTGTGGTCCGGAACGTAATCATGAATTTACAAGTACATTGAGGTGGTGTGGAATTTACAAGTATGTTTCCGAGGTATCAAAGGTGTGATGGGTTAGCTGCGGTACACCCTATATATAAACACTGATGGTGCATCAGGATTGCGACTGAAAGTCAAACCCAGAACGAACCCTAGTCAGACCTTAGTGTTGAGAATTAGTTTCAAACCTAAACTTAAACATTGTTTTTGACTTCAACCTCTATTCCTTGAGTATGGCGATAGTATTTGCAAAGTTCTTACCATTCTGTCTAATCTTGAGTAATCTTAGTGAGTGAGTCAATCGTAGTCATTCTCTCCATGATCCAAAGTTATGCATTACGTTTCTATTAACCGTTATCAGTGGGATTTACTAATACTAAGATCTTACGAAACTCTTTGTTAGGACAAAAAGGATTAAGGAAACTACTTTTGCAAACCTTAGTCTAATTCATACTTCTGCAAATTATTCTAAGTATAGAACTACTGAAGAAGGAAGACTAAAGTACTGAAGAAGGATTCAACAAGTACTGAAGAAGAAAGATCAGAAGTTCTGAAGTCTAACCAGACAAGTTCACTGAAGAACTACTGAAGACAAACTACTCATCAGTAGTTTGTCATTCATCAGCACTTATACCAGAATCTTTCCACCGCCTTACGTTTCAGTAGTTTATTTGTTTATTATTACTTTATCTTTTTGTGCAAGTTCCAAGAATGCAACTTGTTACAGACTTGCTTTTTGGCAAGGTTCATGTATTTGTAAGTCTATAAATAGATGGGTTCATCCCTCTGTTTTAGACATTGATTTTAATTGAAACTGAAATTCTTCAAAGCTTATTATTGTTATTTCCATTTCATTTACTGAGAATCTGTTTGAGTATTTATTGTCTTTCACATTCAATACTTAGATTCTCATTAAACTTGTCTTTAGCTTTCAAACATCCAGGGGGAGTAATAACTTCTGTTGATAGTGTAACTTTACTTACTTATTCCGCTGTGCAAATCTGATTGAACTTGCTAAACAAATAAGTGTTCACTAGCAAGCAAAACATCAAGAGCATTACTGATCCAACACTCTTAGTGTCTCTTGAACCTAGATTGTTGTAACACCCCAACCGATGGCGGAAACATCGAGGTGTCACGTAGGGACGATTGTTCAATAGCTCAGGGTGACTAATAAATGTTTCGATAAATTTATTAATTAAATTACAAAGTTCACTTTTATCAACATCCATCACTTTAAGAGATACTTGACTAATCAATACTCTTTAAGATGGATCCACATAATACTGGTTCTGCCAATAAACCTGCTATGCTAGTTAGAAATGAATACAATATCTGGCAAAGGAGAATGGCACATACATTATCTCAGACTAACACCGGTTGCTGGAAATATGTGATATATGGTCCTCACAAACCAGTAAATATTAATCTTGAAACTAAAGTAGAAATACCAAAAGACCCAAAGGACTATACAGATGATGATTTCCTAAAACTTGAGCTTGATGCTAAAGCTTTCTCTATGTTGGCAATGACACTCCCAAATGAAATCTACTCTGGACTATTACATTGTGATAGTGCCAAAGAGCTTTGGGACTGCCTAAAAGAACAATTTGGAGGAACTGAAGAGGTGATTGCCAACACTAGAGAAATCCTGGCTCAACAATATGAAACTTTTGCTCACATAAATGGGGAAACTTTATCTCAACAATTTGAAAGATTCTCCTCATTAATATCTGAGCTAAAATTAAATGGTTAGACCTACACAACTGTATCTATGCTTCATAGATTTTTAAGGACTTTACCTGAAAAATGGGAAACATATTCTATAGTCCTCAGATCCTCACCAGACTTTAGCTCCTTCACTCTTAAAAAATTACATGGGAGATTGCTAACTTTTGAAAGTGAAATCGATCAAAAGAAGAAACTGCAAAGTTTTGGTAAAATTGCTGATGACTATCTACCAGGTAGTACAACACTATTGGGACAAGATTCACCTACTTGTTTAAATAGTTTTGGATCTTTTGACCACATTGACATAACTGCTGGGATCTCATCAGAAAGATCATTCCCAAGTTATGACAATGATGAATATAGTCAAACTGCTGATAACATGTGTTTTATCATGGATGATTTAAAAAATTTCAGCAATGATGACTTAGAAGAAATGGACATCTAACACCGACTGGCCATGTTAAGTATTAAAACAAACAAATTTTATAAAAGGTCAGGAAGGAAATTTCCAGGACTAAACATTTCAACTAAAATTGGTTTTGACAAATCTAAACTTAGATGTCATAAGTGTCAGAAGTTGGGACACTCTGCTAGAGAGTGTAGAAGCCCTAGCTACAACCAATCTCAGTCTGGAAATCAGTTTAACCCTAGTTATAATAGGAATAATGGAACACAGGGAAGTGCACATTTTGTACAGGCACAAGTTCCACAAATCCAATATGTGCCACAAGTACAATGTGTACAGATGCCTGCTCAACAGATGCAGAGTCAACAATCAATCCCTCCCATTCCAGCTGCTCAACAACCTCCACAGACTCAGCAACCCTCACAACAAAGTTTGTTCACTTCAGGTTATGTTAGGACAAAGAGGATTGGTGAAACCACTTTTGGAAACCTTAGTCTAATTCACTTCTGTCATTTTGGCTAAATATAGAAGTACTGAAGAGAAGACAAGAAACTGCTGAAGAGAAGATATGAGAAGTGCTGAAGAAGAAACTTCATAAGAAGTTCTGAAGTCCAAACCAGACAAGTTCACTTCAGAAGTACTGAAGACAAACTACTCATCAGTAGTTTGTCATTCATCAGCACTTAGCATCAGATATTTTCCACCGCCTTTTGTATCAGTAGTTTATTGTTTATTATTACTTTAAGCTGTAATTGTTAGTTTCAATGTTGCAACTTGTGCAACTTGTTTCTGATGTTTCTGTACTTGCTTTATGGGCAAGATACATGTATGTAAACGTCTATAAATAGGAGGCTTCAACCTTCTATTTTAGAAATTGATTTTAATAGAAAAAATCCTTCAAACACTTTCACTGTTCTATTCCATTTCAGTATTTATTGTGAATCTGTCTAAGTATCTAATTCTCATTTACTGCTTAGATTCATAATAAATACTTGTAATTATTAGTTTCAATCATCAAGGGGGAGTAATAACTCCTCTTAAGTATAAAAAGTGTTGCTTTAACTTATACATTCCGCTGTGCTTATAATCTGATATACAAGAGCTTGCTAAACACTTAAGTGTCAAAGATAGCAAGTTCTTACTTAAACAAAGAGCAAACTAATCCAACAATTGGTATCAGAGCATTGGTTTATCTGATCACATATCAATCTAACAAATTGAGAATCAGACACAAAGCTCTTATTGATACTCAATAAAAGATCAAAAGTTCACTTTTTATCAAACATCCATCACTTAAAAGAGTCATCTGACAAATCAATACTCTTTAAAATGGATCCACATAATACTGGTTCTGCTACTAAACCTGCCATGCTTGTAAGAAATGAATACAACATATGGCAAAAGAGAATGGCACATACCTTGTCACAGACCAACACAGGTTGTTGGAGATCTGTGATATATGGTCCTCACAAACCAGTAAACATAAATCTTGAAACTAAAGTTGAGGTTCCTAAAGAACCAAAAGACTATACAGATGATGATTTCCTAAAACTTGAGCTAGATGCAAAAGCATTCTCTATGTTGGCAATGGCTCTCCCAAATGAGATATACTCTGGCCTTTTACATTGTGAAAGTGCCAAAGAACTCTGGGATTGTCTTAAAGAACAGTTTGTAGGAACTGAAGAGGTGATTGCCAACACCAGAGAGATTTTAGCTCAACAATATGAGACATTTGTTCATATTAATGGGGAAACTTTAACTCAACAATTTGAAAGATTCTCCTCATTAATATCTGAGCTAAAGTTAAATGGTCAGACCTATACAACAGTATCTATGCTACATAGATTTTTAAGGTCTTTACCAGACAAATGGGAAACATACTCCATTGTTTTAAGATCCTCACCAGATTTTAGCTCCCTCACTCTTACAAAACTCCATGGGAGATTACTTACTTTTGAGAGAGAAATTGATCAAAAGAAGAAATTGCAATCATCTGGTAAAACTGCTGATGACTACCTACCAGGTAGTACAGCACTTTTGGGACAAGACTCACCAACTTGTTCCTATGGATCTTATGACAACATTGACATAACAACTGGGATCTCATCAGAAAGATCTTTCCCAGGTTATGACAATGATGACCAAAGTCAAACTGCTGATAATCTATGTTTTATCATGGATGATTTGAAAAACTTTAGCAGTGATTACTTAGAAGAAATGGACATTTTACACCAACTGGCCATGCTAAGCATTAAAACTAACAAGTTTTATAAAAGGTCAGGAAGGAAATTTCCAGGATTGACCAGTAATACAAAAATTGGTTTTGACAAATCTAAACTGAGATGTCACAAGTGTTAGAAGTTGGGACACTTTGCTAGAGAGTGTAGAAACTCTAGCTTTAACCAATCACAATCTGGAAATAACTTTAACCCCAATTATAATAGGAATAATGGAACTCAAGGGAGTGCTCATTTTGTACAGGCACAAGCTCCTCAACAGCAATACATGCCACAAGTACAATATGTTCAAATGCCTGCTCAACAGATGCAGAGCCAACAATCAATCCCTCCCTTTCCAGCTGCTCAACAACCTCCACAGCCTCAACAACCCTCTCAACAAAGTCTTTTTACCTCAGGGTATGTTGACTGGAGCAGTCTTCCTTTTGACACCACAGAGTGCAATCCTGATGCAGACAACAAGATGTTTGACATCAACTGGGGAGAACCAGACAATGGCAGAAAGAACTTTGCCTTAATGGCATTTGAAGGCTGTACTTCAAAATCTGCACTGTCACAGGTATCAAAAGAGTCTTTGACAAAACTTTGCTCAAATTCTTGCAAAGAATCTTTTGCTCTCATAAGAGAGACAAATGTGCACTTACAAGGAAAAGCCAATGATTTAGAAAGAAAATACACTCAGATGAAGTGTGATTTAGAGAGAAAACTTACTGCTAAAACAAAAGAAGCCTCTAAATTAACTAACTCAGCTATTGAAACCCAAGCACAAATTAAAATGATGATAGAAGATCTTGGAAATGTCAGAAAAGAGCTTGCTGACACCAAGATCAGTTGTGAAAAATGGGTGGATTCTTGTAAGGGGTACCAGCTATTGCTATACAAACAGAGTGCTTCAAATGTTAAGTTTGGCATAGGGTACCATCATGTTGAAACACCAACAGATTTCTCTCCCAAAACTACTGAAGATGGGAGAAAAATTGTTTCAAATGAAACTTCTGAAGGGAAAGACTGCACATCTTTCCATGAAAACTTTCTAAACAGAAATCCTGGTATTTTCAAAGAAAGTACTTCAGAAGTATTAACAAAATCTGACAACAAGCCATCAGTAGTTTCATCTACATCAGGAGTTGAGACTCTGAAAACTACTGATGAGCAAAATCTTTACACTAATGTCAGAAATTTGCCTTTAGATAAAAAACAAAAGGCAAAAGAGTGTGAAATTTGTGGTCTGTTCAACCACAAAACAGAGTTTTGTAGATACAGAAAAGGAATTCAGTTCAATCATAAAATTAAACAACAGGTTGTGGGAAATCAAATCAGAAATGATTATGAAAGAACCTTTAATCCCAAGAAACAACAACCTGAAAACACCTTTTCTCATAAAAAGATAAAATCTCAACTATAATCTTTTTCTCAAAATTCTTTGTCAGTAGTTAGACCTGAATCATCAGCAGTTTCACAAACTGCTGAGATTCAAAAACTAATGAACTTGGTACAACTACTGATGACCAAGGTTGATGGTGGTCCTGAAAAGGATACCACCATGGTTCTTAATGAAAAATCCATTGCCAAAAAGACATGGATTTCTCAACCTGGTCAAGAACAAACTGTAACTGTTCTCAAGAGCAAACCAAAAGCCAAACAGGCTTGGGTTCTAAATCTAACTAATTTGTTATTGTGTGCAGAGAGTTTCCAGGGGCTTAAACAGCATATGGTATGTTGATAGTGGAGGCTCTATGCACATGACTGGATGCAGATACCTGATAAACAATTTTATCAGCCAAAGAGAAGGATCTGTATCCTTTGGGAACAATGCTAAGGGATATGTGCTAGGACATGGCAATGTCTCCTCTGGCAAAATACAGTTTGACAAGGTCAATCTGGTGGAAAACCTTGAATACAACTTGCTGAGTGTGTCACAAATGTGTGATAAAGGATATTCTTCCTTTTTCACAAAGACATCATGCAAGATCATCTCACCAGAGGTCCAGAAGTTGATAGAGAAGATCATTGAAGATCATACTTTTCTGATTGCCAAAAGATGTGGCAATGTCTATGCAGTGGACATTGAGAAAGACAAAGTATTGAACAACACTGCCTGTTTCTTCTCAAGGGCATCAACTTCAGAAACTGATCTCTGGCACAGGAGACTTGGCCATGTGAACTTTAAAACCATAAATAAAGTCACAAAAATAGGCTTGGTCAGAGGTCTACCTTTGAAAGTATACCAGTGTCAAGAACACTGTGTATCCTGTTTAAAGGGAAAACAGCATAAGTCCTCCTATAAGTCTATTGAAGAATAAAAAACAACTGCATGTCATCAACTACTCCATATGGACTTATTTGGACCTGTCAAGATTATGAGCCTTGGTAAGAAGAAGTACTGCTTAGTCATCATTGATGACTACTCAAGATTCACATGGGTATTCTTCTTATTCTCCAAGGATGAGGCTGCTGAAATCATCAAGTTCTTCATTCTACAAGTAGAGAAACAATATTCTCTACCTGTCAAAACCATTAGAAGTGATAATGGGACAGAGTTCAGGAACAAAACTCTGGATGAATTCTGTTTGTCTAAAGGGATTATTAGACAATACAGTGTTCCCAGAACTCCTGAACAAAATTGTGTAGTAGAAAGGAAGAACAGAACCTTAATAGAGGGAGCAAGAACAATGTTAGCTGATTCTGGACTGCCCTTGTACTTTTGGGCAGAAGCAGTTAACACATCATGTTATGTTCAGAATAGAGTTCTTGTGGTCAAGAGACATTCCAGACTGCCTATGAAGTTCTTCATGGCATGAAGCCCCTTATCTCCTTTTTCAGGGCTTTTGGGTGTCAATGTTTCATCTTGAACATCAAGGAATCTATTTCAAAGTTTGCTGCCAAAGTTGACTCAGGTTACTTTCTTGGTTACTCTTCAACTAGAAAAGCCTACAAGGTTTTTAATTCTCACACCAAGATAGTAGAAGAAACATTGAATGTCAAGTTCAATGAGTCAAAACACACTCTTATTCCAGCACATCCTGCTGAACTTTTTGACCTTGACAACTTCCATTTTGGACCTGAGAAGGCTGTTACTTCATCAAAACCTAGTTATTATGGTGACAAAAGGTTTGATGATGAGGATCCCACACCATGGACTCCTCAAACAGTTATCAAGTCAACTTCAAAATCATCAGGAGTTCCCCAAACTTCTGATCAAACAAGTACTGAGGAACAAACTCAAACTTCTGGTTCAGTAGATCCAACTACTGAAGATCAAGGAACATCTGAACCAGATATTATAGACCTTAGTAGTTTGTTTGAAGAACATGAGCCACCTACACCTGTCAGTGGTTTACAACAACTGATTGAACACAGAGATCATCCACTTGATCAAATCATGGGTGATATAGCTTCAGGTGTTCTTACCAGAAACCAGCTCTCCAACTTTTGCCTATTTTCAGCCTTTATCTCACAGTTGGAACCAAAGAAGTACCAGGAAGCCCTCAAAGACAATAATTGGGTGCAAGCTATGCAAGATGAACTGCTTCAGTTCAACAAGCAACAGGTCTGGGAAATCTGTCCCTTACCTCCAAACAAGCAACCAATTGGCACAAGATGGGTTTTCAGGAACAAGCAAGATGAAGCTGGTATGATAATCAAGAACAAGGCAAGACTGGTAGTTCAAGGGTACTCTCAAGAAGAGGGAATTGACTATGATGAAACCTTTGCTCCAGTTGCAAGGCTTGAGGCCATCAGGTTATTTCTGGCCTATGCCATTTCCAACAAAATTAAAGTTTATCAAATGGATGTAGAAAGTGCATTTTTGTATGGAAAGATAAAAGAGGAGGTGTATGTCTGTCAGCCACCTGGGTTTGAGGATCCTTCTCATCTTGAGTGGGTGTACAGACTGGACAAAGCTCTTTATGGGCTCAAACAGGCTCCAAGAGCCTGGTATGATACACTTTCCACCTTTTTACATAAAAATAACTTTACAAGAGGTGCCATTGATAAAACTCTTTTCATTAAACATGTTGGAAATCATGTCCTACTTGTTCAAATTTATGTTGATGATATCATTTTTGGTTCAACAAACACAAAACTGTGTGATGATTTTAAGAAACTCATGCAATCAAAATTTGAGATGAGTACAATGGGAGAACTGCAGTACTTTCTGGGACTGCAGATCAAGCAACAAACAAATGGAACTTTTATACATCAATCAAAATATGTTAAAGAATTATTAAACAAATTTTCTTTAAAAGACTGTAAATCATGTTCCACTCCCATGACACCAATCACACAAGTTGAACCTGATGATCAAGGAAAACAAGTTGATCAAACCATGTACAGATGCATGATAGGTTCCCTTTTATATCTAACTGCTTCTAGACCAGATATTATGTTTTCAACATGTGTCTGTGCTAGATATCAATCAGCACCAAGGGAATCACACCTTATAGCAGTCAAAAGAATTTTCAGATATCTGAAAGGAACTCCAACACTTGGAATTTGGTATCCTGCTTCAAGCAATACCAAGTTATCAGCATTTTCAGATAGTGACTATGCAGGGTGTAAGATGACAAGAAAGTCAACATCTGGTGGTTGCCAATTCTTGGGTAACTGTCTAGTGTCATGGCAATCAAAGAAGCAAACATCTGTTGCAACTTCAACTGCTGAAGCTGAATACATTGCAGCTGCAAGTTGTACATCACAGATACAATGGCTCCAATATCAACTTCTTGATTATGGAATCAAAGAAACCAAGACACCTTTGTTAGTAGACAGCAAATCTGCCATTAGCATCATTCAAAATCCCGTACAGTTCTCAAAAACCAAACATATTGAGATCAGGTACCATTTCATAAGAGATTGCTATGAAAAAGGCAAGATTGAGGTAAAGCATGTAGCAACAGCTAATCAAATAGCTGACATCTTTACAAAACCCCTTGACACATCAACATTTCAGAAGTTAGTATCCATGCTTGGGATGCTAAATTTGTAAGTGTTTATTTTATTATTCTGCACATATTTTTCACTTTTCACTTACAAAAAAACAAAAAAGTCTGAAACAAAACTTCTGAAAAGAGAGAAACTACTGATGAACAAAACATCAGTATGGGGATAATTTCTGAAAAGTGTATAACTTCTTATAAAATAATCTTCAGAAGTTATGAATAAAAGTATTTATAAAACATTTCTCATCAGCTGACAAAACTACTGAAGAGGAAATGGGAACTACTGATGAAGATAATCCTTCATTAGCAGTTTAGTCAAAAAGGGCAAATCTGACTTTTCCCATCATCAGAAGTTTTAACCTAGTCGGTTTAAAACTTCTGATAAAGAGATTTTTAACCGAGGCGGTTTAAAAACTTCTAATAAAGAAGATTCAAGCGGTTAAAAACTTCTGATAAATATCTTTTTTCAACACTTATCCTTTCAAACTCAAAATATTCCTCTTTCTCTCTCAAAAAAACTCTCTCAATAACCTAAACCTGCAAATCAACTGTTCGATCAAAAACACAAACACATGGCTCTCATTCTAAAACAGGGACACAATCAAAGGGCCTTTCTTGAAAAACAAGAAGGCTGGTCCCAATACGATGAGATCATTGATCTTGTCGTAAAATCCCAATATTTTATTGCTCTCACAATAAACTCACCAATTCATACTGAAACTCTAAATGAGTTCTGGGCAAATGCTGAGACGGTGACGGCTGATGATGAAGTTATTTCCCTCAACTCAAGAATAAAAAGGAAACCATTGACCATCACACCGGCCACACTAGCAACAAGACTGGGCCTGGATGATGTAGCTGCCCCTGATCAAGTTGCTAATTCTGATATTCACTTAACCATGACAGAGTGTGGTTATCAAGGTACTCTCTCCCATGCTACTATCTTCAAAAAATATTTTGAACCAAAATACAAGCTTTTGTTTCATTATATTATTATGTGTTTGAGTCCAAAAACAAGGTCTTATGACCAGATGCCCTCCACTTTTCAACCAATATTTCATTCCATAGTGAATGAAACCAAATTCAGGGCATCAAAATTATTTTTCAATGAGTTGGTGTTACATCATAATAATACCAAGAAAAAGTTTTTGTTATACCCAAGGTTCATTATGCAATGCATAATAGGGGAACTGGGTAATGAGGTGCTTGTGGGAAAAGTTTCAACTTTAAATCCATTAACCTCACAAGCATACTCTAGGCATAACAAACCGGCTACCTGGCCAGAAGATGATCAGGGAGAACAACAACAAGTCCCCCTGAAGCCCACATCTTCCAAACTCACACCACCAAAAGCCAAAAAGCCCAAGCCAACAAAAACAAAAACCCACCAACCCAAAAGAAAAGCTGTTCAGGAGGTTGAGATGTCTGAACATGCTCATGAGCAATCTGCTCTTCAAATAGGTGAGACTGAAACACCCTCTCAGTCTCATCCATCTCAAACCCCACCAAGAGCACCCATAACAATTTTATTCAAAAGAAAAAGACTTAGAAAAACAATTGCAACTCACACTTCTTTTGAAACTGCTGACCAACCTATTTCACCTATTGCCCAAACTACTGAACCAACCCCTCAAATTTCTGAACCAGAGGCAATAGAGATTGCCAAACTTCTCTCTGGGCTAAAAGAGAAAGTCCCATCTGATAATGTCAGTCCCCTACAACAACATCAAACAGGGGACATAACCACAGCATCAGACATGGATGTGGACATCACTAGCCCTAACCCAAGAGATGAGGGTGGATCAGAGTCTTTAAGCCCAATCGTAGAGACTCTTGGGGCATCTGAGGCTGCTACTACTCAGTTACCACCCAGTGGTGGATCTGAGGATAGAAGTAAAACAGCTAAGACCTCAGATGTGGCAACTACTGATGAAGGCTTAATGCCTGAAGTAGGAAATCCTCAGAACCAAGAACAAGAGGTTCATGAGAGAACTGAGTTGGGCCCAGCTCATGATTTAACTGAGACAGTACTCAATGAGGACAACATCAGGGATTCAGATGATTCCATTAATTTGGATGATGTTTCAAAAACCAAAACTACTGAATTGACGGCACTTTATGAAGGTCCTGTTTCAGGGGTATCCAAGCTCAAGAAGCTAGTCACCCCTGAACAGGTTAAAGTCCACTCAATCCCTAAAACCCCTAGAGTGGCATCCTCTGTACAACATGAGGATCTCCCAAAAACACACCCTTCACATCAAATGCCTACTCAATTCCCTGGGCAAACAAGCATAGACATGAACCAGCTATGCAGCCCAGAGGGTCCCCTGTACCACATGATGAACACTCTCATCAAGAATCACTTCCAAACATACACAACTAACTTGGAAATTTGGAGTGATCAAGACAAAGATGAATGATCTGTCCAACAAGATTGAATTCAACAGCAAACAGATTGCTCATCTTCAAGGTCAATTCTCCCAACCCTCAACCTCTAAACTTAAACTTGATGAATCCAAAAAGGGGGAGAAAATTAGGGAACCTAAGGAGTCATTCGAAGCCAGGATAAGGGCAAGAGTGGCCATCCTTGAAAGAGATCAGAAGAATCAAGCCAGAAAAGAAAAACTGGCCAAACAGTTTGGTGTCTCAGTAGAAGAAATTGAAGCCACAGAAAAAGAAGATGAGACCCAAACCTCTGAAGAATCCCTAAGGCATAATAAAGAAACCTCTGATGGTCAAAGTACTGATGACTCAGAAGATACTGAAGACAATCCTTCAGTAGTTAACAAACCATCAGCAGTTGTCAACCCAGCAGAGGTTAACACTTCCAAACCTCAACAAACTGAACCTTCCAGATCCACTGAACAAATCAAACCAACTTCTGCTCCTCCAAGGCCTACAACAACCACTACCATGACTGTCCTAACCCCTGCTCCAATCTCTCAATCCACTGAACTTCTTGAGCAGAGGTTAAAGGCAGTTCAACAAAAAGCCAAGGAAGACCAGATTTGGAAAAGTCTGGAACAAAGGGATGACTTGGAGTTTGAAGAGAAGCTCCAGGCTTATCAAGCTGAACTGGAAAGACAGGTTGAAATTGACTATGTTGCTGAAGAAGACAAAAGACAACAACTGATGTCTTACATCACAAAGAACAGCAAGACTAAAGCCTACACACTCAAGGGACTCTCTATGCAAGAGCTGACAAGAAGAGCACAACTGATTGCAGACAAACTGGCCACAAGTAAAGAAGGAAAGGCCAAGAGAGCCCAAATGATAAATGAATTAGTAGCAGATGGCTATGGTTCAAAAGCCTCAGTATCCAGATGGAAAGAAGAAAGACTAATGGATACTTATCGAAAATACAAGGCTGCCAAGGCTGCAAATCCAGAGAAGTTTCAAACTGCTGATCCTTCAAGATCTGTAGTTAGAACTTCTGGTATATCAACAAGAAGGCCTGCTACTCAAAGAAAGAAAGCAGAGGACAATGTCAAAACTGATTTCAAAATGGTACTACTTGAAGGAAGTTCAGTAGTTCATTCAGATTTTGACATTGAGGAGAAACCTCTGTTAACACAATTCAGGGATCCTTCCACTTTTGCCTACCAAATCCAAAAGACTATCAAAGAAAAGATGCATACCAAGGTAGTGACTGAACACCATCTCCCAACTATTCAGATGCCTGATATGCAACAACAACAACAACAAGAAGGAAGAGACTCCCACCTGAGGCTTACTGAAGAAGAAAGCATCCAACACTCAGGTTCATCAACCCAAGGGACAAGTCTGGTTCCCTATACCTCTGACTTTGACAAGTCAAAGGTGCCTATCATCAGATGGTCACTTACTGCTAACAACACAGTATTATTGACAAGAAGAGACCTTTCAAGCAGGGCTTACAAGAAGATCAGTTGTAACACCCCAACCGATGGAGGAAACATCGGGGTGCCACGTATTGATGATTGTTTTCAGTAGCACATGGTATAATATAAATTTTAAATAATTTATTCAAACATAATATCCAAAATGTGAAATGATGTCTAAGAATTCAAATACATAATATCAAATAACAACTTCAATAACTTCAAATAAACTTCAAGTAAAATCCTCATGCTAACTCAAGCCTCAGCTTCATTGTTAACTGAAACATGTTAATTTTGAAAGTATTTTGGGTCAACATAAGTTGGTGAGAATTACATAGGTTTTTGATAATAAAATGAATAAAATGTTGTGCAATTCATGTGTCATGTTAATCTAGCCCATATGTGAGAACATACTAGAAATAAATCGAGTGCATAATCAACCCTGTTGACTGTTATAAAATGATACATACCATACACTTATGGTCCAATTGAATATGTTATGCGATAACAAACACCCACGTAACCTTTGTAGGAGGCACGTATCCGGGTGGGATTGTCAGTCCAATAGATCTATCAATGTATACCGTCGGCTGATCAATGTTAATGATTATGCTAGAATGGTGCTTACTCTAATCATGCTCAAGACATAATGCAACATAGAAAACACATAGACACATTGATGATTGAATTGCAATGATAATGTTATAACATGTTTCACCCCAAAAATGGTGATAAATAAAAGGGGCTATGTAAAACTCACCTTAGCAAATGTTAAACTTGTTGAAAAGATGAAATAATAGTGTTGCCCAAAATGATTCCAAATATCACCCTATAATAAGGTAATATATAATAAGTCTAAGTCTAATTAACTAATAAGTGTATCCTAGGGTTTTGATTTGGGGATAATCAATTGTTGAATTTAAATTAAAATGTTAATTAATAAAGGAAAATTTGATAATTAATAAAAGAAAGTCTTTTTATAAAATTTGAATTTTGAATGTACACATAAAAGTGTTTGAAGCATAAAAATAATTTTTATAAAATTATTTCATTTAAAATAGATTTTTAAATCTATTTATTTATAAATAGCCAATATTTAACTTTAATATTCAAAAATACTAAAATTAAAGAATTCCTATTTTAAAAATCATATTTCTGCTCTAAATAATTAAAAATAATTTGTATAAAATTTTGGTGCAAAAATGATTGAAATTGGATTTATTATGATTTAATTATGATTAAATCTAACAAAAATTGATTAAAAATATAAAATAAATGATTTTACTGAATTAAAAATTATTTCAGTAAAGTTTATCTTTATAAAAAGTCAGGATAATTTTTGGAGAATTTAAATAAAATTGTTTTGATATATAAATGGATTTTTATAAATATAATAGTATAAAAATGATTTAATTATTATAAATAATAAATAAATGAATTTCTGAAAAATAAAAATTATAAATAAAACTTTTATCTCAGATTAAACAAATATAATTTTTTTAGAATTTATAAAATAGTTTTGATATTTTAAAATGAATTTAAAAGATTAAAAGGTTTAATATATATATATAATAGTTTTGTTTTTAAAAAAAAATAAAAGAAACAAAAGGGGCAGTAGCCGGGACTCGAACCCGGGTACTCTCTGTATCAAGCCCAGGTCACAACCACTTGGCCTAGGCCAGTGGTTGTGATGTTTTCTGTTTAAAATTTAATAAATACAATACGCGAATCAAGTTTATCCCCAATTCAAAGTAACGAGCCCTAGAATTTTCAATCAAACAATTCAGACAACTTGAGCCCGATTAATGTTGGGGCTATTGTTGTTTGATAGCCGACTAATGAAACCCACAAAAGAAAAGTAACTCACAGTGTTGTTTTACGTATGATTGTCGGGTCAAAGCAAAAGTCAAAAGACGAACAAGATAGTTATAATCAGTGTGATTCAGAGATAATTGGAGGTTGAGAGAGAGTTGTGAGCGATTTGTTAAGCTTCGAAACACATCTATTTATACTGAGGATCAATGGTTAAGGTTAATTGGAAAGTTGACCACGTTTTTAATTCATACGCGTAGGGTTTAGAAATTGGTCAACGATTAGGGTTAATTGACGTGTAATTGAGTCACAATGGGCCGATAATCATACGAATTTACCAATTATAGATCAATTACCAGTTGTGCATGAGCTTGAATCACACGCTAAACCCACAGTTGACTTTCCTTGTCAACTGTGAAGGTTTTTAAAGTGTGTATAAATATAATAGGTGTCCGGGTTTAATACGAGAAGATGGTCCAGCCCAGATGGTTGTGTGTTGGGTTTGCTTTGGCTTTGGCGCGGGTTCGAACCCCGGCCAGAGCAGATTTTATTTTTTTGATATAATTTCAACACAACATATATATAATATTATATGTATATAGTATTAGGGTTTTAATAACGCGACAAAAATAATAAATGCGACGTATAAGACAAAACTTGACGTTTTTATTAATGACGAACGTGTAACGTACAAGTTTTTAATGCGTAATGTTACAGTCTCCCCTACTTTTAGGAACTTCGTCCCGAAGTTGGAGTTGGAGAGTCTGGTGGGAAAAGATGTGGATACTTCGACTTCATCTGGTCTTTACGTTCCCAAGTGAACTCTGGGCCTCGTTTAGATTCCCAACGAACCTTAACGATCGGAATACGACTGCGCTTGAGTTTCTTGACTCCAGTGTCAACAATCTCGACGGGTTTCTCGATAATGTGCATGCTTTCATCAATTTGCACATCCTCAAGAGGAACATGAAGGTTCTCATCCGCTAAGCATTTCTTGAGATTCGAAACATGGAAGGTCGGATGTACATTGCTTAGCTCAGGTGGAAGCTCAAGTTTGTAAGCCACTTTTCCAACTCTGTCAAGAATTTTGAAGGGGCCTACGTATCGAGGAGCTAGTCTTCCCTTTCTACCGAAACGAATAACTCCTTTCCAAGGGGATACCTTAAGTAATACAAGGTCCCCAACTTGAAATTCCAAGGGTTTACGATGTTTATCAGCATAACTCTTTTGGCGACTTCTAGCCTTGAGAAGATTATCCTGAATGAGCTGAATTTTGTCTGTGGTTTCCTGGATCAGTTCGGGTCCAGTAATACGAGCTTCACCAACCTCAGTCCAACAGACAGGAGAACGACATTTCCGACCATAGAGTGCCTCAAAAGGAGCCATGTTAATGCTGGCGTGATAACTGTTGTTGTATGAAAACTCAACCAAAGGAAGATGAGAATCCCATGCGCCACCAAAATCGATGACACATGCCCTGAGCATGTCCTCAAGTGTCTGGATGGTTCGTTCAGTCTGACCATCCGTTTGAGGGTGATAAGCAGTGCTCAGGTTCAACTTGGTACCCAAAGCATCTTGTAGAGATCCCCAAAAGTGAGAGGTGAAACGACCATCGCGATCAGAAATAATGTCCAAAGGTATACCGTGACGACATACGATTTCACTTACGTACATCTTTGCCAACCTTTCCACAGAATACTTCTCACGAATAGGTAGGAAGTGAGCTGACTTGGTCAAACGATCGACGATAACCCAAATACTGTCAAAACCTTTGGGTGTACGAGGGAGTTTGGTGATGAAATCCATAGCTATGCTCTCCCATTTCCAGACAGGGATCTCTGGTTGTTCAAGCATACCAGATGGTCGTTGATGTTCAGCCTTAACCTTGGAACAAGTGAGGCATTTTGCAACGAATAGAGCAATGTCTTTCTTCATACCAGGCCACCAATAAGAATAACGAAGATCTTGGTACATCTTGTCAGCTCCAGGGTGAATAGAATAACGAGACTTATGAGCCTCGTTCATGAGAAAAGTACGAAGATCATCACGGTCGGGAATCCACAGTCGGTTAAGGAAATAAAGGAGACCATCGGGTTTGGTTTCAAGTTGAGTCTCAGCACCACAAGACATTTCATCGTACATGTTACCTTGGGTGACTGATGTGTGTTGAGCCTGGAGAATGCGATCTTGAAGATCAGTACGAACTCTCGCACATTGGAGTTTGATACGCTCTTTACGACTAAGTGCGTCAGCCACAACATTCGCCTTGCCAGGATGGTAGCGAATTTCGCAATCATAGTCGTTAAGTAATTCAACCCAACGTCGTTGCCTCATGTTAAGATTCTTTTGATCGAAGACATGTTGGAGACTTTTGTGGTCCGTGAACACCACACATTTGGTCCCATAAAGATAATGTCTCCAAATCTTGAGTGCAAAGACAACAGCGCCCAATTCAAGATCATGGGTGGTATAATTTTTCTCGTGAGTCTTGAGTTGTCGAGACGCATAAGCAATAACCTTTCCTCGTTGCATGAGAACACAACCAAGACCTTGGTTCGATGCATCACAGTAGACCACGAAATCATCATTACCATCAGGTAGAGACAAGATAGGAGCTTCACAGAGTTTCAGCTTAAGAGTTTCAAATGCTTCCTCTTGCTTAGGTCCCCACTCATAGGGTTTACCCTTGTGAGTTAAGGTAGTGAGAGGAACAGCGATCTTGGAGAAATTGGCGATGAATCGACGATAATAACCAGCCAACCCAAGAAAAGAACGGACTTCCGTTGGAGTGGTAGGAACACTCCAATTCTTCACAGCTTCGATCTTTGCAGGATCAACATGAATTCCGTTCATATCAATGACATGTCCCAAAAATTGAACTTCCTTAAGCCAAAATTCACATTTTGAGAACTTGGCGTACAGTTGTTCTTTCTTTAGGAGACTCAAGATAGAGTGAAGATGTTGCTCGTGATCGGATTTTGATTTAGAGTAAATCAAAATATCATCGATGAAAACGATCACGAATTTGTCGAGATAGGGTCTACAAACCCGATTCATCAAATCCATAAATACTGCGGGAGCATTGGTCAACCCAAAAGGCATAACCATGAATTCATAGTGACCGTAGCGAGTGCGAAAAGCCGTCTTGGGAATATCTTCATCGTGGACTCTAAGCTGATGATAACCAGAACGGAGATCAATCTTTGAGAAGTGGGTTGCTCCTTGAAGTTGATCGAAGAGATCGTCAATCCTAGGAAGCGGATAACGATTCTTGATGGTGAGTTTGTTGAGTTCACGGTAGTCAATACACATCCGAAGAGAACCATCCTTCTTTTTAACGAATAAGACAGGGGCTCCCCATGGAGAAGAACTAGGGCGAATGAACCCTTTATCAGAAAGTTCCTGTAATTGACTGGCAAGTTCTTGCATCTCAGAGGGTGCAAGACGATAAGGAGCTTTAGCGATAGGATTAGCACCAGGAACAAGATCAATACGAAACTCCACTTGTCGAGCAGGAGGCAAACCAGGTAAATCCTCTGGAAAGACTTCAGGATAGTCTCGAATAATAGGAATGTCTTGGATACTTTTGCCTTTGTCCTTCTTCTCTATCACGTTAGCTAAGAAGGCTGTATACCCCTTTCGTAAGTACTTTTGGGCAGTAGTACAAGACATAAGCTTAAGCTCACCACAGGGTTTCTCACCGTAGATCTTCAAAATCTCACCAGATTCGAGAGGAATGCGTATGACTTTCTCGAAGCACAAAATTTCGGCACGATGAGTTGACAACCAGTCCATGCCTACTATAACATCAAAACTACCAAGATGCATGGGGATGAGATCGATAGGGAAGGTATGATCATCGAGATTCAACAAGCAGTTACGTATAATAGAGTCGATCGAAATAGACTTCCCGTTAGCTACCTCTACCACGAAAGGGTCTTCTAGATTAGTGTGGGTTAAGTTAAGTAAAGGTTCAAACTTCAGTGACACGAATGACTTATCAGCTCCTGAATCAAATAATATGGATGCATAGTGGTTATTAATGAGAAACGTACCATTCACCACTTCGTTGTTGTCACGAGCCTGGTTAGCGTTGAGATTGTAGGCGCGACCTCGAGCACCTTGGTTCTGGTTGCGGTTCTGGTTTTGGTTTTGGTTCTGATTTTGGTTTTGGTTACGGTTACGATTAGGGCAGTTGTTGATGTAGTGATTAGGGTTACCACACTCGTAGCATTGACCACGAGTAGGCCTGTTGTTTTGTTGGTTGGGAGCTGGGTTGTTGTTGTCTTGGGTAGCAGAAGATCGACAGACGTTCACCAGGTGACCATATCTTTGACACTTAGTACAAAAACGACATGGCACCTGTGTTGGATGATGGTACTTGCAAGTGTTGCACAAAGGGTGAGGTCCGGTGTATGGTTTCTTGGCTGGGTTTTGGGCAGCAGGTGGAGTAGCAGCAACCATATAGTTTCTAGCCTTGCGCTTTTTGTTGCTTGAGGTCTCAGGCTTGACTTCAATTGCAGGCTGTGGAGTGTCTTTGGCAGTAGTCTTCTTAGTGCCCTTGCGAACGAGAGTACCGTTCTTCACGTGATTATCAGTAAGAGTGGCCGCTAGACGTTTGGCCTCTTCCAGAGTTGCAGGATTTCTACCCCATACGGTGTCCTGGATTTGCATGGGTAGACCACCGATGTACTTCTCGATGGCTACCGGCAGGGGAGTAACTTTGTGAGGCAACAATAAGCTAAGCTCATGAAAGCGGGTGTTGTAGGCATGGTTTTCCCCACTATCTTGAGCTAAGGTGTGGAACTCATCCTCAAGCTTTTTAACTTCATTGCGAGGACAGAACTCCTCTTTCATGATCTCTTTGACTTGGTCCCATGTCATAGCAAGAGCAACCTCGGCCCCACGAGTACGCTTTTCTTCATTCCACCATGTGAGTGCTCGTTTATGGAGAACACTCATGGCGTAACGAACCTTGAAGTTGTTGGGGCATTCACTGTTGATGAAGGTATTCTCAATACCCTCAAACCATTGGAGAAGTCCAGTAGCTCCTTCTTCACCGCTGAACTTTGGAGGGTTACAAGAGTTGAAATGCTTAAGGGTGCAAGCTTGGGGTCCATTACCATTGCCATTGCCATTCCCGTTCCCGTTGTTGTGACCATTCCCGTTGCCGTTCAATTGGATGACCTGAGCGAGTAAATTGGGAACCAGAGTTGCGATTTGCTGCGCCATTTGTTGAGAAATGATCGCAGCCAGTTGAGCATCGACCCCATTGTTGTTGTGGTTAGGAACTTGGTCATGGTTGTGGTTATGGTTATCACCACCTTCTTCGTGGTTCTCACCATTGTTGTTGCGAGTGCTGCGACGAGGAGGCATGATCTGTAATAGACACAATGAAATGAATGAGAGTTTATATAAGGAATGTAATCATTTATTCATTAATTAAAACGAATAAACGAAAACGTTGACTTATCAAAGATTCTAAATTCTAATAACATATGAAGACATGCTTTAGCCTATAAGTGAACATTCATCCCGAGAATTCCCAGGTAGGCATCCGGGTCCCTCGTCTGATTGGGATATATGCGCAATGCCAGCCTAGACAGAAGACTCAGAATACAGGCGTTCACCCTTCCAGATTGCACGTGTTCGTTATTAAAATCTAGAACTTCGACGAGATCTCAAGGGGGTTCAGGTTAAACCTGAGGATTTTGTCCTATAAATCTAATGGTGGATCAGGATTGCAGCAGACAAATAAGAGTAGTCACATGTAGGTTTAGGGTTATAAGGCATAGGATAAGGATAGGATTAGGGAAGCAATTAGGGTTACAAGTAGGAGAAGCAAGTACTGTTTAAGTTCCTAAGGTTATAGTCTAGATTATTTCTAATAACCTAATTCCCTATAACCAAGGCTCTGATACCAATCTGTAACACCCCAACCGATGGCGGAAACATCGGGGTGCCACGTATTGATGATTGTTTTCAGTAGCACATGGTATAATATAAATATTAAATAATTTATTCAAACATAATATCCAAAATGTGAAATGATGTCTAAGAATTCAAATACATAATATCAAATAACAACTTCAATAACTTCAAATAAACTTCAAGTAAAATCCTCATGCTAACTCAAGCCTCAGCTTCATTGTTACCTGAAACATGTTAATTTTGAAAGTATTTTGGGTCAACTTAAGTTGGTGAGAATTACATAGGTTTTTGATAATAAAATGAATAAAATGTTGTGCAATTCATGTGTCATGTTAATCTAGCCCATATGTGAGAACATACTAGAAATAAATCGAGTGCATAATCAACCCTGTTGACTGTTATAAAATGATACATACCATACACTTATGGTCCAATTGAATATGTTATGCGATAACAAACACCCACGTAACCTTTGTAGGAGGCACGTATCCGGGTGGGATTGTCAGTCCAATAGATCTATCAATGTATACCGTCGGCTGATCAATGTTAATGATTATGCTAGAATGGTGCTTAATCTAATCATGCTCAAGACATAATGCAACATAGAAAACACATAGACACATTGATGATTGAATTGCAATGATAATGTTATAACATGTTTCACCCCAAAAATGGTGATAAATAAAAGGGGCTATGTAAAACTCACCTTAGCAAATGTTAAACTTGTTGAAAAGATGAAATAATAGTGTTGCCCAAAATGATTCAAAATATCACCCTATAATAAGGTAATATATAATAAGTCTAAGTCTAATTAACTAATAAGTGTATCCTAGGGTTTTGATTTGGGGATAATCAATTGTTGAATTTAAATTAAAATGTTAATTAATAAAGGAAAATTTGATAATTAATAAAAGAAAGTCTTTTTATAAAATTTGAATTTTGAATGTACACATAAAAGTGTTTGAAGCATAAAAATAATTTTTATAAAATTATTTCATTTAAAATAGATTTTTAAATCTATTTATTTATTTATAAATAGCCAATATTTAACTTTAATATTCAAAAATACTAAAATTAAAGAATTCCTATTTTAAAAATCATATTTCTGCTCTAAATAATTAAAAATAATTTGTATAAAATTTTGGTGCAAAAATGATGAAAATTGGATTTATTATGATTTAATTATGATTAAATCTAACAAAAATTGATTAAAAATATAAAATAAATGATTTTACTGAATTAAAAATTATTTCAGTAAAGTTTATCTTTATAAAAAGTCAGGATAATTTTTGGAGAATTTAAATAAAATTGTTTTGATATATAAATGGATTTTTATAAATATAATAGTATAAAAATGATTTAATTATTATAAATACTAAATAAATGAATTTCTGAAAAATAAAAATTATAAATAAAACTTTTATCTCAGATTAAACAAATATAATTTTTTTAGAATTTATAAAATAGTTTTGATATTTTAAAATGAATTTAAAAGATTAAAAGGTTTAATATATATATATATATATAATAGTTTTGTTTTTAAAAAAAAATAAAAGAAACAAAAGGGGCAGTAGCCGGGACTCGAACCCGGGTACTCTCTGTATCAAGCCCAGGTCACAACCACTTGGCCTAGGCCAGTGGTTGTGATGTTTTCTGTTTAAAATTTAATAAATACAATACGCGAATCAAGTTTATCCCCAATTCAAAGTAACGAGCCCTAGAATTTTCAATCAAACAATTCAGACAACTTGAGCCCGATTAATGTTGGGGCTATTGTTGTTTGATAGCCGACTAATGAAACCCACAAAAGAAAAGTAACTCACAGTGTTGTTTTACGTATGATTGTCGGGTCAAAGCAAAAGTCAAAAGACGAACAAGATAGTTATAATCAGTGTGATTCAGAGATAATTGGAGGTTGAGAGAGAGTTGTGAGCGAGTTGTTAAGCTTCGAAACACATCTATTTATACTGAGGATCAATGGTTAAGGTTAATTGGAAAGTTGACCACGTTTTTAATTCATACGCGTAGGGTTTAGAAATTGGTCAACGATTAGGGTTAATTGACGTGTAATTGAGTCACAATGGGCCGATAATCATACGAATTTACCAATTATAGATCAATTACCAGTTGTGCATGAGCTTGAATCACACGCTAAACCCACAGTTGACTTTCCTTGTCAACTGTGAAGGTTTTTAAAGTGTGTATAAATATAATAGGTGTCCGGGTTTAATACGAGAAGATGGTCCAGCCCAGATGGTTGTGTGTTGGGTTTGCTTTGGCTTTGGCGCGGGTTCGAACCCCGGCCAGAGCAGATTTTATTTTTTTGATATAATTTCAACACAACATATATATAATATTATATGTATATAGTATTAGGGTTTTAATAACGCGACAAAAATAATAAATGCGACGTATAAGACAAAACTTGACGTTTTTATTAATGACGAACGTGTAACGTACAAGTTTTTAATGCGTAATGTTACATCAGTGATCTAAAGAAACTGTCAACACAAGACCTGCTCACAATTCAACATCTGGAACCACAGAGAGGATCTCTATCTGATGGAAAGTTAAACCAGCTCAAGAACACCATGTTCAAAGAAATATGGAAGACTGTTCAAGACAGAAGAAGATCATAAGGAATTAGTAAGGTTTTGGGTTCATCAATCCATGGGGAGATTGTTAGGACAAAGAGGATTGGTGAAACCACTTTTGGAAACCTTAGTCTAATTCACTTCTGTCATTTTGGCTAAATATAGAAGTACTGAAGAGAAGACTTAACTGCTGAAGAGAAGATATGAGAAGTGCTGAAGAAGAAACTTCATCAGAAGTTCTGAAGTCCAAACCAGACAAGTTCACTTCAGAAGTACTGAAGACAAACTACTCATCAGTAGTTTGTCATTCATCAGCACTTAGCATCAGATATTTTGCACCGCCTTTTGTATCAGTAGTTTATTGTTTATTATTACTTTTAGCTGTAATTGTTAGTTTCAATGTTGCAACTTGTGCAACTTGTTTCTGATGTTTCTGTACTTGCTTTATGGGCAAGATACATGTATGTAAACATCTATAAATAGGAGGCTTCAACCTTCTATTTTAGACATTGATTTTAATAGAAAAAATCCTTCAAACACTTTCACTGTTCTATTCCATTTCAGTATTTATTGTGAATCTGTCTAAGTATCTAATTCTCATTTACTGCTTAGATTCATAATAAATACTTGTCATTATTAGTTTCAATCATCAAGGGGGAGTAATAACTCCTCTTAAGTATAAAAAGTGTTGCTTTAACTTATACATTCCGCTGTGCTTATAATCTGATATACAAGAGCTTGCTAAACACTTAAGTGTCAAAGATAGCAAGTTCTTACTTAAACAAAGAGCAAACTGATCCAACAGGTTATGTTGATTGGAGCAGTCTTCCTTTTGACACTACTGAGTGCAATCCTAATGCAGACAACAAAATTTTTGACATCAACTGGGGAGAACCTGACAATGGCAGAAAGAATTTTGTCTTAATGGCATTTGAGGGCTGCACCTCAAAATCTACCCTGTCTCAGGTATCAAAAGAATTTTTAACAAAACTTTGTTCAACTTCATGTAAAGAATCTTTTGCTCTCATAAGAGAGACTAATGTGCATTTACAAGGCAAAGCAAATGACTCTGAGAGAAAATTTACTCAGATGAAATGTGATTTAGAAAGAAAACATGCTGTAAAGGCAAAAGAAAATTCTAAATTAACTAACAATGCTATTGAAACCCAAGCACAACTTAAAATCATGATAGAAGACCTAGGAAATGTCAGAAAAGAGCTTGCTGACACCAAGGTTGTTTGTGAAAAATGGGTAGAATCTTGTAAAGGATACCAACTGCTGCTTAACAAACAAAGTGCTTCAAATGTTAGGTATGGCATAGGGTACAATCACACTGAAACACCAACAGATTTTCCCCCAAAACTACTGAAGATGGGAGAAAAATTGTTTCAGATGAAACTTCTGAAGAGAAAGAATGCACATCTTTTCATGAAAACTTTCTAAAAACTCACAAAGAAAGTTCTTCAGAAGTACTGATAAAATCTGACTTTAAGCCATCAGTAGTTTCATCTACATGAGGATTTGAGAACCTGAAAACTACTGATGACCTAAAACAAATCAAAACAGTCAGAAATTTGCCTTCAAATGAAAAAGAAAAGGCAAAAGAATGTGAAATCTGTGGTTTGTTTAACCACAAGACAGAATTTTGTAGATATAGAAAAGGAATTCAGTACAACAAGAAAATTTCACAACTGGTTGTGGGAAAACAAAACAAAAATGATTTTGAAGAAACCTTTTCTCTCAAGAAACAACAACCAGCAAACACCTTTTCTTAGAAAAAGATGAAATCTCAACACAAATCTTTTTCTCAAAATTCTCTTTCAGTAGTTAGACCTATATCATCAGCAGTTTCACAAACTGCTGAGATTAAAGATCTCATGTATATGATACAACTACTGATGACCAAGGTTGATGGTGGTCCTCAAAAGGATACCACCATTGCTCTTAATGAAAAATCCATTGCCAAAAAGACATGGATTCCTCAACCTGGTCAAGAACAAACTGTTAATGTTCTCAAGAGCAAACCCAAAGCCAAACTGGCTTCAGTTCCTAAATCTAACTAATTTGCTACTTTGTGCAGAGGGTCTCAAGAGGCTTAAATAGCATTGAGTATGTTGACAGTGGAGGCTCAATGCACATAACAGGATGCAGATACCTGATAAACAACTTTATCAGTCAAAGAGAAGGATCTGTATCCTTTGGAAACAATGCCAAGGGATATGTGCTAGGACATGGCAATGTCTCTTCTGGCAAAATATAGTTTGACAAGGTCAATCTGGTTGAAAACCTTGAGTACAACTTGCTGAGTGTGTCACAAATGTGTGATAAAGGATATTCTTCCTTTTTTCACAAAGACAGCATGCAAGATCATATCACCAGAAGGCAAGAAGTTGATAGAGAAGATCATTGAAGATCATTGAAGATCATACTTTGTTGATAGCCAAAAGATGTGGCAATGTCTATGCAGTGGACATTGAAAAGGACAAAGTACTGAACAACACTGCCTGTTTCTTCTCAAAGGCATCAACTTCAGAGACCGATCTCTGGCACAGGAGACTTGGCCATGTTAACTTTAAAACCATAAATAAAGTCACAAAAATGGGCTTGGTCAGAGGTCTACCCTTGAAAGTATACCAGTGTCAAGAACACTATGTATCCTGTTTAAAGGGAAAGTAGCATAAGTCCTCCTATAAGTCTATTGAAGAATAAAAAACAACTGCATGTCTTCAACTACTCCATATGGACTTATTTGGGCCAGTAAAAATCATGAGCCTTGGTAAGAAGAAATACTACTTGGTCATCATTGATGACTATTCAAGATTCACATGGGTATTCTTCTTATTCTCCAAGGATGAGGCAGCTGAAATCATCAAGTTCTTCATTCTACAAGTAGAGAAACAATATTCTTTATCTGTCAAAGCCATTAGAAGTGATAATGGGACAGAGTTCAGGAACAAAATTCTGGATGGATTCTGTTTGTCTAAAAGGATTATTAGACAATTCAGTGTTGCCAGAACTCCTGAACAAAATGGTGTGGTAGAAAGGAAGAACAAGACATTAATTAAAGCAGCAAGAACTATGTTAGCTGATTCAGGCCTACCATTGTATTTCTGGGCTGAAGCAGTTAACACTGCATGTTATGTTCAAAATAGAGTCCTTGTCAACAAGAGACACTCCAAGACTGCCTTTGAAGTTCTTCATGGCATAAAGCCCCTTATCTCCTTTTTTAGGGCTTTTGGATGTCAATGTTTCATTCTAAACATTAAAGACTCTATTTCAAACTTTGCTGTTAAAGTTGATTCAGGTTATTTTCTTGGTTATTCTTCCACTAGAAAAGCCTACAAGGTTTTTAACTCAAGAACCAAGATAGTAGAAGAAACACTGAATGTCAAGTTCAATGAATCAAAGCACACTCTTATTCCAGCACATTCTGCTGATCTCTTTGACCTTGACAGCTTCCATTTCGGACCTGAAAAGACTGTCACTTCATCTAAACCTACTTATTATGGTGATCAGAGGTTTGATGATGAGCATCCAACACCATGGACTCCTAAAACAGTCATTAAGTCAACTTTCAAACCTTCAGAAGTTTCACAAACTTCTGATTCAACAACTGCTGATTTACAAACTCAAACATCTGCTTCAGCTCCTACAACTACTGAAGATGTTCAAACAGCTGAACCAGACATTATAAACCTCAGTGGTTTGTTTGATGAAGTACAAGAGCCACCTACACCTGTTAGTGGTTTACAACAACTGATTGAACACAAAGATCATCCATTGGAACAAATCATGGGTGATATTGCATCAGGTGTTCTCACAAGAAACCAGCTTTCCAACTTTTGCTTCTTCTCAGCATTCATTTCTCAGTTGGAACCTAAGAAGTACCAAGAAGCCCTCAAAGACAACAATTGGGTGGAAGCTATGCAAGATGAGTTGCTTCAATTCAAGAAGCAACAGGTTTGGGAAATCTGTCCCTTACCACCAAACAAGCTACCAATTGGCACAAGATGGGTTTTCAGGAACAAACAAGATGAGGTTGGTATGATCATTAAGAACAAGGCAAGACTGGTGGTACAAGGTTACTCTCAAGAAGAAGGAATTGATTATGATGAAACCTTTTCTCCAGTTGCAAGGCTTGAAGCCATCAGGTTATTTCTGGCCTATGCCATTTCCAACAAAATAAAAGTTTTTCAAATGGATGTTAAAAGTGCATTTTTGTATGGAAAGATCAAAGAGGAAGTGTATGTTTGTCAGCCACCTGGGTTTTAGGATCCTTCTCATCCTGAGTGGGTGTACAAGCTTGACAAAGCTCTTTATCGGCTAAAACAGGCTCCAAGAGTCTGGTATGAAACACTTTCCAACTTTTTGCTCAAAAATAACTTTACAAGTGGCTCCATTGATAAAACTCTTTTCATTAAAAATGTTGGAAATCATGTCTTACTTGTTCAAATTTATGTTGATGATATCATATTTGGTTCAACAAACACAAATTGTGTGATGAATTTAAGAAACTCATGCAATCAAAATTTGAGATGAGTACAATGGGAGAACTGCAGTACTTTTTAGGACTGCAGATTAAACAACAAACAAATGGAACTTTTATACATCAATCTAAATATGTTAAAGAATTATTGAACAAATTTTCTTTACAAGACTGTAAATCATGTTCCACTCCCATGACACCTACCACACAAATTGAACCAGATGATCAAGGAAAACAAGTTGATCAAACCATGTATAGATGTATGATAGGTTCCCTTTTGTATCTAACTACTTCTAGACTAGATATTATGTTTTCAACATGTGTCGGTGCTAGATATCAATCAGCTCCTAGGGAATCACACCTAATTGCAGTCAAAAGAATCTTCAGATATCTGAAAGGAACTCCTACACTTGGAATTTGGTATCCTGCTACTAGCAATACCAAGTTATCAGCTTTTTCAGATAGTGACTATGCAGGGTGCAAAATGTCAAGAAAGTCAACATCTGGTGGTTGTCAATTCTTGGGAAACTGTCTAGTGTCCTGGCAATCAAAGAACCAAACATCTGTTGCAACTTTAACTGCTGAAGCTGAATACATTGCAGCTACAAGTTGTACATCACAGATACAATGGCTCCAATGTGAACCTCTTGATTATGGAATCAAAGAAACCAAGACACATTGCTTGTAGACTAGTAAATCTGCCATTAGCATCATTCAAAATCCTGTTCAGTTCTCAAAGACTAAACATATTGAAATCAGGTATCATTTCATAAGGGATTGCTATGAAAAAGGCAAGATTGAAGTGAAGCATGTGACAACAGCTAATCAAACAGCTGACATATTCACTAAACCCCTTGACACATCAACATTTCAGAAGTTAGTATCCATGCTTAGGATGCTAAATTTGTAAGTGTTTCTTTTACTTTTTCTGCACATATCTTATTTTTCACTTACATCTGTGTTTAGTCCAAAACTTCTGAAAAACAAAAAGAGAGAAACTACTGATGAACAAAAACATCAGTATGGGAATATTTTCTGAAAAATGATTAACTTCTGATACAACAATCTTCAGAAGTTATGAATAAAGTGTTTATAAACATTCTCATCAGTTGTTAACAAACTACTGATGAGAAAATGGGAACTACTGATGATAGTTGTTCTTCATCAGCAGTTTTGTTATTAAGGGCAAATCAGACATTTCCCACTTCAGAAGTTTGACCTAGGGTGGTTACAAACTTCTGATAAACACCTTTTCCAACACTTATCCATTCAAAAAGCAAAATTCCCTCCTCTCTCAAAAAAAAAAAAAAACTCTCAAAACCCTTAACCTGCAAAAATACTGTTCAATCCACACACACACAAACCACGTGGCTCTAACACTAGAAACAGGGACACAATCAAAGAGGCTACTTTGAGAAACATGAAGCCTTGTCCCAATATGACGAAATCATTGATTTAGTCGTTAAATCCCAATACTTCACTGCCCTCACCATTGATCCTCCAATCCACACTGAAATTCTAAATGAGTTCTGGGCAAACGCGGAGACGGTGACAGTGAATGATCAAGTGATCTCCCTCAATTCAACCATCCAAGGGAGAAGAATGGCAATCACACCAGCAACGTTGGGGATTAGACTGGGTCTAGATGATGTGGGTGCCCCAGATCAGTTTCCAAACTCTGAAATTCATCTGACCATGACAGAGTGTGGTTACCAAGGTACTCTCTCACATGCTACTATTTTTAAGAATTTTTTTGAACCTAAGTACAAACTTTTGTTTCATTACATAATAATGTGTTTGAGTCCAAAAACTGGATCTTATGATCAGATGCCCTCTACTTTTCAACCTATTTTTCATTCCATTGTGAATGAAACAAAATTCAGGGCATCAATACTTTTCTTTAATGAGTTGGTGTTACATCACCTCAATTCTAAAAAGAAGTTTTTGTTGTATCCAAGGTTCATTATGCAATGCATAATAAAAGAACTTGGAGAAGAGGTGCTTGTGGGTAAAACAACTGTTTTAAACCCAATAACCTCACAAGCATACTCTAGGCACAATAAACCGGCTACCTGGCTAGAAGATGACCAAGGGGAACATACAACAGTCCCCATGGAACCCTCATCTTCCAAACCCTCACCCAAAAAGGCAAAGAAACCAAAACAACAAAAACCAAAAACCACCAGCCTTAAAAAGAAAGGCACTTCATGAGGTTGAGATGCCTGAACTTGCCAATGTGCAATCTGCACTTGATAAAGATGTGACTGAAACATCCTCTTAGTCTCACCCATCTCAAACCCCCACAAGAGCACCAATCACAATTCTCTTCAAAAGAAAGAAATTTAAGAAAACAATACCCATTGACTATTCTTTTGAAACTGCTGAACCCTTACCCCAAACTACTGAACCTATACCACAAACTTCTGAACCTGAAACCATAGAAATTGCCAAACTTCTCTCTGGGCTAAAAGAGACCATCCCATCAGAACATGCCAGTCCCCAACAACCACATCAAATAGGGGACATACCTTCAGACTTTGACATGGATGTGGATGTCCATAGCCCTAACCCAAGAGATGAGGATGAACCAGGGTTTCTAAGCCCAAACTTAGGGACTTTAGGTACATTTGAGGCTGCTACTACTCATTTACCACCCAGTGGTGGATCTAAGGACAGAAGTAACATTGCTAAGACCTCATTTATGGCAACTACCGATGAAGGCCTAATGTCCGAGGTAGGAAATCCCCTGAACCATGAACAAGAGGTACATGAGACAACTGAGTTGGGCCCAGCTCATGATATAACTGATACTGTCCTCATTGAGGATGTAATCAGGGATTCAGATGATTCCATTGATTTGGATGATGAATTACACTCCACCAAACATGAATTGATGGCTGCTAGTGAATATCCTGCACCTAGTGTCTCTAGCCCTATAGTGGCATCTTCTGCACAACATGAAGATCACCCAAAAACACACCCCTACTAAAAATGCCTACCCAATTTCCTGGGTCATCAAGCATAGACCTGAACCAACTATGCAGCCCAGATGCTCCCCTATACCAGTTGATGAAAACCCTCATTGCCAATCACCTCAAATCTTTTACAACTGCTTTGGAGTTGTCAACCAAAACTCAATTTGAGGTGATTAACAAAAAACTTGGTGAGTTGTACAACAAGATTGACAAGAACTCAAGACAGCTTGCTGAACTCACTGGTAGAACTTCTCAACCTGGCAGGCTTCCAGAAGTGAATGAATCCAAAAAGGGGGAGAAGATTAAGGAACCTAAGGAGTCACTGGAAGCCAGTATAAAGGCAAGAGTGGCTCTACAACAACAACAACTTCTAGAAAAAGCCCAAAAACAAAAAGAAGATCAACAAAGGCTTATTTCTAGAACTGAAGTTGAAGCTGAAACTTCCGAAGGCCATAATAAAGAAACTTCTGAAGACTCAGAAAGTACTGAAGGCAATCTTTCAGTAGTTGATACTTCTATCAACACTTCAGCAGTTCACACTTCCAGCATACAAACAACAGAAGAGCCTTCCAAACCAACTGAACAACAACAACCAACTCCTATTCCAAGGCCTACAACAACAACAATGACTGTGCTGAACCCTTCTCCAATTTCAGAGTCCAAAGAATTACTAGAGAAGAGTTTACTTGCAGCCCAAAGAAAGGCTAAGGAGGATAAGATCTGGAACAGTTTGGAAGCAAGGGAAGACATGAGCCTCAATGATAAATTTCAAGCTTATGAAGCAGAGCTGAATAGGCAAGCCAAGATTGAAAAGGTTGCTGAAGAAGACAAAAGACAACAACTGGTGTCTTTCATCACAAAGAACAGCAAAACAAAAGCCTATTCACTCAAAGTGCTCTCAATGGATGAGCTAACCAAACGAGCTCAAATTGTTGCTGACAAACTTGCAACAAAGAAGGATAGAAAAGCCAAGAGAGCAGAGATAATTGAAGAACTGGTAGCTAATGACTATGGTTCAAAAGCCTCAGTGTCAAAGTGGAAAGAAGACAAACTACTAGACACATACAAGAAATACAAGGCTGCCAATGCTGCAAATCCAGAGAAGTTCAAAACTTCTGAAATATCAACTTCAGTAGTTAGAACTTCTGGTGTCAAACAAAGACCAGCTACCAAGAGAAAGCCAGAGGACAATACAAAGACTGACTTCAAGATGGTGTTGCTAGAAGGCAACACAGTTGTACATGGAGACTTTGATATTGAAGAGAAGCCTCTGATAACTCAATTTAGGGATCCTTCAACATTTGCTTACCAAATTCAGAAGACTATCACTGACAAACTGCACACAAAGGTAGTTACTGAACATCATTTACCTACTTTCAAATTACCTGATGTGGTGGAAAAAGAAGACAGAAGTGAATCCCACCTGAGAGTCACAGAAATACAAAACATCCAACACTCAGGAACATCCCAGGGATCCAGCATGGTTCCCTATACTTCAGATTTTGACAAATCTAAAGTACTGATCATCAGATGGTCCTTTACTGATTCCAACTCAGTATTGGTGACAGGAAGAGATCTTACAAGCAAGGCCTACAAATCCATGAATGAACTGAAGAATCTATCAACTCAAAACTTGCTTACAATTCAACATTTGGAACCTCAAAAGGGATCTCTCATTGATGAACAGCTGAATCAACTGAAGAATTCCATGTTCAAGGAAATATGGAAGATTGTGAATGACAGAAGAAAACAACAATAAAGAAATAGATAAGGTTTTGGCTTCATCAATCCAGGGGGAGATTGTTAGGAAAAAAAGGATTGAGGAAACCACTTTTGCAAACCTTAGTCTAATTCATACTTCTACAAATTATTCTAAGTATAGAACTACTGAAGAAAGAAGACTAAAGTACTGAAGAAGGATTCAACAAGTACTGAAGAAGAAAGATCAGAAGTTCTGAAGTCTAACCAGACAAGTTAACTGAAGAACTACTGAAGACAAACTACCCATCAGTAGTTTGTTATTCATCAGCACTTGTACGAGAATCTTTCCACCGCCTTATGTTTCAGTAGTTTATTTGTTTATTATTACTTTATCTTTTTGTGCAAGTTCCAAGAATGCAACTTGTTGCAACTTGTTACAGACTTGCTTTTTGGCAAGGTTCATGTATTTGTAAGTCTATAAATAGATGGGTGCATCCCTTTGTTTTAGACATTGATTTTAATTGAAACTGAAATCCTTCAAAGCTTATTATTGTTATTTCCATTTCATTTACTGAGAATCTGTTTGAGTATTTATTGTCTTTCACATTCAATACTTAGATTCTCATTAAACTTGTCTTTAGCTTTCAAACATCCAGGGGGAGTAATAACTCCTGTTGATAGTGTAACTTTACTTACTTATCCCGTTGTGCAAATCTGATTAAACTTGCTAAACACATTAGTGTTCACTAGCAAGCAAAACATCAAGAGCATTACTGATCCAACACTCTCAGTGTCTTTTGAACCTAGATCATTGTAACACCCCAACCGATGGCGGAAACATCGAGGTGTCACACAGAGACGATTGTTCAATAGCTCAGGGTGATTAATAAATGTTTTGATAAATTTATTAATTAAATTACAAAAATTTCCATACAAATTAAATAAGTTCAAACAACAATAAAATGTTTAATTAAATTGAATCTAAGGCTTCAACTCCTATGTGATCCACATGCAAATGCTGAAACTTCCTAGCAACTGAATACCTGAAACATGTTATGTTTGGAAAATGGAGGGGGTAAACTAAAAGTTGGTGAAAATACATAGGTTTTATTAAAGCAATGTATTGTATCAAAAATTATAAAGCGTACAATTATGTGTCAATATGTAATATCTAAGGCATGCATGTGAAAACAAAACTACGGCAAACTAGGACATAACCAAAACTTTGTTGACATAAGGTCAATCCCATAGACATGGTTCACCTAAGTTTAAGTTTCAGTTCCAATCACCCGCGCTCCCCATAGACATGGTCAATGAATCTAGGTGGGGTGTCAATCAAATAGATCTATCATTGTTACTGTTGGCTTGTACGAAGTTAATGATTATGCAAGTCTTAGTTTAGTTTACTTAGCAAGTTTAAGACACGTAGCACAAAGAATCACATAAGACACATAGTTGAATTGCATAAGTTTAAATAATAAAGTTTAACATGTTTCACCTTAAAAAGTATTGAAAAACTGTAAAAGAGTGGGGATATGTAAACTCACTTGATGGTGATGGACTTGCTAGATTTTAACAGGAATGCAAGAGTTATGCTTACACCTAATTAAATGGGATGTTCGATATCAAAATATAAAATTTGCATTAACTAATGAATTCAATTTCCCATTACCACCACTTATCCCATATCTAGATTTTGTCATGGTAATAATTAAAATTTGGATGGCTACATAATGTGCTTAACACTTTACATATAATAGTATTTTATTAGG